>CM068835.1:55299718-55972218 GCA_028554795.2 Sinohyriopsis cumingii
CAGATAAACTCCAAATGGTATGCACGTTTTAGACGTTCAGTTTGTTATCAAGCTGAACACATATCTGCAATCAAACCCAACTAGTTGAACTGATGATACTTCATTTGTTTTGTGTCTAGTTTAGCAAACTAGACTAGCTTAAAATTTAAGACTTATGATAGGTTCCACTAAAAAGGACTAGTATAAATTCTTTACTCATATAAGGTTTCTTGTCTCTATCTTAAAATGTTTTATTACACGATTATAAAGTTGCCTCGCAGACGACGCAGCTGAAATGCAGTGGCTCAGTTATATAATCATGAAGAGAAATCGGCATTTAATAAAGGAACACAAGTCGCTGCAACAGTCTATTGAGGGAAACCATTTGAAAACAGAAAATCTCAAGTATGTGTTGCAGGCATCATATAATGTCACCCAAACCAAGCACATAACTAAAACACACCCTCATACACACAAAGATAGTATCCCGTTTGGATCAATTATACATATACGATTCGTAAAATTTATGTAGTGAATGAGTACTTAGATATGGTATAATCTTTACGATGCCACAATATACATTGTTATATTTGATAGTTATAAATTGTCTCCAAACATGTCAAGCCTCAGACAGCATATGTAACATCTTTTACGATGCGGAACATTCATCCAAAATACATCGAGTGATATGTATCTTTTATTTATTTTATATTTGATTTAATTTAATTGTTTGTTTGTTAGTTTTAATTTTTTAAATTCCATTATTTGCTATTGTAATGTAACTTTATTTACTGGAATAAGTTCAGTTCTGACTGATTTTTTTTCTTCTTCACGTAAACAACTTCCAAGACTTCCAAAAATTCACAAAAAAACGAAACCAGTCCGATATTTGCTTATGCACCTTATTTCGCATGAACAATAATATCATACAATAAATAGAATCTTGTAGAATTAATTTAACGAAATCCTACCGAATTTTAAATAAGACTTGTATGCATTAACCTTTCCAATGGACAAACAGTTTCACGTAATCGTGTCGTCAGAAGAGAGAGGAAGAAAAAATCAATAATTTACCACTGGGTAGTAAAACGTATATGTGATGGTCCATTGTGGGACAATTAGAGAGTTTTGTGACATGCTATTTCAGAGTGCATTGAAACATGTATTAAACAACATAGACAAATATTTTCTTTTCACGTGGAAATGTAAGACTATAGAACAAACTGATCCATAGTTGATTTATTTGCATGGAAGGATATCAGTTGCATTCAAGATAATTATTGTACAAGTGAAGAATACGTAACAGGTGAGAGCGATCAGTAAGGTGTGCACTAAAACAAAATTGTAGCAGCAAGAAGGAAATACGTGTACATCTGAAATTATTTGAAAATTTTGAACTCCATCTCGATCATGATTATTTAACTAGAATACCTACATATTTCTAGGTACAATTTAACAGTCTTAGCAAGAGTCGTGTACCCATTATTCACGTCTATTAATATATGCCAGGAATTTCTTTAGGAATCTTTCTAAATGGTATAAATGTTTGCTGATTTAAAAGAAAACAAGTGTCCAACGGACTGAGTATTCAGTTTCTTGGGAGGGTTTTATAAGAAGCACTCAGTTTATTTATTTACAAATCACTAGTAAATGATGAAAGATTATGCAAAGACTTGAATGCTCCGCTACATTATGCATCATTGACGAATTTCACATGGAACTGTTGAATACGAAAAATAGCTATACGTAAATACTTACGTGTTGAAAGTGCAAAAGTTAAAGGTTGAAAATTGTTATTTTACACCGTGTTAGGCGAACGTTTAACTGAAAGCATACCTCGTCGGACTGGTCTGCCATTCTTCTCACAAGGTCTATAAAATCATGACCTTTGACTTTCTGCACGAAAGGGCATTGCGGAAACCAGCGAGCGTGTTCGATCCAGGGCTCATCATCTGGATCCCAGTTCTTGAGACCTCCATCACAAGCAAAACATCTGACAATATCGTCGAGACCTGAGAATATAAAATGTGTATTGTCATTGTATCTATAGGTCCATGGACATTTTACTGTTACGTATATCTGATTTAATCTATCTATCTATCTATCTATCTATCTATCTATCTATCTATCTATCTATCTATCTATCTATCTATCTATCTATCTATCTATCTATCTCTCTCTCTCTCTCTCTCTCTATCTATCTATCTATCTATATTAATTTAATTGTTCGTTTGTCAGTTTTAAATATTTATTTTTCTTACATGCTATTGTAATGTAAATTTATTCAATAGAGATGATACTTTCTCAGAAAATTGTTTGACATTGACTGTTAGTTTATAAACAACAGATGTTTATCTAAATTCTGACCTGTATTCAGAATTAGTAAACAAAGTTCTATTTTATTTTGAAATGATTGGTTGTTGTCAAGGTCATAATGGGACTACCTGGGTTAAGAAGTAAACACTTTTTATTTTTATCCTGGGAATAAAATCAATGGTCTAATCATGGTCATATTATGTGTATGTGATATAAACATTATCATGTAACCCCCCTCTCATTTCGCAACTGGGGTTAATTTCGAAACTGTGTCTTATGATGCGATATAATCTTTGTTTTGAGAGAGATTTCTCCGTTTTAGGGCTTTTTACACTGATGTCAAGTTAATTTGTTGTAGCCAGATTTTAAGTTATAATTTTCTTCAGAAGAGTTGGATTTCAAAAGGATTAATTCTTTATTCTTCGGAAATACTTGAAGAGTACTTACATAGATTTGGAAAGACATTGTTTACAAGTTTAATTTGGATTTCCAATACAGGAGTGTCATTATTTGTATTTCTACAAGGAACTGTAGATAAACACATTACTGACTATAGCATAAGTCATCGTCATCCATCGTTGATTGTACATCAGGATTCGAATTTGAAATTAATAGAACATTTATTACTAGAACGTTTGTAATTTAATTCGTGGATAATTCTTACATTATTTTTTCGATTTGATTCTTGAAACCGTAAGTTCTCCTTTTTACATTTTTACATAATTTTTCAGGAAAATAAAGTATTTGCTAAATTTAAAAAAGCTGGGTGTTTTCACTCTTTCTGTGTTACTGTTTATTCGAGCATAAACACGTAACATTACCATCAGGTGAGTCCTTATTAGGTGGCGCTATACAGTTTCGCATTTTCCATAGGATTAGGATTTTAAAGAAAAAGAATTTCTCCGGCTTTCCTTACTGGTTATACTGGCTATTTAAAAAAGACCATGTATATCTTAGGTATAATTAAACGAACCTTTAATTCCCTTTATTTTGATGTATGATTGATGGGTGTACCATGGGTTATAGAGTATACAGCTTGGCCTTACTTCAAATGTGCACCTTTCAAAAATGTGCTAGCTCTACTTGGTCATTTTCACTTCCTGAACTTCAGAGGTAAATTGTATAAAAAAGAGCCAATAACATTTTTTTTTCATTTTATATATTTGGTAATCCATTCATTGCACTTTCAGAAGCTGGTATTGTCTAGTCTGGCAAAATTCATTTTCCTTATTTTAATAACTGCTTTGTATAGTGTACTTTAGACTAATTCAGACTGATTTTTTAACACAAGGGAGCAGTCATTTTAGTTAGCAGTGTTCTTAAATCATGTAAAATTTCCAAAAGTACAATATCCAAAGAAATATCATCCACATTACATTACTGTAGCATACAGGCATGCCAACATTCTCTCCATTGTGCATGCATTAAATACAAACTACTTCACCTTACATACGTCACTCTCTCTAAAGTACATATTAATTGGTGAGCGCCCCCTTAGTGCTGCTACGGAACAAATTAGTTGATATAGGTTAATATTGGAAGGGTTGATCTGCAAAATACAACGTAACGCACAAACAATATTATGCAAAAAGTGGGGTTTTGTCGCCAAAAATAGTTTTTGTATTGTATAAAATAAAAACAACATCTTTTAGTACATCTGTGTTATCATGGACTACTAATTTCAAGTATTATGTTCATGTTGTACAAATGGATGTCTATTAGTACTGTTTGAAGACACATATATTAGTTGGCAATAACACAGATACTTTTCTTGCTTGGTCCAGTTAAAATTTGTTCACGCATCGTATTAATTCAAATTTTGCAAATCTATTCCAATCAGTTTGTAGGACAGATTAATTAGAAGCTCGTTGAAAGTGCGAAGCTACATGAATAATTACAGAAACATGACTTACAAGTGTAATAAAACCCTGCCTGAGCAACTTGTTCAGGTCTTTGTTTCATAGACAGCGGCCATTTTGTGAAGGTAGATAGGCGCACAGTGTAAGCCTGATATTGTGGACTTCTGATGTGGTCACCAGCTGTAAAGACTGGGACAGAGCTGCCACCAGTGGCTCCCCCTGGAAATACATTTACTGAAGATTAATTCTCTCTTAGTAAGATATGGGAACGGTTGAATATTTAAGCACAATTTATAAATCTAAATTTAAGATCTTTAAGGTGAAAATGAAAACCCGAATAACCTCTCCAAAATTACTATCAGTTAAAATACAGTGAAAAATCTTTCAGATGTGTCTGTTTTCTTTGTGATGAGTTCTAACCATTAAATTTGTACACCTCGTTATAAAAATGCCAAATTCGGGAATCGCAAAAAATGGTTTGCCCACACATCCACTTGCTTTCTATTGACTGCACAGTGTTATGTTGATTAAGATGCAAAGAGTTTCCCTATTCTACAGAATTGTATAACTTTTCAATACAAGATAAAATTATTGATCAACGATTGCAAAACGTATTTGATTTTATTATTAGGAAATCGTGAATTGGATAAAAGAATTATATTTCCTAAAATGCAAGTGCTCGAATTTTTTGACTATATTCTCACAGAATCACATTCATTTGAAACATCAGGAAAGTCCTTATTCTGCTGATAGAAAAATATCCAGCTCTACATGATTTGCATTTAAAGCGATACACTCCTCTACTGACATAATAAACAACACTCGTTTTATAAAGCATCCGTTACTGCAGAACGTTTAATATTTTAATACCAAGGTCCATTAACGCCAAAGGAGGATATTTAAAATAACAAACTTTGAATTTCCTGTACTTGAATATATCTATTTTCTTTCTGTATCAATGACGATAATTTTTCTCATTAAACGGCTAATGAATGAGTTCAAATATTGCTAGGCCAGTAATAGGTCTTCACTATTATTTTCTTGAATATATCTTCAGGCAGTTTAGTATGCGAGCAATATTAAATAAAATAATATTTTAGAATTATGCAGGAGTCGGTTTGGTTCAATGAAATTTCTTAATAAATTTTGAGAAATATTTGCCCACTTTCATATTACCTCTCCAACCAAACAGTTTTCCAAACCCAAGAAAGGAAAATAAGCACAAAAACAAGTAACAAATTAACGAAACGTCCATTTCTCCCAGCGAAGTACCAGACCATTTTCTTTTTGCTAGCTAATATTGCCTTCTTTAAAGGCACACCAGCCTACACCGGTAAAATATTATAATCCTACTAACTGGCACACAATGATTATTCTATAAAACATATGAGGCTATTAACAAGTATACAATGTATATACTGTATGCTTACATAAATTAGTCCACAGATTCATATATGCAAACAGGTACGTATTTACGTATATAGTACACTTGTGTGGGTAAGTAAGAGATTAAGTAAACATGTGAGCAAATGGATGGCCTGACGAATGTTGAATATATTAGTAGTATCTCGATACATTTTATGTTGAACTATACATCTCAATTGAGATCGATGCGGTTAGAGCCAACCGATTAATGAAATATGAACATAAGATTTTGTGTCGGAATTTACAGTTTATGGTGTGTTTGAAATTCTAATTGTAGATCCATTTAATTTTACACGTATATCTATGAAATGCCACATACCATTGGTGGATGAACTTGAGAAATGCTCCCTTCCTGATATCATCTCACTTGATCTGATTTGAGCCTGAAAAATATGACTTTGAAAATTTAAAGAACATAGCTGATGTTGTATTGAAAATATATTCATATGCTCAAAAAACTTTTTTTTTAACAGAGTCTATTAGGATATCTCATCAAATTATTCAGCTCTATGAAGAAATTAATGAGCAAAATACTTAACATTTGATGCATGTAATTTATTTAAGAAATAGTTTATGTGATGATAATGTAATGTGTACTTAAAACTCATAAGTTAATTATGCTGTAATCTGTCAAACGTACTTACTGAATTATATTTAGATGAATATAATAATCGATACTTTGTAGAAACTGATAACACTGTAATCTTGACAAATAAACTATCATCTCCTTCTAATAAAAAACAACTGAGATCAATGAATGACACGGCAAATTAAAATATACAAGAAGACTGTCGACTAAGCTAAGGAATGGAAAGTTACGTACATTCCAGTTTACCAGTGGCTCATCCACGACCCTGTTATACATACTATTCCGCTAAACCTCCAATACAATGTTACGAAAACTACTAAAAAGAGAGAGAAATCATTTTCATAATCCTAATACAACCGTAAATCTTTCTAAGTCACCCTTTGTAGCAAAACGTCATTTGTTCCCTCTCCTAAATTTACCACAAAAGCAAGCAACTGAATGTCACAAAGACTTCAGGCGCAGAATGTGTGTTATAAAGCCACTTTCCAAAAGAGGTCAAATCAAGGAGGAAGACAGCCAAAAGTAAGCAGCGACAGTATGGAGAAAAAAAAATGATTCGTTCCCTCTGAAAAATTCCTGTGTTAACTTTACTCTCTTCATTTCATTCATGAAAAGTTAAATCTAAAGTCTCCCATGTCGAGCAAGAAAAAATCCAACTTAATCAAAGAGGAAGAGAAAAGACTGAGATCATTAAAAGCTTCAGCTGATATGACAATCAGACCATGGGCTAATGGTTCTGTAGTTGTTCCTATGGACCTTGAAGACTATATCAGTGAAGCAAGCAGAAAGCTGTTGGATGTCAGATTGTACCTTGAAAGGAATTAACCATGACCCATCACTAGAATACGCTATCACCGAAGGTAATGGATAATATCCACTGATATGTGGAAATAATGAATTGGGAACATGGGCACAAAGAGCTTGACGAATTCATAATTTCCATCAGTCGAAAAAATTCACTGCAGAAATTTCAAACATCGATCACATATTTTGGACAAAATAACAAAAATCGCGTCAACAAGACATTTAATCCAAACCGACAAACAAAAATCTGCATCTTCTTCTATCTAGCAGCCACCCAAGGCACATGACCCAAAACATCACACACCCTCAATCACTTGGAGTCTGGAGAATATGCTCTGATGATATAGCTTTTGATGGGCTAACCCAGCACCTGACAAAGCGGGATTGTCAATAAGGATCTAACAGCGGAAGCGATACAGAGTCAAAGATGATGTGATGACCTTTTAGAATAAATTTAATAGGAAATATGGAACAAACACCGTTTATCGTCACGTTCGATCTACACAGCCAACAAGTATTTCGTATTATTATAAACACTTGCCAGCCACCTAAAATGATTACAGCAGAGTAATATGTTAATAGTGAAACATTCAGAGCCATACCATAAAAGCAATACGAAAAATGCTATCTACCTTTTAGCATGCAGGACATAAAGCACCCAATATGTCGGCGAATCAGAAAACAGAAAGAATGTACACATATCGCACTATCAAACTAAACGGAAAACAAACAAGCAAACAGAAAGGAAAGAAACACACTGACGGAAATTTTTCTTCTGACAGCCACGCTTTCAATGACGCAAGACTAAATTTGACCGCCAATGAATTAAAATAGAAACACAGACATTTAAAAATTTGAAAAACCTCTTGGATTCACCCGCTGTAAACATTCATAACGACTTCAGATGGGCAATTTCTCCTGGATAGATAGCAAGAAATTTCGAAGTTATCCCTCCCCAACATTCCTGTCTTTAATTCGCTTTTTTAAACCATGGTGTCCGTTACTAATTTTCCGCTAAAATAAATCAAATGCAACCAATGTTTATTATTTTTTTTGATATATTGTATTTGTTAATTAGTCACAATATAACTTTGTTGCATTTCTTTATAACAAACTTTTACGATTTTAAATTGATCGTGATTTCACCAAAAATACTAAATCCAGAATGCAATTTTAATCGGAATGTTGTTGACAAGTTTACAAATGATGGAGACTTTTCATTGCTGAAACAATTTTGTAAGCTACACATTAGATTCATTTGCTCTGATCGCATAGTCAATAAATCAAAACGTCATGTAGATTCTATAAAGCAATTATTTTTATTGTTTTTGTTCATGTCAGATTGTGTAATCGTCCTCTGTAGCTTTGTACAATTTGTCATGCATATGTGTTTAACTTTTAACCATGATTATATATTGTAATAATCATTTATGAACAACATATTACATTGGTAATTTTTGACCATGATAGCAAATTCTATTTTACGATAGTGATGCGGTAAATAAGTTGTTTACAGCCTCGATAATGATGTGGACTATAGGTGTAGTAGTTTACTATTGGTACTATTGAATACTGCGTCACGTATTGTGAAATTTGTCATATGGGGAAGAATTGCGGTGTAGAAGTCGTGAAGATATATATAAGGAGAGATGCAAACAATTATTATTCTTATTTTTATTACTATTATTGTTTTATATTCAGTTTGAATAAGTATTTAATGTTGTGTTTAAATTTAATTTGCGAAATGATCATATGACGGTTCGGATTAAACAATATTTTGGGATTATTATATGCTCATTTGTTTCTCCGTTAAGTTTACATTGTCAGAAGAGTACAGTATTTTTCCATACTACACTGCTTCATCCTGCATGACACGTGTATCTAAAAATAGTATCATATATTGGGAACTACTTTGTAACAAAACCATGTAGACTCATCTAGCATATGCTTTAGCGTTTGGTTGATTAGATTTGTTTGTGAATGAACAAAACAAGCTTTTTCGTCCATTTATAAAGTAGAGATGATATAGTTAACAATGTGGACGAGTGCACTGAGTCAACAAGCGAACGAACCTACCATTCAGATCATTTGAACAGTTATTTAGGAGAAATAGTCGTAGCTCTTCGCACATGAAATGGATCGGACTATGGCATCTGCTTTCTAAGGTCTATAACAAAGCATATAAAAGCATACTGAGGCCAAGGGCTGCTCACATCAGTCAGAGACATACCTTTTTACAAGGCAGTCAAAACGCTAAATTGAGAAAAGATGTAACTGAACGTTTTACTAGGAAACAACGAGCCTCAGAGCTAATAAACAAAGACTACGAAGAAGTATAATTTACGCTGGCTAAATGGACTGCCACACAACAGCTGCGTTGCAGTCTTCCCCGTTTAACTATTTTGATAAGATGTTAGACTTGCGATAGCAGCCATACAGGTTATAGCTGGATTCCCTCCATCAGCGAGCAAGCAAAATGACAGGGTGTAAACACATGTTTTCTTTAGCTTGTAATAAGAATGGTACACAATATTCTTACACTTTATGCTTTCCTGAATTTCCTCAACATACGATTTCTTAGTTAGTTCTGTAAATCCAAATGACATTACCCATGACATTCATTTCAAACATTGATATACACTACGTAATGTTACTGTAATTTCGATTAGATTTCCAACCGAAATCACAGTCTCCTTACTGAACTCAAAACGAAATGAATATGATATTCCATAGCAGATTTGTTGACAACATATATTAAAAGAATTTTTTTTCTTCTCCATATTATGATTCCAAACATTCAATGGCAGAACAGAAACTGAAGGTTAAACGCAGGTCCATCCACAGCTCAGATTACATGTGCATCGGACATAAGTGACTCAGCTAATAAATCAAGTCTATCTCAAGCAGAAGATCAGAATTGAGAGCGATCAAAAAAAAAAAATTAAACTCCATTCATTCCAGACCTACTCCAAACGTTGTTTCCATGAGCATTCATTCACAATATGACTCTTAATTTCAATTTTAAGTAGACCAAACGAGATTTTTTTTAAAAACTATTCCCGAGTGCGCGACGAAGTTCAAAGGTCGCTGGGCGGTGCTATGTATTAATCTTATTACTAATTGTTGAGGAATCTACTTTTGCGCATTAATATTTTAATACAGAATAGATTCATTTACTTTGTATTTTGCAGTGTATTCTTTTTATTATTAAGCCTTAGGTAGAAAACCAATATGAGTGTATAATAAAAAGGTTACTGATTTTGTATGGCAAGATATGAAGTCTTTTTTCCAGGCTAATGTTGCACTTTCAACGTCGTGCAGTATTACTAAGACGAAACGCTTTCATATTTTCACATACAAATGCAGTAACCTATAATTATTAAATAACTTTTTGCTAGGGTTTACAAAACGTGTTGGTGTTACTTCTTTCTGCTACTGAGTATAAAAACATACAGTCAGAACAAAATGAGTACATAATCGTAGATTCTGAACGAGCTTGAACAGAGAAACCATTTATATATATATATATATATATATAAATCTTTCCCGCTCGTCTCTCCAATAAAAAACAATGGTGTCCAAATTTACGGCAAAATGAGATGCTTACTTTGTATTGATTCAGGGTGTCCACACCAAGAAGCGTCTCAAGAAATTGACAATCCGGCGATTCTGTGATGTGCTCTAATAAGGGGTCTTTATCAGGTCTCCAATTTTTGTGCTCAATACCGCACTGAAAACACTGTACTTCATCCGCTTTGCCTGCAGAAAACATTGGTCTTTTACCATGCGAAATTGTCCTGTACTTTCTTTTTTTTTAATGTTTTAAAGTACATTCTAAATACGACGGATACAGGAGAAAAATGGGTAAAATTATCCTTCATTATATTTTCGTACCGCTACTACTACTATTAAGAATACTAATACTAAAATTAATAATAATAATAACGGAAACATATCAAACATTGCATGGAAATGAAATTCTAAAATTGTTCCGATCACATAATTTTAAATTGTAGTCTCCAATATAAGAGGAATATTTAAAATATTTGATAATACTAAAAATATGACCGGATGAAAGATCAGAGGTAATATAGTCAACTAATATTATAATAAATGTTACACCCACCTGTATAAAATAATCCTGTCCTGGCCATCTCTTCAGTATTAAGGTTGCGAAACTCTCTGAAGGTAGCATATGATGCTATTCTTGCATCGTAAGTACTGTATCTTGGATGTTTCGGCGACCGTTGCCGATTTCCGTTCTGTTCTTGTGCATCATGAACAGAGGAAGGAATTGAACCCGAGTTGGATGCTTCTTCTAATCGTCCTATATGAGTCGGATTGTTGTTACTCACTGTAGCATTGTGCACAGCATAATTTCTAGTGCGTGTTTGGTGGATTGGCTGTGGCCGAATAATTGGATGCACATCTATAGAGTCTTGTCCTGCACAATCGGCCACAATTTCTCCTAATGATGACTGTTCTGCAGTTAAAGAATGAGGATCTATATTGCTGTTCACAACGTCCATGAGGGAGGCCGGATTTCTATTATTGGTACGAAAGATGGGATGACTTGATGTCGCAAACATTATTTCTAAATCTGGACAGTAGTTTCTACTTTTTAATTCTGCTTCCATCTTCCTCTGAGGTATCAGAACGTTTATTTTCTTTCGTTTATGCTTTACGCTGATGATATCTTTCACTCCATTCATTGATCTGATCTTTTCTTTCAAACATTTTTTAACTCCGTCGTATTCAAACTCAAAAATTGTTCCGTAATTATTCGAAAGGTCTTGCAAGATTTGAGCCAAACTATCCGTTTTGTCTGTGGCATAAGCACGCTTATTGTCGACTAAGACAACTTTCCGGCTCTGTTGATTCAAGCTGCAAAGACATTTATGAACTGACGGAAATATCATGTAACTGTTTTTTGTCATATGTGCCTGAACTTTATGGTTAGAAAATGACTCCGGGAAGTAGTAAATTGTTTTAAACAGTTTATCAATGATGATAGCGCCATTTTGAATCATTTCAAAATTTCCTCTACAAATGTCCATCCGATAATTCTTCTTGACCTCTTTCAAATGTAATATTACAATGTTGCAGTCGATTAAGCTCTCCATTGTGAATTAGAATGTTGACAAACACTTTTTATATCTCAAGAAGGATTCAAACTCAGGACACAAAACTTTTTGTAGTTGTATGAGCTGATACTTTTATTCCCCGTTTAACGCATCCTTGGATCTCCTCGCATTTGGAAACTAGTCCTGTCGTTGGCTCTTGCTGAATGAGCAAAATTGTTCTTCCCCAGAATTTCTGAATAAAATAAAAATGCATAAATAAATAAAATTGTCGGAAGCAATTGTTACAAAATAACTTCGTTTATATCAGGATGCCAAACATGGAGTTCGCTGACGACAATTCTAAGGCGGATAAATCAGCCCCAAAGGTTGCAAGGGCAGTTTTTGTGCATCATTTTGATGGGGCATCCACCTACCTAATATAAAAATTCTTAAAAAATAGAGTACGCAATTGAGGTCAAGAAGGTTCATATTTTTGGATAATGTAATAAATCCAAACATAAGAATACTATTCGTTTATCGTGACATGTAAATGGGAGCTGATGTCAAAATATATCCGCAGAGTGCAAACGCATTTCCTTTCTCATTGTGATAATTATGAGAGGCATTGTGTATTAAACAGCTTGATGCAGTTTGAAATAGTTGACATCCAGACAGTTTTTGATATATTTAGATATTCAACTTGCCTTGAACACTTCGTGTATAGTGCTTTAAAGTGGCTAGCTCTGCTTCCTATTTAACTACTGGTATTTCACTCTGTGTGTGTGTGTGTGTGTGTGTGTTTGTTTGTTTGTGTATGGGTGTGTGTTGGCTTTACATCCCAGTATCTTTCTTTCGGTCCCTGCTACTACATGATTTTATTGAGAATATTTATCTAACCCGTGAAAGGTCGTATGATGGTTTGTATTTAACAATGATATAGTGGGATCACGGACAAAAACAGCAAGGGGAAATAAATCTTTCAACCTTCGCGGCGTTTTATTTAAGTTTTAAAAACTTACATGTCTCCGTGTAATTATTGCCGTTTCAATGACTCCCTTGAATAATTTATATTACATATTATTATGTTTCTAATTTCTACTTATTGAAGCAGTGCTTATAAATATTTATAACTTGCTATGTAAAGATATGCGCGTCCGTAACTTCGAATACTTTGTTCACCTTTATTTTAATTTTAATTCATGTAAGTTAAAGGATAATTATGTAACTGAAACACGGTACCATTCTTCGGGTGAATGACATTTTAAGTAAATATTAATATTCAAAATTTTCTTGTTCAATATAGCTGGTGAATTAAATTGATAAGCTTCAAAAGATTGAAATAATAATCTTGAAAGTGTACATTTATTAGATGGATATAGCCCATACATGCTAGCAGTTATATCAGAATATATTTACAAGAACTGTTGCATGCCATATAGTGTTGCACCTATTCGTCTGCCCGTCACACATTATGTACGTTTTATCTTATGTCCAGTTTAAAGTATTGTGGTGGGACGACCATATTCAGTGTTCACGTGTCTAGTTACTTTGTCAAAAGCAGGCCATTCCAGCTAGTATTGTTTTACAAATTACTATATAAAGAGATAACACGTGATGTTGAAATGTTGAAGTGTTGCAAAATATCATTAAATTTAAGTTTCAAGCGAAATCGACCTTTTACCCGAATGAATCAATCGTGAACAACACATTACAAGCACATGATTCAGATTTGTATGTTATATGCAGAATGTCCACCACACTTAACACAGTTCTAATGGTACAGGTTTTACATGAATAGCTATGTCACACAGATTGACAGGTGTATATGTCTGGGGGGCTGAGTCAAAGATGAAAATACAGAGAAAGATGAAGAGATATAATATAGCTAGATTAAATAATTTAAATTATTATAATCCACGAGGTATTTCGCAATTTTCTGACGGTGTTCTATGCAAATCTATTTCAAAGGTATTGCAACATTGTTGTTGATATTTGTCATGTGATGATATGTGCCACAATATAGATTATGATGTTTAAAAGAAAATCCAGCTACATTTTTCTGTTGCAATATTTTAAAACATTTTATAGAGAAAGCGGAACATTATAAAAGACCTGTAAACTTTTTTCTTTGTATGTTTAACGACTTAATTACTGTAATCTTTAATAATTTAGAATTTACATATTTACTTTAAAGTATTATTTCTTTCAATGGAAAAACAATTTTAATATTATGAGCAGACTTTCCCCGTGTCCGTATGTTATTGGAACAGATGACACCTATTGGCATAGATATTCGTTAGTCGACACTCTTTATCCCTCTCTCTTAATCTTTTGTTTGTCAACTGTGGTCAAATAACTTTCTTCCGTTTTGCTTTACGTCAATCAAATACATATTATAAATGATATGTAGTGCAAGTGAAGATTGAACTTTGTCTTGGGATAACGTTCCTCTCTCATATTTAGACTTAGCAATGTCCTACGTTATAGCACCTTGTCTAGTACTATGGATTAGTCTAGTCACGCGTTTGATACGCCCATTTTTGGCTACGTTCGGCGCATGTGTGGCAGGGAACTTTACTTAAGCAGCTCTCTGGAGGCAGACCCAAGAATACTTGTGTCTGCAATCCCGCAACTTCTTAATTCATTCTGTACAGCCTTTATATTACGTTTTGTAAATTCTAGAATTTGCTGCTTTGTCCTCCGAAGAGCTTGAGCTTCATTTGGTTCTTGCCAATATGTCAGCATAATGCTGATAAGTATCCGAAACACTTTAGCATTTTATTTGGAAAAATCCCAAAAGTTGTGGTTCTACTGTATTCCTTTTATGTCAAATTAATTAAAAAAAAATACATTGTCACGGATTATTCTATCCTCGTTAGAAATTTATATCGAATACTAATAAAAATGTAATAATGATATGAATTGATTCTTATTTGCTGCTTTGTTTCTCGAACCCGATGCAGTATCAAGGTTGGTGGTCTGGATACAAATTAAAAGGTTAGCGTATAGCTAGTATATATGTGTCTGGGTGATTTGGAGAGAGAAAGCTACATAAATCAAATTATTGTACATATATTACGTATTAGACTTTCTGGATGGTTTCTAATGGGTTCAAAGAGTATACTCGTTGATGTCCCAATTCAAGTAGTTAGATTTGCAATCAAAACATTTTGTATGTAAAGAGTAATGCAGCTTGAGCTGGGCGGAGCTTATGTGATCTCGTTCGTAAAAATCGCCAGTCCTTAAACCAGTTTGCAACAATGACGATTATATTCGGCTTGAAATGCAATAAAGGATTAACAAACTTCAACGTGAAATAAATGAGCGCTAAAATTTACACAGCACACATATTTTAATTACACATACAACCTACTACTAACGTACGAAGGTGATATCCTAGTGGTTTATTAAATAGCTCAAACTGAGAACGTGGCGCTCAAGAATCTTTGTCAGTGTACAGTCTGTTTTCTAATACCCGACATAATATATTGGCTCACACTTTGAATGTTTGGTCAAATAATTCATATGCTTATTAAAGTAAGATCTCCATACCTGCACATAGAGCTAGCGTCGTTTTCTTAATAAATCTCGGTAATGATGAATCAACATTAAAAGGAATGTATCCGATTTTATTTTTTCTGCATTCCTAAGAAAATTTCTTCTCTTTTTTATTTAAAAAAAATATCGAAATATACTTTATTTTATTTAAAACCACTTGTATCAGTTTGCTGCTAGTAACGGCTGTTGTACTGCAGATGAATACGTTGACATATGCCCACATGACACAACATGAGTAGTCAATTTGACTAAGCATATAACCTATTGAAATCATCTTGAAGAACCTTACAAATCAGTCATACTTGACGTCTGTTGCCGTCGTCTGCTCAACATTTAAGTAAATCGAAACAGAGCTTCACTCACTTGTAAAGCAATTATAATCAATTCAGAGTAGGTTATATTATATTCTTTAATATAGTTTCCTGATGCTATTGTAGATGACACAGTTTAAGGACGATAGTTTCCACTCTCTGTAATCTTCTCTTTATGACAAACTGTACTAACCTGACCTGTATAGCACTCACAAGGGAGTGTACAATCTGAGAGGGACAGGAAGAAAGGTGCCAGCAGATGTTCGGCATGATCTTTGATAATTCTCATGGTACTATTTGGTTAATATTTCAGGAAACGAAACAACTTTTCTCGATAAACGTTGTGGTTCTTTCTGCTGTTTGAAGAGACCAACTATGTCGCGCATTAATTCAATATAGTCTGTAGTGTTTAAGAACAAAGATATTATTGGTAGTGTTTTATCTCCCTCCGAACTGAGACTAAGAAATTGCGTAGTACATGTACAAACACACACACACCGCAAGCCCAACTAAACCTAATAATCGATGGATAACATCTGGAAAGAAATGATCTTCTATAGAAACCACTACGTAAACTATGGAGACTAGGAATTACTATCTCATCGTTATACACCGCCCAACCCCACCCAAGACCGAGGAACATCAGCCAATAGACAATATAACTCCTTCGTTCTTTTAAGCAGTAACATGTATCCGACACTGTATCAACAAGGAAGTAATGAATATATAGAAATATAATCTAGACCAAAGGAGGACGACGAGAGAGAGCATATAGGACTGAATGTCACCTGGGTAAATTTCTATCTTAAATAGAAGATATCGATTACATTAATCAAATGTTCAAAGTGTTGATAACTGTTTTTTTTTAAATGTCTTCATACACTTACCTCTAACAAGGTATTTTAGCCCCATAATAAGAAAAAAGTTCAGTACAGCCAACTATCCTACATGTGTAGCGTTTCGAGTAATGACACTTAATAACTCATACTGTGTTTGTCGACCCTGTGTCACACTGGTGCGTTTCGTGAATATACCTGGTAACGCCTGTGACGTCTATTTGTACCATGCGTATTCATTCATTTTAAGTTGCGACACTAACAATCTTATTTATTTTTCATGCATTATATTTTGCATTGTAAAGATTATTGACATTTGGTAACTCACAGTGGGTTTATCTCCCCTTAGGCACGCACTGGTGAGTTATGGGTATATATGCATTTTCATTTAATGTTCTAAGAATCTTAATTACTGTTTTCTCTTCATGCATTATATGGCTATCTTTCTGTTGTGTGACACCTGGATTGGTTGAACTATCCAGTGCAGTATAGTTATTCTCACTGGTCAGTGATGCATTTTGAGCAAGGCACATCATATAGTATGTTGTTCATACAGATAGATGAACTCCAGGCCAGGATTCAATCTGTTGTCTGTTCTTCCACTGCATATAAAGTCGTTTTCTTTCGTGTCTTACCATCTACTGGCAGAACAAAATAAACATTAGGTCCATCTTCAAAGTACTTTTAGCGCTTTGATCCTAACCTTATTCATTTAAAAGTGAACTGACCATATAGTCTAAACTGAACTATGAATTTATGACAGCTAATATATGTTTGTGTTTGTCAGTAAGTAAAACTAGTTTGCCACTATATCTGTAAAATTGGTGCACTGCCATGGAACATGAATAATTTGCTTACATGTAAAATATTAACATATAATTATTATACATTCAAGGTCGACATTTTGACATAGAATCTATTACGTAAGTATTTTGCAATGCTCAAAGTACATTTAGCCTACTGAGAAATAATGTTACTGAACTAAGAAACATGTATCAGTCATAATTTGTAATAATCAATATACAATGTTCATCATTATTAATATGGTTAGGCCATATATTATGGTCTAGACATATCCATCATATACGTAATACCCTCCTGATTAATAACATTCTTCATCTGACACCTATCAACAATTGTAAATATTAACTGTACCGTTCACTAAATCCACATATGGGGTAATGTCTTGTCCGACTATGATAGTGTATGCGTAGTTTTCTGTTTGTGTCTACGTATATATACAAAATAAATATGGTCGATTATGTAAGCTAGCGCTTTTGAGTTTGCATTGCACGCATACTTCATACAAAGTACCATTAATATTACGTTTTTGCTACATGCAATATCCAGTAGTTATAGGGATGTAAAAATATTCACACTTCTTTATACGGTAAAATGTGCCCGCACTTCTTAAATTAATCCCGGTAAAACGGTTAAATAAAAATGGTAATTGGAATATGGAACATCGACCGCGAAACGTTATAATTCTGTTACAGTGACTGTAACCCTTTCTACCTGACACAAATACTATCAAATCGACAGACTCATCCCTCATCCAAATACAACTATCTATCACACAGGTTAAATATAAAACTCTGAATGCACCCATTTATTTAAATTGCAAGGAAATATTGTAAATAATCATGACTTATAATAATATTGAAAATGGAAGGCTAATGGTTGCTAGCTGATGCTGTTAGCATGAGAGAGAGAGAGAGAGAGAGAGAGAGAGAGAGAGCATTGATACAGTGTATCGGTGAACAGCTTCCACTTCAAGTAAACATTATACTTTTATCCACTTTGAATGGCAATCGTTAATCCTTCACTCTGAATTTACGGAAACACAAGTCACTCGAAAATGAATACATATCCTTTTTGGGAGGTGCTATCTATGAATGATGGACTATATTACCATGACAACACTCATGACGCTCACTGCACGTTCATTATTACCGTTTTCATGATAACAGCATTGAAACAATTCCAATAATAATGTAACCTAGGAATGTTTTTTTTTCTGGCCCTCTTCTCATAATGGTATCTAAAACATAGATTGATATATTGCGTCGCTTTTTATATCAACATTACGATGCATTTCTTTGGGTACCTGATATGCCATCCTCCTTAACAGACGTAGATTCGTTTAGTGTTGAAATATTATATATTCTCAGTTGTGGTTTTCATACAATTTAGCATAATGATTAATACGCTCATTTTAAGTGTATAATAAAAAGGTTATTGGATGCGTATTAAACAGTAGTGGACCCTCGTTAATGAAGTGCAGAACGCAGTCACAATGTCTTGGGTCCAATATGTTTCAATACTCGTCTATTATCTTATACGTATTACCCATAACTATGTAAGATGTTCCGACGCATTCGCATTTTAATGTAATGGCAAAGTTGTCCGCATGTAATGACCGTCTGTATGTTAAGAGTCTGTAGTAAACTGTTCTATTCTAAAGTGAATACAAGTGGCTGATATTTTATTTCAGAACTAGTAATGGCATAAATTGTTATAGACGCAAAATAATGAAATATTAATACTTGGTATTAAAATATTTGTTTTGCATTACTGATTATAATAGATTTTGTAAAATTAAGAGTGCAAAATGATGATATTTTTCTTACCTTCCGAGAAAGAAAATGAACCCACCAACCGTTTTGGATATTTTTATATGAAATATTTCCATCATGACTACACGACAGCATATGAAAACTAGCGTAACACCGATGTCACTTAAAAAATAACCAACACAACAACACGCACATGCTAACTTCAAATATCAATAAAGGTTTTACTTCAAGCTGTCACCGGGTACACATCTATCTCTCAGTGTGTGACACAAAATCAATGACATTAAAATAGAGCTTTTGTCTTTTCCTCTCCGTTTATAGATTCGCGAGAGTTTAATGATTATTTCTTGATTATAGGCAATTGGTGTTGGGAAGACAATTCTAAAGCAGAGTATTTAGCCAATGTCTAGGAGCAGACGTCATAATTTACAATACCAGAAGGCTTTTATAGTAGAATGGAACAGTTTAGTAAAATGGATGACCATTAGTTTCTTAACATAATTAACTCTTGAGTTCTTTGTTTAGTGATTTGAGATAGGATCAATTGTTTGCATAAAGTGTTTGTGTCGTGTTTTGTATTGCAAGGCGTAAAAGTCTAATATTAAGTTGTAAAGGCTTATCTATAAACCATAAAAATCTAACCTCCCTCCAAAAAATAAATAAAAAATAAATAAATAAGCAAAACAAAAAATCCCATGCAAGTGTGAAATTAGTTTCATGATGCGTGGACAATAAGTTTTTAGGGAAGAAGTACTGTAACATTTGCACGCTTAAGAACCAGTCAATTCACAGCGACTATTTTTTGACGTCCTTTTTAATACTGGAAACAATGGACCTCAAGCCATTCGCATGCACAAGTTCTTTAACACGTTTGGTAGTGAGAAACCCATCACGTAACTGTATATCAAATTGAAACAAAATATGGCGAATCATAACAAATGTTACTTTCCATGAAATTTCTTTTCAAAGAGAAGGGGACGAATTTAATACGAATATACATGTTGTGTGAAAAATGGCTTCAATTCTTCGTCCTTTGTAAAGTAAAAAACAATTAGATGCATTTAGGCCGAGTTAGAAATTTCGAGAAATAAAGATTCGGATGCACAACGTCTATCGTAACAATATAAGTTTATATTTTCTCGCTTTCAAACCTTCTTTCTACTCTAATTTATTTTATATTTTATAGGCTAGCAGCTGTATCACCTGATTGAATACACACGTCATTTGTTTATACATGGAAGACTTTCAGTTCACATTATAGTGAGAAATAAAGAAAAGAGAAATATCCAACAACAAACATTTAAAGGCTAAAATCGATTTAGCAAATGTAGGGCGTTTGGTTATTGAAACGATTGCACATACTATATATGACCAGCTATATCATAAATAAATACTCACTATGATGTGGAATCCCCGGCTGAGTGATACAAAATGCTTAAAAAATGGGACTAACAGCTGTATCGCATGGCGCTTAGCATCAAGAGGTTAGTGTTAGGTATGGTTTGCCTGGTGTCAGGATAATGTGACTGGGTGGGACATCATTATAGATGTCTGCTGCATGATGCCCCAGTGCTAGAGATTACTATAAACTTCCACACTGCAGACATCGTAGCGATATGACTGAAAAATTGTTAAAGCTACGTTAAAAATCCAAATCACACACACACTATTATGTGGATGTAGTGTAGAGGTAAGATGAGAGAGATTCATTACCAGTTGTCAGTTGATACGATGGATGGAAAATAACCCGTTCGTGCCGTTGACTGATTATAAGTAGGCCAATGACGCATTGCGGACGTAAATCCTGCTGTGTCTAGAGCTGCCTGGTGTAGCAGGATACATGCAAAGACTTATCGTAAATCGCATGGTGGTTTGGAAAGTACAATTTACAATTCTTAAGTATGTGTTGTCTAGACGTAACTGGAGCCTATACCAATCAAACTCACCGAGAAATGTCATACCTATGAAACTCTTGCGCATAATAGGGAAGAAATAGATTACCTGGTGTCAACAAACAGTATTGTAACTGCTGGCATGTGGACAGAATTAGGTATCGACAAGTGAACAACTCTAATAAGCAGACATGTATAAAATGAAGACACAAAGGTTGCATACTTCAAATGAGATAACAACAGTGAGAAGATAAAGACCAGATACTTAGGTTACCCTCTAGACGAAGACGATACAGTTAGTTGTAGATAACTGTAGTATATTTGGTCCAGATGATAGCAGCATACCCTGGACAAGAACAAACAACTACTAATCGATAATCAAATCTAGCTTATCCACTGCACATTAGAACATCGTTATTTTCCTCCCAAAATTTCAACGATTAAAGGACATGACTGATCATTTAAAGACAGCGATTACTCAAAGTTTATATGTTGTTTCATGTCATGTCATGTCACGAAACAACAGATAAACTTTGAGTAATCGTGGTCTTTAAATGATCAGTCATGACCTTTAGTCGTACATGAATGACAGATCTGGGGTTAATACTTTACAGTCGTTGCAAGTTATATGAACACGCCCATGGTTATCATGAAATTAGCTCGGAAGGGTCGAATGGTAAGATCTTGACCCTTCCGAGTTAGTCACTTTGCGTTAATTGGTAGAACTGGAGACGCTATTGTCAATATAAACGAGTGCCTCTGCCATTAGGGGATCAATGTTGAACCGCACGCAGACAGTTGCCAACGATTTATTACATACAACATTTCAATGAACAGAAGACTAATTCAGTTTAGTTCCAGATTTGGTAAGTAGTTAATAACATCGAACTGAACTTCGTGTCGGACATGATTCGAATGCTTCATCAATCTCATTCCTACAATGTAATAATGAAATGATGTTGTTGTAGTTGTTGTAGGGTTGAACGCCATTATTCAGCACAAGATAGGCTATACATCGCGGCCAGTATAAATGGTTGAGGTAGAAGCAGGGAAAACCCTGCAAAGAACCACTGACCCACAGGAAGCTACTGGCAATCTTTATCAAGTACACACATTGGCTGAGCCTGAGACTCGAACACATGCAGACAGAGGTTAGTTGGCAGTGATCCGTAACGGTGAGCGTTTTGGACCACTCAGCCACTCTGGGCCCCGATAATAAAATTAAAAATATGTATAGTATTTATAAACATATAAAGGTCTTCTGAGTTTTGACATGGTGGGTGGGTGTGGCATTGCCAAATATCACATATATTACGTAATAAGTGAAAAGGTATACATTATCAACTTAAACAACTGTCATTTAAATGTTCACAGGAAATCTGTTTTGCGGGAAATGTATTTTATATGAGCTAAAGGTGTCACAGATACTGCATTTTACGCCCAATATCTTTGACATAGTATTGAGCTATTGCATTATAATAATCGTGTTGAACGAACACTAAGCAACAAGCAGCGAGCGTTAATTTTTCATATACAGGAGGGTTTTGGTGAACAATTGACGTAGAAAACATCACAATGCTATATAATGTGGGCTGCCATATTGGTCGTCTTCTAATCGACCGAACCCATTGACATTTATAGCACATGCATACCTGTGATCCTATGGCTATCAAACGTTCCATGTTCAAAGCACGGTTATTGTCGGTATCGATAATAGCACAGAGAGTTCTGAAACACAGCAGCAAATGATTTACTTGCTTCTTTACATTTCATTTATTTTCCTCTCTTCTTTCACCGCATGTAGTTATATATATATATATATATATATATATATATATATATATATATATATATATATATATATATATATATATATATATATATATATATATATTAGTGATGATTAAGTAATAGTTTTCTGTAATTGCAACACATATTTGTTTCTATTGATTTTTAATGACATTTTGCGCACTGGGTAAGTTAGTTTTAATATTTATATAGTGTAACAGTTGCGAATCTTTTAGAAGATTTTTTAGCACATAGCAGAGGAACTTTACAGCTGGCATTGTGACGCATAGCAATTTAAGTTCATGTATGAGCTTATGGACCATTTTATTTGCTGTCCATGGGTAATGATAGTTACTTATTGTGTTTGCTGCGAACATGATTTATCTGATAACTGGTAGGCAAAGTGGTCAAGACGAGCTGAATTGTGTTGAAGTATCGAAAAATGACAAGGGTTGAAATGATGCAGGAACAGCGTTTGCACCTGCTGACATATTTGTTATAGGTTAAAACTTTGGAGAGATAGGTTTATTAAAAAATGCGTCAGATTTGTGGAATTATTCAAACCTCGATGAGCCTTTGTTAATAACCCCGATTAGATATATCTAATCACGATTCGACAAGTTTTACAAATAATATACACCTCAAAATAAGTCAGCCTATGTTCACGGAAGGCGAGATCTTGATTCCAGTAATATAGGAGATATGTCTCTCGTACAAGTGTTTAAGAGAGAGGTGTTTGGAAGTATTTGAGAGGCACAAAACCTAAACATTGTCACTACATACATGCTCCATATTGTTTTACACTGCATCAAAGTCTGTGGAAATACATATATAGAATGGTTTTATTAGAAGTTATTCTTTCTCACAATCACGACTAAACGTTACAGGTTACTTAACTAGCAGAAATGGGTCATCACTATTACCTTATATTTCAGCCATTTATTCACAATCCGATTACCATCCTTCACATACCCGTACTGAAATGTGCACTACCAATAGCCCTTAGATGCAAATGTGCTGGACAAGTGCAATCAAGTCTTGGTATATGTGGGACTCACGGGACTAATTAAACTCCACAAGGAATCAATTACTTCTCAATTCTAAAATGGTTTGATAATCCCTTATCTTTCAGTATAAACCCATTTTGATGCAAGCTTCTGTATGGCGAACATTATGAGCTCGGCATATTTTCATATGCGTTCTTTTAAAATATGTGTAATAAATTCCCCAGCTGAGTTCAACCTCGAGCAATGCATGCATGCAGTATTGAGGAAAAGGTCTAACTATAGATGAGGCATATTTCGGCATTTTTTTTTTCTGACAGAAAGATGCTAAAGATGCAAAGCTCCGAGTGTCCAGTAACGTTAACCTCATTGCGCAACGCTATGTATTAAAACTAGAGCTGATTTACATGAAAAGGTTTGTCTTGCGTTATGCCACAATAGTTCTGAACTAACAGTGAGACGTGTCATGGTATGCCGTAATTATATTATTAATCAAGCTTCTGAGTTGCGGGGAAGGGCATGATCATTTTAGTTTTTTAAAAAGCCTGTATGTCAATAGCATGAAACATATCTTGATCTGATTTATAGCAAAACAAAACCATATACATGATATTATCAAGAAAAATATTAATTATGTTTTGATGAAAGAAAAGAATACATTTCAACTCGAAAGAGAGACACCACCACTGCAAAATTTAAATGGCCCGTACATTATGGTATATTAATTTGCTATGTGCATGTCAATTATTGTATAAGTTGCAATTTAAAAGCTGACACTATAGCTGATGCAGCGAAAGGCATCGTTCTGACATCAGAGAGACCATTGTTAAAAATAGGAATTGTTGATACTGAAGTCTACAATTTTCTAGCTACACTATAGGTATAATAGGCAAGGGGACTTTGAGTGAGATTCCAACACCCGGGCAAGATATTTAGCAGAGTAGGCTAGTAAACAGAAAACACGCTTACTCAGCCAATTGTTAGTAATTAGCGTGTGCAGTGCATGCCCAGCCATTTAACAGCGTCATCATCAGCAAAGTGCAGAGCCTGCAGTCTACCGGGAAACTTTTTCAGTGAACGGTTGTTTGCAATGTGTGACATGGTCTTTAGAACACCACAGCTGCTGAAAGAGTCAATTGCCTGGCCCCATCGGATAAGGCTCACTGCATAACGACTCTGTCCTGTCTGAAAACGGTTCAGCGTGGTCCACAGGTGTCGTGTAAGGTTGATACCAGTAGGACAGACAGGTAGCTCAACTACAACGGAGAGGTTTACAATATCGGTTGAAAACCACTCATCGGTCCATGCCGAAATAGCTGTCATATCCTCCGGCAACAGACCTAACGAGATTGGATGTCTCGAAGCCAAGATGACTGCTGGATGTGAGGTCCAATTACAGTGGAAGTTTCTTACTGGTATAAACCTTAGCCAGCAGTTTTGTGGTTGATTCCTGGCGACGGAGATGTGGAGGAGGAATGTTGCTGAGTACCAGCAACCACGGTAAAGGAGTAGACTGTAGTGTTGCAGAGATTATGTGTTGAGCTGGACATTAATTAGCTTGATATGTGACGATCGAGCCCAGACAGTAGCGTAATAGACAGCTGTTGAATAAGAGAGGGCCAGTGCTGATGTCATGAGAATCTGACCACTAGCGCCGCAGGTTGAACAAGCCAGTTTGCGAAGTAGCTTGTTTCGAATGCTCAGTTTTGCTCCAGTTGTCTTCAGTTGGTTATATTAAGTCAGTGATCTGTATAGAGTCACACCAAGGTATGTTGGTGTCAGGTCGTGCTCTATATGCTGACCATTGACAAAGATGCAAAGTTCATAGATTGCATTTGCATTCTTAAGGTGGAAGACGCTGGCGACTGTTTTTGTTGTGCTTGGCTGTAGGAGCCATCTCTCCAGGTCATTGTTTTGTACCTCCTCCAGCTCAGTAAGCGAGAAACTTTGGGTACCGAGATCATTGTCGTCTACATACATGAACTTGCGCTATTGAGTTTCAGGCAAGTCACTGATATAAACAATCAACTGTCTTAGCGAAATAACAGACCCAAGTGGGAGCCCATTCGTCTAACGTCTCAACGAGCTGCAGCTCTCTCGGATGTCAACTCTGAAGCCCCTGTCGCGAAGGAATAGTTCGATAGTCTCAACTATTTGGCGCTGCAATACTCTGGAAATTTTCAACAGAAGCCCTGCATGCCAGCCCTTGACATATATCGCTGTGAGATCATGGGAAACAACTCCAATTTTAAGGTTCCTCTGAAAACTGTTTTCAACAAACGTAGTCAGGGCAAAGACGTGATCGCAAGTGATGTGGCCATGCGTAAAGCCGGCCTGCTTAACATATATGATTTCCTCCAAGTCCGGACCGTTTCTTTGAAGGACCAGGCGCTCCAGTATCTTGGAACAGACAGAAAGCCAGGATATTGGCTCGCTGAATTATGGGAATCTTCGTCAGGTTTTGGGATATCAATGATCGTTGCCTGGTACTACAAAATCGGCATGCACTTCTCCATATTAATCCGGGTATATAAAGAGGCGATCCATACCTTTGCCTTTGAGCCAAGATGATTCAGGAACCCTGGCAGGATATTGTCATCTCCTGCTGCTTTGCCTGATTTGATATTCCACTTGATCAAGCTCTGTTTGTTGTAAAAGCCTCTGGAGTATTTTGATCTAGTTCATCTGGTTTCCGACGGCAGTGTGGTCATCACTCATCTCGTACTTCACGTAGGTGGTATTTCTTCAAGGGTTCTTTTACCACTTGTAGTAAGTGGCTGACAACAGCATTTGGTTGAACAACAGGGTGGACGTGAACTGGTGGTTGCTGAGCGGTGCCAAGTCGGCGAATCAAGCTCCAGCATTTCCTGCTGGGGCGCGTGAAGTTGAGTGGCTCTGTAGTTTTCATCCAGCGAGTGCGCCTAACAGTGTCCAGGGATACAGTCAGGCTATCTGCTGTATCTGGGTCTCTAGAGGCTTCATATTTCTTGAGAAGGGCCTGACTATCTTCATCCAAACAGGGTACATAGACTGTGAGACATCCACGAGGAGGGACAGAATGAGTGGCTGCCTCGAAAATGGCTCTTTGGAAACGGAGGTAAGCTTCCTTGATTGGGATGAAGCACGATGGTATAGTCAGTATGCTACGCTCTTATATGTCAATTAATTTCGTCGAATCTGCTTTGCGGTAGTTCCAACGGCGCTGTGAAGAGCTGTGTATATTGGGATGTCGAAGTCCAGTATGAGTAAGTATTGGTCTGTGCTGACTATGATGGAAATCGTCTAGAATTGTTTGGCGTACTGGCTGACGATGGTCACCAACGGAGCTGACCCAAAATAGGTCTGGTGAGTAGTCCTTTTGACATCTTGCAGAATGAAAGGTTCCACGTTGTTTGAGATCATAGGTCAGAAGGAGATGACTGTTCATTGCCCACTCAAAAAAATTGTTCCACGTGTTCATTGGGATGCGAGTAGCCCCAGTCAGGATTGATGACTGTTGAATTCGCCAATATAGGCGGCTAGGTGCATGAGAGTCTGAAGGATATCGCTGTCCCAATGGGCACTGAGCGGTTTGTAGACATTAGCAACCTCTTACCCTCCAGCCTGGACCACATCGCAAAATCTGGTGAAGGAACAACGTTATGGCGGTGGGCTATAGTGCTGATGATGGTTGGTTTGGCTGCCGAGGGACCTTCGACGTTACGTTGTAAAACTAGAAGGGCCGGTCCAATGGCTTGAAAGTCAGATGACACTTGCACGTGGAGAGTTGCTCTTGGTATTGGCACGTAACCGGGATTCAATGATGAATTCGGTTTTTAAGTTGGGTCATTTGCTTCTCCAGCCTTGGGCGGATCCATGGCTGAGTACTGACGGGGAGCGCGATGTGGACGTGGATACATGCTCCCCACTCAGCACATGATTAAATATTTAGTTGGCTTGAGACTTTACGAGAACGTCAGACAGAAAACAAATCCGCTCCTGAAACCAGTAAGATGATATTTAGCCTTATCGAGGAATGCGTATACTTAATACATTCGACTACGCTATTAAATAGCTAAATCATGACATGATTTTTCAATCCGAAATTTTTACTAAAGTTGGATCTGGCCCGAATATGTTTCACAATATTTCAAATGGCCTTCGCAATAACATACATGACAAGTGTAAGATATGTAATTTAAATATCGTGAGTATCGTAAATATAAATATTTTTTGTAATGTTCACAATTAATTTGCGACAGATACAACCGTTATGTAAAAATGATACGTTTGTAAACTAATTTTGTCGTGAATAATAAAAACACGATGGCAATAATAAATTCCTAACAAGCTTACTCGGGAATTTCAATATATTCCTTACTGACGTACTGGTAAGGTTAAACAGTACCTTAGTACTTACCATCGGAAAAAATTAAGCGCACCTCTAATTACCGCGCACCTATAATTGAAACAGTGTGTACCTGAACTCCCGAATTCCCTGTACTTTTATCCTGGTGAAGAGTGTTATTCTCTAAGGCCCATTTTACAAGCTAATAATAATAAAAAAACCGTCTACCTGGAATGACGAATGTAATATGCATGCATTGCACAAAATGATAGGCGGTTAAGGTGAAAAAGTAAAGTTCGACAAATAAGATATGTTTGCACTGTGAAACTTAATGTCAGTCGAAAGAAATAAACACATTTATATTCCTAATACTATAGATGTAAACAGTTCACAATATGGTTGTTGTGTCTTCTTAACAGAGCAGTGCAAACATAACTCCCTAGTAACTGAGCTATGTTAACGTTTCCATTATACTCATGACACGAAATAAGATAGAGCAGGTAACAACTTAGATATGAAATGGAATGTGAAGGTTAAGGTTTTATTTTTGTAAGGGTCGCAAGTTTCAGGATTACATTTTCTAATAAAGCGATTAAATAAATACAAGGTAATTTCGTGAGATGTATTATTGACTAGACTCCCTCTCTCACACACACATACACACACACACGCATACATATATACATACACACACACACACACACACACACACATATATATATATATATATATATATATATATATATATATATATATATATATATATATATATATATATATATATATATATATATATATGTGTGTGTGTGTGTGTGTGTGTGTGTGTGTGTGTGTATTGAGCATATATATATCTTGTTCATATATATGTAGTTTCCAAGCACAACACAATGTATGTATGCACATTATCTTATTCAATACAGGACGCAATATAAACCCATCTCATCATGGACTGACCAATTTGGATACGAGCTAGAGACTGCTTTACCTTCCAACAATGAAGTAATTATCATGAGAAACTTTAATACTGATTTCTTCTCTGATACTAAATGTCTCCATATGATTAAACTGCGAGATTTTAGACAGGTAATCAATGATCCATCAAAAGTAACAACAAGATCAACCACATCTACAATACCCATCCTGACAAATGTTTGCGAGATAAACGTCCCCCTTTTCCTTATTAGTGATAACCACCCATATGTGGAACTCGTGAGCAACAAAAAGCAAGCAGAACATGTATATGATATTTTTTTTAACATAACCGATTCCAAAAAGTGAGGACCACGTGGCAGCTTGGTCTTTCATGACCAAACCAAATGTGATATCCTTGGTAAATAATGTTTATACTACTACTACTACTACTGCTACTGGTACTAGTACTACTTCTTCTTCTTCTTCTTCTTGTCCTTCTTCTTTCCTTCTTCTTCTTCTTCTTCTTCTTCTTCTTCTTCTTCTTCTTATTATTATTATTACTATTATCTTTAATATCATTGACTTTCTTATATGTACGAGCAACATAATAACACCAATATTAACAATATTATTTAATAAACTACTCGATGTCGGATATTATTAAGAATATTGGTCAACTGCTATCATCCCAATAATTTTGAAGAAAAGGGATGCAAATGAATTATTCAATTACAAAAGGAATTAATCTACTACCTACAGTAAGCAAAGTGTTTAAATCGATCTTAAATAACAGAATTCATGAATAGGTGGAGGAAAACGTACTACTGGGTAACAATCTAGCGGGATTTGGAGCGGGTTATTCTACAGCAGATGATATATTTATATTATATACATTACTTTGTAAATATTTAAGAAAACGTACGTTTACTGTACCAAAATGCTGTTAGTGACAAGATTAGTGGAACAATATTTAGAATCGTTAAAGCAATTTATAAGGATGTACAACCATGTGCTGAGTCGGACAATCCTATTACATGTGTCTTTAATTGCGATTTGGGCGTTCGCCAAGGTTGTGTGTTCTCGCCTTTACTCTTTTCTTTATTTTTGAACAATTTGAAACCCTTTTCAGCTGTAGGAAATTAGGGATTATCTGCAAACATCAGCACTATTCTTACTGTTGTATGCAGACGATGTATATTTGTCTTTGTTGACACTGCTCACCAGTTGCAAAATATGCTCAATAGGATGCATACATATTGCCAAAAGTGGAAATTAATAGTGAATATAGACAGAAAAGCAAGAGTGGTTGTATTTTGCAGAGGTGACTGTCTCATATGTTAAGAAAAGTGGTACTATAACCATACATAGGTAAAAATTTAATGATATTATAAGTATTTAGGATGCATATTTTCTGTAAAAGAACAACTCTTGGTATATGCGCCAGAAAACTAATCCTTGCAGGCGCTGATGGCTAAGCATATATTGAAGCAAAGTCTTTCAACATTTGGCACATTACCCTTAACTGGATTGCTTTGTCTATTTGACGCGAAGATAGCTTCTATCCTTAACTATGCGACTGAAGTTTGGGGGACGCCAATGATATGGGAAAAAGCTCATTTGTCATTTGGTAAATATATCCGTACGTACATATAAATCAACTCCAAACGCATTCGTATATAACAAATTATGACAAATTAGTATGCAATGTATAAGATATAAACGTACTTTGAAATATTGGCTAAGAATAAAATTGCCAGAAGACAAATATCCTAAACAATGCTACGATTTTCAGTTAAGATCGGGGGAAAATTTGTGATTGCTGGTCTAACAATGTTACAAAGCTTTTTTTTAAAAAACTTGGATTCGGCAACGTTTGGTGTACTCAGGAAGTAAATGATGAAAATACATTTCTTAGATTGTTCCGGCAGAGATGTGAAGATTTTTTTAATCAAAAGCTGTAGGCTGTGATAAAGTCGATGCTGCGAGTGAGGAACTTGCCAATCAGACTTAATATGAAATTATTTGCTATGAGGAAAGATTTTATCTAATTTGTAACGCTAACATCGAAAAATTAATTCCATTTTATTACTGCTTGCCCACTATATGGAGCAATACGAAGAAAATATTTACCCACTTTTCCATCTAAAAATTCAACTTTAGAAAAAGTTAGGTCTTTTTTTATACAAAATGATAGTAAAATTCTGATGACGAAATTTAGTAAAGTTAAATATAAAAGCCTTAAAGATTAGAGAAACCGTTTTTTAACGACTCCAGCTAAATAAAACTCTAAATCAATATCACAAAACTTGCTCCCTGCAATTCCAGCTTGTGGTTACTGTGTAATATTTTCATGTATCTCACCTAATTCGAAAAATGCAATAATCACTAATTTCATGCATATTACTTCCAGTAGATACAAAGTTCGTTTGTTACGCACTATACCACCATTTTGTATCCAGTAGCCTGTATTACAAATCAACACTATTATTGTTGTTGTTGTTATTATTATCATCATTATGGTAAATTCAGCATGTTAATTGTTTGGCTTGAACAAATAAAATTATAAACTAGATTTGCATGGATTCTATTTCTAATAACAATACCAACATCGTTTCCAAGCATAAGAAGCTTGGTTGTCTAGAGTAATTTTGCTTCTCTAAATTATGACATTGCGACAGGCAAATGTTTTAAAAATCGGTTTAATAATGAAGGGGAAACTATCAACTTTATCCCAGAGTTTCTGGTAGACTGAACATTTTCTTTTGTATAGTCCACATGAAGCGAACACATAAAAGGACCCATAATTTAGGATGGAAGGGATAGTTTTTTGCAGACATCAAACTGCCTAATATACACACGCATACAAAGTGCACGATAGCGGTAAAATTGATTCGAAGCGATAGTAAATAACAAATAACAGAATGTCATTCATTTTCCCCGACTAGTCAATGGCAGCTATAATCAAAATATACACATGCATGTTTCATGTCTAACTATTATATTTATAACACGGCGATGCTCGCAGTGCAACTGCAAGTCCTGTCCTATGTGATACGTTTGAAGAAACAAAAAACCCAGTGTACATAAACGTTTGATGCAGTTAAGGACGTTTCTGAGATATTCTACTGGCTTTGAACCCAACGTGTCTAATGCTATGGGTTTCTAGCTCTACTTCCAAGCCGACTATTGCTATTGTTATTTCACCATCTAGACAATTTGAATTAGTAACTGAATTTGTAGATGCCACACGTCAATTTCCAGAACAGCACAATCCCGAAATACCATACTCACAACCATATCAATATTTTTTTTATTACTAAACAATAATAGCTGAAAAAGTAACATACTAGCCTTAAGTTAAAACTTTTGATAGTGGCCAATTTAGGAAACTATCCTCAGCTACCATATGCTCAAATTTAAATGCCACTCATGTCATATAAGTGAATTATATATTTTTTACTATCTATCTATATATCTATTTATCTATCTCTCTATCTATATACACCCGTTTTTGTCTCTAACCTCCATGACAAACTATCCCCCACGCGACCCATAGATGTTTGGTTACTTCTTGTGTCAAGGGGTTGCTAGAGGTGTAAACACCCACGTGACGCGACTGTTTGAGTCATGGGGTTAGAGTCTCATACAGCTTTCCATATCCCCACAAGGTATCGAATAAGGCTAAACATATTACTCTTTGTTAGTCTGCAGCGATTATTGAAAGGAAACATATCTGCATGGAGATAGTGAGTGATCCATGTTAGCGATTGATATACACAAGCTGCAAAGCCTACTAAATTAGCTTGCATTGTTTGATTTTTTTGCAAAGTGGGCTGTATGTATATTGTTCGTTTTATGTTGGTGAAAAACGGGAAAAAATATAGCCGTGTTGTGAATATAGTTTGCATTAAATGCTACAAGTGGCTTAAAATAGAAAAATTTGAGCCAGAGTATACTGAAAAGCTGGTAAACTTTTCCTTTATCAGATTTATGAAGAAAATAAAACAAGAACTAAACTGCGGGGTATAGTCATGAAAGTGCATATCCTCAAAAGAAATAGGCTAACTATCCAACTGTGTCTGAAGCGAGTGACATTTATGATGATGTCAACGACGAAGATGTTTCACAGCAGGTCAATTAGACAGACGCTTTGGGACCATAGTTATACGAATGGCATTCCAACTCAATTTATTTTACAGAGCACATTACAAAAAATGAGGCAGCGCAAGTATCTAATGAAAGTTTAAGACGCTCTCTTCGGGGACAAAATGGATGAAATTCTCGATGCGTGGTTCAACTTTATTGGGTACTTACGATGATCACCCGAAAAAAATATGTTGCTAATGTACTAGATGATGACTCATTTGAGTTAACTGAGGCAGACCCGTTTCTGAAAAAATGTTTTATTTAACATTGCAGAAGGTTTTTGCTATGGCTACTCTGAGATAGCAGTGGTCAATTATTTGACAAGGATTTATATACAGTTTCGTTTTCGCCATGGACAGTACAAGTGGGAATGCTTCTAACAGGTAATTGTGGCAACGCTTTTGTCAATTACACAAACTGCCGCGCGTATATCAATTGGAACGCTGATGCTCAGGGTATTGGTACCCAACAAATCCAAAGCAACCTGCCTTGGAAAATACGAACCCTGTGGCCAACCATGCCATTATGAACACTGTCTAATACACATACAAATATTACATGAAGGATTAGGGGCACGACCTTGCCTGAAATGTGGCATTGGAGTCAAATCACGCAAGCAACTGTGCCAGGCTTGTGGATATGTCCGGTTGTACTAAAGATTGAGCACACAGAAATCAAAACCATAAACACATGTGGCTGCCCAAGAAGCAAACACAAACATACATATAACATAAAAACAACACGAAAATAAATAGATGAAATAATTACCTCCATTGAAGAGATCGCAGTTACTGATCCTTTCAAATGTAACAAGTCCTTGAAAAAAATGTCACAATCAGAGAGACACATCGCCCTCCCCTTAGTATAGACTTGCCTACAGTGTGACAACAAAGACAGCTCGCATACCTGCAGTGCCCACGCAAACCAAGCCCTATTAGGAAGCCAGACATACTTGAATTACTGAGACCCATCTTTGCCCCGAATCCGCAACCGCCACCACAACCGGTTGTCACTGCCACTGCTGATGCAGCAACAATAACCAACAAAACAACGATACAAAAGCTATGAAAATTTGCGCACAAGCACCATATCCAAATACTCAGTGGCGCAAGAAAGGTTGACATCCTTGTGATAATAGACTCGTATGAACAACCTTCTTGGTGCTGAAGAACAACAAAAGCGTCGTCTTGCCTCTGTTATCGCTACTGAAGCGGGCGTGCACTGTTCGTGCGAAAACACAACAATCACAGTGCCCAAATTCAGATTTCAGATACGTTGTGGTGAGTTGGAAAATCACGTGGCCATCATCCCGACCAGCTACACACCAGACAACAGTTGACAAATCTGATTCCTGGAATCGTATCGGTGTTACAAAACTTAGGTCACGCTGTGATCAAAGCAGACGGTGTTCTTAGTATCCACCTGGTTATACCGTTTAGTCATGATATTTATGGATTTAAAGCTGCTACATCGTGGCTTGATATTGGTAAATCCAGTTACATAGCATCACCACAATGGGCCCCGCAAAGGTCAGTGATCAATGTGAAGAATTTTGATAATCGTTGTTTGGAGCGGGTCGTCTTGTAGACATTATACCCGACCAGAGACAATCAAGACACGCCACACATATATCGAAAACACCCTGGTAAACTTAACTTTGGTGTTATTGAATTGTCTGTGCAAGTGAAAAAAAGCTACCCTGAGGAAATCTGAAAACTGATCCCAGGTTTCTCTGTTAATGTGTTCGCTGATCTTGAAATCTTTTATCCACTTGTGCTATCTCTCTACGGATAGAACGGCCAAACTCAAATTGATTTGTTATTGCTGAGGGAAATGAAAGACACCGAGTCAGTCTTGCACTTCGTGTGGGTCAAGGACCATGGCTGCTTAACTGGCACAACAAGTACAAGCGCAAAAAAATATCCGTGCAGACGCCGCATGCATATATATAACACTCAAGAGCTGCTCACCAGTCACGACTTTCACAGCGTCAGTGGTATCAGTAAAAAACCACAGCGCACAATCATGTCAAGCCTAGTAAAACACTATTAAATTTATGACAGTGCAGTGAAAGATAAAAATCCCGTATATCATCTACGCGGATTGTTTTGTCTGAATGTTACCGTAGAAATGGCACCGAGCCTGACCAGATAGTGCAAGTTGCAGAACAAATTCAATGCTGTTTTTTATGCCGTGGTTCGACGTGAAGGCAAAACAGAGCAGCCAGTCATGTATCGTGCTCAGGGTAAATCTGACAAAAGTTCTGGTTTCAACGTTCATGATCACTGCCACATCATTGACGCGTATAGAGGTGTTTTACACAACCCGTGTAAACTGCAGTTGAGAATTTATAATTTATAATTGCAATACCTTGGCGACTATCACAACCTGTATCTGCCGCGGATGTGTTGTTGCTCGCAGACGTGTTTGAGGCATTTCGGGACACCGCCATGCACGTGTACAATCTCTACCCCCACTACATTTTAGCCGCGGACATTGTCCAAGACCTTGATCGAGTTGGAATAGCTCACGGACAGTGACAATCATCTGTTTATCGAGCGTTCATTTAGTGGCGGAATATCGATGTCCAGTTAAAGATACGCTAATGCCAACGTCCCCATATATATATATATATATATATATATATATATATATATATATATATATATATATATATATATATATATATATATATATATATATATATATATATATATATATATATATATATATATATATATATATATGTGTGTGTGTGTGTGTGTGTGTGTGTGTGTGTGTGTATGTGTGTGTGTGTGTGTCTGTGTGTATTTATATTACAATATAATTACCACGGCAGACAGGGTTGATATCAGGCTGCGATCTACATCGTCATAAGAAGTCTTTTATGAAAAACAAATCAATGTGAGTATGAATAGTAACAGGAACACAATTTTCAAAATTATGAACACAACAGTATGGGGGAGACAGATTGACACCATCATTGTGGAGAGCTAACTAAATATTTGATCAGTCTTGGTAGCCATGGTCCAAGATGACCGAGATCTATTTAAATGTCCCCCTATATCTGATTCAACTTGTGTGTTGGCACACTTACGTAGGTTCTATTATTTCAATTTTATTTCTAAGTATAATTATTGTATAATATACATGTACAATTATATAACTGACATATGCTATATCGTAAGGTTTAAACGTATTAAATGTTGCTTGTTTCTGTTTAGTTCATTGAGGTAATTTCCTCATATCTTTTTGAGGGACGATGTCGAAGATACACATGTTTGTATATCCTCAACAGCCTGGATCGTAAAGTACAGTGTTATACAGACTTGGAAAAATGTATTCTGTGTGAGGAGGACATACATGAGGTATTCATCTATCCAGCTGATCCAATACGTTGTACAGTTGAAAGTTACAATACCCTAGCCGACCAGCTTATTGGTTGCTTGCCGGGAGCAATACAGTTGTCACGACCGGATGATGGTGGGATTATCGAGACAACGTTCCAGTGACAAAAGGCCACAGTAATCCGGCAAAGAAGATTGGATTGTGTTCAATCATGTCCAAACCATTAATAATTGTACAAAATGGTCATCTAATCGTATTTTACCAAATATTGTAAATATATGAATCTAAATGGAAACACTACTTGTTCAACATCTGTTCTTTTAAAAGATTTTGTACTTACACCGAAATTCAAAGTACGTGTTCAGATTATCAATGCAACGTAGGTATTCCTTTGATAACATAAGTTGAAGGCAATTCAATGCTTTTTGAAAGGATATAAGTACTGATACGACAATGAGTCATGTATGGTGAGGTCTCAGGTATGGTTTATTTTTATATACAAAGGCAGGTACATTCCTGAATAAACCCTGGTCTCCTCGAAGGTTTAAGCAATAGACTGATATTTATCTGTGACGATAAATGAGCACATTGGTACGGGTCTCTCTCTCTCTCTCTCTCTCTCTCTCTCTCTCTCTCTTTCTTTATATATATATATATATCTATATATATATATATATATATATATATATATATATATATATATATATATATATATATATATATATATATATATATATATAAATTTGAAAATTTATATCAACGTGAATTTTGGACACATGTGCATTGATGGGAACCATGGCCACAAACAAACATATACTAAACATATGGAAAAACACATATTGAAACCTTATTCAATATTGCTCAACACGAATGGAATAAGGAGCGTGTTCTTTCACATTCAAGACCGCTTCTGGTCTTATTGAACTATTATTATTATCTGCCATCCAACGTGCCATAGATAAACAAAAGTAGAACAAATGTCCATAATGAGATTTTTGTAAGTAGAAAATTTTTAATTATCAAATAGTAGACTTCATGTTCCATTGATGATTTTATTTATTCGTATGTATGTACATAACATTGTTCCATATGAGTTCACAAAAGGTACAATTATCCCACTGCTGTAAAGTAAAATTGGTAACGTGGCAGAAACTGATAATTATAGACCTATAGCTTTTACGAGAACTATTTCGAAAATATTTGAATGCATTGTACTAAAACGAAGCGAAGTCACAGTCTCTGATAATCAATTTAGTTTTAGAAAACAACTTTCAACAATTATACTTCTCTGTGTCTTTAAGGACACTGTAAACTATTATGTAGAACATGGTAGCCCTATTTTCCCATTTTTTGTAGACTTCTTGACCCTTTGTGCCGACTATCTATATAGCTGGATTTTCCATTAGCAAGGTCTTGTTCCATACAGATTATGATCCATTGTCCAGTTCCATCAGTGGCATCTGTACCATCGTTAGTACCAATAATAATACCCCAGCCCCGTGCACGGGTCTGTCACTCCTTTGCACATTATACATTAATTACTTTCCTCTGGAAATATATCTTAAATGGTGTCTGAGATATCAGTTTTAGTGTCTTGGACAGCAACGATGTCTGGTTTTGCAACGTCCATAAAAAATATTTTCTTTTTTTACCCCAAATGCTAGTTTTGTTCATTAATATTAATTTTTGACTTTTGTTGTTCATTTTACTACTGTTCTATTTGGCTTGCACAAATTGTTACCAACACCTTCCATATTTAAGATATTAAATGTATTTGATTTTGATGGGCGAGTTGTTTTAAAAAATAGGCTATTGAAATGTAAATTGTTTCCTTTCGGCGATATCCAAGAGCAATTAATTAGCTTGAATTTAAATACAATCTAAATTACCAATATATGAGCAGTCGTTGTTAATCGATCGCTTGCATGTGTCACATAGCATATCCTTGTGTAAAGCTAGTAATGCTCATGGCAGAGCTCACAATCAGCTTTATAGTTTCATCAAAACGGACAAACTAAAAAGAGAACTGAAGTTACGGTGAGTAAGAACATCTGCTTTCAGACACATTTACTATGAACGACCTTGTGTCTTAAACTTGAAAAAAAACTATTAAATAATTAATCAGTGTGATTTAGTGACTCAGCATGAATTAAACATATTTACTGTTTTCATGAACTGTACATAAATGTACGTTGTGCAACATGAAGGTAATGCAACATCAGTAATCACGGTAGAAAAAGAATTGGCACTCCAGCAAATGAGACTGCCATTGATGAATTAAAATAATGCATACATATTAGCATATCATCCTCAAAGCGTTCAAAGCATTGCATTAAAAAAGTAAGCATTTTACGTAAATGTACATTTGTTGAGTATGTCCGCGTGTCATCCATCAAATATTGTTATGATTCGCAATGATCTAGGTTGTGCCAGTTTAAATCTGTTCAGTTCAATGATATTTAAGCCAAGAACAAGAATTCTCAGAATGCAGAGTCTTGCCATAAAACTGCATGGTCACAAGATCAAGAAAAGTAGATAGATTAGTGTAACTGTCACGTGGATAATTAATACTCGCAATATAAATACACATATACCATTTCATGACTGTACACACGAAATTATAGAAGAAACAATCCTCAAAGAAAATGCTCTGACATATAATGTAGGTAAGTGTGACATACCGTTCTTCATGGTGATTAGCACCCTCCGTAGGGAACGTGATTAGAAAGTTTCATGACTGTACATACAGGGAACTAAATGAAAAACACCAATGTATAAAGCTGTTATCGTGACCAACGTTTGTCATGTCACAAGTGAATTGTGAACTTCAGTGTTGATGTTTATGAACCCATTTAGATATTGCGCTATGTTTATTTAATCATATGACTTTGAACAGACACGGCGTAGATTATACAAAGTATTTATTCTAAATGATATCAAAAGTGTAGTCCTGGATGGACGAGTGGTCTCAAGCTCTTGCCCTTACAGATCACTGTCATCTCACCTCTGTCTAATATTGTAGGAACAAACAATTACCAAAACTTGTGTTAAATCAGTCCAATATTTGCAATCTCTTTTAATATTTCGCAAACAATTGAACAAAATGTTATGTAAAAGTTGTTTACTCTTATATATATTGGTTCAAAGAGGACAAACGCCCAAAACGCCAGAGTGTACTAAAGTTTTCCGAGTTTATCGAACACGATGAACTACATCACTTCTGTTGTCGACAAAACATACACTCGCCCATGCATTTATGGACACCATGTTAGTTAAGAAACTCACTAACGAAAAAAAAGGTTTGCACATTTTGTATAGCCTTGTTGCTGATTACCTTTAAAGTCAAGGGACGATGAACAAGTTGCCAGGTGCGTAAGCGAATAATAAATTCAGTATATATAGAACGCTGATTATTCGTGTTGATTTAAAGATCAACATATCATAAGCCATCTCAATGTTATTTTTTTGTTAAACCTTTAAACCAAAACGGCTTCAAAAGGTTGGCTCTTGGGTAACTTTTTCAATATATTACCAGGAACATTTGTGACTGTTTAATATCATGTGTATTACCAGTACTTACCTGTCATACTTCTTCTATAATCAAGTGAAAACGTCAGTACTGTAAATAAGTTGTCCTTGTTAGGCATGAATATAATCAATACAGAGAAAAGTCTATCAATAAGGAAGCCCAAACAGTGATACGAACTTATTCGGTACGCTCATAATCAGAAATGCATTAACATGTACATCTATCGCATACTTTGAATGACTCGTTATCTGAGGAGTGACGCCTGTGTGGGTGTGCATTAACGTTAGTTTGTTTCAGTGAATGTTGTTATCCTCTATTTAATTTTACTGCATGATAAGGTGTGCTTATGTGGATTGATGGATGTAGCAAACGTGTACAAGGAAACCATGTGTATCTGGTAGTAAAGTATTATTTTTAAATAAAGTAGCAAAAGCTTCATGATAAATGCCGTTTGATATAAGCCGTTTTGTTAAATAAGTGTCTAATTTTCTTTCCTACAATAAATGAGTTTACTTTTTTCTCTTCATATTGTCAAGGTAACAGCTCTCTTGAGCAAACCAGCCGCTAACTATTCTGCCATAACATGCATAGTATCGAAAAAGGAATGTAAATGGAGACGAAAAATAACTTACTGTGACAGTTCATAAGCAAATGAGAATTACATGGAACTTTTATAAATTCGAAAATAACCGGATATCACCGAATAAATTGTCTTTATACTTGCCATGAATTTGATAATTTGCAAGAAGTCCCAAAACATCTGGCAGGAACGTTTTGAGAAGATGACTTACTCAGAAGCATCACTTACAGGAGACTAAACGCACATGATTTAGGGCCAATCGTTAGTTTATAAGTTTACAAACGTAATTTCAGATGTTAGTGTATCCGCTTACACAATAAAAGGAATTCGCCTTTTTGTCGCTTCATCATTAGGTCCTGTGAAGCGTCAAAACCTGGCATGGAAGTAAAATTCTTATTTTTCTCCAAATCAGTATTCAATGGGGACACTAAAAAGCTAACATGGCATGTAAAATATGTGCACTATTTATGTCTTGCTCCCTCCCTAAGTGCGATGAAAGCAGTTTAAATGATCTTTAATTATAGTTTTTACTTACAATATTACTCCTTCCGCATGAGAAACGCAATCTTTCAAACTAGTTTACTATTTTCCCTCTGTATATGCTATTCCACATAACAGGTTAGCCAGCAATAATTTTCAAGATTTTCCAATAAATATGTATTCAGGAATTTTCTTCAAAGGGCACGTGTGTTCTGATTTAAATTCAATTCGGTATATTCTTCTTATACCAGCTCAATTATTTGGGTCTAACGCACATGGCATATTCATGAGTTAGATGCCGATTTAGTGTAGATGTTGTGTTGTGGCAAAAATCTTGATGGCTGATGTGAAGTGTATATAAAGTAAATGACCGTAATGAGTAAACTTAAAGTTTCTCACTTTCCTCAAAAATATCACAAGGGTGGTCGAATAATTACAATATTTAAACAAATATTTTTCCATTTTAAAACGCGTAGCTATAAAGAAAAACACAACTTTTAATATCTATAAATCTTGATTTAAAATCTTTCTTTCTGCATCCAAGCTGCAGCTAAATTTATTTGGATTTACGATGTACTACATAAAGAAAACCTTGTTTATTTATTATAAACGCATGGCGACGAGACTTATTTCGTGCAAAATTACGAAAGATACTAGCATATGATATAATTTAGTTACGATAAATGTAGAACATGATGCTGGAGGACCATTATAATGATTAAGCAAGTTTATGTGATATTTATTGTTAACTCCAATTCTCATTGCCACTTCTATCCTACCGCCGTTATGACAATTCAGCTTAATTTTGTTTGGCGATACCTCGGCGTCCCCGCAGTGACTGTGAAGGGCCATGACAGAGGATAAGTATATACATTAACATATTGTCTTCACCTTTCCATGCACTATATTATTTTCGCATGGGTGCAGTGTGGCACATGATAACATACCACTACAGTGATGAAATAATGCAGCTGGCACACAGAACCAAAAGATAATAAAAGATCCTATTCACTTTATTTTACTTAAAACACTTTTCATGAATTGTTTTCAGGTGTACACATAGAAGATGCAGATGGAATACAAGCATATATGCCATGTAGATGAGGATATAGTACTCACTTGCTCAAAATGCAGCCGCAAATACTAGTCATAGTAAGATGGAAATTGACGGCAGTGTTGAGTGGATGTTAAAGCTGGTGTACGAGGCAGAGCGCTTAAACGCCGGAGTGCTATACACAACTGTGTACATAGTGGGTATTATCTGGGATCGTATATTTTGATAACATTACTCATGTCCGGATTTGTACACTAAAGCTAACAAATCATTTTCTGGCATCATTTTATGATTACGTATTCGAAACACAGGGTCAAAAACACCTTATCAGATATAAATTATACCTAGGTCATTTTAAGGTAGCTAGTTGGGAAATAAAAGTAGAAACGATCGTGAAAGCTACGTACTTATTTTTGTAAATTATAATTCAAATTACAGAATTTTCAAATGTTGAGCTCTTGCTTTAGTTAATTTTTGTCTCCATAAGGAGCAAAATTACGGGGCCTGGAGTCCATATATACCAAAAGCATAACGATGGGTTATAATGCTGTGGTTAAAAATTACTGTAGATTTTTGATGCGAGGTCATGGATCTTTTGGTAATGGTAGATTTCATATATACACATAAAGATAGCAATAAAACGATCGTTTATTTGTTTGTATGATATATAATGAGTGTACTAAATAACGATGTGCCTCAGTACAATATACTAATATCTGACCATTGAAACGTCATGAAAACTGCGATCAAAATCGGGACAGCAAAGAGTAAAAATTAAAATAATATGTCCACAGTAATTTTGGATAATCTATATCGCGTTTGATATAGTGGTGATGTTTGTGTTTGGGGATTTGGCCCTTAAAGAGGTCATTTAAAAGCAAGCAATAGATCTCGAAATGGAAAACAAGACTCGCTTTTAGAACATACGAGTCAGAGATATATTTATCGATATAGACATTGTATATATAGAACTAAATCATAGCATAGTATTTCGAAATGAACAATGTTCCATGTTCATTAGTCATCACTTTATTTGCCATTTTGTCTTTAAAAAGCATGTTGCATTATTACATTCTTACATTGAAAAGATTGATTTACATTTATCGACCTAATGTATTGTGTATAGTATAATATACACACTTAAATCTATATGTACGCACTGTACCTTGAACCGACCAAATCAATTCATGCCAATACCTACCTACATGCATACATAGATAAACGTGCATACATTCTAGTGACTGAGCTCGGTATACACCAAAACAACCTTGCTAGTTCATGGTGTTATCTGCACTGATGTCAACACTATATTACCAATCAAACCATGTATTTGGGCAATTACAAGAATTTAGTGCCATTATTAGATGATTTTATTTACCTCTATTGCCAAAATAAACTACACGAAGTGTTTTCGTAACTTCTCTTAAAGCTTCAGTCGTTTACTATCTGCATAAGACACAAGTACAGACGGTTAGGTCTTTCAATAAAATTAATTACTCAGCTTGTATTTTCTACACACGGGTAGGTATAACTTATTGATGAGTATGTTGGTAAAATTTGATTAAACCATCCCGGAATGTCAATGCAGATGCTCATATTGTATTGGCAAGACCGGTAGATTGTTTTCGTTTATAAAAAATGCGACTCACTGTTGTAAGCATATCCTTGTATGCTTGCCAAAATTACTTGACCGTAATTATACCTAATCTTATAAACACCGATCAACATTTCTTTCCAAATGGTAATATACAAGTTCATATTACGAAAGTACACACTGTGTGACATTCACTCCATGCAGACATTGGACTTTGTATCTCTCTGTAGGAGTCAAAGGGCATATTACAAATAAGTTTATCGTGATTATTGCCCTTAGTGAACCCGTACGAAAGTATGGATGAACGTTAGGGACTTTTGAAAGATGCAGAATGCTGAAAATGCCAAATCTAAAATATTTTTCAATATAATGCTGAACACGAAATGTGACTGAAATCAAATTATAACATCCGACCCAAACTAAAGCATCGAGTTAAAAATAAATTGCAATTGCGCACACATGTGACTTAGAGGACTGAGAATCTATATTATTTGATATCTGACCAACGATAAACATTACATAGTATCTGACTGTAATCCTATACGTTTATAATTAAGTTCTTTTGTGAACACAAAAGTTGGCGAGTCGGAAATTTGCGACTGTAAGTCCAACAAATTATGAAATATGATGCTGAAAATCAAATTCCTATGACGTATCTTTAGCTTAAGGTTTTAAACTGGTTTGAATACAATAAATAACTCTTCAGATTATGACGCCGAAATCAGCTGGTGAATGGTCAGATACTGGTGGGGAGGGAGTAAATTCTGACAATGGAAATAGCCTGAAATCTTGTTTTAAATGAGCTATACTCAAGTTTTGGAGCGTTCAATGGTTCTTGGTAAAGTTATGCTGCAGAAACCAATATGTAAAAGGACGTATAATTAGGGACTTCGTCTTCACCAAATGATGACGAAAAAATGCTGACAAATACACTTATTAGAGATGTTACTGATACAGTGTTGCACGCAAAACTTGACTTCAATTAAAAATCCCTGTTAAAAGTAAGCTGCAGATAGAAAATTGGTAATGAATGAACAGAGAACAGAGAAATGGAGTGATATGTTGATATACAAAGTCATCACCATAACTCTAACACTGACACTGATTGTCTGTGTATCTGTCCATGTCTTTTGTTCTCCCACGAAATGTTAAAGGCAAAAGTGTTAGGTGAATAATAATTTTTTCAAGATACAGAAGTATAGCTATCTAGTGGTTACCAAACGACGCATCGCAAGTTTTGTGTAGTTCCGTAATTCACATGAACTTCCTTCTGAATGTGATAATGGCAATATCGCTTAGATGTTGTGATTTTTAAAACAAGCAAACATAACAAAACAATTCAAGATAATTTAGGTTTGTTGCCATCAACCGGTCAGTGTTGTGAGTTTTAAGGTACTTAATAAGATGGATCTTTGCAAATATACTTCTACATTATCTTTGTATAAAATTTTGTTTAAAATTTATATATATTTATAAGTTTATCTGCATTTGTGTGAGAAAATATGAACGAGTTTTGGCAAGGAATAGTGCACGAACATGTGAGTGCAGTATATCCTTCCGACAAAATGAGTTCATATTTTCCCATACAAATGCAGTAACCTTTTATTATATGCTCATTTTTTTAATTCTACCTAAGGTTTAATTATATAAACAAAATACACTACAAGAAACAACGTAAATGAATGAATGCCGTATTCCAAACTAAATACACAAGCGCAGATTTGACATTACAACATGTAATCATTATTAATGCGCACATAGCTCCGCCCTAGATAAATTTGAACTTAGTCGCGCGGTCGATATAACTTTCGAAAGAAAATGGCGTGTCTAGTTAAAATTGAAATTTGCAGTCATATTGTGAATGAATGCGCATTGCAACGACTTTTCCATTTGATCTGGAGTGAATATATTTTGGTATTTTGTTTGGATTCGACGAAAGTTTGTGATTTTGGACTGGATTCATCTGTGCAAATTATACATGAAATACATCGGACTGAAGTGGTGCGAGAGCAGCGTGTTTACGTCTGCAGATGTGTTTCTGTTTCTATCATTAAATGTTTGAAATCATAACGTGGGAAAAATATGAAGTCTTTCAATTGAAATTTTCAAAAAGACGCTATGGAATTTAATGTGTATTTCATTTAGAGTGCAGTAAGGAGGATGCAATTCCACTTATCATCGAAATTACAGCACACTTTCGAAATGTGTAATCCAGATTGAAAACCTATGACATGGCTCATGTAATTCGGATTTGCAGAATTAAGAAAAAAATATTTTGAGGAAATTCAGGATGTGAAACTGTAAGTATATTTTATTTTGCCATTCTTATCACCAGATAAAGAAGACAGTATATACCTTGTCACTTGTATGTTATTTGTAAGGACATAATCGTCCGTCTTTTATATAATGTAGCTAGCCTAATTGTAACATTGTATCAACGCGGAATGTGCCAAAACAGTTGGGTGTTTTTGTTGCAGTCCACGAAACATGTTTTAGTTCATTCAGAAACAAATTTAAATAACCACAACGTAAAGAACCTCTTACGCGAGTGTATATGATTTGTTCACAAATAAAAAATGCTGGTGTCTGCGTCATTGTTTGTTTACAATAGAAAGTAGTTCCTTTATTCACGTGAATGCTATATGTGTATTGTCGCGCGCGTTCAGTATCGGGGAATGTTGAACAATTTTGACAATGTAAAGTTAACGGGGGAAAGAGGAGCATATAATAATTATATATATATATATATATATATATATATATATATATATATATATATATATATATATATATATATATATATATATATATATATATATATATATATATATATATATATATATATATATATTATATAAAGAGAGAGAGTTATGCATATCTACATACATAAGCATAGACCATGATTCTTAGTAACATAAACTGCTCGCAGATATGGGTCATTTTTCCATTAAGCGAAAACCTGAATATTAATACTTTCTTCTATCTGAGAATCAGTCAATGGGTTGTTTTCACAGACGACACGATTGTGTACGCAAATAACCACAATGCAACGAGCGGGTATCTTGCGCCGCCATTTGAGTCCCTAACAAACCTTTATCAACACGAGTCATCAAGTATATTAAAAATAATAATCTGATTTAATTGTCGATTAGAATATTTATTTATTCGAAATGATGCATAGATTATAATAGAAATTATGTGCCCCTATAGCACGAAAATAAAACTAAAACTAAGTTACCTGTCCTTTATCGAAATAGAGAAGAGAGAAGGTGAATCGTAATCGATTATATTGCTTTCAAATATAAAATGCAGTTATTTTTTATACAAACAGACAATAGTGTCTTTTAAAAATATTTTGTTTTTGACCTTAAGCTAGTGAGCTTGAAAGAGTATTTCCGGACAATGATCGTCAGGATACAGGAACAGTTACAGAAATAAAATTTCATAACATGTGTATTATGCCAGAACTTGTATTAACAAACGCTTCTCCCAAACAAGTGCATGTGCTAAAGACAGTTGACAAAGCAGTTTTAATAAGTAGCGTCAAATATTGTATTTGTGATGGAGATTATGGACGTAGAATGATATTGAATGATAGCGATAACCGTTCAAAGAAATTTTGTCTTCACTGTATTAAAATGAAACATTTGCCTAGCGGAGCATAACTTTGTGCCGAATGTCAAAACCGATTATTCTTGAACTACCTTTAAAAATATGAAAATATATATTAACAATTGGCTTTTTGACTTGAACTATAATCAAATGATTGATTTCAGTCCACGTAAATTGAAAATCATTACATATTTCTACTTGTTTCTGTATTCATTTGTGTATGCGTCTGTTTATTGATGGATCTAAAGGAGAAACGTCACGCATTTATTTCGTGCAGCTGATATGCACAACATAATGTGATGTTATATTATATCCTTGAGCACAGAATGAGACATGCCTTCATAATTATGTGGGATGAACAATGTTGTTAGGTGCCGGTTTGTGTGGCTAGAGAATCAAAATGGCGGATATGAAAGTACACACATTTTGTGACGTCACGTGAAAATAACGGATAGATAGTTTCGAAACGCGTTAAACCCTCCTTGCCCCTTCACCATATCGCCTTCACATAGGCAAGAAAAGTGTTCTCAAAATGAAGAATGATTCCTTTTAAATTATTTCATGGTAAAAACAGCCTATTTCATGAATATTTCTCATTGAAAGGCATAGCCAAACAACACCTCTAAATTAGAAAGGATCTTGTTGGTTCCATGCCCACTGGAAACATTTTATTCTGCTTTTACCCAATTTCAAGCTGCTAAACACGTAAAACATTTTAAGAAACTAATCCATGGTATCAAAACGTCTCGTGAATACTGTACATTATGACATCTATTTCTAGAAATTGGCTGATTGCACAAATGGCACATACCCTATATTTATTAAAATATGTTGATACACTCTCTCCATTTGTCATGCATACAAGTTTATATGGAGAAATATACTTACCGAAACAGCCTTTTATACGCTGTGTTTCTCTCTCGTTTTGTAACATAACGTGAAATACATGCTTGTCATCTATTCAACATATATTTCTTCCGCTTCTGGTTTTGGGCATGATGATGACGGAAACGTTAATTTTCCATTGTTATTTCTCCCTTAATTTAACTGTGGTATGACACAAAATAAGATCAAGTTAAAATACAATCTGATTTAGATCCTACGGCACCTAAATGAGCATTAAAAGACTGTTTGGTTTATGTACTGCATCAATTCAATAATAATAGCTAAACGATATGCAAATGATCCGTATTTTATATTATCTGGAAATATGTGTAATCATCACTATACAAAGTTGAATGTAAACTAACAACATTATTGCAGATGAATTGGATTAAAATGCCTTGCCCAAGAAACAATATGGTAGCTTATCCCGTGGTGTGATTCAAAATCCGTCCATTCCTGGTCGCAAATCAAGAAAGCTAACCATTCAACCCCGGCGCATTGCTTGGACTCTTACATTTATCTTTCTATGCACATATGCATCAAATATGCATATTAACACAGATCCGGAAATAGGATTGACTATTTTATGAACAGCACAACAAAATTAAAATATCGCAGTTTGGTCTTGAGTAATATCATTGCAATCCTGATTTGAAATAAACTTGATTACAGACAACGGATCATTATAATGATTAAGCAAGTTTATGTGATATTTATTCTTACCTCCAGCTGCCCTATCCTTACGACAACCTTAATGGACCAACGTTATCGTTGTGAGTATTTGTAAAAGAATGTTGCACGAGTAAACTTATTACAGTTACATTGGCTGCCAGAATAAAAAAGGAATCGTTTACTTGTCCTTTTTAAGGGAATTTTACTATATTAACAATACTACATTGATAATTCCCAAACATCTGTAGTAACAATACTCTATAACAAGGCACTGATTTTGTGATCTCCAGAGCCTGATCTAGTAACAATACTACGACTGATCTAGTAAGATCACTAAGATCTCCAAGACCTGATATGGCAACAATACTACAAATGATGTAGTAAAATTGCTACATATCTCTAATACTATACCCCAAAGCCATGTAGTAACATTACCCTATGTCGAGGTACTGATTTGTGATCTCTGAAATGTGATGTAATAAAAGACTACATATCCATCATAGCCATTCCCAAAAGCCCATGTAGTAACATTATCCTATTTCGAAGCACTGATTTTGTGATCTCTAATACCTGATGTTTTAACAATGCTACATAGCTATCCCCGAAACCACGTAGTAATATTACTCTATTTCCAGGCAGTGATCGTTTGAGGTCTAAAACCTGATGTAGTAACAATACTAAATAGCGATCCTACCAACCCATGTATATGTAACGTTACCCTATTTCCAGACACTGACTTTGTGATCTTCAAGACCTGGTGTAGTAACAATTGCACGAATGATCTAGCAACAATACTGCATAGCTCTCCTGCTATCCCCCAAAACCATGTAGTAATATTACCCTATTTCCATGGTAACAGTCTAACAACCATTTTGTTATTTAAAAATATGAAATAGTATGATTATTACAGCATGCCTCACCCTGCCTACCGAACAAAAAGAAGAAATTTCAGTGCTGTCTTTCTTATATTACACTTATATTGAATATTAAATATCAATACTACTTGCTAACACCTTATTCATAGTAGCATTACCATTCCGGTGGCCTACGTGGATAGACTGTCCACCTCAGATGGTCACAGGTTTGAACCCTGGCTGAGTCAGACCAGAGATTTATAAAACATTATATTAACAGCTGTGTCTCATCGCGCTCAAAATTAAAAGGTTAGAGTATAGGCTGGTCGGCCTGATGTCAGAATAATGTGACCGGATGGGACATCATGCTACACGTCTGTGACATGATTCCCCAATGCTAGACTTCACTATAAACTGTCACACAGACATCATAGCAATATGACTTAAAAAATGTTAAACCTACGTTACAAATCCAAATCAGAAACATAGCAATATTACTCTGTTGATTATCAACAAGTACTACCTTCCCAAGTAATATTACACATTTCCATGCTGAATGTGCTATGATAGTAGTTATATTTGTTGAAGGGTTTAATGCCATAATGCAGCACAATATAGGTTATATATGGTGCCAGTATAAATGGTGGAGGAAGAACCCGGGAAAATCCCTGAAAGAACGACCGACTGACGAGAAGTTTGTGTTGTTATATTCGACCAGAACAGAGGTGAGATGGCAATGATCCATAACGCTGAGCTCTTTAGACCACTCGGTAACTCATGGCCCCTAAGAATGATAAAACCCATCGTATGACTTTGTGTAGAATTGGAAAATTGCATTCGAAGCTTAGAATTTTAAGTAATACACAGTGATGTGCTGAGTGTTTGATGCAGATTTATAATCCCAAGGATGGAAGATTCTATCGTGCTCTGAAGCACAATGAAGGATTCTTTTCTCACATTTATGTGCTAAAAAGAGGGGTCCAGGTCAAAAAGGCATGTTGTGAATACTGTTGTTACTTTCAAGCAGCAAAACAACCACTAAAAATTTCCTTACCATAAGATGGAGCATAAAAAGTTCGATTTACACTGAAATATTGAATGTAAACTTTTAGTGACATTTATAATTATTTCAGCTTTCAAAAAACAGTATTAGTAGACAAAATCGCTATATTTATTGCAATTCATAGTGTCCGAATTGTGTGCTGTATGTAGCTTGTGCAGTGATACAGATATCAACAGGTCACAAGATAAAGACCACTTGTATTGATAAGATTAATCAAAACAAACAAATAATAATAACAAAGTTCTCCATTCAGCTTTGAGCTAGAATTGATTTAAGCTAAAGCAATAACACTGAGAATATACATATTTAAACAGAAACCAATTACAACAACAACTTGTTCAACTCAGAATTGGACTTCAGAAGCTGTTCATGTAGCTAGGTCGATCAGTGTGAAACATTTTTGTGGAACTTAAACCACTGCTCAGTTCAATATTGAAATATGTTGAGTGTGTGTGTTTGTGATTTGGATTTTTAACGTAGCTTTAACGCTTTTTCAGTCAGATCCCTACGATGTCTGCAGTGTGACAGTTTATAGTGTCGTCTAGCACTGGGGCATCATGCCGCAGACATGTAGTATGATGTCCCACCCAGTCACATTATCCTGACACCAGGCCGACCAGTCCTAACACTAATCTGTTAATGCTGAGAGCCAAGCGAGGTAGCTGTTAGTACCATTTTTGTAAGTCTTTGGTATGACTCGACCGGGGATCGAACTAGACGACCTTCCGCATCCGAGGCGGACGCGAAAACTACTAGGCCACCTGAGCGGCAAATATGTTGCAAATAAAGTTTTATTTGATTATTGCGAAAAGGTTTCAAGTGATGATGCAAGCAAGGAAGTGGTTGATATTGTGTGTGTACTATGCTCCCAGCAAATTGTCAAAATATTCAGAAGTCATGATAAAGGCCACGTGTTTTATACATGAGTAAGCAATCGTACTCTGGTTTTCTAAAGTGGAAAATACAACCATACACATATGAATGCGAAAATATTACTATATTGCCTAGTTGGGGTCAGCTCAGGTGATTAGGATGCATGTAATTTAAAATCAGATTACTTTCTTCATGCTGGTATCAGAGCATGACATAGATATAGTGGGATCAGTCCAGAATACACACTAACACTGGGATCAGCTTAGTATATACTGGAAATTATCATAATCCTGTACAGTGTTTCAGCCAGATTCTAGCACACGTGTAGCCCCTATATAATAAGAGCCAATCGTTTATTTAAGTAGCGAAGCTGCTTTTATATATATATATATATATATATATATATATATATATATATATATATATATATATATATATATATATATATATATATATATATATAAGTGTGTGTGTGTGTGATTGGTGGTACATCTGGTAATTGTTATCATGAATAGTGTCATATTGAGAAAAGATAAGTTTGTATGTTCATGTAGTCTTTACTTTTCTCACATGGCATGCATGAAACATTTCTATATCTGTTTTTAATAAATTGGGCTTATCCGGCTGATGAAATAGTTGTAATGTTTTTATATTACTACATAGCAGATAGAACTTCATCAGATTTTATCTGGCTCATAATAATATTACTAAAGTGGAGATCTCTTAACTCTGTTGAAGATGATTACTACATACCTGGATGTGTATATAAGACTGTAAACCAAAGTCCTTGTAGTAATATTTTATCTTTATAGAAGATTTGTATTATGGAAGACCAGAGCTGTCTTAAGATGACAATTGTTATTATATGATGTGTAAACCTCTTTATATGATGTGCATTGGTACTTATATGATGTGCAAACTTCTTTATATGCTGTGCTTTTACACTTAAATGATGTGCAAACGTCTTTATATGAGGTGCTTTCAGCTATATATATAACTTCTTTCTAATGAGAAGCGAAAACGGAACTTACGCAGAAGCGAAGTTGGCAAGCAGTCCTTTGATAAAAGTACTTTGGTCGACTAAAACTGAGTAATCAAATTTAGGCCCTGTTATCGTCACCCTGGCAAATAGATTACACACTACTTCTAATCTAAACAGTGATCTCCACCAGATTCTGTAACAAGATATCTACACACATCAGGAAAGAAAGCCTATGTGCAATCATACTAGCACGAGAGAGAGAGAGAGAGAGAGAGAGAGAGAGAGTTAATAATGACGAAGGTATCTTGGTACTGATAATAATTATATTCTCAATAAATAAAATCTAATTGCATAACAATCTTTGGTTAAGAGGGAACCTTACCGACATTGTTTTTTATTTGATTTGGGGCTGACATGTTTTTTTGTTTAAGACCCTTTAATATGACTAGAATATTTCATTCACTGTCACATGTACTGCTACCCATAATATTGGTGAACATATAACCCTCTGAGTAAGTGAAGATTTTATATCAAGTCTTCCATCTGTGTATATTTTCTTCCGCTTGAATATACTTTGTTTTCTGTGGCACCAACAACTCCCATACCGATCATCCCCTTATCAAATAAGCTACACGGTTCTGCGAATCTTAACAGTTTTCTTCATTGGTAGTGCGACCAGATTCCTCCCCACCATAACTATTTTCGGAATGGATGGGGGCAAATATGTAGTGGTTAGCCATTATGTTTTACGGATGTATACCAAAATATGTTAGATGTAAAATCGGGAGGGGGGCAAGTGCACACCTCTTGCCACTAAGTGTACGCGCCCATGCTCCCCACATAAAGATAAAATGTCTATTAATAATTTTCAAATTTAATGTACAGAGGGAGCTTACAGACATTGGCAATTAAATTAACTGGTGTTCATCGACGTATGGACAAAATTCAATCCATAACAAAATTCAACATAACAGTTACATTGTATACATATGATTCATTCGCTGGTTAATTTCGATTTATGTTAAGCTCATGTATCACCAATATGTGTTAAAAGTTGATTCTTAAATCTTTCACTAGTCCCACAGTTTTTTCATCCATTTAGTGTCAAATGTTTATTCTTCTATGTGCAAACTAATCCCACACCATAAATATTCCACCAAAGAAAATGTTATGAAAATTGGCAACTTTACATATACATATATAACACATACAACATACATACATAGATTGATAAACATCAAACACATATATGGCAAAGAGAATAAATATCTTTCCGAGATATATGAGTGGCCCTCATAAGGGCTTTTGGGTTTCTTCTTTTTGTTCTTCTAGTTTCTTCTTTTACTCCACCATTTCCTGAGTTTTGTTATCGCTGTTGTCTTCTTTTTTCATTCTTTCCACCTCCTGTTTGTCCTTCTCCTTCTCTTTCTTCGTCTTTTCATTCTCCTCATCCTTTCCTATTTTTGTCATTCCATTCTCTCATTTGTTTTCTGTCCTCTTCATCCTCCTTCTCCTTTACTTGTTTAAGGAGATCTCTTATCAATTTCGTTTGAATTTCTTAAGTTGTTTATTTCCGTCTTCAATCGATGGGGGCTATAATAATAAAAATCATCCTTCAGTTCAACTGACAACTCCCCTATCATCCCCAAAGTGTCAAGGACGTCTTACAACGTCTTCATCTTGTCAAGGTGGTTTGAAGCCATCTTGGTTTATTCAATGTTGAATGGCGCGAATGAAGAATGCTTCCCTTTGTATACGTCAAGCACGGACGTGAAGGAAAACATCCCTTACACTCACTTCACATATTATCTACTATCCACATAACGAACGCTAACCCGTACAAATACCATATTTACTATCCACACATCTGAAGAAGAAAAACCAATCACAAATATACTAACCACATACGGGAAGAAAATAACTATTATATACCATCCACAAACTCCAAAATCTACTATCCACACGGGAAGAGGAAATAAAACCCACACACTCTATTATCACACAAACTTACGTAATCCATATAAACACAATATATACCATCCACACAAACGTACGCGCACGCATACAAACACACAAACACACACATAGTCACATCATGAAAGGAGTGAGGGTTTATAGTCACACTACACCACATTCACAAAAAGCCAACTTAAATAGTCTCTTGTCTAGAGTATTGGGGTAGTCCTGAGAAGGGCTGTTGTTTTGAACTCCAGATTCACCTAGTAAATGGAGACACCTACCAGGCCGGGCACCGCAGACACATCGACCACTCCAATCGTTGTTTCAATCAATTTTAGTAGCTCTTTCTTGATTTCCTCTCTGAAGACCTCTCCTATCAGGTCTTTCACCACTTTCAGCATTCTGATATTCTCTATCTCTTCAGGCTTGAGTATCAGGCAAATGCACGTAGGCATCGTTTCGTTTAGCTAAATTAGAGGGCATCTTCATAGGAGGATGAGTCAACAATGGATGGTCATACTAGTTGGTCGGTCGGTCGTTTGGATTATAGTCGTGTTCGCCCTTGCGGGCATGTACGACTTTTTTATTTCCCATTTGGGAATGATTAATTTTTTCGAAGGGGAAGACCTGGTGCTACTTTCCCCAACGTATTAATGCACTTGAGAAGTGCTATTTGATTGGTCCGATTTCGAGACATTTATGTCTCACAGGACTAGTAGTTTGTGGTAATGGTCCACACGCACTCACTTAGATGGTACATGTCTGGAGGTGGCAATGAGGATCGGGCTCAGTGAAAGGGGTGCACCCTACACCCGTTTGTCCCCAATAGTTCCGAATGGTAAATGGGGTCTTGTAGATCTTAGTTTGGGTTGATACTCTAGTTTCTAGTTCATTTATGACTCAAATTGTTGCCGCATTGTGTAGCGGGCCCCGATGGTTGGGATTTAAGCCACCTAATAATTTTTAATTTTGTTGGCCAGTACAATTAGTATATTTTAAGTCGATTCATCATGCCTTAAGTAATGATAGATTATAGATGTTAGAATGAATGGTAGTTTCTTTATTACCGATCACCTTTTGCATTGCTTGATAGATTATACATCTGGACAGCTCAAGGGGACAAAGTGGGTGATATGTGCAGGTGTAGCATTAGTCAGACTGGAGACTTCTTTGCTTTACATGGTTCAAGCGCGGACGCGATATAACACATTACTAAGATTTTTTGTTGGGTCAGAACGCTATGATAGTTTGAATTTAGGGTGAGGGATAGAGAGAAGTCAAAGAGCATGTCTAATGATAACAATTGAAAACAAAGGAAAAATATATTTTTTCGAAACACAACATTTTTATTCAAATAACTAAGAACCAACAATTAACCATAAAACATTTTTTCAAACAAACAAACACTCATTTTTCAAATAACAAACGTTTTTGACAAGGTTTACAACGTTAAGCTAGACTTTCAAAGATGGAAGTCATTGGGACATTGATGTAAGCTAAGTGTCCTAGGTAAAGACATAAGATAACCATAATGGGCACAAAATCCTCGATCTACATTGTTATCGTTTCTGGAAGAGTGACGATCCAAATAATTCACTAAATGTTCTAAAGAATATCCATGACAGCGTTGATGAAGACAATACACATACTATTGTCCACACACCATGGAATCTATGCCTTGTAATTTGACATTATTGAATCGCGTCCTCTTGAAATTTCTTCTCATAAAGTCAATGATGTCGTCTTCCAAAGGTGGCAATCCATACGAATCTAAATACTCCACTCAGCAATCTTTAGGAAAGTAGATGGCTACCCAGTGGGTTCCTGGGAGATAACTGTCGTCACTGTTGATGACATAAATTTGATGGGGTTGAGGTTTGCGATGAGACAGTTCATCTTTAGCACACACCACTGGTTTCCAAGAAGCATTGCACGAACTGTGGTTCAAAAAGGCAATAAAGTTCCCAGGTATCCATTTTTGTGTTGTTTTGTTGCTTTTCTTGTTTTATTTTCTTCACAGGCAATGATAAGTCTTCAATTCAATCCTGACTTTTTGCTTGAAAATCTCTAACAAGCAACCGTTTCTTCTCTTCGTCTCCGCACCCTGGGCCAAGAGAGCTTCGATGTGATGGATTTTAGAACCATCAATAGAGGAGAGGAATCATTGCGCAAGTCTTTATACCACCGATGCAACACTGCTTCGTCGGGGATGAGACTCCAAGCTTCGTCCAGATACTCGTCCAAGTTTTCTTCTTGACCCTGCATCAGACACTTATCGTGTCGAATTTGACTGGGATGATCATTTTGACATCCATATCAATCTTTCTTTATCAATTCCGTAACAATTTCCGCCAGGTGTCTGAACTTTATCAATATGTCCTTTTTGGCTTTGTCTACGGAAATGGAATGGGAGGATACCATGGAAACAGACCCCCAAGACAAAGCCGAACATGACATATTGATAAAGTCGAAAATAGCCTCTACCGCCAAGAAAGACACTTCGGCCAGGACACAACCTTACATACGCAAACCACGACCTGCAGCGACTGTGACCGCGTCTCCAGTATCATCAGGTTCATCCACTTCTCCGTTGCTGGTGATGCCTGCCAAACCAAATTTGACACCCGTTCTTCATCATTTGATGAAAATATGGAAACCAAAATCTTCCCCACCAGCGGAGACACCCTTCTTCTCTGTAACTGCAGTGACAGCTCCTCACAAAGTACCTTCCCCCAAAATCAAAGTCAAAGAGAGATCGGGCATGTTACAGAGTTTACTGGATTTGTCCAAGTAAGAACTGTCCCGGTTTAGTCCGTCGCGAGCCCGTCCACGACATGGCGACACATTACAGTATAAACAAGACCCGAGGCAAGCGATGTGAATCAGTCTTTTTGTGCTCCTGAACGTACAAAGATGTCCCCTTAAAAAGTGCCCACCGTCACCATCGTCGTTCCCCTGTCCGAAAAGGAAAACGAAAAAGGAAAGGACAGTCTCGTCATCAGAAGCAAAACGTGTAGCCAAACATCGATGTCACCCCCACAAAAGACAGAGTCGTCCAAAGAAAAAGATATGCGTCCAGTAGGATTCTTTAGCGATTTAGTGAAACACATTGCCACCTTTTTGACGAAGCGATAGTCAAGATAAAGATAAAAGGGCGTGTATCAATTCATCGGCTTCAGTGTACTTTTTGGTGTATGCCCTGGAACCGACAAAGAAAGATGTCCACTCAGAAAAAAAACAGCCTTCTTCACTCCCCAAAGGAAGGAACAGTCGTTTAGTCAAACATGGGGACATGTTTTCCGTCCCGTCCAAAGCTTCTCCACCCATGCGAGAAAAAAACTCATTCAAACAGCTTTCAAAGACCTCATCGATACCGTGTGCAAATGTTGTTTGAACGTCTTGAAAGACACGATACCATTGTCTAAACACCAGAAAAATGCTTAGCCAAACATCTACACGTTCTTCGTCAAATGGTTCAAAAGACAATACCCATCCGTACAAAGAAAAACTTGATCCAACACGAAGGAGTTTTACCCCTATTAGGAACTCTTGTTAAAGGAATAGTAGGACTCGCATTGGGGCTCCTGGGAAGTGTTTTAGCCATGTTTCCAGAAAGATAAATGGGACCTCTGGAGTCGTGACCACTGAAATCGAATGGAAGGACGAAAACTTGCTTTAGTGCCTTACAAAAGAATAACATCGTTGGCAAGAACGGACCCCTCATTTATCTCCCAATCCTTATTTGATAGAGATGTGCCAGTTACAACAAGAAATGCAATCGTTGATGGATCGCAACGATTTGTCCAAGACAGAAAAATCGCAAACGTACAGTCAACTATTGCAAAGACTGCAATTCTTTCACCAGAAAGATTTAGACGAAACAGTTCTGCCAATTCTGAAAGATTTTAAGGACCCTGATGAAAAAGAACATCAAACCAAACCCTTTAGAGGTCAAGACAGACGTAGCCCCACGAATGCCTGAGAAAGAAGAGGTACGAGAAGTCTTTCAAACACCGTCAGCAGCTCCCATTGCTAGCAAGATTGCAGTTAGGTAGCAACGCCAGTCACGGCATTCCGTACAAAGAATATGCAGGAGGTTACGCTTAATGGGCTTTTGATTTCACTCCAGACCAAGGCAGCAGCGATGGACATTTCTACCCTATAAAATCCGGTCAGATTCGTGTGGAACTTCAGTTTGCAGAAAAGCTGGAAACGACAGTGAACGTTATCTTGTATGCCGAATTCGACAATTAGATAGAGATCAAACGATTTGGAGAAGTCATTCTTTACTATTGGAAACTATTGAAGACTGTAATCCCTCTTTGGGGTTTTCATTTTCTGGATACTTTTCTTTTTTCTTTTCTGTAGGATTTGCTTTTTTTGGGGCTGTGACCTGGTCCTGACACCATTATCCTTTTTCTTCTTATGGGTTCGTCTTGCTTTTTTGTGAGTGTCGTTTGGTTTGATGAGGAACGTGAATGATGCCTTACAGTAACTGACGTGCTGTCTCCGTAAACCATCGTAAGACTTCTTTGAGACTGGCTTCTAAGACACTAGCACGTATTTGTGGATTTTGTACGCGAATGATGCCGTACAAGGCACGAATCAACTTGATGAGAAGAAGAGACTGAAGGGACGTCATGTTGAGGCAGACTCAAAGTGTCAGAGGTTTTTATGGATTTTTTGTTGCTGTTGTTGTTAAGTCAACGACGGGGACGTGTACACGACAGGCCGTCCGTCTTGGCACCAGTGGTGAAAAAGACTGGTACAAAATCGCAAATAATCGGGGAGTTAGTGGGTTTTAAATCAACGAGTAAATATGCGTATGGGGTTTGAGTGGCATCGTCGCATGCATGAGTCAGCCAAGGCGTTCCCGACTGTTTGACTAAGACCTGCACTGGTGATGTATCTATGACGTTTAAACAAGACCACGTAATGAGCATTGAGACTAATGGTGCGATGGTCTTTACAATGTAGAAACAAATTCTGTCACGTAAGCAGCTATGATGACATTCCAAATTCGTCGGCTTCTACAAAGTCCAGTTCTTATTCGTAATTGACTTAGATCAAGTTCTCACGAACGACTTGCACGTGTTTGATTTATTTGGTTTTGTCGTGAATCACCTGTAAGTAGAGAGAGAGAGAGAGAGAGAGAGAGAGAGAAAGAGTGAGAGAGAGAAAAAAAGAAGAATGAAGTCATGTTTTTTATTTGAAGACAAAAATACTAGACATCAGAGTGTTACTGCTTTCTACAAGTTCATATAGTGAACTAACTAGTTATCCACATGTTTTGAAAAAGGGCGAGGAGTATGTGATTATTCCAATTTCATGTTTGTTTCTATTCGCTTCACCCGTTATTCAATAGCATAAATGGCCAGTTGCTCATGTCCGTCAGTATATGTCTTTGTCATTATGTGTGTTTGTTTGTATGTACATCCTGAATTCATTTTAACGCAATGGCAATAAAGCTATTAGAGCTACAATCATATATATTTGAACATGTTTTCATGGTTATAAATAAATACGCTGATTACATTTTCAGAATGTTACGCAATTCTTCAGCAATGTGTTTTACATATTAGCTGGGTTATTTGGACTTGGAATTTTAACTATTGGAATTGGTACCTTTTGGATGAAAACTTTGTTAGCACAATAGGCAAAAGAAATTGATTATAGTTGATATATTCTAAAATATATAATCTACTTATTGGCATTAAATATATGTGAAAAAATTAGATAAAATTATTATTATTATTATTATTATTATTATTATTATTACGATATTTCTGTTCATCTTCATCTTCATAATATTCTTCTTTTTATTCTTCTTCGTCTTTTTCCTTTTATCTTTATTAATATTCATCTTCATCTTCGTAATATTCTTCTTTTTCTTCTTATTGTACCTCTTCTTGTTCTTTTTACTTTTCTTCTTCTTCTTCTTCTTCTTATTATTATTATTATTATTATTATTTTTAGTATGATTGATTTCATCAATGTGTAATAAATAAGTATTCTAGCAGCAAGTTCATGAACATTTCTAAGCTCTCTTTGTCTGTTATGTTTGATAATATCGTATTACACTCGTTTGTTGCAATAACCGTTCAATCACTGATATAGTTTATAATTTATGTTGTATTCCTAAAGCAAGGTACATGGCAAAATTTCCTTACCTTTCTATCTCTTGTAACTTGTTACACGGGAGTAGTAGGTAAATGCATCAAGTTTAGCACTTCGTGACACAGATCATGTAGGCTTATGTATGATATGTTGTCTATTGTCTATCCCTCTGTTGTCTATTGTCTATCCCTCTGTTAACTCTAGGTTATTATTACTACTTCTCTTCAACTACCACTGTCATGACATTTGACATACAATATCACCTTATAGTCTACATGGTCCCAAACAATGGTTCTGGGTGGTCATCCAATATGGCATCCAGAATGGCCTTTTCGAAATCTTGTTATTGCTACTTCTCCTGAATGGATGATCCTATCATCATGAAGTGTCTACTAAAAGTGTTCGGATGATGTCCAGTGGGTCCTAAAGAAAATGGCGCTGATCTGATATCCAATATGGCTGCTACAGCAATATCTTAAAAATCTTGTTATGGCTACTCCTTCTCAGTGGAAACACATATTGCCATGGGAGTTTTACCAGCAGACTTCTAATGATGTTGAGTTGATTCTAGTTGACTACAGTGGCAATCGTGAATGAAATCCTATCACTTCTCCTGAATGAATGGTCCCATCAGCATAGGGTTGTCACTGAAAGATTATGAAGTCTAATTGGTTGTAAAATTAAAATGGTGCCAGTCTAACTTCCTTTATGGTCAACACGAAGACTATCTTGTAAATCGTGTTATCTCTATTGTACTTTCACCGCAAGGCTTCTTTTGATGTCATATTTGTTCAAGATGGAAATGGTGCCAATATGATATTCAGTATGGCCACCATGGCACACAAACAAAATGTCACTTCTCAGTCAGACCCTTAACTTAACTCATCTGCTGGCTAGGGTCACTCACATAATATAGATATAAGAAACATATAATCATAGAGAAAAACCAAACAATAATGCAAGCTAAATATACATAACTATGTTTGTTGTTTATGGATTACAATTCCAACTGTTCACTAACTCCAATGATACTTTTAGCCAATCTTTCTACTAATTAAATAATAGGTATCAAGTCCTATATACTCCAGGCAAAATTTACTGTTTTTAAAATAAAAACAATTGAACTATACAATTTCAAATTTCACAACTCCAGAGATTTACAGCTATGGTAAAATTCAAATTGACCATTATCAAAGACCTATTATCCCAAGTGATGATTTTTGTGTTAACAAAGTAGAGGATGACAATTTTTTATATTTGTACTTGTGTACTATGTTTAAAAGACTTTAGAAAAAATGTATTTCATAATTTGGAGCATGTTGAATATTATTTTATCTTGGACGAGCTAAGTTATTTAGCTATTTAGCAGGCAGTTTTTAATAATATATGATACATTGAATCATTAGGTAATTATGTGATATGGCATATTTGACAAATATAGAATAAATGTGAAATGTAAGGCAAGTTGACTGTTTAATACATTATTAGGGTATACTAAACATTGTAATTATTATATTTGTATATTGAAAGGGATTGCTGAACGTAGTGGAGAGAGAGAACATTTACTTTAAAGCTGTTTTAGATTATTGGATAAAGTTTGCCATTATATTGTAAAAAAATATGTTGCATTACATATGTAGATTTTATCGTCAAGGTAAACATCAACGCTCAATATTTTATAGTTTATTTTGTTTTTGCTTTAACTCATGAAAGGTATTCCATGGAATGAACACTGTTACACTTATGTTTCTTTCTTGTATGGCATTTCATGTATCAGCCAAAGCTTTATCTTTTAGATCAATTCCATTGACCAGTTTATTTACCTTTTTATGTACCTTTCCTCTAATGCCGTTGAGATGGGGCAATGAAATTCAGTCTCCCAGTACCTTTACAGCTGTGTCTCATAGGTTATAGTCAGAATTCATTATTGTGAACTTTCATTCTCACCATGGGATATGGTGGTGTAAGAGTGATTCCTGAATTTTGTGTGTATGTTCGTTGCTTATGTAATATGATTCAATCTGTCTGCAGTGATCATGGTATAAATTCTTCAACCTAGAATGCCATATATTTTGAGGAGTCTGTCTTTATGTACCATTTATCTTTTTATTTATTGATAATATATCTTTTTCTTTTTTTATAATGTTGTCTTTATTTACATCGTTATTTGTCATCTTTATCTAAGGAATACATGTCTTCCTTTTACGTTGAAGTTTGAATATTTACTTATAAGGAAATTGTACCTTAGCCATTATTGATACCAAATTAACTTCATTCTAAGTGGTCGGCATGATTCTACTGATGTGACATACATACATACATACATACATACATACATACATACATACATACATACATACATACTGTCACCTTTTGTCCATATTCTGTAGTCATTTTCTGTAGGACAGAAATGCACGGACAATACTATCTACACACATTTTTAATATGTATACAAGTTTAAAATAATATGCTTTTATTAATTGTCCGTGCAGCATAATTGAGTGTTTCAAGAATGAAGGAACGCATCACATAGGTATGTTTGCAGAAAGGAGAAAATTCAGGTTTGGTAGCCATATTTCAGTTCTTAATTACTTCCAACAGAAGGAAGAGTCTCTTGAGTAAATAGATCAAAGTTAACAACTTTGAAAACATGTATAGACAGTGACAGAGCAGTGATATTGCCTGAGATGGCAAACTTCGGGGGAAGGGCGTATTTTATTGGACTAAAATTATGAAACTAATCTGACTGAGATTTTATGTGTATGAGTATCAAAGTAAATGACAACTACTGAAGTGTCAACGGGATTCCATTTACTGGCTGGTTGTGGAATTGATGTAGACAATGTCATATCTGGAGAAAATCCAGTCATATATTAGGTATAACAGAAAAAGTGGTTTATGCAGTGTGGATACTTGCCTTATAACTATTTATATCTAGCAGAAAATATAAACAGATTGTTATTTAATACTATAAGTATTATCTATAAGCTGCTTGAAGTAAATCATCAAAAATAATTGCCATGTAACACAGAAATGGCCAGTGAGACAGACTTTGGCATTGATTGATTTGGCAATTCCATGGAAATTAATTATGAATCTGAGAGTAATATTGTTGTAGAAACATCACTAATGAACCTTATTATGTGTGTCCTGATGACATCTCCATAAATATTGATATTCTAGGGACATCATATATTAACATATTGGAAAGTTCTTTGCAAGACAATCTCTCAAAACATCATGATGCTTCAGATACATTAGTGGCAGATGAACATGCCTCTTTGCAAGATGATAACATGACCAAGAAAGATGATGTTGATGCATTTGGGATTATCCTTAATTCCTACAATGACAGCTGATCAAGCAGTTGCTTTCAGGATATAGAATCAATACAGAGATAGAATCAATACATATGGTGTGTGTGTGTGTTTTGGATTTTCAAAGTAGCTCTAACGATTAGTCAGTCATATCACTACGATGTCTGCAGTGGCGATTATTATAGTGATGTCTAGCACTGAGGTCACATTATCCTGACACCAGGTCACCCAGAACCAGTCCTAGCACTAACCTATTAATGCAGAACACCACGGAAGGCAGTTGGATGTACCATCTTTATCAGCCTTTGGTATGACCATGATATCCTGCATCAGAGGCGGATGCACTAACCACTAGGCCGCTAAAGCGGTTCAATGCAGACGAAAAACCGTCCATTGATTAAAAAGGATCAAGGTAATATATCCATTCATTGATAATTCGAGTCAATCTACAAACCACAAAGATGTGCCATAGCATAAAGATCCTGGAGATCAGGGTCTATGCTGTTTGTTCTACTGATTACTCCTAGCAAACTGCACGGACCAAGATTTGCTGTTGCATTATGTTACAGTAGATTTGGGTCTGTGCAGTTAACATTTGAACTCATAAGTTTGGATATGTGGTACATAGTATTTTAAATGTCATGTACAAAACAATGTCAAAAAAATGTCAAAACCTTAAATGCCATGTATTTGGAGGATTCTGTCTTTTCTGCTTGTAATTAGTTGTAATATCTCTCATAACGGATTTCAGCTGTAGCAATTATATTATTTTACATGACTCTAAAATATTCTACTTTTGATTCAAATTTGTTATAATTTGCTTTTTGACCTGGATGATGAAGTCAAAGGTCATGTGAAATAATGTGAAATAATGGGTTTTGTCAATCTAGGTATGTGTAGATTTGTAATGTTCTTGTTGTGTTAATATTGTATTCATCTATTAGAATACCCGCGTTAAAAATTAGAGATGTTTATCAGTTTGTAGTTTTCAGTTCCAGGATGTATTTCAAGCCTAAACAAACGAGGAGTGCGGGCACAACATTTATCAACTTAAATATTCTTTTTATCATCGTGCAAAAAGGTATGATGTCAGCTATTGTTGATATTTTAACAGCTCTCAATAATGTCTTCATGCAATTCCTGCAGTAGCGATATTTTGAAGGATAGAATAAATAATAATGGTAACGATAATAATAAAATAATAATACATTGATGATAATAATTATAATAAAATTGTGGGCGTAATACATTGCCTAATATTTTAATCTATAGAGTATTAAACAACAAAAACATAAATAACGATCAGCTTATAAAGAAAAACACCATACATTTACCACCAAAAAAAATCATGCTGACAATAGTTACGGAAATGAATATTATTACTTCTTCATGCTTGTTCTTGTAGTCAAAATAAATGAGTTTTAAGAGCAATTATGAATGAGATCACAGTGGCATTATGTCTAAGATCAATTTGCAATTCATTTCACTTAGCTGGGCCCTTGTAAAAAAAGGAATGTTGTCCATATCACTTCATTTTAGCAGGGGAGAACAATGAGAATACAAGTTTCAGAAAAGGAGTGTAAGTTTCTAGATGTGGGGTACACGTTGGTGAGGTCAGATAGGTATATTGGGATGGAGCAAGTAAATGAAATATAGCATAGTGAACATATTTTATGTTTGATTCTGGTTTGAATGGGTAGCCAGTGAATGCTACAGAGCAGTGGGAGGTGTGTTCAAATTTTTGTATTCTAAGGATGATCCGAGCAGCAATGTTTTGAATTATGTTTAGTTTTGAAGTAATCTGAGATGAACCATATATAAGTGAATTACTATAGCCCATTTTTGAAAATACTAAGGTAAACAAAAGTGTTTTAGTAACATAGCGAAACATAAATATGTGCATAATAATAATCTCATCCCCAGATATGCAAACTTGCATCTGTTCAATATATGTTGGTGTAATGAGAGCGTAATGTCAAGAGTGACATCTAGGTTTCGTACTGACGAAAAATTTAATGTTGATATAGCTAATATTTATTGTTTTGAGGTAAAGGATGTAAATGAGAAAGCTTTTATGTGGTGATCCGGATCGTTTCAGTTTTATCATCATTCATATGCAGCTTGTTATGTCACCAATTACTTCACAATGGAAACGCACCTATCTATGCAACGTGGCCCCGAGTGGCCAAGTGGTCAAATTCGTTCACCGTTACTATTTATTGCCATCTCACCTCTGACTGCATGGGTTCGAGTCACGGGTTTGGCCAATGTGGGTATGTAAGAAAGCTTGCCAGTAGTTTCCCGTGGGTCGGTGATTCTTTGAAGGATTTTCCCGGATTCTTCCTCCATTATGTGTACTGGCCACCTTGTATGGCCTATCTTGTGCTGTAAAATTGCGTCAAACCCTACACAACAACAACAAAGATAGCACCTCTCTATGACTTGGATAGACAGTAGCCTCCATTAGGGAAGGTAGTTTTGTATATTTGGCAGTCATCAGTTTACAAATGTTGTGACACCAGAGGTCGATTCATGACACTTGGGAGCAGATGAGTGTATATAATGAAGAGAACCGGGATGAGAAGAAAGCATTGTGGAATACTTAACAAGTAGTATTATGGCATGGCAGATAATTTCGGACTTGTAGTAATACATGTTGTACCAGGTAATGGTTTTAAAGATAAAAACTGTGATACTGAACTATTACCTTGGAAATAAGGTAATATTTATGCAGGTGTTTGATATTAACAAAGTAGTAAAGCACGATCAGCAAGAAATATCACAAGATGGGTTTCAGGAGTAACAATTTTGTCATGTTACTTTATTAACAAAAATCATTAATGCATATCATTAAACTTCATCCTTGCAGCACAGTTACTACATTAGGTTTTTGAGAAGACAAATTCAGTGCTCCACTCTCACCTGGAAATTATAGTCATGATACTAAATGGATTTGAGGCCATATAACATTATTACTATATCAGGTTATCACATACTCAGTGTTACTCTGTTACCTTAGAAACAGGGTAGTATTACTACATGGGTTCTGTGATTTTCAATGTAGTGTGGTTACTACATCAGGATTATGGAGGTCACAAATTGAGTGGTACACGTTCACATGGAAATAGGGTAATATTACTACATGACTTTTTGTTTACAAATGTAGTATTGTTACTACAGCAGGGATTGGAGATCATAAATTTGGTGTAGCACTGTCACCTGGGATTAGATTAATTATTGTACATGGGTTTGGCAATTAGCAATGTAATAGTGTTACTACATCAGGTTTTGGTGATTGCAAAAGCAGTTTTACACTGTCACCGGGGAATAGGGTACTATTACCACATGTTTTTGGAAGATAGCACTATAGTATTGTTGCTAAAGCAGATTTTAGAGATCGCAAATTATATTTTCACTGTCACCTGGATATCGCATACTATTACTGCATGTATTCGGTTGGATATCTATGTAGCAATGTTACTACATCAGGTTTAGGTGGTCACAAAAGCAGTTTTACAATGTCACCTTGAAACTGGGTAATGTTACTACATGTATTTGGAGAATAGTTATGTAGTATTGTTGCTATATCAAGTTTTGGTGATTACAAAATCAGTTTTACACTGTCATCTCGACATAGGGCAATATTAGTAATTGGCTTTAAGGATCAATGTAGTATTATTACTACAACGGGTTTTGAAGATAAAAAGTCACCATTTACCTTGAAAAAGAGCAATGTTACTACTGGTACATGGGTTTGGTGATAAACAATTTAGAATTGCTACTACATTAGGTTTTGGAGATCACAATACCAGTGCCTGGGAATAGGATACTGTTACTAGATGGATTTTGGGGGATGATATGTAGTATTGTTACTACATACGTTGTAGAATTATTACTACATCAAATTTTGGATATCACAATCTCAGTGCCTGAAAATAGGATAATGTTACTAGATGAGTTTTAAGGGATGATATGTAGTATTGTTACTACATAAGTTGTAGTATTGTTGCAGCATTAAATTTTGAAGATCATAATACCAGTGCCTGGAAATATGATACTGTTGCTAGATGGGTTTGGGGGATGCTATGTAGTATGGTTACAGCATTAAGTTTTGGAGGCCATAAATCAGTGCCTTGCAATCGGGTAATGTTACTACATGGGTTTGGGGGGATAGCAAGAGAGCTATTAGTATTGTTATTACACCCAGTTTCAGGGACCACAAATCAGTGCTGGGAAATAGGGTAATGTTACTAGATGTGTTGGGGGGTGGGGTGGGCGTAGAATGAGAGCTAAGTAGTATTGGTACTACATAAGTTGTAGTATTTTTACTACATTTGCTTTTGGAGATTACAAAATCACTGCCTGGAGATAGGTTAATGTTATTATATGGGTTTTGGGGGATGATATGTAGTATGGTTACTACATCAAAACTTGGAGGCCGTAAATCAGTGCCTTGAAATAGGGTAATGTTACTATATGGGTTTGGGGGATAGTAGGAGAGCTATTAGTATTATTACTGTATCCAATCGGAGAGACCACAAATCAGTGCTTGAAAATTGGGTAATGTTACTAGATGGGTTAGGGAGGTAGCAGGAGAGCTATGTAGTATTGTTACTACATAAGTTGTAGTATTGTTACTACATTTGTTTTCGGAGGTCACAAATCAGTGCCTTGAAATAGAATAATATTACTACATGGATGTTGGGGATAGCAGGAGAGTATTTAGTATTTCTATTACATCAGGTTTCTCGTATCACAAATACCGTGCAACAAAGTTTTGTTTTGTTGCTCTTGGATAGTAATTGTTATTGCCTAATTACTTATGCCTAAAAGGTATATAAAATAGCTATTATTCCACACAAACATCGCTTTTGTGGCAGGACATATAGGGACCTTAAGCATGCCAGTTCAGTTTAGTTCTAGCTGCCTAAGTGGATACATATCTGCATTTTTCTGGGATGGCATCATCCGGTTGACGCATTTCTATATCTGCATCCAATTTATTAAGACAGGAGAGAAAAAGTACTCCCTGGAAGAATCAACTAAGATGCGTGAGGCTACAAGGCATATTTCGGCATGCCTGTCGGGGATCAAGTCAAACCCTGGGTACCTCATTCACCTGCCAGCACTGCAAAACAAGGTCTGGAAGGTAAGATGGACAATTGTTGCTCGGACTTTTATGATATAAAATTTGTTAACATTTTAAAATTGTAAACGTTTTACAAATTTCAATGTTTTTGAAAACATACCTCATATATGAAAATGTTGCGAGAATCTCTTACACATTAGTAATGGGTAAAATATGTGTATTTTTGTAGGATGGTAGAGGGGAAATGAGAATCATAAAGTTCGCTATACCAAGAATTTGGCCGGAACACACTTACCACTCAAGCAACTGCTACTTCTGCATTGTGGACCCTTCCATGCGTCCTTCTGGCACGAATGCACCTGCTTACGTATCCAGACCTTCCTTCATCCATCGCCCCGGTGCCACACTACCCTGAGCTCTCCGTACCCACTTCTTCGGAGAGAAAGCAGCCGTCTTTATAAGAGAGCACCGTGTCAGTGAGCGAGGAAGTCGTTGTAGATCAGGACGAAAATTTCAGAGGTGGAGGTCATCGGAGATTTCAAAATGGTGGCATTCCGGATGGATGTCCAAGGCGGTTTTACCAAGTTTCCCTGCTACTTTTGCCTTTGGGATAGCAGGGACACCAAGGCGCACTACTACAGGCGGGACTTGCTACAGTGGACCGAGTTCTATATGGGAAGGAACAACGTCAAGTGGGAGCCTCGGAATGTGCTGATGTCACAACTGCACATCAGACTGGGCCTTATGAAATCATTTGTCAGAGCTCTAGATAAGGAGTCGGTAGCCTTCAAGTAGCTTCAAGGCTTCTTCCCTAAGCTGTCTGAGGCAAAGGTCAAAGCCGATGTCTTCGTCGGACAGCATATATAAAGAAAATCCTGGAGTGCAATGAATTCCCAAAGAAGCTCAATATTAAGGAGAAAGCGGCTTGGAACAGCTTAATTGCAGTGGTTCGGGCTTCCTGGGTAATCACCAGGTCGAAAACTAGATGGCGCTGGTTGATACTCTAGTGAAGAACTACGTCATAATGGGCTGCAGTATATCCCTCAAAGTCCATATCCTTGATGCTAATCTTGATAAATTCAAGGAAAACATGGGAGCGTACGGACAGCAATAACGAGAACATCATGGGAGACTACATTCGTGAAAGTGATTTACAATATAATCGTAAATCTCGAAAAACTACTAGCTTCTAATTCGTTTGTGGTCATTTTTGTTTTACTTTAGTGTAAATACATGTTAATTTTGATTCATTTTTTTTCCGACTTTGTGTGAACGAAAATACACAAATTCGCCCGTTTTCTCATTGGAAATAGATACATTTCAAAATATCACTGTCCTGGCCATATAAGCAATGTTTGTGGGGAATAATAGTAAATTTCTATGCTTATTAGGCATACGCAATTACAAAATAACACTTACTACACAGGAACAAAAACTGTTACATAGTGAAATGAGTGCTTGTAAATAGAGTAATGTTATTACATGGCCTTGGGGGATAGCAGGAGAGCTATTTAGTATTGTTACTACATCAGTTGTAGTAATGTTAGTACAATAGGTTTTGGAGATTACAAAATCACTGCCTGGAGATAGGGTATTGTTACTATATGGGTTTTGGGGGATGATATGTAGTATTGTTACTGCAACAGGTTTTGTGGATCACAGAAATTCAGTGCTTGTAAATAGGATAATGTTACCTCATGGGTTTGGAGTTAACCGTTGTAGTATTGTTACCAATAACATTCGCTTAGAAAGGACAAGCAATTCATTTTTTATTCTGACAGCGAGTGCAAGAATGAAATTAAAATCTGCATTAAAAAAAGAAACTCTAACAAACTATCCACCAAAACCTACAGTAACCGTTCTTGCGTTTTCTCTGAAATAATGAGGATTAAACAGAGTAAACACAACATAACAATGAGAATATTTAGTTTATAAAATTACCAACACACACTAATGTCTAGTTACATTTATGTGAAGTAGATTATTGACATCGTCGTACTGGGAATACAGATAGCATTTATTTTCTAGCTATGCAAATGAAAAAAACCAGGAACAATCACCAACTAATCCAATGTTTAAATTAGAAAAACATTGCTGATACAGAGACAAATGTACCGTCTAATGAACAAGACAGTCTTTCTAATTTTTTAGATGCGCATCATAGTATCATTCAATTACTTTAAGACAGCGAGGATCCAACAGAATTGTTACCAAAAGTAATCATTGTAAATTATTTGATACCATTACTTCCAAACAGATGTTAAGAAAGAAGACTACAATCCCTTCCAATAATTCTATTATGCTGATCCAACTCAAATAATATCGTGTAGTTCATTCCTAACAGATGGTTATGACTAGACATAGAGAAATAATAGTATTATGCATTCAACTCGACACTGACTCCTGCTTTTAGACTTACCTATAGAAAATATTATCATCCAGTCCCACTAAAATTAAATTGTATTATCATACAGGCCTACAGTTGATATTAGATCTGATTTATTTCCTCAACAAATATGTTGTCAGACATATAGAAAACACTATGATCACGCAAACACTTCCGAAGAGAAATATGTTGGCATGAAGATCCAGAGAAAATATAATCACAATATGCATTCCTAACATAATTACGTTATAACACCGACCCAGATATGGTATTATCATATAATCCCCAGAACAGAAATGGGTTAACCAAGAAATAGAGAAATACTATTATCATACACTCATTCCCTAAAATAATTCCTTTTTCTGCCTGGGTTGCAAAATAATTATCATGTAGTCCATCTCTTCTCGAGTTGCGTTATGAGGCAGGCTGGCAGACATTAAAACTAGTGTCATAAAATCACTTCCACAGAGCATTATGCTATCATTCAAACAGAAAAATAATATCTCTTGCAATACGCCCTTAACGTTAATCAATTATCCGAGCGACCATAAAGAAACAATTATCATAAAAATAGTTCCATATATAACTATAGGACTATAATGTTTTTAAAATTTTGTTTTGTATTGTTTTCTTTTGCAAACTTCAAGTGAATATGGGTAATAAATATATATCAAAACCGCCTGCTTTTTCAGATTGCGCATCTACTGATCTACCATTACAATCCAGTGTGCAGTTGAAGTCAGCACAAAGTGCGAAGCAAGGGTATCCGAATTGCTCTAATGTCTCAGCATTGCTCAGTCAGTTTCATCATGAAGGAAAATGTTTTCTTTCTTTGTTAAGGAACCTCTATCTGTTTAATCTAGACACCCCTCCTTGGGCAGGACATTCATCAACTTCACTGACCGTCAGTTCATTTTTGTTGTATGACTATACCCCCTTGGTTGCGCAATACATTATCATGATATATCTTATTATTACTCCAGCATATACACTACCTCCAATCATGAACAAGACAATGATTAAAGCACACACACACACCACCAATTCTGAATAAAACAATTTCTCCAATCCTGTAATTTCTTCTTTCACCGTTTAAATGATATACATAAATGTTAAATGAAAAAGTAGAGACTTAGTACAGTCATATAATTACTATTATATGATAACTGTATAAATTATTATGTTGGTATATCTGCATAATTGAGTGCAATGCTTTTGCTAGCTCACCAATATTTTGCGTCAATTAAACGTTTACCATTATACATGTTCTTGTCGAATGAAAATATTAATATTCATAGGCCCTTACATCCACACACTTCAGACATTTTTGCTTAGTTTCATTTATCGCCATATTAAATTCAATTTTGATAGCTGTACACGTATATTACCATTTTGTGTCTCGAAATGAGGTAAGGCTGCTTCAGAAGTTATACCTGTTGCACGGACTACATTTGGCATGTAAATGTTTATAACAATGTAAACTGAATAGGCCTATCAATAACAAATTTCAAGTCCATGTGTTATAAGATGCTAAATAATGTGAGAGTCATGGGAATCCTGCTAATTTAAAAATTGTTAAGTGGAGATACATGAGAACTTAATCTGTTTATAAAGGCTTCACTTTCAGTCTCTTCAACTCTCATCTTGAGCAACAATCATATACAGGCGTATTGAACTCTTGTTAGTCCGGGTATTTGCACAATTATAATTGAATTCATTCAAAATGCAAATATTATTTTTAAAGGAAATTTGCCAAAATGTTCAAATTCAATTAACATCAGAAACAGTTGAGAATTAAAGTTATGTTTGTGTTGTTGATACCAGGTTATTTTCGATATCGTATATGGGAAAAAAGATTATTTGCAATTTTATCTATGTTCACAAGGTGAACATCTTAGCTTTCTATGGACGTTAAATATCTTGTCTCCAAGAGAGAATCAAATGTAGCTAGTTTTGTGTTTGCAGGCGTACAATGCGTTGTAAGAGTCAACATGAATATTGTCAACGAATATTGACACAATTAACAGTATAATGCAACATTTATAAAAAGAAAGTAATTCTTCATTTCGGAATAAAAAAGGTTATTCTTTTCCAAACGATGTTGCGTTAAAGGAATGATGCTTACAGTGTTGAGTAGCTATTTCCATGATAGATTAATATTTTTGACAATGTAAATGTTCAAGCTTGTCATTTAACATTATAAAGAAATATACGTTCGGATGTTACTCTTTTGAGTATTGCCAATTGGTTAAAGTTTTGTTGCATGGAGGCAATTCATGGTTAGTTCGCTATCAAAATGAGAGACATGTCAGAATGTACCTTGCCCTCAGTATTTTCAGTCTTTCCAGTAACAGCTTGATCAGCTATGTCATCATCATACATAAATAAAATGCTTTTTTAATTATCAAAAGGAGGCATTTGATCAATTAAAAAACGTGATTATACATTTATCGAGTGAGGAACACCTACTAAAACCGAGGAGAACAGCTTGCGATTAAAGCAAATGCGTTGATATATGTCGTTTAAAAATATGACCTAAAAGAAGATAAAGTTAAATCTGAACATCATTTATTCCTAAGTATTGTAAAATATTATTATAATATACAAAGCTAATATCAATATATAAACCACATTGCTGAATTGAAATCAAATGTCATGTTTGACTTTGAATATCCTACCCCTTTAAAATTAATCTAGTGCTATTATATTATATTAGAACATATTTTGCATTTACTCCTACCACTTTAGTTACATTGGCCACAATTTTAAAGAAGTTATATTTGGTCCTAGTGACAATTTGTTTCTAATATTTGGGTTTTCTCTTACTATTAATACTTTTCATTTGTTCTAAAACAGTCTTTGTATTATCATTACATCGAAGTAATTATCCGTATGTTCGTCCCATCTTGTAAATAATACCATTCAGTGTGGTATAAGTTGCAATTGAGGACGGGTTAATGATTATACGGTTACCTCCATTCATCGTTCGAGATTTTGTTTCGATATCAGCATTCCTTAAGTTATACTTTCCTCACAGTAGTTTCGCCTAAGACACAGTAGGAAGACCAGGACGAGGGACATAAAGTTCCATTTCCAGAAAGTTCTTAGTTATATATTACGCGAGGTCTTTTCCTTATATTTTAGTAAAGAACATTACAAACATCAGTAGACCTGGACTTTTTAAGGGAAAAAAAAACAATGTCCTGAACTCAGATCCAAGTAAACATGATTGCAAATATTATCTTAATGTCTGCATCCATCGACAAAATTTAGCTATATAATAGGTTGTGTACAAAATGACCCTTACACTGTACAATCATGTACAAAAATTAAACATGCAATATAGAAAGATATAACAAACTCCTATATGTTAAACATATTTACAAAAAACGTGTACTATGTGTGCGTATTGTGATAGAATGGGTACGTCTCGCACATGAACACTGGGTCATTATGACCTCTTATTTAGCACAAAAATTTGGTGACAGTTATTTCTTGGCTAAAATTTAAACGCATCATCGCCTTTTGCTATAATAAATGCACTAAGAATGCATCTTAGAAGTGAGGTGATATTGTATATGCTCAATATAGGACACCTTTTAGCCTAGGAATTACACTAAGAAGGCAACTCTGAATGAAAATATTTCGCAATAAAACTAGGTCAATATGATCTCCTTTCCAGGATATTGTGAGATGAGTGATAAATATTCACCTGCTGTCTACTAGAGACAATATATAAAAATTTGGTGTTAAGTTTTATTACTTTATATGTCAAACATCTCGAACCAACCAGCAGCATGAATGGCACAAATAACTTATCACTGTAATTATTAGTTTATCCATAAAGTTGTATACAGAGTTTCTGACATATAAGCTGTCTTAACTATCATAAGAAGCACAGCATGATAGGCTGAGTAAGATTATGGCAATCAAATACTCAACAATACTAATATGATTCAGCTACAGGTGAGTTACTACTCATATTTTCCAGTTAAGGCTAAAGCACCAAGACCAGACAAAATTGTTTGGGTTAATGAAGACCTTAGCTTGACCAAAGAGTAGCTGTTAAATTACTTAATCTATGGATTATTATGTTTTACTTTTTTACACATAAATAAGAAGATGCAAGATAGAACTTTGTAGCAAGAACACAATTAAGCATTATCCATACCTAAATAAATGAGTAAATGAAGAAAAGCAAAAAGAATAGCAGCAACATGTAAACGTTATCTAATAATTAATTCTTACTACCAGACGAATTCTCATCCTCTTATACTATCTGGTTACAAGTAACTCTTTATATTCATTTTGATACCTAAGAAATATCATACCATTCATAATACTTAGGAAACGTTCTATGCACAAATAACAAAATGATATATGCAAACCTTTTTACCACCAACACGACGGTGTGGACTAATTTACGCACATCTTGGTGCTTTGTGTATTTTGACTGGTGAAAAAATATCCAACTATACCTTTAACCATACATATGAGATTTATGTTTTCTAATTAATCGCTGAATCAATGTCATCAAAAAGCCCGAATCTATGTCTTCTCCCTGTTTTTGTTTGTGCAAAGTTACGTTAATTAAAGTGCCATGCAGATTTTCTTCGAGTGCATGGAGAGCATGTTAACGAGAGACCTGTGTTTAGTTGGGTTACATTATTCAGACATTATTATTCAATGTTTTCGTACAAGTTTCTTCCTCTCTTTACAGGGACTATTTTGACCTCAGACAGGGAGTAATGTGATTGGCAAGTATGTCTCTCTGATATATGCCTTTGAATGTAACTTATTTAGCTAACTGTGTGGTTTCTAAATTTTAATTTGGTGTCTCTTATATACAACATATTTCCAAAATTTCTGACACCACCAACCGTAATCTTCTTGTTACCAGTAACTTGACATCTTCTTATCTTCGTTTGTAGCATCTCCTTTTATCGTCAGTTTCTTGCAAGTATCTATGGATTTGGTTAACAAAACCGTGTTCCTCATTGCCAATGATTAAATCCACTGGGTCCTGTGTTGCACTTGATTGTGAGTTAGTGTTTGACATGGATGGGGATTCGAGCTTCCTTTTATTTGTCTCTGCAAATTTGCATTGAGGGTAGTATAACTGTGCTCGTAGTATTACACGCAATGCTAATATTAGAGTTGCAATTAATGTAATCATTTTGTAACAAATATCAATGTATTTGGTTACCAATAGGCTGATTTTGTGAATATCTACAGCAGAAAACAGAAATAGATTAGGATGCCATGTCATACCAAGAGGTCTCCAATACAATTTAAACATACGGTTGTCCTTCTAAACTGTATATTCCACAAAACGTCTGAGAAGATACATCCATAGAAAAAACATTCATTGATTCATATTTTCAACCATGATACTCCATAAAATTGTAACTTACAGAACAAACACCAATGCTTGAGTTTTTCACAAGCTATTTGCTCTGGTGGCTGTCTTGGATCCCCCACCCTTTCAATTCATTTGTAGCCAAACATTCAGAGCTTCTATTTGAAGATCGTGAGGCATGTTAGTCCAAGGTGTACTATATCACAATGCACTAGTATTTATTCCTTTTTCATGGTGTTTGGTATTAGATTGGAAAATCAACATAATCCCGCATGAAACTAGAAACGTCTTTGCTAAGTGGTTTCATTATTATAGCAAGAAAATGACTTAATCCTTGTGTGCAACTATTACGCCCTCCTACATTAAGTCTAAGCTTTAATTCTTTTGGCCTGTTCAGATTTTACATATTCAGATTTTTGTTCAGTAGTTTCTTCTGTCATTCGTTAAATAACGATTTGTTTCTCTACAAAGTTCGTCGTTCCATGATTTAAATTGCACGGTTTATTAGTCTTTGCATGCCAATATTAGGTTGTCCACATGTTTCATAGACAGAATTGCTGATCATTTAGGATTTCGTATGTTTTGTCTTTGTAAAATAACTCTATCTATAAGCATAACAGCTCCGCCATTGTCAGCTTCTTTAATAATAATTGATGTGATGTCTAATACAGACATAAAATATACCCTGTCATATTTTACCTTTTGCTTGTGGATATTATCTAGTGAACGTTCTGTTCAGATTCGACTTACATCTTCTAATACTTTGTTTGTATTTTTGGGTGAATTCCATCAGTTCTATTTCTAACCAAGGGATGTTCTTTCTGTTCTTCATCCACACTTGCGTAACCTATTTCGGTGAGTTACAGCTACGACTGAATGGTTTTATGTCTGCACGTTGGTCTGTTATATTTCCTTAGGTGTAGGTCCAAATTTTATTCGTTTCTGAAGAAAATATATTTCATTTTCAGGTAGCGTTTTGCAAGAAAGGTCTATTACCTCACGATGGGTTTCCATTCTGTTTTGCCATTATTGTCAAAGTTGACTCATCGCTGCCTGTCACTCCCTAAGTTGGTTCCCTTCTTTTTGCTCCTCCTTCACCTCCATCTCTGTCCTATTGGCGTTGTTTTGAAAGAGAGACTTACATATGTACCAATGTAAGCTATTTCTTTTCTTATAATTGCATCATATACCATGATGACTGATATTTATATGACCTGGATTTTAATTCAGTTGAGTTTCTATCTTATGCTTTGTGATCTTGTAACATATTGGACATAGCGAGCGCTTCTCAGCGCACAACTGACATAGACAGCAGTGTGTGCATCGCAGGAAGAGTACATTTCTCTCTCGAACTTTGCACTGTATACACGTGACGATTGATTTCAGATCATCGTTCTCTCTTTGAAATGTGTCTGAAAGAAGAACAACATATTTTATAAACATCAAATATAAAGCTCAAAAGTCACACTAATATCCAAGAAATATGCTTTTTTTAATGAATAACTTTCTCAAGCAAGTTTTAATGATTACTAAGCTTTAAAAGATTGATGTAATTCTGATATTCAGACAGAGTGAACATTAAACAAATGCAGTATTATTGAGACAAAGCCATAAATGTGATATAAGGCTCCTTTTGGTAGAATCAACTTGATTTTATGATATGAAACATCTGCGTTTACCGATACTTAATGAATGAAAAAACGGAAAAAAAGAATTAAAGAAATACCAGGCGAGGTATAAAGTCATGTATTAGTTTATGCATACTAGTAAGTGCAAACCAAGAAGGGACATGATTTTTACAAAATTGAATAAAACACATTTTCTCTCTCCCAATATCCGTGGATAATTAAGCAAATTCATCTATACACATTTACATTTCGATGTCACATTAACAGTAACGTAATCAAATTAAATGGTTAATGATGCGATTAATGCGACGATATAATATCGGTTAATAACGATCAAAATATGACAAGACAATATTGAATAGGACAGGCATTATGTTTTTTAAATGACTGCTAATCTGAAAAACAAGAGATTATCATTTATGGACCTGATCTGAAGTTTTCGGTATACATTTGTTGTATCCTTAATACAGAAAGGTTGCATTTGTGTAAAACAGAGTTCCTGTAGTGGCGTGATAAATTTAGAAGTTGAAAATTTCAATACCATCCAGGACGCTATTTTCAAATCAGAAATAACCGTTAGAGTTTATGTTCATATGATTCAATTCAACCCATATTTTGCGATTCAAAGCTGTGACCGTGACCATTGTGACAGCATTTTCCTATTACACTGAATTTAATTTTAATTGAGTTGTTAAGTTTAATACTGAAGATAGCATAATATGTTAGATATATTATATTGAAGCAAAAACGGTACATGCGCTGGATCTTGATATGTCTGAAACATATCATTTTGTATCATATAAATATACAGATATACTAAAATATGTTAACATTTGACCCTGGAATTTCTCTTAAATAAATTACAGTGACCTCATTTACAGATGGTATAGATTTGAAGTTCTGGGTTGGAATTCGAAATAATTTTGAATCGTTCTCTGCTGGCAGAGGTACTCTTCTGTCTTCTTTATCCGGCATAACTTCCATGAGATCCTGGGCTGTATGCGTCCTCTTACCGGATGAACAACCTCATATAATTTGCCATTTTTACCGATATATTTAGATATCATTTCCAGCACACGTGTGCACATGATGTTTATTTAAAATTTCAGTGATGAAATAAAACCATAACATCAACTAGTTTCACTGCCAAACATGTTCTATCAGTATAAATTACTTTTAGTCATTACTATTGTTGTACAGTGTTCACTGATGGTCATAACCAGAGTAAAGTACAATACAGTCTGAAAAGCTGGATTGACATGGATCAAGTCGGATAGAATATGTGTGAAAGTTTGAAGTAACTATTCACAAATCCAAAAAATAAAATTTGTTTTATTTTGTCTCTCTCACCTTGGGCGTTGTCTTGATTTGTCTTGATTGAGAATGTTATGTGAATGAAGATTCCTGACTTAGGCAGATTGATCAGAATGGCTTTTAATTGTAGGTGCTGTTTAGTATTTAGCCAACTGTTGCAAATTATGATGCAAGTTATGTTATTCATCTTTAAGAACATATAGCTTTGTGTTAACATTACCTTTGTTGCAGAGATTGCTAGGCGGATCAGATATTTTACAGTTAACTGATGATTAAAGAACCTTAAAAAGACTCATCTAATAAGAAGAAACTACAAATAATTACTATTCTTATTTACTTATTAAGCATCAATTGCAATGGCAACCACGGTCCAAAATATCCTGTCTGAATGACAATTTGTGCAGCATCCGTATCTACCTGACTCGCTCATCTAAATTCTTCAAGCCAAATATATACTTAATTATACAGTTATCTGTGCATTATGTAAGACGACTTTCCTTTTAAGAAAAACGTTAATACAACTAGTGGTATATCAAAGATGCAACGTGTATAATATACATAATTTAATTTATATCGTATACAAATACACATGCCTTTATTCCAAACGGTGTTAAAGGCTGAGTTTCGAAAACTCTGTATTGACTAAGGAAGCGAACTATCCCCATATCACCCCTGTGTGACAGCTACAACATGTAGTTCTTTATTTATTGTAGCTATTCAATATCCTTCTAGAAACTGTTAATATGTTTCTTTTTGTTCGATTTTAGTTACATTCATGTTAACTAAATAAATAAAACATATTTACGCATAAACGGTTGGTTGAAATAAGAATGAGTGACACTACAAACATTGCATGGCTAGTGTCCGAATCAGTAAAAGCAAAGACATTCGATCACATGCGCGTAAATAGGAACGATTAGGAAATAGAAAAATGACGAATAATTGATGGGTGCTTAAAAATATAAAGTTTACAGTTGATCTAATTCATTATCATTCTTATTATTCTTTACTTTCAATTATCACTGGCCATAAATTAATTATAAAGTCTCTCTCTATTTCTCGGTATGTCTGCATGTTTAACTAACATAGGTCCATATATATTGTTGCATGAAATGTGCAAAGATCCTCTACGCTCCTTTGTCACGGAATTTCACCCGTGGCTTGAGACTATGATCCAGAGAGAGAGATTGAGAGAGAGAGATAGAAAGAGAATGCGAGCGAGCGAGAGAGAAAGATATATAGAGAGAACGAAAGGAGGGGGAACTGGATCAATTGGGGGTGAAGAATTTTAAATGATGAATGACCAAACAAAAGAGAGGGTGGGGTTGGAGTAGGTGGGACTGGATATTAAACTGGTTATATCGTTCATGTCTCTGTTCCTATCCTTATAAGTACATAGAAAGAGACACAACGCAAGAATGTAAGAGCGGTAGAGTGAATGAACAGGCTCTAAAAACATTTTAAAAAGTGTATTAGGTGTTGAATCTTTTGGATTACATCTTTGAGGAGTTATGGTATCGTTGTTTTGCTATATTCGTTAAGCGCTTAATTGTGGGTTGGACACTCTTACTAGAAGTGGGGTATATGTACTTCACAAACACAAAGTAGCTTTCCTTCTTCAATTGCATTAGATTATTAACCTTTGCAAAAGGTTGTACAAATGTTAAATAATAACTTTATACGATAATGTTGTAGCAACATTCCGCATTATTAAAATAGAACCCCACTTTCATGCAACGTAATATATAACAACGTTGCCGCACCTATAGTGCAATGTTACAACATTTTGGCAGCGTTGAACTCTAAGCTTTGATTGAGCTTCACACAATATTTGGTAATTTGTCCCATAAAATTTGAACAATCTGTTACCTGTAACAAACTGTGAAAACTAATGTATCCATAGGTATTTGATTATATATGATAATTTAAAACCGCGTACAGTCTGACTTTTTGATGTAAGATTTATGCCCATCATTTATTATAAATCTTCAAACTTCTAAACATGTTCAGCTTAAAGGCAATTTAATATTTAATGCATACTCTGAAAATATCAACGTGCCGTGACGTACTTAGATACAATTCTCACCTGACTTTGTTACTAGCCTAGACGTCTCCAAATATAGAGGCTGAAAATATGGAGGTTGCTTCACATTATCTTCTTCCTAAATCAAAGACAATACACGTCCTGTATTTTCAGTTTGTCTTCAAAAACTGTGCACATAGTTTGTTTATCACGATAAAAATATCTCTGGAAATAAAACTACCTGATAGACACGTCAGTGGAAACAAGACAGAATGAAGAAGTTCCACTAATACAGATCTTAATATATATGCTTTACAGATCTTAGTAAGTATGATTTATCCAGATAAGGCATACTAGTTGATGCAGCTAGTGTTTAAATAAATTGCTGAAGTAAATAAATTGTTGAAGTGATTGTGAAAATACCAGAGCTGCAATGCCGGTTCTCTGAGATTGATACTCAGAATGAAATATTCCGAAAATAACGAAATTTACTTTAAAGTCTACCGAAGACATGATAAGAAAAAGCGTGTGCTGTAGGTATAATGACAATTAGTAAGGAAGGAGTCACTTTGAAATAAAGCATGATTGAATGACTCATAAAAAATTAGAAAGTGAATAAAGATTTAGGTATAGACACATGTATTCAAAACCAGTGCAATGGATGATTAATTTCAATGATGTTGCCCCATTATATTTAATTGTACTGAAAAGAATAAAGAATCATACGAAATAAATAAACACCCAGTTTTTGCATGACGAGAAAAGGTCATCTTAGGAATATTTGGGAACTTTCTCTTTATAGAACTTTCAAGAATTCGGAATGCTAAAAAATTGCCTGTCAGATTTTCTAGACTTTGCAATGATTCCGTTATTATTTGTAATTTTTGCGATGTTAACTTATGACGCTTCCTTCATTTTATATCAAGTTTAGTAAACTAGACTTAATTCAGATTGAAGCGCTTAATGTAGATACTACCCAAAAACGACTTTAGTTCAAATTCTTCAATCAACAAAGTTATTTCTCTCATATATCTAACTTTAATGTTTTATCCAGGGATTATAAAAGTGTCTCGCAGACGACATGACTAAGATACTGGTCCTCAGTCAGATCTTTATGCTGAGAATTCATTATTTAATGAAAGAACAGTCTTTGCAACAGTCTGGTGAAAAACATCCTGTGTAAATTAAATATAAACATACGAAATGCTGTATTGAATGACGTGTTATGTATTTTATAATCGTTACGAAACTACATCACATAATTTGGTTCTTTAAGATTGTCAAATTACTTAATCTGTTTCCAAACATGTCTAACCTCATACAGAGTTTTCCAATATTGAAAAGCGCTCTTATTTATTTTATTGATGTTTTACTTTTTCAAATACTTTTACTAAAAAATCAGCGATGTTTAGGTTGTAGATTATTGGCCATGTAGGGAAAACGCAAGAAGAAAACCACAAAAAGTGAACTCAGTCTAATATTTGTTCATGCGAGGCATATCGTATGTACAATAATCAAATCATGTACAATTAATTTAAATATCTTGTCAAGTAGCCACTAGTATGCTTAAATAGACAGGTATGCATTTAAAATCGTCCAATTCACAAACATTTAACGAATTTTTGTCGTTGCAAGACGTTTGAGAGATAAAAAATAATCAGTCACCTTACCCTTGGATAGTGAAATAAATATTTTATTCGTAGGTGTGATACTATTGGAGCGTTGTGTTACATGTGCTTTTATTAGTGCACATTTGCCAGAACGTGAAGATAAAGCTGATGAAATAGTTACTTTTCACATACAAGTGTAAACCTATAGAACCGACTCGTTGATCACTGATTTTATTTACATAGCAAGGTCTCGGTTGCATTTAAGATATTTACCGTAGGGATGAAGAATACCTTAAAGGAACACCTGATCAGTGAGGTGCATACTTTAAAAAGTGACAAATATGTTGAAAGAAAAAGAACGAGATGGTACAATTTTATAAAGCCATTCTAACTGCATCTATTTAACGAGTTTACCAAATACTTTCAATTTGTAATTTGTGTTATTCTAAATGTGAGTGATTCAAACATCATGCAAATATATTGATATGTATTATAGAATTTGCAAACGTTATGTTTAATATTTTCTCGATGAGTGTGGAATGATACTACGCATACCTGTTAACTAACTGATTCATATATTTCTATGGAGAGCTCTATATGAAGATTTTACTTTATTTACAAACATCATTAACAAACACTGAAAGGCATGCAATTAATTTAATGCTGTTACATAATTTACTTTCGTGCAAAAACTTTCAGCACTAAAAATCATAATACGTAAATCCTTAGATTAATGTCAGAATGTTAAAGGTTGTAAATTGTTCTACTACACTGCACTGATCTTCGATGAAATCTTAAGGAAAGGCGTACCTCGCCAAACTTTCCTGTCCTTCTTCTGACAAGGTCAACGAATTCAGTACCTTTTACCTTCTGCACAAAAGGACATTGTGGGAACCAACGTGCGTGTTCGACCCAGGGCTCATCCGATGGATCCCAGTTCTTGAGACCTCCATCACAAGCAAAACATCTCACAACATCTTGGAGACCTGTGGAAATAAAAATGTATTGACATTTCGTCCATAGATCCACGACGTTTCTACGATATACGTAGACTAAGGTTAACAGCAGGTTGGATGTACAAATTACAAAACACAGTACACACCATATCATGCGTTACTGTGAGTTTTGTTACTATAGTTTCTTTGAATGAACTGTATATATGCAACTCAAATGTATGCAGTACATGTGCGTTCATCATCATGCTATAAGTTCGAGTGCTCTGTTTAACTATATAATTCACAAATATGTGGTAATGTCGATGTCTGTTTATTTAGTTCGTAGTATTTTCCAGAGAAAATCGTTATCAATCGTATTAGATCCTTCATATTTAGCCAGTTTAGATTTAAAAATAGATAATTGAGGGACACATGTAAAGTGCAACATTACCTGAATAATTACATAAATATGATTTACCGGTATAATAAAACCCTGCCTGAGCAAGTTGTTCCGGTTTTTGTGCAATAGATGGCGGCCACTTTGTGAAGGTTAAGAGGCGCAGAGGGTGGGGCTGATATGGTGAACCTCTGACATTCGATGTAAAAATTGAGATAGAGGTTTTACCAGTTTCTTTCCCTGGAAATAAAGTTACTAAGGAGTAATGTGCAAATAATATCTCATTGAATATACATTGAAACAGCGTTTAGTCATAAACACGTAGGTCAGACTTGCTGTGTTGAGTCAGACCCCTTGTGTCCTTACACCTCATCACAAAAATTAAGTATTCGTTAACTGCAAAAAATGTTCTGCTAGCCCATTCACTTATTTTCTTGCCTAAATATCATTAATGTTTGTCAGAAGGAGGTTGCTGGCAGAGAATACATGTTGCAGGATAGTAAGATATCTTTATTATTATGCTCATGAATATATGTTCAGGCAATTTAGTATGCAGACCGCAGTTCATCAAAGAATAATTTAGAATTATGCAGGAGCCATGTTTAGTTTCATACAATGTTTCTATCATCTTTTTGGAAATTGTTCGACTGGCTTTCGTATGTTGCCAAAATATGCTCAAAGTGCCTTACCTCCCCTACCCCAAACAGTAAAAGCAAGAAATAAATATTAGTGAAAGGACAAATACGCAAAGTATTCTTTTATTGCGGCATATCTGTATACCATCAGAAAACTGTTTCTTTATTCTCGTTAATATTCATTGGAATTATTGCACAACTGCATACGCACGTATACAATAGTATATTACTTAGATAATTTTCATAATATAAAAACCTATACAAACGCATTCATATATTAGTTAAACAGGTAAATATAAAGATATATAAACAGGCATCTGTGGAAGTAGTTGGGTATATAGCAATGCATATAGGTAAATATAAAATTAGGTAAACATGCAGGCAAATATATGGACTGAAGAATACGAAATGTAGGAATAGTGTCTGTATACGTTTTAGATGTTATTATAATACTTAATATAGACTGATGCAGTGTCATCTTACAGACTAACGAAACGTCGCTAAAAGATACTGAATCAGGATTTACTTTATTCTAGGGGTCTTAAAACTATTATTTTTGTGAGTATTCAATATCATACGTCCACGAAATGTAACTAACCATTGGTGGACGGACCTGAGAATCGCTTTCTTGGTGATATCTTCTTACTTGATCTGATATGAGCCTGAAGACACAACATAGTTTTTGTTAAAAGAATGTAACAGTCTTAATATAGAAATCAAAAGAATGCAAATTTGTAATAGGCACAAACATTATATATGCATACTCATTTAATGTATCCTTCCATGGCTGATCAGGCATTTGTCACAACTGTTTACTCTTTGATTCTGTATAATTTAAGGAATGCAGACATATATGAAATTACGCTTGCGCTGGAGATAATGGAGAATACCGTAAGCAGCTTTGATCAGTTTCAGTTAGTTGAGGTTGATAATAGCATTTTGGATACATGTCTGACAATTAGTTCTTAGATTAATCTTGTGTGCAAAGTGACACCAAACATGTGTTTGTCTGAGAGAGAGCATTTCATTCACCCCTGAAATCTTGTGCTGAAAAATTAAAGAATCCAGACAAGCTAAGAAAGACCCAAGGAATCATGTCAAGATTCAAGCTTCCGTAAGAAATGACCAAATGTTTGGAAAACGTTTTACCACGTTTTTAAATAGACTCTACACACTGGTGCCACCTGGCAAACCTAATGAAACCCAATGGTTTGTGCCATGAAACAGATCCTCTTAATAGTTACAACTAAGCTATAAACATATAATTGCGGGATAGTAACTACGGCTCCTGCATCTGCCCAAGTTATCCAAATTAAATGTCAAGCTTCAGAGTTTCAATAATATGATCTGTGGATTTTCAAAATATTTTTGGTTAGCAATTTAAGTGGAGTAACTTTCGATTCGTCTTTTAATATTACAGAAAAATCAATATCGTTCAGTAAATCTGATGATAAACAGGACAAACATTTGTAACATAAAGGTAGACGTGTCAAACAGAGAAGCAATGTGACGTAAATGTAGAAGTAGCACATCTAGTTACAATGTTTTTGACAATGTTTCATCAATGAAGCACATGCAGTGAAGTGTATGTTTGCTGATTAGAAATATTTACCACTGTTCAAGTAGAAAAAGAAGCAAAGAACATTGGATTGTTTAGGGCTTTCCTATTAAAATATTAGAATAACTTTTGCAAATATAGTCCCGTTTTAGAAAGATACTGACTCTTCATTTATTTAAACCTATGTTCTTAAATTATCACCTTTAAGACTCAATGCATCAATACTGTCTTGTATTTAATTAAATATAAAAAGAGTCTGAAAGCACTGTAATTAGTGAATTTTGGATATATACTTGAATGTATTCCTTACTGTTCCAAAATCTATGATCCAATTAAGAAGCAAGGACATTATGCACTGCAGTTAAAATCCACTCATGTGTCTCATGCAATACTTTTGAAAATTTAAACCTAAAGAGTCAATCACCATATATGCAATTCGGACTGACAGATGATGTAACTCCACAGTGTATATCTAGGGATTGCTATAGTTACTGACATGGGGAATATTTATATGGTTGTACAATATCTTTCATGAAACAACAAATGCCTAATTAATTTTACTAAACGTATACCTTAAAATAAATAAAACAAGAAGTTGGATATTCAGATATAGGCTATACAATGTAACATTGAACATTGGAACTATCTCCTACATCAAAGGTATACAGTATCCAAAATGTTGGAAAAAAAGGAAATTAAATAACAAACTGAATCTCCACAAGTCAGACTGGCAAACTAAAAACCAAAAACAACAACAAAATAAAAATGAAGCAGTCCTTTGGTAGAACAATTCATTTCGTCCAGTCATACTTTCAGTGATATATATTTGAATCAAAATGAAGCATATACAATAGGAAATGGGAAGAAAACTATTGGATTCACCCACTGCAAAAAACTAAAAAAGAACGGCTTAAATAACAAACAATCAAGATTTAATAATTCCCTTGCACATTTAATAACATATTTGGATGTTACCAAAATCATATATTCATGTCATTAATGCGATTTCTTCAAACATGATCTCAGCTTCTAGTCTTCTGTTATGCAGCGTTCTTTCTAGCTCAAATTTAAGGATAACCAATATGATTACTTTATATTGATTCAGCGTGCTTACATCAAGATGTGTCTCCAGAAATAGGCCATCTGGTGATTCTGTCATTTGCTTTAACAGGGGATCTTTGCCAGGTCTCCAATTCCGATGTTCAGTTGTGTACTCTGAACATTGTACTTCATCCGATTTGACTGCAAAAAAAATTGGCTTTTAAGATTCTAAATTGTGTATGCAATTTCATTTAAACTGTAAAGTAACCAATAAATATGACTGAATATAACAGAAATGCATAGAAACCTATATTCAGGGCGCTATTTCCATATTGCTAGTGGTACAACTAATCGGTTGAAAGTTCGCAGGCAATATAGGTTTCTAATATTTGAATAAATGTTACACCCACCTGTATAAAATAATTCTGTCATGGCCAGCTCTTTGGCATCAAGGTTGCGAAACTCATTAAAGGTAGCATCTAATGCATTTCTTTCAAAAATGGTACTGTTTCTTGGATGGTTAGGCGGTCGCTGCATGTTTCCGTCCTGTTCTTGTGCACCATGAACAAAAGGAGGAATTGAACCCGAGCTGGACGCTTGTACCAATCGTCCTATTGGAGTCTTATTGTTGTTACTTACTATGGCATTGTGTGCAGTATACTCTCTGGTATGTGATTGGTGGAATGGCTGTGGCCGACGTCTTGAAGATACAATCATAGGGTTTGGTTCTGCACAATCGGCCATAATTTCTTCTAATGGTGAATATGCATCACATAAAAGTCTAGGATCTATGTTACTTTTGATTACTGCTTTGGCCAATACGAGATTTCTATCATTGGTATGACAGAATGGATGGCCGCACAAAGACTGCAACATTTTCTTCCGAGGCTTTATTATTTTTCGTGTAGTATTCGTCGTTTTTTTACTTTCACGTTCATTATTTTCATAAACCGCTATATGTTGAAATTTGACAATATGGTTGATACTGATTGCATCTTTCTCTCCTTCCTTTGATTTGGTCTTCTCTTTCAAACAGTGTTTAACTGCATCGTATTCAAGATAAAATGTTTTTCCATATACAGTAGAATGACCTTGAAGAATCCGAACCAGTTTGTCTGTTTTGTCTGTGACATAAGCGCGATTATTGTCGGCTAAGACAACATTTGGCTTTTGTTGATTCAAACTGCAAAGACATTTATGAACTGAAGGAAATATCATACACTTGTTGTTTCTCATATATGCCTGAACTTCAGAGTTAGAAACTGACTCAGGAATGTAATCAATTGTTTTAAACTGTATATCGATAATGAAAGTACTATTTTCAATCATTTCTAAATTTTCCCTGTAAATGTCCATGCGATGATTCTTTTTGGCCTTCTTCAAATCTATGTTTACGATGTTGAGGTCTCTTAACATCGCCATTCTGAATTAGAATGCGTAAAGCTTATAAACGCTTTTCATACTTCAAGAAACAATCAAACCGGTGGCACACTTTGAGTTGTAGTTGCATGAGGTTGTATTTCTCTTCTACTTTGAATTCTCTTTCTTGTCTAACGTACCCACCGATCTTCTCACATATCGAAACGTCTCCTCCCATTACACGGAATGGCTTTTATCATAACAGCGAACTCGTTGTCCAAACGCATTTCTGAATGAAATAAAAATAAACTAATTAATTATGTACTACGAACCAACATTAACAAAACCCACTGAGTGCAATGTAGAATAAATGTCATGGACCTCACTATCGACAATTTTACGTTGAAAAAATCAGCTCCCAAAACATATCCTTGAGTTTCTTCATTGAGCAAGAAAGTGATCCAGACTAGTTTGGTCGACCTACATATTAAACACTGTGGGTCAAATGGACAAAAAATGTAAAGTTCGTGGGCCAAGCGAACACACAGACACACACACACACACACGCACACACACACACACACACACACACACACACACACACAATATATAAGATTTGAATCTTCATGTTCATTTAAGATCCGAATTCATCGCAAAACACATATCTGGTGCTTTTGTACACTTCACCGGCACGCATGGACAAAAATAAATAAATCGATATCGTCCAAAATAATGATTAATCATTTTCGTAATGTAAACTAATTGCTTGTGCTATTATCTGTCTTAATTTAGATAATTTAAAAGATGGAAATGTTTTAAAAATGTTACTCTTGCAGGTATTATTTAATTCTGTCTGCTTGATAAGTTTAATGAACTACTCTCCGCCTTTGTCTTAGGACGTTACAGATATTTCCGGCGTCACCATATTCGGGGTGTACATACTGCTACTGCTATTATTCTTATTATTATTATTATTATTATTTTAGAAAAGTTACTACAGTGTGGCAATTAGCTTTGCATTATATATATATATATATATATATATATATATATATATATATATATATATATATATATATATATATATATATATATATATAATAAATTTTGACGGTCTACATTTGTTCTAACGTTTACAATTATGCGCAACTTCAGATAATTCTTGTCTTTTTTTACAACCATATAGAAAGTATATAACTAAAAGTATATTACAATGTTGCTTACATGAAATGAAGGATTTTGGAGTTATAAATGTTATGAGTGAATGATAGATAGATCCTCTATTATTTGTCAATGACAAAACAGAAAATGGTCTATAAACTGTGCTAGCTAACTGAACAGAAAGCAAAATAAAATCAGTGATTTAAATAAGGCACTTTAGATTGATTGATTGATATGTAGATAAAAGGTTTATAACATATTGTTATTGTTCTGGTCTTGTTAATAGCAGCAGTCTTGTTGTTTGTGTACTTGTGTGTTTGTGTGGGGGGTTATTCACAATTTTGTTCGTTGAGTAAGATCAAAGTTTAATCAACAAACGTTAGCTCATGTTGGAAGGTTGTTGTGCTGACACACTGGACCCTAATATGCCTACAAAGCGACACATACAACAAATCCAATGATAAATGGCCATTGAAATTGACCATGCATATATAAACACCTCATTAGCACAGTGTGCAAACTCACATTAACATATAACTCTCTTTAATGATTTATGAGTTTTCAAAACGATAGTATGTAGTTTAGTTAGTTATTGAACAAATAGCAACAGTATAAAATTCAGTTCATGATTTCAATGGCTTGGCATTTAAAAGGTAGATATAACAAAACGCAAGATTTGTGACAGCTAAATTTGTCCGTTAATGTGAATATCTTGTGCAGTTTGATGAAAATGACTATCTGGATGAAGATCGAGCTGTTGCTTGCTATAAGTATGATTAATCCTAAACGTTTACCATACGAATTTAGAACGGAGTAGAGTAAAGAAACGAGTAATACTGATAAACTTTTAGTGCTCAGAGGAATGTGAGAATTTGACAGGAAAAATGTATTGTTAACTCCAACAAACTTTCTGAACTAGCTAAAATGGTTCAATCTAATGACATAAAAACTTTTTCCTCTTGTGATCATTCTTGAAAGACAAGGCATATACCTGTATAATTAGTTGATAAAGGCAGAGTAACTCTGATTTTGGTTAAGGGAATCAGCATGCCCAGAGAAAATCCCAATCCGCTATGTCATTCACTATGCATTCTAGATATTAAAGGTATTGTTGATACATAGCTTTATGGTACAAATAAAGACTGGCATACAAGATGAAGTAGAAAAGTAATAGGAAATTGCATGGAAGTTCACTTTACAGTTCTGCCGAGCCATGCACAAACAATGAACATTCCTCTGGAATTAGTCCATAATATTTACGACCTAGGATGCAACAATTTTGTCAAACACAGGTTGCTACTTATTTTTAAGCTATCGCCCCTTTGATAACATACCCAGGAATGTTCAAGATTGAAGCATTCATTTTTATCGCTTTAGATTTCTGTTGTCAACTTTACAGTCAATGATGTGATGTAGATAGAATCTAACCTTTGAAGAATGTGTGATGACATGTTATGCAATTATCTTTGTATGGTTGCTATGAAATATGAGTAATATTTATTACTATAGGAGTACAGAGTTTGCTACCTACAGGACGAGCAAGAAAATACAACCATCATTCATTTACCTTATCTAGTACGTTAAGCACCACATAAGTAACTTTGTTGCTATGGAACTTGTTCTATCATATAGGTACCAGACGCAGTTATCTCCTCCTCAATTGAGCTTTCCATAGGGCAGAGAGCAGCATTTTGAGAAATAAAGGTAGTATAGTGTGGCTAATTCATAATAACTGCTTACTTCCATACAAAGAAACAGAACCAATAACAATGGTTGACTATGACAATAAGGTAACAGTTTTTCTTAAGGTGGAATCCCTTAATGCCACATCCAACTGACTAATATGGAAATTCGTAAAACAATGCACAAGTATGATAAGAAGGGTTAATATTTTTGGATAGCTATAATGAAGCAAAACATAAAAATATTACACACTTTGCCTGACAAGCTAACAAAGTTCATAACAAAAGAATTTTATGCTTCCCAACTGCAAATGTATGCATGCATTTTTCACGACCTAAGATCGTTTCTAATATAAAGTTGTACTCAAAGAGCAAAGTCAAGCTCTTGTACTAGGTGATACTTTTGAAACACTTTGTATACTAAACACCACGACGCAATTGAAAATAGATACAATCCAGGCCATTTGTTACATATTCTACTTACCCTAAACTCATTTGTCTACTGCTATGGTGGCTATCTCTTCTTCTACTGATATCTTACTGTCTACAGTCAGTGCAGTAAATATGATAGGCGGAGATGCATTACATCAATTTCAAGAACAGCACAAACATAATTCTTAAACAATAGCAGCTGAGAAAGTCCCACTATCGTCTTCAGTAAAGAAATATAACAGAGCATAAAGTGGTTTGTGACAGGTATAAACACCATGTCAAGAAAATGAGAAACTATAGGAAATTTCATACACGAGGAAATGAAATAATGCTATGGGTTATAACTGGCTGGTGGTTCAAGTTTTGAAGGAAAGCAATTATGTGGCATGCTTATGGGTTGCCATGGGTCAGCAGATATGAGAATTTAATTTGTAAATGATGATGTTTGCCCAGTATCTTAAAGATTTAAAAACACATCTCAGTGATCCATGTTGCACTGTTCAGATTTATGTATAATAATTATGTTGATATTTGCAACCACAACTGTTAACATATCTTGTCAACATTTTTTCCTACAAAAGAACGTGAATAAATTGTTTTGTTTTTCACTTGACCAATAACACAAGAAGCTAATGATAAATCACGAAACTTTAGGATTTTCAAAATTGGTACATTTTGGGAAATTCAAACGCCAGAATGGGAAGTTCTCTACCCTATATGATAGTATTATTTGTATTAAATATTACTTCTGCCTACTATTATCAAGCATTTGCCTATAGAATCCAGGAATAGCACTTTCCGTTCAGTCTAGTGTATATTTATTAATCTCTATAATTAATCATGTATACCTTGATTTCTTCAGAGTAATCCAGAATGACTGTATAGATAGATGAGAATCAATTATTGGGTAGTCATGTGAATGTGTCTGCTACGCATGAGCGCATATAAAGTCGATTATGTAGGATCATTTTTCGGTGATGTGTGTTTAATCCTGATGGAATATAGGCTGGTGTGTGCAGTCAAGGCGATGGGTGCCGTTTACTCGCGGACCTGGGTTCGAATCTCCGTAGAGTACGAATTGCAGGTTATCTCACCTGTATGATAGTATTGTTTGTATTACATATATATATATATATATATATATATATATATATATATATATATATATATATATATATATATATATATATATATATATATATATATATATATATATATATATATATATATATATATATATATATATATATATATATATATATAATGTTTTAATTAACTTATGTACAGCTCGATTTCCTTCTCGCAAACGTATTGTTTAACATAAAAAATGCTTGGCTGCCTATTTTTGAAGATAGCAGATCTATCGAGGTTAGGTTTCAGTTTATACCAAACATATTTTGATCAAATATAAAATACACCATTTCGATGGGGTTTGCGTTATATATATATATATATATATATATATATATATATATATATATATATATATATATATATATATATATATATATATATATATATATATATATATATATATATATATATATATATATCTTGCAGCACTATTAATGTAGTTCGGTCAATGTCCACAAGAATTTGGCATTTCCTAAATCAATTAAAGCATGGACTCTCACAGGCCTCTGTTAATATGATTATGGAATGATTAAAAATAATTTGTCAGCTGTTTATTTGGATCGAAATTGGTTTTCATGCTTTCCCTAATTTTCAGCCAATCTAACTATCTCGAAAGTGCTGAATGTTGTAGAAACAAATAAAGAAGTAAATCAAAACTAAACATAACTCGGAGAGAATAATTTATAAATTCAAACCAACCAAAATATATATTAATATTATACATTGATTATTTTCTCGATTCGTCTAAATAATATGACTGTACACAGTTGAATAATCCAACCACTCTCTACAATATGATCAAATAACGAACTTTAAATCGGGATTTTCATTCCTACGTATGACTAGAGTTTTAAAATCAACCCTAATTACAGTATTTAACTGGCAAGGTTACCAATACAGAACAAAAAATTTCACAGTTACGTCCAATTTTCAAATGCAATTACCTAAATGAGATGCAATACGGCTGGTAAGAAAAGATTATGACCGATAGCACTGGCGTTAGCAATGTGATTAGATAGATCTGTGTACGTTTGTGCTGCTCCGCGAATGTCGATGTAGAATGGTCAACGATCGATTCATAGAGCATTAGTAAACCTGCAAATAAAATACATTTTTAAAAATAAAGCAATATAATATTAATAATTGCACTAAGTTGCTATTAAACTGATAATTGTTTTATGGTGAGAAAAAGTGTACCATTGAAAGTTATTTTACTTGTTCAGTATATCTCCTTGCTGATGCTCGTACTGGCTTCCATCTTCCAGTCTAATTACGACTGTCAAAACAATCTATTTACGCTGTTAGTTTAACAAGAAAATCTATCGAATCGTTACAAATATTATCATGATTTTGTACTTACAGGCAATTATAATTGCAAGATAAAGACATCAATGGGACAACTATTTTAGGTAGAAGTTGCTTGAGGATAGAATATTTTTAACGTTCTCTGATTATTTAAATTTTTTAACAATAACGAATCAGTAGTATAGTATGGCACAAGGAAAACGAAACGTGAAACGTTGTGCCCTTTGAGCACTTAAAAGTCATACTGGCAATTAACATAACTGCCCATCTAATGGGAAATTAAAAACCAACGACTTCTCGCATCCGAGACGGACGCTCTAATTACTAGGCCACCGGAGCAGTGATACATGATACACGTTTCACCTCCAAGAGGCACCAAACATCACATATTGTAACTGGTAGAAAACCTTAGCAGTTCCAGGCAATCTATTGTCCAAATTAACAACCATCAAGGCCAGATATAATTAGCTAATGTCATCATAGTGGGTCAAACCGATGCAGAGAAAAATCGTAAAGAATAAAGTAAACATGCTTGGAAAAACAGTAGACGATCTGACAAACTTAAACAATATAGAGAATCAGAACTTCTTTTGCAGCAAGCAAGCATTGCCAAAGAACCTTTGTGCATATTTCCTGAAATGCAGATCTTCAAGACGTGTTGATGCCACGTTATACATTCAAAGTATGCCTTAAGTCCTCATTGGAGCTCCCGCGTTTTGAGGACCAGATTTACCAGACTGACAAAATATTCACAGTTATCCCCATCGAGATCATGTCGATGCTGTTACAGCATTCAAAAAAGGTATTCTTTAAAAGTCGTATTAATACGACAATCCAGACCATCGATTTACTAATCAGGAGCAATGGTGTAGAGTGATGCCGTGGTTATTTCACCTTAATACTATGCATTCCTGAAGGTCTAAAACGGATTCCAAACTCTACATGCAAGCATGTATTCCTCGGTTCCTCATGTTACAAGCAAAATCGTACGATACATTTCCAAACAAAAGACAAGAGCTTTCGAATTATCGACAGTTTGTTTTGCTAAAGGACATCATGTTCGTACGAATAAGCAAATGTCTCATGTTTTGTGCAATAATTTTGATAAAGTTATTGAATTCAATTATCAATGGTATAATCAAAGATAGGACAATGAACTCTGATGAGAAGCATTACATGGGGATTATAGCAAAAACGTTCAGAATTGATTTATTTAAACTTTATATTTCACAAGACACTAAACTTCAGATGCCTAATTATTGTGGAACTAATAGTGCTAGGGATAAATACTTTCAAGAACTGATAGTTTGTCAGTGTCAAAAATAGGACATGATTCCAGGAGGACCCGAAAAGATCTTTCCAGGCTCTGGGACTGAGTTTGCCGAAAACATTTTGCACCGCACCGATGATTGAAGCGAAGATGAAGTTCTTCATTGCTGAAACTGTCATCAATACTCTACATTCGTGGCACACATTCTCTCAGGATTGGACGGACAATTTATTTTGAAACATTATTCAGTACAAGGAAAATAATAAACATAAACATAAACCGAGCAACATCATTTGCATGAAAGTAGGTAAAATACAATTTAAAGATTTCATCAGTAATTTGGCTATGCCTTTGACTATATTGCCTTGAACATATACATTGACAGCACCGATTGCAGGCTTATGTACAAACTTTTTTAATACCGAAACTACTAAACACGTTGTGCTGCCGCATTTGCCTGAAGTTCCTTGCTACCACCCTGATGGTATGCACACAAAAAAAAAAAAACAAAAAAAAAACGAGAAGCTTTCTATGCTTGGTACCAAACTTCACATTTTGACCTTTTTGACCTTCAAGAAGACTTTTAGGAAGAAATATTGAAATAGTGTTGATCTGATGTGGATATTTTACGACGTTGTTGTGGAGGGTTCTGACTTTTATTTCTCGATCACGAAGGTATCGAGCTCTTGGGGAAAATGTCTGCCATTGTTAGAGTGTGCGGATTATACTACCAAGAGGTTCATGCCTGAGTACAAACTAGCCAACATACCAACTCATTTATATCTCTCTAGTAGCCGCTGATATTCAGCCATATCAGTACGGTCTCTCCATCAGTTGCGTCACAAATTAAGACAAGTGGATACAATATGCTAGAAACGTCGGAGAAACGAAACTTTAACTACTTCTGTGATTTGTGGATTGTTAGGAATTAATAAACTCCTAACAGTCTACGAATTCAAGTGATATTTACTTCATGTATGTCATATTTGTTTTCCTCAACCAGATCTAAACAAGAGTTTACTAGGAAAAGGTGCAAGAATTTGGAAAGTAAATGATACTATGTAATGGAAATGTGGAAATAAGACTATTATCGACCGTTGAAGAAAGCTAGACTTTAAACGTATCTTCGAAGATTATAATGTAGTATATATTGAACATTTAAATCAACGGGTTAGTTTGTTTGGAGGAATATGCAATGATACATACACGCTGTACAATGTAGAAGCATCCCAAAGAGAGCAACGAAATACATCAACATGGGCTCTGAGTTTATTTAGGTCTCGAAATATTTTTGATTCCCCTCTGTTCATCCGGAACTATTGGCAGAGCGCATCGACGTGAAACAAATGCACGAATACAAAATTGTGATCAAATGCAAGGTAATCTACAGACGAACTTGTACCATTCCATTTTGCAATATTACTGCCACGGAAAACTGATTTGTATGTCGTACATGTATTGAAAATATGTAATCAAAACCAACTTATCATCGTGATTAAGAACGAGTCTTGATAGAGTGATTGCGGATAGCAGCTACTTAAATGTACGAAATTTTACATGTTGCTACCATGCTACCAAAGGACAATGCCAAAAGAAATACGAATCGAGTCTATGGATCTTATCAGGCTACGCCAGCGAATTTCGGAAACGTCTGAAACTGAAACTGAAGCAAGACGCTAGTGGCTATCATTCCTAGTGTCTGACTCAGGACGACAAAGATCAATGCAAAGAACATCACCAATCATAAGAAGACATCACTTCGGAACACGTAGAAAAGAACAATGGAAGAAATTTGTTTGAAAATTTGAAGCTGAATTGTTGGTGGGGAAAACAAACTTGTTCGATATTGTCATATAGCGAATACTTGATAGATCCAAGTCAATAAGATCAACGCATCAAGGATAATGAAAAATTGATTAAACACGTGTGAATCATACGTGAGCTCTTGATCCTGGTCTAATTACTCGCTGAAGTCGCATCAATCGCACCACCCAGTGAGTTCGGAAACGTTATTATTGCAGTTTGCGTGACGGACAATACCTGTTTCAACGTGCAGTCTGTTTTGGAATATTTAGGACACAGATACTTGCATGCACATCGATTTCCTTGGAAGCCATCACTTTTGCATCGAGAACGAAGGTTTAGGAGCTTGGTTTGATGAACATCTTTAAGTCACAATCTTGAGTTTTAGTAGTGTTGGACCAAAACGGTATGGATACCAGTACCAAGACAAATATGGACAAATTTATACCGCTGTAAAGTGAAAAACTTTCGTTCTAGTCCATTTGTGAAGTTTGACACACATAAAGATGCCTTAAAGCTATGACGAGATAAGGACTTACGGGTGAAAACGTTAGATCCTCACATAATTGTATGTTTGGAAGATCACCGAATCGTCCGGCGACCAATGGAAAAACTATATCAGGCCGTCGAGCAAAAACATTTGCCACTTCCCAGTCATAACTCGATACCTTAGGAGCAGGCTCATCTTCAGTATAAAAAGGTTCCAACAAAAATAATGAAAGATCATTTTGAGTATAAAGGTTTACGTCGAAAGATGAATTCAACAAAACAACCGAGCGAGGAACCAAATACTGCATCCAAGTTCACTGAACTTGAGTGCGATGGGATGCTTTGTGACCACAGTGATGGTATACCCTGCGACTTAACGAAACGGCTTAACTAGCCGTTCTGCTATGGAAAGCTATGCAGCACAACCATTCCGCTCTTCCAGCAAAACAAGTGATGCCACACGTCCTTTCAACGTTATTAGCTATAACGATGCCGTTCGTGTGCCTATTTACGGATGGCATACATGAACTTGCAACCAACTCTAAATACCACTGGTTCATCGAGATTTACAAAACAATTGGAGATACAAGTTAAACGTGGCTTTGCCTGACTATTATGACTTTGAAAATCGATTGTAAACGTTCAAAAATGGCCTAAAGATATAGATGGATTAACCCCTACCAAAACTTTAGCCTGAGCCCTTATTTGTCTGCACGTGACGAGGAGACAAATTGCAGTGTTTCAGTTGTGATGTGAAAATCCATGAATAGAAGCAATAAGATTCAACCTTTTTGGAACATGCCAGATGGTCTCCGTACTGTCAGTACATTCCCTTGGTGGGTCATAATTATTATCCTCACTGATATTTAGCAGAGAGAATTCGCAGTTTATCTTTGGAACTACAAGGACGCAAAGAAACATTGCGTGCCCTACGGCATAGATGTTTTATCCATTGTGTGCGAATGCTAAAAAACCTGATATGTCAGAAAATGTTCAAATGGTCAGATATTGTTCTAGATTGAACAAGAGATAAAATTGCGGATGCACAGCTTCTGCCTATAATGTTAATATAATAGACGGAACTGCATGCGACGATGTCCGGCAAAGGGCTCAAGATTTACAGACATACAAAGACTGTTAAAACACATATTGCCTCAGGAGAGTCTTTTGCACAACGTGTGGTGTGTGAGTTAATGACTGACGTACTTTGATATAATTTGCCAGTAGATTCTGATTAGAAAAATGTATACCAATTTCGTCAAAACGACATTCCTATGAACGACTAGGTTAAAACTAAACTTAAATTTGTTTATTATTTGTTCTTTTGCTTTTTTAATAGTCATGATTGCTTTTAGTAGTTGTGGTGTTGGTATCAGAAAATAAGAATAAATGCAAAGAGAAGATATATAACTAGTATTAGAAGAATAACTACGATAGAAAGAAAGTTATTATACAATTGTAATGTCATGAATACACAACAAAAGAATGTTTTAGAATTACAAGCCACTGAATGTATATTTGAAATTACGTTAATGTCTGTTGAAGAAACAGTGAATGATAATCTAAACTGGGAACGGAACATTCAGAATCGACAAATGGAACGGCGAGAATGCAATTGCAAAGAGTTGGTCTAGATTCAAGCGAAACGCTAAAACCAATTGCATCCAAAATCGTTTGTGCGTTTTAATAAATAGTAACTGAATGTTATAAGAACACCATTGCTTTGAAAATATTCAAACGGCCAGACACTGTTAAAGCGAGATGATGTTATAAAGCTTGTCATTCACAATTTCTGTCATCAGTGTTAGACCAAATACCATGGCAAGAATTCAAGCCCATTTAAATTATGTTAATGAACAGATTCCACAAGACAAAACATTTCCAATAACTATTTGGTATGAGGTAGTGTATGTGTGTGTGTGACAATATTGCTTATAATTTGTTTACCAGCAGATTCGGTCTTGCAAATTTATAAACAAGACACGCAGCAAAGACAAGACAACCAAATCTTTACCTGCGCATGAAATAGATATTCTTTTAGAAATTTAGCGAATAGACATACACACTATTTTGAATCTTCGTGTGAAGAAGACATTCGTCGTACTTTATCAGTTAGATCCGCTAGCAGTTTTACTAGTCTAATGATGTACATGCCTGAAAAAGTATTATATTCGAGGCTTGGGCACAACAGGTAGCTGAATTTGCTAAATACATTGTGTGTGAATGACTAACTTGCTACTTTGGTATGTGTAATATGTTGTTGTTGTTGTTGTTGTTACAGTCTAAACTATTAAACCTGTATAAAATTCATAGAGTATCTTGTGTCGTTTTGTAGAATATCAGAATTCTAAATTTAAGCTTTGCGCCCGCATACTGAATTCTCAAAGTGATTGATATAAACTGGAATAAAGTCAAAGAGAATCCATTCGGCTGGTAAAATTACTCACGAAGATGATGTGATAGTCAAACACATCTCGTCATCTTCAATGACATGTTATGAGAAAATTAAGAAGAAATTAAACTTTGGTTTACACGAAAAGGACACAATAGTAATGCAAGTATTATTTACATTACTCATAATTTATTTCAACACAAAAATGCACATCCTAGCATCAGTCTGAATGCCCATTATGCGGTGGTGTTTTCAAGTCAAATCCTCAATGACAAGTGTTAACCAAACAGTTAGGAACTCTTTGGTTACATTATACTTATGACAATGCCACTCAGTCACCGCAAGCATATTTACACATTGATTGCATAATGACAGGGTACATAGACGTTTATATGCACACTATTAAAAATCATTTCAAGGACAGAACCCAAGGAGTAACATAGAATAAAGATAGAAGATATAATGCTTCTAAACTATCTAAAGTGAAAATAATAAGATGAAATAACTCAACTAAAACGCAAGCTGTATTTGCCATTAATTCAGTGATACTACAAGTCGTAAAATTTTTACAGGTGCTGCAATCAAAACTAATATGGTGTAAAACTAATACAGGCTCAACATGAAACAAAACAAAACAAAACAAATATAAAAAAGAGCTTGAAGAAAGGGCGTATGGGGAAGAAACTGCTTAGGAGTCTTTCAATTCTTCGGTTTTTTGATAAGTTTCTTTTTCTAGTGAGAAAAATACTCACACTATTAAAATTAGTTGCAGCACGAATTGGGATTCCACCTATTGGCACAGTGATAGTAGCTAGCTCCTCATAATGGATTTCTGATGTGTAAAATGGTCTCTAATTGAAACAGCAGTGCGACTTGCTCATATTAACGCCGAATGTTTATTTCAGCCTGCATGGCTGGTCAATGCAGACTATCCCATTTCGAAGTATCAATCTGCTTTCTACATGGAAAGCAGAAGGCTTTTTTGGCGCTTATATAAATTTTTCGAAGATAATTTCTATATTCCTTCCTCTCAGACCATGTATCACGAAAAAAGCAAGAATCCCGTTTATAGTGACGGCGCATAATGGATCAGTCGCTTTGGTATATTTGTTGACCTTCTAAACGAACAAGTGGTACACTTTCAATGAGCAAACCAAATGTACGCCCAGCATGCAAATGTTTCTCAGGATGCTGTATAAGGGAGATCACTCACATTCATTTAGTAGAACAAAACATTCACTCGCTGTCCACTCAAAACTTTGAAAGCAAATTTTTATTTCAAAATATTAATAATGCAACAAATAAAGTGCATAAACATATAGTTTAGAAATAGCATTTTGTTCCTATTTTCACAAAGTTAAAGAATATTCAAGGACATGAAAAGGGATTTCAAAACCATAGGAGATTTAGAGATATGCATACGATAGAACGAACGCTAGTACATGGTTTTGAGATTTGAGACACATACAGACGATGCAATAGTGATTGATCGATTGTTTGTAACGTTAAAAACTATTAAAAGATAACTTGTTTATCACTTGTGACGTAGAAGTTACGGACAGGTCGTTCAGCACAGTTACTTATCCTTCTCAGAGATTCACTCTCAACGGATCACAAAAACAACGCCTATGGGTTTGATAAGGAGGACAAATCAAATCGTGTTTTTTGTTGTGACGTATTGTGTCATTTGAGCAGCAATTGAAATTTTGACTTTGTCATAAGGAGATAAACAACAGAAGATTACTGTACTCATCCAATGTATTGCCTATTTTCCCCCAAATCTGTAGTTGAAACTTACTACCGATAGCAACAACAATAACGATAGCCTTTCCGCAACACCTGTAGCAACAACTCCTACAGTCAGAACAACGACAGCCCTTTTCATGAGCTTGGAAAGTCATGCTTCGACATCAAATAACTAGAATAATCGCGCTATCAAAAATCAGTGTGATTTTAATTTGTCTAAGGACGGTTCTATGGTTGTGTTTCCCCGACAACAAATTACCACAGTTCACACATGATGCTCGTTCGGATATAGCTTTGGTCATCAAAATAAACGAGGGCTAATCTGCGTTCATCGTCATTATCCTCAAATATATGATTTCAGAGCAAGATAGTGAAGAAGTACATATCCATCCTATAAATGAATCACTTGCGTGTGAAATTTCAGTATGCGGTCTTCTTGGAAAGTACAGTGAACGACATCTTGTACACAGAATTGGACAAATATTCTGGAAGTCAACAGTGTGTGCGAAGTGATCCTAGACTATTACAAGAAAAAGGACGGAAGCTGTTGAAATAGGTAAAGAGGACTTGCTTTATCCAGAGCAAGAGCGGTTAACAGACTACTTATAAAGACGGAAACGGTACAGTTATGATGTCAAGTTGTCCAGAACAAGAATGACATTTAGTCTCCTACTTTTCGTTTGCCTTGGCAGACATATTATTCGACATAGCATTGTCATGGATGTGAACTCGATAATCGGAATCAGAATCAACACTGCAACATACTTGATTATGAGTTCGGAAGAAACGTTTGAACAGTATCTAGGAGATGCATCAGCCCTCATCACAGACGAGATGAATTCGAACTAGCGGTATAAAGACTTCGGTTGACCATCTTTTACCTCCATCGACTTCTCTGGGGACGATACAGCAAAGTTCCCTTGCTACAGACGAATGAGTCTGCCAGTTCATCGGCTTATAGACTGACACATATTTGCAAAGAAAATTGCAGGTGAACACTCATGACTTATCATTACCTGTAAAAAAGGGATACCTGTGTGCTAAATATTAACATCCATATCAAAAACTTCACGGTATTAAGCCTATTTCATCAACATGGACGACAGTCTTCGTCCAGGAACCTATTGGTAGCCTTCTATTTCCAAAGTGATCACAGTGTGGAATATTTTGAATTTTATGGATTAAAACATCTGGGAGAAAACGTCATTGCTTTTATGACAAGAAATTGTGTATTTATTCAACCCTCTAATGCGAGAATACAAGAATCAGATTAAATTCTGTGTGGACAATATTGTGTGTATTTTCGTCTTGAACGAAGTCTTCGATTTCCCTTAGAACATTTAGTGTCTTGTTTTGTAGATATGCGGTTCTGTGAATATCATGCCTATTAGTATTCTTTAGCTAAGAAACCTAGTTTGCATCAAAAACAAAAAGACACTGTACTGAATCATTTTAGTCTAGTCTGACCCTACGAGTCTTGTCAATCTTGAACATGTTTAGCTTTATGTTTGAATATTTGTGAATGAAAACAAAAATATGTGCCCAAATCCAAATTCTTCATTTTCTGATGTTTGAAATAACTGGGCGTATTAAAAATTCATTTGCTAAAAGATGTTGCTTTCTTCTTGATTCATAAAACAAATTCACTTTAGCACGCTCTTTCAGCCTTTCGGTCAAGCTTTAGAAAAAAGCCCCAATGTTTACTCGCACGTTTGCATGCCAAATCTAATGGATGGTTTACTTTGCGTTCATGCTTTTAACATAAAATTGTGTGCTCGCTAGATTTTCCACCCATTTGTTTACTTTCTGGATATGTGGTTGCTAGGTGTCTCCAATAAGCAAAACAGACCCTTAATTTCTTTTACAACCCTTCTGACCCATTGTTATAAGCAAAACAGATGGTTGAATACATACATTTTGTATATTGGAAACGATAAGACATCACATTTATTTCTGTAGAATTTCATGGCATTTAAAAACAGCTGAAATTCATGGAAATTAACACGGAATCAATATTTATTACAAAACTTATCAAGATTGAACCAATTATAGCTTTTGATCGAGTCTAGCATAAAGGATTCGTTCAAAAACTGCAAGCTACTGATATCATAAGAAGCTTTATAAAATAGTTCTCTAGCTATCTCAAAAACTGAAGTCATGCTTCCGGGCGCGTTCTCAGAGTACAGGTGTAGTAGAGCTGGTGTGCTCCAAGGATCCGCTTTAGGTCCCTTAACTTTCTTGACATACAAACATGGAATCGTATATGATATAACTCCTAACTCCTAATTTATTGCGACTGGTGCATATATTGGAACCCTTCACGGAGAAATAGTACAGGTAAATATTGAATCCTGACGACAAAAACAAACTTGCATTCCTGTGTTTAATAACAAATGGTTCAAGCACTCAGTATCTCAAATCCCTGATTCCACCAGCTGTTAGTTATATTACTCCTTATGACTTACGTAATGTAAGCTATTTCCAATTGGTACAGGCTAGAACGAGTCTTTATTGCAGCTCGTTTCTTCCTTCGATCATTCTAGAATGAACTACATTATTTATCACGACACGTCTGAGGGACTCCATTACCAATTTCAAATGCATATTAAATACTCACGACACGTATGTCCCCATACACTTTTTTATGGGGCTAGAATACAATTTCAAATTCGTCATTCAATTAAAAATTGCATTTCACTTAATCTAAATGTATTTACAAACATATAGCAGGATCACCTATCTATAGATGTGGATATGTAAAATATACACAACACAATTATCTTGTGTTTGTGACCAAGAGCAACACATCGAACTCTTTCAATTCCCCACACCATATAGTAATTTAACATTAAATACCCTCTTATATAGTGAAATAATGATTCCTCATGAGGTAAACATTCAAATTTCTGATGTCGTTTCTAAATGCATTGAAAAGTCAAAACGTTTTTTTTACGCGAACGTGTTACTATCACGGGTCATGAGCCGCAACAAACAGTTATTTCCTCTATTTTCCAAATGATTTTCCATTTCCACCGCAACGCCTCTTTCTAGAAGGAATCACTGTTCATTTTTAAGTTTGCTTTTTGTTTATTTATTTATTTACTTATTTAGTTTCTGCCTCCTATTTCTTTTCTGCCTAGTTACTCAAATTTCTATAGAATATTTGAGTTGATAATTTCTCCTTTTAACTTCATTCTTTTCTTTATACATTCTTTTCTTAATACTCGTCTTTCAACTGCTACATCGTTCATCATCATCCTGTTTTAAATACATCGAATAAATGCTCATGTTTGAAAAAGACCTTTCACGACTATTAAAACTTGAGTTTATTTTGTCACTAAAACTTGATATCATCCGCCATATATATATATATATATATATATATATATATATATATATATATATATATATATATATATATATATATATATATATATATATATATATATATATATATATATATATATATATATATATATATATATATATATATATATATATATATAGATATATATATATATATAGATATATATATATATATATATATATATATATATATATATATATATATATATATATATATATATATATATATATATATATATATATATATATATATATATATATATGTATGTATGTATGTATATACTATTTTTTTTACCGCAAAATAGAGCAGAACATTATAGGCCATAGGCTTTCATTCCAATCCATTATGTTATATATTGGACATTTTATAATTTCCAATTACAAATTAAATATCGTCATTTACAATGTGGTTTACATAGAAAATTACGTTTTCAACCCAGTGTTTTGTACATTAACTTTTCAATAATAATATTAGGATACATCAATATTTGTGTTTTGAGAGGAATAATCATTGATCTGAACAATACATTCTTTATACAATTATATACATGCTAAGATTACTAAAATGTATCTACCTTAAAGATATTAGCTATTTATTCACTCTGCCATAAAGACTACTTCAAATAGGATTTTCGTCATATATTTGGAAGAATGGAAAATAAACTCAAGGGTAATCATTTTCTGGATCGATGTTTTCTTTAAATAATAAAATAAAATCCACGCACATATTGATCTTTTCCATTTCAAGCCACCATATAATAAGTTTTAATAGTTTATTTCTTCAAATTTGTATCAGTAATCCATTTCAAAAACAGACATCAAAGAAAGAGAATCTGGTTCTTGGTATAGACTATGAAGTGGATGGTAAACTCATTAGTAGAAGATTAAATTTTCATAACACCAAATGTGTATTAACTGTAATTTTACCAAAACGGGTTAGTGCTCTTTTGACGACTGCAAAAGGAAATCTCGGATTTCCATGGTTTAGTTATTATCTTTACTTTAACTATGTTGCTTAGCTTTGTGGAAAATTGTATGCCAAAGTAAAAAGAAAATATCCAGATATAGTAATGTTAGAAATTGCTTCTTATTACTTTTGTAATTATTGTTTGTAATTGTAATATCAATTTTATCATTCTAAAAACTGTTTGTTGCCAACACCTGTACCGCATACATGTAACGTATTCCAAGTTCCATGAATGAGTGTTGTTGTTGTTGTTGTTGTAGGGTTTAACGCAATTTGTCAGCACAAGATAGGCTATACATGGCGGCAGTAACATTGGTGGAGGAAGAACCCGGGAAAGCCCTTAAAAGAACCACCGACCCACGATAAGCTACTGGCAAGCTTTCTCACATACCCACATTGGCCGAACACGAGACTAAAATCCACGCAGACAGAGGTGAGATAGCAATGATCCGTAACGGTGACCACTCGGCCACTCAGGGCCCCAATAAATGAGTGACACCTCTGAAGTTCACTGTAAGAAAAAGAAGGTCAGCGTGCTTTCACCACCTCTCAGCTATTACGTACCGATAATTTCTCTGACACAAAAACAAACAGACAGAAAACGAAGTTTCTTCGGAATCTAGCCGAGAACATAAGTTTCATGAACTGGTGAACAACACACATTATATCGACATAATAGGTGGGAATTTAATGTCGACTCAAAATCCTTTCACTATAGATCCCTGAAACACATTTAAAAACAATATCAATACAGTATGTGTTTTTTTTTCTGTGGTTACAGTGTACTATCGGTAATGTGTGATTGTTTTGAGTATTAAGAGTTTGAAAGTAAACCGTTTATATGTAAAGAAGGATATAGCTTGACCTGGAGGGAGCTATTTGTTCTTTGTTTTAGTGAGAAAACAATTTGTAACCTTAAAGATTCTAGTATTCACTAACACTGATGGCCATTAAAACGGAGATAATATTTAAAGTGCAAAGTGAACCAAATGAGAGCGGAAAATAACAGAAAACACTGGCGGTAAAAAATCCGTTTGAATGAATTAACACTTTCCAATTTCAAGTCTTGCGTCTGTTCTATGCTCTCCGACTTATTATATTGACTCGCTTCCGTATATTACTGAAAATATTTAATATGATTAGCTAAGCATGAAATTTATTCCTGCACACACACAGTGTTTACGATGGGACTCACAGTGTATTGTATAGTGAAAGTTCTTTCTTAGCTGACATGACTCTGTACTGAAGGAAAGGTTTCAGATCCAATGTAGTCTACGTTCTAAAATACCTTTCTTAAATGTCCCTTAAATGTCTTTCTCTTCTTAACCACTTATCACAGTGTTCTGCTAATTATGGCTAGTGTATCTCAGGTGAATTGGTTTACGTTTAGCCACTTCACGTTTTAAAAGCCATTTTATTAGCCAAGTAAATATCTTGTTGCGATCATCTTGAAGAATGATGTGTTTTGTATTTGTTTTGAGCATAGCTTTAAAACATTTTCAGCGATGTCGCTACAATGGTTGCAGTGTGGGAGTTTATAGTGATGTCTAGCACTGGGACATCATGAAAGCAGACATGTATATTAATGTTCCCTCCAGTCACATTATCCTGACACCAGGCCGACAAGTCCTAACACTAACCTTTTAATGCTGAGCGCCTAGCCAGGTAGCTGTTAGTACCAATTATATAAGTCTTTGATATGATTCGATCTGGGTTCGAACCAGCGACCTTCCGCATCCGAGGCGGACATTCTAAATAATAGGCAACCGGAATGGTCAAAGAAAAATCATGAAACCAGTCTTTGTTTCAACATTTGTGTTAGTTGCAAACATTTCCAAGCTACTATGCATTATGTCTGGAATACTGGTAACATAAGAACAAACCAGGAAAAGAAAGAACCAAAAATAGATGCTGTGCTATTTCTGAGTCTAACACACACCAGAGGAGACACGCAAGTAATCTTACCTGCCTTCCAATAAAAAGTTTGTAATTCAAATATATATATTTGGATAGATGGACAACTTACATACACAGGTACTATTAAATTCTGCATTCTTTCTAGCAATTAAAGCCTTCATCAACAGCCCCAAAATCACATGGTATTAAGCTTGATTAAGGCGTAACTCATGTTATGACTGACAGGATAAGGAGACTGAACTACAATTTATTTACTCTGCATTCTTCCTTTTCCTATTGGACGTACTAACCTGACCAGTCTTCCAGACAACAAGAAGTTTGCCGTCTCAGCAGCCTTTATGCATAATACTTTGATACATTCACTTAGTAATTTGGGTTAATAGATTCGTACCAGAAAGCTAGTTTCCTTTATGTACCTCAACTTTCTTACTACTGATTAAGAAAACTGCATATCATCTGTCATGTCTGAGAACTAGGGTGTATCAGCATCGTCTTCTCTCTCAAAACATGAGGCAAAGAAACATTGCTCAGTTCATATAAACACATGCACACCTCCACCCCCATCCAAACTCTTAATAGGTGGACAGCATTTGGGAAGACATGATTTTCCATGGAATCCACTGTTTACATGTGTGAGTGTATGATTTGGATTTTTAACGTAGCTTTAAAACCTTTTCAGTCATATCCCTCTGATATAAGCAGTGTGGCAGTTAATTGTGATATATATTTTCATTCATTCGAGTCCTATAACTAAGGAGGACAAACGCAAGGCACATATGACTCGAATGAATGAAAATAACTCTTAAAAGAAAGATAACAATAACACTAACCAAACGTTCAAATTGTGTTTTAAAAAGTATCTTCCATATACTTACGTGAACAATGTGTTTAGCCCCTTAATAAGAAAGAACTGCTGTACAGAGATCCTACATATGTATTGATCAGACACTAGACACTTGATAACTCACAGTAGGTTTATCTACCCTAAGTCTCGCACTGGTGAGCTATGACAATACAACTGTTTGTAAAGTGCGATATTTTCAATGTATTTTTGTATTATACGTATACATGCATTTCCAATTACGAATCTAACAATATTTGTGCACTGATTGAACTAGCCAGTACAGTCTAGGTATGTTCATTGGTCAGTAATGTACTCTAAATAAAGTACAACACGCAGTATGGTGTTCGTACAGATAGTTGAACATTATATGAAGTTATCAACTCAAAGGCTTGATAAATAGAGCTAAAACTCAAAGTTTCACAGTAGAGTGCGCATCTCAACAAGGATTCCCCCTTTCTATGCTCTTATATGTTCTAGTGATAGAAGTTCAAATAAACAGTATTATAAATATTTAAGGTAAAAAAAATACAAAATGTGGCATGTGAATTAATATGGTAAAAGACACAGACGCCTGCAAACATTTTTATAAAAGATGTATTCTCGTTCAAATTCTTTGAAAAATTCATAGATTTTGGGTGGCCAACATAGTCTTAAGTTAATCACGACAAAACAGAGACACTACTGATTATATACCACCAAATCGTAAAAATGAAACAAATTTTAGCACTAGGAATATCACATGGGCACGATTCCGTACAAGCAAACTTTAAGCTTGGCAAGATTTGAATTCAAATTGAAATATGGACATATTTAAGTTGAACCTAATGGAAAAAGTCCAAGTCGTATATGTATGTATGTATGTCTCTATGTATGTATGCATGTATGTATGTATATATATATATATATATATATATATATATATATATATATATATATATATATATATATATATATATATATATATATATATATATATATATATATAGAGAGAGAGAGAGAGAGAGAGAGAGAGAGTTCATTTTTCCTATGGTGATTATAATAGACAAGACATAAGTCACTTTTTAACGTGAGGCAAATTACATTATCTTCCTAGAAAGTATTTATATAAATCCAAAGAAGAGGTCTGACGAATGATCCCTCAGTTACAATATATTAACATTAGAAACATAATTGTTAGGTTAAAGACCATTAAAGGTAACACAAAAATCAATGGGCAGCACTATATATTTACTGCTTTAGATTTAAACTATTAGCACTACCAAGGAAATTAAAACAAGGAAGATGCATTATATTCCAATACAGAGATATAGACAAAATGTGGTAAAAACAATGACAAAAGTAAAATGAATTAATCAACAACGAAAAGAGCTAATCAAGGATCATATAGAGCTCAACAATCCAAACGTACAATGTGCAGAGATATTACGAAACGGGAAAATGTAGGCCCAACTCAAACACAAAGCTTAAAGTGTACATACATTCAAGATGTAATTGACACAAGTATATATATATATATATATATATATATATATATATATATATATATATATATATATATATATATATATATATATATATATATATATATATATACAAGGAATTAGAAAACTATCTACTGTGACAAACGTGGAAGTTTCTCGAGCGCTATGTGCTCCAGTGGACAGAGGTTTGGGAAATGAGCAAAACCTTATGTATGTAAGACTCACGAGGGAACAGGTTTGTAAAAGAAATATAATAACAAAAGTACCATCATGCCCAGTGTGAAAAAAGCAAAAAGATACAATATAAAACGAGAGGTAATACTATATTATTATAATGCAAAGTGACTGCTCCAGATAGGAATGAAATTAAAAACAAAATATCAAATGATTATGGAGATGTACATGCATGACAATTATTATATCAAACAGTATTAACAATAACCAAACATACGCTAATCAAATTAATGAAATTACAAATGCCATAAAAGAATGTTGAGAAAACGTATAATACTTAGAAATGCATACGAATAAAACGGACGTTGGAGATAGACAAAATAAAATAACATAATAATGCAAACATAGAGACTGGGTCTGCCTGGAATGGAAGAGGGCGTCGGAGCAGGAGAAGAATATTGTTCCCATTATGCAATGTTTTGCATTGCATAAAGTAGCAACAATCCGCTGGAAAGGCATGCTGATATGTCATACGAATGTGAAACAAGAAAATAACATGCAAGTGTGAAATTAGAGTTTCGTGATGCGTGGTCATTAGGTGACTAGAGAGGAATGTCCGTGGAATTTGCACGCCTAAGAACTCTTCAGTTGGTAACGGCTATTGTCTTGAAGTCTTTGTAAATATTGAAAACAATTGAACTCAAGGCATGCTTACACCGATGTTGTTTGTTTCGCTCAGTATTTAGACCATTTGCATTAAAGAGTATATATAATTGAAACAATGAACATAACGAATTATCAAATATGTTACTTTCCAGTCAATATTAGGAAAGCGATAACTTAAACGTGCTTAATACAAGAATATCAGAATATACATGTTGTATAAATGTTGTTTAAGAATTCTTACAATGGTATGGCTTTCTCAGAGTAGTCAACAACTTGATGCATTCAAGATGTCAACGGTTCTGAGTGTGAAATTTCGAGAAAAAGATATTCGGATGCACAATATGCATTACAATATCGTAAGTTTATTTCTTCTCGCTTTCAAACGTCTTTTTGTTTCTATAAAGGCCAACAAATCTCCTTAGGAAATGTAAGGTATTTACTAATTGTAACGATTGCAAATACCGTATAAGACCACCTAGATCAGAGAGGAATACCCACTGACGTGAGGATGCAGTGTAGACGCAAGTTGAGAGAGACTAATTACTATCCGTATTTATACTTAGAATGGAAAGATTTTTAATGTAAAGAATACTGGCTGAGCTGGAGGGAGATATGTTCACTTTTACCTAGGGAGTCAAAGGTGGAAAACCAGTTTGCAAACTTAACGATTCAAATAAAGGATTAAAATATTGAAAGTGAACTGAATGAATACGGAAATTTGCACAGTAGGCACGTTTTAATTACACTTACAACTTACTTCTAATGGAAGAAATTTATATTCTAGTTGCTTATTTTATTGTTCGTATTGAGGCCATAGCGCTCGAGAATTTTCCACGTTGGTCACTTGTACAGTCTGTTTTCAAATCCCCGACGCAATATATTGACTCACAACTCTTGCTTCAGATAATTTATATAATTAATATTGTATGATAACCATAGATACACAACGTGCTTAAGTGGGCCCCTCTCTCACACATTGTATAGTGTCTGGAATGTTTTCTTCGTTAAGAGTTGAATTCGTTTTCATAATTGATTTCTGAAATGACATGACTCGACACTAAATGAAAAGTCTTAGATCCGATGTAGTCCGCATTCTTAAATACTTTTGTTCAATTTTCATTTTTTTAAAAGAAAATGAAAATAAATATACATTTTATCTAATATTGTTGTACCTTTGGTACATACTATTACACCTACGCCATGACACCTTAAGAGTCATCGAACCAAACTTTTGAAATGTTTTTAATCGAGTTACGTACCTTTTGACAGATGTCATGCGCATATCGCTTCCGGTGAAAGCCTTATAAGTATGCACGTTCTAGTAATTAAGGGTAACCGTCTTCTGTAAAAAAAAGTTTAAAAAAAAGTTTCCAAACAGCTCCACTCACTTGTAAAGCAATGTTAATTGAGTGTAGACTATTATATTCCTCACAAAAGTTGAAGGCATAGCCGATATTGAGGATGGCACAGTATAATGACACTAGACGATACTTCCCATAGCCCGTAATCTTCTCTTGATGAGAGACTGTACAAACCTGATCTGTCTTCCACCCAATAGAGAATGTACCTTCTTTGAGAAACGTGGCAGCACATGTTCAGCATGATGCTTGATGCATTCTCTTCTTATCTTTTGGTTATCATTTCTGAAACTGGTGCAACCTTTCCTCGTAAACATCAAGTTTTATTTACTGTTTGAAGAAATCATCATTATCACGTATTAATCCTGTATAATCTTTTGTGTTTGAAAACTCAGACATTATTTGTTGTGTCTTCTATCTCAAAACTGAAATTAACTGAGAGATGTACAAACACACTGACAATCCTAACCCCATCTAAAACCAATACTCGATGGATAACATTTAGAAAGACACGATCTTTCACGGAATTCACTATGCAAGCTATGGTGGCGAGGAATTACTAACTCGTGGTTTAAATAAAGACTGACATTCACCAACTAAACTTGCGCATAAAAAGGATCAACGAATTTTACGTCTTCTTTCATTCTGTCAGTTATTAAATGGTACCTAACACTGTGTTTGAACGTAGAAGACAGAAATAATTGAATATAATCTAATCGAGACTAAAGGATGAAGAAGGAGACAATATAACACTCACTGACACGAAAACTTTTTTTATTTTTGAATTGAATATTTAATGACAATGAGTATTCAGCGGTTTAGAATTGTCTTTTATAACTGTGTTAACAAATGTCTTCCATAAACTTACATCATAAAATAGCTTTTAGTCCTAAAAGAACGTGAAACTGAATTGCAAAAGATTGTACATGCGTAATGTATAGAACATTGACATTTGCAAACTCACAGTGGATCTTATCGAGCCTTGGTCAAACACTGCTGAGTTACAACAATTCACTATATTAAAAGCTACCATGTCTTCAACGTGTACTGTAAAATTACAATCGATACAAAATAAAAAATACACATTCAACGAAGACGATTGCTATCCAAGTTAACAGGACCGTTTGTAACAGTGGATGCTTATTTGTTAGGATCGATCATGTAACTCCTATTGGAAGAGTGACGTGAAAGTAGAAAGGACACACTTTTGTGGAAAAAAAATTACTCTTTTTCACATGGATAGTATTGAAGGATGAAAATTAACTTCAGTTTCTTACAAATAATGATGGAACGGCATGGTTGGTACGAACAACGGACACCGCATTTACCTTATATCCCTAATCTTGCCGAATTGCCATACTAGCAATAGGAATTGCAATCCTTGATGGATGGAACAAATTTGTTAGAAACAAAAATATCGCAACGCCTTCAACTGTTTCATCAGGACGCATTATACGAAACAGTTAGTTGCTCTGAGAGATTTCAATAATGTCATAGAAAGCGAATAAAAACGGCAAATACCAAAGAGACTAGCATGCACTACCAAGGGGATGGAAGAAGAGAAAGAAGAGAAGTATTTCAAATTACATTTACTCAAACACCTAGTGGTGTGTTAGCCTTATTGTCTTTTTGTTCATACCATCCCCTACTTCCAGATGAGAAGACCTGAATGCTTGGTTGAACAATATTATTTACACACGAAAAGAAGACGAAAGAAGGGGAAACATAAATGAAAGAAAACGTCTAAACAAGCGACCAAATAATCATTAATTATCCCTACTTATATTGCACTACTCGTCGGATACGTCTGGCGTTGCAATCCGGATTACCACTAGAACACCCTAAGAGCAAAATAGAACAATAGGTGACTTACTTAGCTACAACTAAACGGAGAATTTCTTCCCAGCATGTACTACAACCCTGCTCATGCTTCTGGCTACAGAGAAATTCAAAGCAATTGTACAGTACCGCTAACACTAAACTCAGACGTTAATGTCTGCATGGCGCACACCAATGGTTACAAGAACAATCGACGTACACGTAAAAATAAACATTTTTCAAATACTTTACAAAAGTCAAACGAAAGTAGCTGGCATAGATCATAAGTGGCAAGCATATAATCGGATGTCTCTCATTTAGCGTTAAAGTCGAGGTTAAACATATTTGTTTTGTGCCATTGTCGCATTTTCAATCTCAATTTGGATAGTTCCATTGACTTACAGCTGGAGCTCCGACTTAGTTGCGAGCTTCCAGACTTGCACCGAAACAAATCGGTTGACCTCCTTTATGATGGAAAACAGACAAGGGTACCAAATTTTGGAACTAAGCTTTTCAACAGGAATTGAAAACAAGACATTCATCATTTTAGTACTGAAAATCCTAAACTTAAGGCTAGTGTCGTGGGACATTTTCAAATAACTTTGAAAGAACGCGTGTGGATATATTTTACACGCCGACATATATCAAATACATAGACGTGTTACCATATGTTGTCAAACCTTACAGTCAATCCTACCTTGTAGCAGTGAATGCCCACATAAAAAGTGACACTGACAGGTTTCATACAGGTTTATGTGCAAAATATTAAAAAACAATTCAAGGACTGATTTCAGGTTCTCAAGGAGTAACATAGAGTCAAGATATCGGATTTAATGTTTCTAAACTAGGTAAAGTAACAATAATAAATTGAATAACTCTACTAGATAGCAAGCTGTATTGGCCATTAATTCAGTGTTACTACACGTGATACACATTTTAACAGTGCTGCAATCTAGCCTAACATGGTGCACAACTTATACTGGCACCACAAATAACAAAACAAAAGAACACGATGTCCTAATACCTGAAAAGGGTATAGGGGAAAGAAACACCTTAGCAATCTTTCATTTCTTCTGCCTTCTTATGATTTTTTGTTTCTAGAAACAAATTGCTTAGATTGGCACAATTCGGTCCAATGCGAATTGGGGCTCAATATATTGGCATAGTGACAGTAACTAGCGTCCCAGTAATTGATTCCTTATCGGTGAAAAAGATATATAGATCCGACAGCAGGCCGAGTTTTATTAACCCCGAATGCTTATTACAACTTGCATGACTGGTCAATTCTGACTGTCCCGTTTCGAAATATCAATGTGCTTTTTGCATTAATGTAAAATACTTTGTTGGAGCTATTATCACGTTTTTGAAGCTAGTTTCTATATTTCTTTATTTCAAGCCATGCTTCATGTAAAAAAAAACGAGAACCCCGTTTATAGTGACGGTGCATGATTAATCAGTCGAGTTGTTACATTTGTTGACTTTCTATAAACAACCGTGTCTGCCAGTAAACGAACAAGCGGTACACTTCTCATTAACTAAACAATTATACTCACAGGATGCACATAATCCACAAGATGTTGTATAAGGGAGACCACTAACACACAATTAGCAGATCACATGTTCACTCACTTTCCACTAAAAATTTTGAAAGTATATTTTTTCTCAAATATGAATAAACAGCAAAAGGAGTACATAAACATATGGTTTAAAAATTTTATTTTGTTCCTGCCTTCAAAAAAATATTCAAGAAAAGGATTTCAAAACCAAGGACATTCAACGATATGCAGAGTGCATACGATCAAACGCTATTACAGGGTTCGGACATTCAACTATATGCAAAGTGCATACGATCAAACAAACACTAGTACACTGTTTGGAGATGTCAGACACTTCCAAACGATACAATAATGTATTTAGTTCTATTGTTTGTTACGTTAAAAGCCAGAAAAAGATAACGTGTTAATAACTGGAGTTTAACTTCGTATAGGAAAAATAACAGGCACGGTTGAGAAAGCACATTTACCGAACTGGACAACATACATTTCTTGTCACTGGACAAGAACATGGACGTGATTCTCCCGTTTATTAATTGCAAGATATGAACAAAGAAGCGGTAAAAGGAGCATTTATTTGTCCGAGTAACAACTAATGACTTAGAAAACGAAGTGTATAATATCAAAGGCATGATCGATCGAGAAACACGTTAATGTGATAAAATATTGACTCCAAGAAGATAAAGTTCATTGGAAAGGATATCCGTCCAATTTACGATTTTTGAATTGCAGAAACAACCCCTTTGGGTTTTGGGGTGGAGAACAAATCAAATCATCTTTTGTCTGCCAAAATCGTTATGATATATTGTGTCATTAGAGTGTTTACTTTGTCAAAAGTTGATAAGCAACGGAAGATTATTTTTCTGATCCAATGTATCGTCTATCTTTTGTCATATCGTCTTTGAAAGATACTACCGATAGTAGCATCAATAACGGTAGCATTGCCACAAACGCCAGTAGCAACAACTCATACAGTCATAACAAAAGCAGTCCTCTTCAAGAACTTTGAAAATCATGCATCGACATCGGGGGAGAACGCGGAGACTAGAACAATCGAACTATGAAAAATAAGTTTGACTTTACCTTAACTAGGGACGGTTCTATGGATGTGTTTCCTCGACATAAAAATTACCACATTTCACACAATTAGAACATGAAGCTCATTCATATATAACTTTTGTCAACAACATCAACGTGTGCTAATCCACATTTACAGTCATTATCCTTTTTGATCAAGTTCAACAACATTTGGCCAAAATTGATTTGGCGTTTGTTTATTTTTATATTGTTGAGTACAACGTCGTAGGAAACACGGCTGCTTAGGTGCTGAGAGTCGTTCCTTTCTAACTGGATTATGCCGATATTACTTACACTAAAGAAGGCAACAGGTATCACGTTCACCTACAATTTTATATCCTCATTACTTCCTGTCAGTGTCAATATTAGTATAATTGGAGATTTTTGTTTACAAAATAATCTATTCCCAAAAGGAAATATCACCGTGAAACTCTATTTTCGAAACGGATTCTCCAGTGAACTGGAACATGTGTATCCTGTATAACAAGGAGTCGCTCAACAGCGAGTACATGGCTTATGAGATATGTTAGATTCAGCATTTCAAACGTTGACTCTCATCTTAAAACTGATGGTGACTATAGGATTACATGCTTTAGAAGATGAAGCTCTGACGCATAGATATAAACAAAGTCTTAAAGAAGTCTTCATAAAAGCAGGAACAAATGCTGCTTCAAACTGGAAAGCATTTCCATGGGCATAGAGATTCTCTAATACATTCGCTTTACACTTCTGGCGAAGGAATTACTTCCTCCTCTGTGTCACATCACGAATAAGACAGAAAGAAACGTCTAAAATCCCTTAAACCTAATGGACATGTTCAGAGGAAGAATAATTATTAAAAAAAAACAACAGGCAGCGAATTAGACGTTTTTAATTAGCATCTGAAACTGGTGCACCGAGATTGTTATGAACATTCCATGTGAGAAGGTGATCCGTGCCACCGACAAGATTATGATGATGACATATGAATCCCAATGGATGGAATTGTATCCTTTGTCGTGTTTGAACTTATCAGCACTTATCTAATTGGAAATCAAAGGACAAATCGAAGATTACATCGATCTGAAAAACAGTCGATTGCACCCGCAAGTCAAAGGTTTGAAAGTGAACAACATCAGTCCAGGGAATGATGTCATATTAGTCCCCCACCAATTTCATGTATTACTTGTTCAGCGAAATGGGTTCGTACTTGAATTAAAACTAGTCCGTAGCAACATGGATACTTACCCGTACCGACCTTATCTGGAAAACATATCGACCTACACAAGAAAGCCAAGAACACATATATGGATCGTTCAGTGAAATGGAAACCTAACACACCGACTAAGCTAAACGACACAGATTTTACTGCAAATGACGATGGTCACAATGTTCGATGTAATGATTGAAGAAAAAATCAGACAACGAGTTTCTTTAGAAACGAGGCCTTCGGATTACACTCCATCATCATAGATCATGTTTTCAAGGAAAACTGCCTAAACCTTTGCTCAGTGGCAACGTCAGCAAAGCGGCTGTCAACAAAGATATCGATCAAAATCCTATGCAGCTCCAGAATTTCATCGTGTCGAGAAAACAACATCACAAGACATGGCCAGGCGTTGTACACCAGACCTTTTGAAACCAACTTTGTTCAAAATAGTTGCATGAGATCTTACCTGATACTCTAACTTTGTGAGATGTACCAACATTGTCCAATATATTTTGTACGACGATTAAGCAGAAGGGATATTTTTAAGAGCCGTTGATTTCACTCCAGACCAAGATATCGAGGGGGAAATTTCTACCATATGTATATAGGTACCAACATCGAATGTAACTTCACTTTGCAGACGTTCTTGAACGCACAGTGAACGTCATCTTGTATGCATAATTGAGTGAATACTCTGGAAGTTTATGCAAAGTTATCATAGGCTACATAGACTATGAGAATATACCAAACATGGAACCTGTTGAAATAGGTAAGGTGTAAGTTCTTTGTCCAAAACAACAGCAGTCACATACTCTAAGTGAAGGCGGAAACGGTACAGTTATGATGCCAAGATAGTCAGAACAAGAACAACATTTAGTCTCGTACTTTGTTTTTGCCTTGGCAGAAAAATTATTCGTCACAACATTGTCATGGATGTGAAATCGATAATCTGAATCAGAATCAACACGGCAACATGCTTGATGATGAGATCGTAAGAAACGTTGGAACATTATCTAGGAGTTGCAACCATTGCTATAAAGACTTGAGTTGACCATTCCTTACCTCCATCGACTTCTCTGGAGACGAGACACAACAAAGCGGAACGAGTCTGCCAGTTCATCAACGTAAAATATTGACACGTATATTCAAGGCAAAAATGCAGGTGGGCACACATGACTTATCACTACCTGTGAAAACATGGATACCTGAGAAATGCATTACCTTCTGACTCTTACGAAGTTTCTTAGAATCCAGTGGTGTGTGCTAAATATGAACATCCATATCGAAAACTTCACTGTGTCAAGCCTATTTCATCAACATAGACAACAGTGATCATCCATTAACCCACTGGTTAGCCGTCTTCTTGCAAAGCGATCACATTGTGGAATATTTTCATTTTTACGGATTAACTCATCTGGGAGACGACATCATTGCATTTATGGCAAGAAATGCTGCATTTTTTCGACACGCTACAAGGATCAGATTCCACTCGTGTGGACAATATTGTGTGTATTGTCGTCATGAACGAAGTCTCCGATTCCTCTTAGAATATTTAGTGACTTGTTTTGTAGATATGTGGTTTTGTGAATATCATGCCTATCCGAATTCTTTAGCTAAGAAACGTAGTTTGCAACAAATACAAAATGACACTTGTAGTCTAGTTGGACCCCACAACGTTGTCAATCACTAAAAAATGTTTATTTTAATGCTTGCATATTTGTGAATGAAAAGGAAAGAAGGTGACCTAATCCGTCTGTTTCATCTGCTGAGTTTCGAGTTAACTGGTCGTATTACAAACTGATTTGGAACAACTGAGTTCTTTTCTTATTGTGGCATACAAAATTTCATTTTAGCATTCTCTTTCAGTCTTTCGGTCGAGCATATGAAAAAGCCCGACTTGTTACATGCACGTTTGCATACCAAATCTATTGGATGTTTTTTGTTGCGTCCATGCTATTTACATTTAAATTGTGTGCTCTCTAGATTTTCAACTCACTGTTGACATGACTACAAAGAACATTTGAGCAAAAATGCGACCGGAAAAGTAAATCGGAGCTTAGTACCTAGAGTATATTCAGCGCCTTCTGGATGAAGCCAAGGAGCTCACCACGAAAATGGAATGTTTAAGAGGACCATGATCTATTTAAAATGTCAAACATGTCATCTCGATGTTAGTGGATGCAGTTGTCTAGGGCCAGATTAAGTGGGAATGAAATGAGGGATCGCAAGGGAAGGCATTGAGTTGTGAAACAGAGATAACAAACATTGACGCTCATATAGAGTGTCACAGACGCGTCCTTGCTGTACCATCAGACCTGTTGTGAGGGCACGAAGAGCATCACAAAAAGAAGGAAGGTGACTACTAGACTGTAAACTGGGAAATGGAGCCTCATCTCGGACTGCAGAAGAGGATTGTGATATGGAGCTGCATCAGCAACTACAAATAAAACCAGATAGGCAGGCATCCATAGACCCTTAAGCAGCGCACTGGGAATATGAAGGCAAGTCATCAAAACACTTTAGTAGCTGTCTCCATCAATACCCGGAATGGACATAGACGATGTGAAAGTTGTGCTGTCTGGTGACGTCTAGGTGTCAACAATACCCAAAAAACAGACGGCCACACAAAACTCTAGAAAATATATTAATCAAACTATTGTCAAATACATTTAATATTTGTTTGTTTGTTGGCATGTCTATGTCTGTTTCACACCAAAATTGTAAATTTATACACTTTTCCCCCTATTTAAAAATGTGTTTTGTGGGTATAGTGTCTATGAATAAAGACTGCTACCATTTGTTTATGATAAATCTATTAGTACCGATGATTAATGGGGGTTATGTACAACGACATATAATACATAAATACATAAGAATAGTTTACCTTAGGTCCGCGTGATTCCGAGGAGAACATGGAGGTTTCCGAAGAGCGGTACTCTTCAGCCACAGCTGTTATGAAACTGCCCGACTTTAATGAGTTTCCATTTGGTTTTTAAAAAACCCTTTCGATTACAACTCCTTACATAAAACAAATGTAACATTCGTTGAACCACTGACTAAATCACAACAATGAGTCTGTGGAAATAAGTATATGATCATAAAAATATCGAATTGTTGCATTTTTCACAACATTAAAGACATTCAATATATAAAAATCGAAAACTGAATAAACTAAGTCTATTCTTAACTATATAGATTATTACAATTGAAATAATGGCTAACCCGTGAATAGAAGATATAGACAACTGGGCAGAAGTGGATTAAAAGTACATCAATGGTGTTTCATTTCATGATTCAACTGCCGCCTTCAGCATCTGGGCATATCTTCTTCAAATACGGCCTTGATCGCCAGTATGAGTTCAAACATCGTATGGAGGTATTAATTAGTACTTCTTGAGTACATCAAATTACCTATCGTACACGAACAGAACGGCCAAAAGCAACCTAACTCGAAAATCTGTCAGTTGATCTAAGGATGTTTTCCTGCAAGTCTGCATACCGAATCTATCATACCGATCTTTTCATTTATATTCGTGCTTCTCAACAGTCGTAACATTCATCGTCGATCGTGCGCAGAATACAATGAAAGAAGAAGGAAAACAGTCCAACTTGAAGTTAACTGTTTGATGGAGCCAGTGGAGTATGTCCTTGACCAGTACAGGAAATTAGGTGTTACCCAAGCCAGCTTCGTATAAAGAGGATGGAGACATTTACGGTAGCTTAGAGGTTAAAAGACGTGTATCAAGATTAAGGCAGCGTTGACTGAAAAAATAAGGCAAACATAAAGACAGAAGAGGGAGATCGACTTTCAGAGTCTCAATGCCAACTGGATGAGAGTGCAATAACGAAGGAGAGAGAGGGAGAAGAAAGACTGTATTTCTTAAAGTAGAAAGAGATTTCGGAGATGGTGGTCATGAAGCCTCCTTTATGGGTTACTGTCTTCATCAAGACAACGTTTATGTAGGAAAGAGTAGTAAAGATGTTCGGCTTGTGGAGCCTGACTCGGGAGTAACGGGCGCTAAGGGAGAGTGATGGCATAAAAATCCTAAATCGCTTTGAAAAGAGATACTACAAATTGTTAAAATATGTTTAAGTTGCATGATTATGTATAAACAGGTCTATGCTTACAATTAAATCTTTGTGGAATAGTATCTAAATATACTACTACCATTAGCGTGTGTGTATTAGTTTGTTTGTGTGCGTATATGTATAAGTGCTTCTACTTTCTTGTGTGTGACAGTATGTTTGTATTTAGTCAAGTATTCACACTCTCTTGTGTGTGATGTATGTTTATTTGCATGTCAGTCTAAACATCTAAATAAGTCATCACCACTACATATGACGTGTTGATAGGATAGTGTGTTGGTGTGTGTGATCTGGATGTTTAACGTAGTTTTAACAATTGTTCAGTCATATCACTACGATGTCTGCAGTGTGACAGTTTATAGTGATGTCTTCCACTGGGACATCATGTCCCACCCAGCCACATTCTCCTGACACAAGGCAGTCCAGTCCTAACACTAACCTCTTAATTCTGAGTGACTAGCGAGGCAGCTGTACCAATTTTATAAATCTATGGTATAACTCGACTGGGTTTCTAACCCGCGATCTCCCCCATCCGAGGCAAACGCTGTAATCATTAGGCCACCAGAGCGGTTAAAGAACAAGCATGCTATCAGTCTTTGTTTCAACATTTGTATTAGCTGCAAACATTTCCAAGCTACTCCTCATTATGCCTGGAATATTGATAACATAAGAACCAACCTGGAAAAGATAGAAACAAACATAGATGCTGTGTTATTTCTGAGTATAACACACGCCAGATGAAACACACAAGAAACATCACCTGCCCTCCAATAAAAAAAGTATCTAATTCAGTTATATATATATATATATATATATATATATATATATATATATATATATATATATATATATATATATATATATATATATATATAGTGCTTAAGACGGGCCAAACTCTCACACAGATTTTGTAAAGTGACGGGAAAGTTTTGTTTGTTAGGATCTGAAGCCGTTTTCATAATTGATCTAGGAAATTAAATGACTCTACTACATGTAATGTGTCAGACCCAATGTAGTCCACATTCCTAAATACATTTCTTTACATTTTTTTTAAAGGAAATTAAATACATTTTTTATTTTGAACTATTTAAGACAGTGTACCGATAGTAACGGTTTTAAACGTTTGGTGCATACTTTTACATCTGCCCGCTTGATACATTACGAGTCATCGTGTTGACTAAGCACATACCGTATTGAGATCATCTTGACGAATATTAGAATGAGTCTTTCTTGATTTTTTGTCGAGAAGCTGATTCTCTGCAAACATTTCCAAGATACTCCATCCATGTATGAGCATCAGTTTTAACAAAAACTAAACCCCAAACGAAGACAGCTAGAAAACGGAAGTAACCACGAACCAATCTTCGTGGTACTCCAAAGTCTAGCTCGCATCAATCCAAAGAAAAGCACAGACATTCTCACCTGCCTTCCAATTAAAACTTTTTAATTGATTTACGTATCTTTTTACAGAAATAATGCGCATATAGCTTCCAAGAAAGTTGTATAAGATGTCAATTATTGTAGTGTAGATTATTATATTCTTCAATAAAAGTTGGAGGCATAGCACATATTGTGGATGCCATAGTGTAACGATACAGATGAGAATTCACATAGCCCATATTCATCTCTTCATGATAGACTATACAAACCTGACCTGTATTCCACTCCATAGGGAGTGTACCATCTCTGAAGGACTGGAAGAAACGTGGTAGCACATTTTCAGTATGATGCTTGATACGTTTTGGTTATCATTTTAGAAGCTGGTGCAACCTTTCCTCGTAAACGTTTAGTTTGTTTCTAATGTTTGAAGAGACAATCAATGTCACGTATTAATCCTATATAATCTATCGTGTTCGAAAACTAAGACAGCATTAATTGTGCCTTTCTATCAGAACTGAGATTGACTGAGACATGTACATACACACTGACACCCGGAACCCCACCTAAAACTAATAATCGATAGATAACATTTGGATAGACACGATCTTTCATGAAATTCACTCTGTAAACTATGGTGGCGAGAAATCACTAAGTCAGGGTTAAAGTAAATACTGACATTCACCAAGTGAACGTACGCCCTAAGAAAGGTCAACGGAAAGAGAATGTATGTCGTCCTTCATTCAGTCGATTAGTAAATGATACCCAACACTGTGTATGAACACCAAAGTCGGAAGTAATTGAATACAATATAATGGAGACTAATGGATGAAGAGGAAAAATATATCAATCAATGACATAAAGCATTTTTTTTGGTTTAAACTGAATACAATAATGACAATGAGTATTCAGAGGTTAAAAATTGCTTTCATAATTGTTTAACAGTTGTATTCCATACACTTACCTCATAAAAATTAATTTTAGTCCTAATGCACGAGAATGAATGACTTGCAATAAATTGTAAATACGTAATGTCTAGAATAATGACATTAGCTAACTCACAGTGGGTCTTATCTAGCCTTGGTCACGCATTGCTGAATTTACGTCAATGACCAATGTTAAAAACTACCATGCCTTAACTTTTGCAGTCCTACTATATACTGTGCACGTATCCATTTGAAATTGTTTTATCCTAACTGCCTTCCATATAGGTATAGATATATAGTATGGGTAATACTCTTCATGTAATGTGACCCCTAAACTTATTCAGCTAGACAGTTCAGTCGAATTAGCTTATTGGATAGTAATGCATGTTGTTTTTTTATAGTGAACAACAGACATACTATTGTACATGCAGATCTACGGACTTTCACCTTAGTAACTAAATGTTCTCCGTACTTTCATTAAATGGAATAGTTGTTCTTTGTATTGATAACAAAAGCAGCATTATGTCCTTTGGTAGTGCACAAGGAGGGGTGTGTAATGTCTGTTACCGATCGGGGATAACGCCATCAATTATCCCTTTTTTCACTCTCGACTGTAACGCAACGATTTTCCGTTCTATAGCGTACGCGGACATACGGGTCCCTGCGCAGTGATCGCCCGCGGAGGCATCTCGTGAGAAACCATTAAGGACATATTTGCGTCCCAGCCTAATGTAGCTCTCTATCGTGAGTCTGCCTGCAGTGTATTGGCACAAGTTGGCTGCGCAATCCATGAGGAGATAGTTTCCTTTTCGGTGAGAATATTATATTAAACAACCACTGCGAGTAATAAGTAATGTCATCAGAAACACCCCATTAGACATGCACAAAATCTTGAAAGCAATTGCATCATCGATCAATGTATTGTTTCTGTGCTATCACTGACAAGATCAAATTGCTGTTCAACCTGAATGCTTAATCTCAATTCGATCGCTCCGGTGGCCTAGTCGTTACATCGTCCGCTTCGGATGGGTAAGAACGCGGTTTGGAGCACCGGCCGAGTCATAACAAAGTCTTATAAAAATGGTACTAACAGATGCCTCGCTTGGGGCGCAGCATTAAGATGTAAGTGTTAGGACGGTTGGCCTAGTTTCAGGATAGTTTGACAGGGTGGTACATGATGTTATATGTATGCGGCATGATGCATGCCCCAGTTCTAGACATCACTATAAACTGCCAAACTGCAGACATCGTAGTGATATAACTGAAAAATTGTAAAAGCTATATTAAAAATACACACACACACCAATGCGTCAGTGATTGCCTCAAAGAATGTATATTTTTCTCAAACACTTTTCCGGAACACGTGGGTAAGTTACCCGGGTTAGGTTGAGCAGGGTGAAACATTGGCGAAGAATACAACTAAAATGCCAGAACAAGTAATTGTATAATATACATCAAGAGAGTCAATGACGTTAAATGAGTTACCTGTGTGAATAAGCGCCGTTGACGATTGTTATGCATGTTTAATTTCATTAATTTGTTGGCTTTTCTCCATGATTATATGTTAAAATACCTGTATTTTGTAACTGACCTGACAAGTGACAATGATTCTTTAAACGATATAATATATAGCTAATATTTCTCTATGATTATATATACAGCATTCAGATTTTTATTGATGAAGGTAAACATCTTCAGTTGTATTTGAACTTAGGTACATCGGCACAATCAGTATTGCAATTGTATTTGGAACACAACAGTAATTCATTTGGAACTCTATACATTTGCACATGTCATGGAACTTCTAGTACTATCTGGGATTTAATTCACGATACTGTAAGTTCTTTCGAACTTTTCACGTTTTAGTTTTGGGAAATAAATTATGTGCTGAACTTTACAAAACGTATAGTCTTTTGGTTTTTTCTGTTACTTAGTTTAAGGTCAAAGAGTCGTAACAAAAGGCAGTGATATACCCGGCGCAAGCAGCGAACTATTCTACAAAGACAGCGGAGATGGTGGAGACCACGAAGACACCGAAGACAGTGCAGATCTTAATGATCACCGTTATGAACAAATTAATGAGAAAGATGCCTTCAGCATATAATATACAGAAAAACCAACAGTTCTGTCACATACCGAAGATATGTTTGAAACACTATGGATTATAAGTAGCAAATGCAATGTAAGGAATTCTATGAAAAGACATTCAATTTACAAGCTGGGTGAGACTTTTCAAATCATCGGATATCACTGTACTAGGGTCAGTCTTACGTTATACGGTGCAATACTTTATACCAGCCATAGTGCACTAATTTGTCGAAATGCCAGTCAGCAGTCAAATAAAGTGGGGGCTGAAATATTTCAAGAGATATGCCGCCAAAATATCGATTTGTCAGCGGTTGCTAGCAGACCACATTATGGACGCGTTGACCTTTGAACTCATTGAAGAAATAAAGTATCTATATAGCAACGATAAATTCCGCAGCGTTTCCCATTCTTCTTGCAGTCAATACGTGATTCAGCGTTTCGTTGCTAATACAACCCCGAGTTCTACCTCAATAATTGCAATCTCAGCAACAAAACCAGAATTCTGCATGGTTCTTCATACGGCGATTACTGCATATTTCCCAAATGGAATTCACTCCGGTGTACCCGATGTTTCTTTCTGCTCAACCATCTCATCCTGGTTAAGCATTCCCACTTTCAGATGCATCGCTGTGATTTTATCGTACAATATACTGTTGTTGGAAAGCGCAAGTGGCTGAATAAAGATCATTAACGGGCCAGTGGAAAACAAGTAGTCGCTTGACAAACTCGTACTTTAACAGCGTCATTAAACATAATGTCGTATGATGAAGTTACTGTTGCTCTTAGCAAAACCCAGCTTGCAAAAATAAAGAGCTCAATGAGAAATGAGTGTAGGATAAAGTCTGAAAATGTCTCCGACAACACAGACCCGAAATGTTCATGAATTATAAATGCAAACGCACGTTATGGTCCCAAGACGGCCAAACGAAATAACACATCGATAGCATTCAAGTCGAAGTCAGAGGTGACATATATGCATAAGATAGATGGAATATTTCCATTTTTCGCGGCGATTTTAGCGATGATAGCAGTTGTGGCTCACGCAGCTTTAAAAGCGGCTGAGCTAGGGGTCGTTAAAACTGCATATAGGAGTGGTACGAATATGTACTTGGTGGTGGACCGTCTGCATAAAAAAATCTTCGACTACTCGGGCGTGGAGGCTAAAGGCTTCTTAGCGGAAGAGGTCTGTTGTATTTTGATTTATAAAGGCTTGCAACGCCAAGTGAAAACGTTAATTGTTTACACATGCGACAATGTCGTCGAACGCTGTTATATTCAATGCTGCCATTGCAAACTCGAATAGACTTTCTAATATGTGGACATCTCATCATTGAATAATTGTGTGCAGTCGCAGAAAGCAAAGATCGTTCACTGATCCCTAGAGCGCTTGTCGATTTTGCATTGTCTAAGATAAAGGTGCCTCGAAGCTACGCTTAAAGGTACAAGAAATGCCAGTTGACTTATTGGACGTGAGCATCAATTAGACGGAGCGACGCCAATATGGATTTGACCGAGTTTGCTACCAAAACTGATATGATCGAGTTCATCGGCCGCGTTGTTGTTGGTGTCGACCCAAACGAACTTGTGATTTTTCAAAACTGAACTAGAACACAGAAAACGTCCAACGTAGACATCAACGACGTTGTCTTAAATCCGCAATGAGCCATCGTGACAAACCTAGTTGAATTGACTCAGCACGAGGGAATGAGAGACTCTTGTGTGTCGGTGGAACCTATCATAAATTATAAAGATGAAAGAGTGGCCCACATTCTATTAGCCCTACCCTCACCGTTACGTGTAGTATATTCATGGAACTTATCTGGAGGAATATTAAGTAAATGAAGAAATAGCTAATGGCTTACTTTGTTTCATTGATTTCTTGGGAAGACTTTGAAAAACCTGAATCTAGCATCATAAGGGTAAGCGAGCCTGGATCGTACCTGTTTAGCTTAGCAAGATATAAAGTCAGAAAGTGTGTAACGAAAATAGTGGTGAATGTTGCCAGTGTCAAACGTCACCAGTATATGCAGTATAATTATTATTAGTCGCATGAAATGAAATTCAGTTTGAAGGGGTAATAATCTATCCGATAGGGTCCTTAAAAATCGTTTGCATGTGTGTTTAAGATTTCACAACACATACAGGTAAATCTTAGCTCGGGAAGCTATCGACAACAAAACGAGTACAATAACTCGGGACAGTGATACTATAAATCAAAAACTTCCGACGAAGAAGAGAGAACCAAAACATAAAATTGTTTTTCATACAGTATAAATTGAGCAAAGCTTGGGAAGCACGAGTGTAAAAAAGAGAAAAGTCAGTGAGTATCGAAGTCGTTCATCAAGATTGGTAACCGAAATATCAAACCCTTATTTTCGGACTACTCCTTCTTTTGAATAATATTGGTACTTTGTCTCCAACTCACCTTCATTGCACGATGGACCTGAATGCCATATACTACAATAAAAAATCTTAGCTTGCTGAACACACCACGTGCATTGCGAAGACATGACTCATATTCATTTATTCAGTCAGTAATATGGCTGTTGAATTACCATGAAAATGTGCCCTCAAAGAAAACATCGAAGCCGCTTTTTATAAACAGTCCAATACGCACACGCGAATTTGTAACGTCATTTAGGGTAACTTTACAACAGATGTTATACATAAACGTCAGTGATAGTATCTATAACTCATCCTTTTCTTCAACATTGTTGACATGATGTGTAATGTTTCCATTAAGTACGTATGACTTCATTTAACAGCCGTTTTTATTTTCATTACAAGGTTTTGCTTATGTTTACTTTTAGCACTGACTTGAGGTCAAAATCTTGCCAGTATAGTCGTAAAAAGACACAGAATATATATATATATATATATATATATATATATATATATATATATATATATATATATATGTATGTATATATGTATGTATATATATATATATATATATATATATATATATATATATATATATATATATATATATATATATATATATATATATATATATATATATATATATATATATATATATATATATATATATATATATATATATATATATATATATAACATTTTCTTCAAGAGAGGGAAGTGCAGACCTTTTGTACTATAGTAATAGCAAGAATCTAACTAACGAATCAATCGTCGTTATGTCGATTATATTTTGGACAATATAAACAATAATTTCAGAAGGTGTGATATATATTGCATTAAGCCATCTGACAAAAAAGTGGAAATTAACACGGCAAAGATATCCTAGAGATTAAGTAACAGAGTAAGCTTCATAATTGGATAATCAATAGATTCAGATTACGGCTTGGGAAAAATACAAGTTATATTAAATGAAGCCACAAGACTTAAAACAGCGAATTAAAAAACCCATAACGAAGCGTGGTATTGAACAACCCTGAAAGTAACCCAGCAATAAATAGCGGAATATTGTAATTGACTGAAAATTGTTCATAAAAAATTGTTGCATTAATAAATTGTAATATGGGAATATTGTCATGATTCCAAAACTAATCTTATCGTCTCTCTTCTTTGTTCTAGGTTATTATTATTATTGTCGTTGTTTTGGGCTTAACGCCATTCTTCAGCACATGATATGTTATCTTTTGACGACAACGGGCAGCATAACTGGTGGATGAAGAACCCGAGATAACACCGGGAAGAACCACCGACCCACAGGAAGCTACAAGTTGAGCCTAAAAATCGAACTCACGCAGACAGAGTTGAGATGGTATTGATATGTAAGGGCGATTAATTTGTATACCTATCAGCCACCTCTGAAATTATCAGTGATTTCCGGGGGAAGACACTGTGCATTGAATTTATGTGTTGCTGTAGTCGTTTTTCTTCAGCAATTTGTGTGCATATTAGATAAAAGAGAGACAGGCAGAGAGGCAGACAGACATGCATACAGACAGAAAGAAAGAGAGAGCGTGTTTTAATGTAGGCAAATTTTGCTCACATGGAGTAAGTGCAATTCACAACAACAATAACAACAACAACCCGAAACAAGACAAAAACTACGCTTATGTAGTCGAATGGAAGCGGAGTTCATCTCACACAACATGAAAGTAGAGATTTGAAAAAAGGAACAATTTTAAACATGTCTTTGGAAGTCCACAATTAGAGGATTGTGCATCAGTACATTCTAAATCCATTGAGTTCAGCAAAAGATCCAGAGCCGAACAAAACACAAGACATAGTATTTACTAACAAGGATCTGAAAACTACTTGTGCAGATTAGATTAAGCAGGTCAACATATCGAAAAGTGAAGACATTAGAACGAAAATATGTACAAGAGATAGAACAATTTTCATTACACGTCCAGGCGACAAATTAGATTTTGGAAGATAAAATAGTCCTTTAACAAATCGTTGATGCTAAGAAACCATTAAGACGCTCTGTATTAAGATCGTGTTATTTACGGAATTAAATTCTGTGCAGGTATTGGGTGTATAATGTTTATGAAGTCTCTTAGTGAGCTAGTACAACGTTTCTGCTTTTTTCCAACCCAGTCCACTGTGTTATTTTTACTCCATGGAGCACAATCTCTTTGGAATATTGTGAATGTTTTATTGAGCCTTTGGTAAAACCAAACATTGTGAGATTCCGCTCCGGTCTGGGTTCGATCTTAATTATGTATTATTATTATTATTATTATTATTATTATTACAGTCACTATTATTATTACGTTCTCGGGCCCAAACGTTCATCTCCATATTTATGTTTGTGGGGCTATTCTTTAAATTTATTAAATAGATGAAATAGAACAAATACAAGCCGAAGCAGATTTACTGGTTTGTCAGTCAATATAATCTACATCATATGCTTGAATTTTGTAGAGTCTACAACAAAGTTCCCTTCCATTACTATGAAGGAGAAGGGCTAGGAAAAATGATGCACGCAAAACGTTGACTAGATTATAGTTTATTAAACGAACATCTCTTTAAAAATCATTTGTAATTTATCAATAGATGTTCATGAGGTGAATCAGAAACCGAAATAGCATTTTCTTTTACACTGATACAAAAATATGTCACCATTAGAAATCAAACAATATAAATATTGGCCAATGTTAATTAACTTCATTATTAACGGTACCTCAGAGACCTTCAAGGCAGTCCATATGTAGGTAATAACAACTAAGAATTTGCCCGATCACTAACAACCCCCACCATTCACCACTGCCAAAATTGTCATATTTTACAGAATACATGCAGTAACATGTTTAAATCTGTCTAACATTATTATAGTATTGTCTGTATACGTTTCTTTTAATACCTCTTTGGCATGTTGCAGTGTTTTAAAAAGTATTCTTTCATTCATCACATCAATTTAAAATTAAATACTATTGTTAATGAAGAGATTGTTAAAATTAAGCTTATGCGCTTATTTTTGTTGCCCAGTCCTCTATTGATCTTGTTTAGCTGTAGGTATTTCCACAGTGACTTCAGTAAATAAATAATGTTTGAAGCACGTAGGTGAATCTGGAAGAGAAAAGAGAAATATTAAATGTGATGAAGTAGTATATGAAGAAAGAGCAGATGTCAAACTCAGGTACATCGGAAAAGTAACAAGAAAGCCTCCACAGACAGTAGCCTAATAACGCCAGGCTAAAAGTACAGATGGCGCAAAGTATATGTTCACTTACTCCACATATGTTCTTAGAATAAACGTAACTGTTAACTAAAGACAAAACTCAGTCTGAAACTTAAAAAAAAAACCCAAAAACCCACAAAACTGATAACAAAAAACGGCACTGGCAACATGATGGACAGACAAGACTGGATTTTTATGAAGGAAACAAAATTCAAGCCTTTTATCAAATTATTTACTAGATCTTAGCGAGCTACGTTTGACAATTAATTTAAAGGAGAGAGATGCTTATGTCGATGTACACGAGAGAAAGAGAGAGAGAGAGAGAGAGAGAGAGGATATCTCCCGGAAGAGAAAACAGTGGGAAACGATGCCAGTAGGAAAATCTAGCACATACAAAAACGATACAAAACATAGCAGAGGAAGTCAGTTCAAATGGGAAGTAGGATAGGTAGACTCCTATCCATAATGAAACAAACACAGATCAGAAAAGACGGCGAGATCACAGAACGTGAAGGAGAGAGCCCCGGCCACAAACTGAAAGGATTCCTGTCACCAAACGTATTGTACCAATGAGTAAACACAGCGAAGATAATTCTGGTGAACGACAATAAGCAGTAAAAAGCGATAGCTAAATATAGCAAAGAAACCTAGCAATCAGGAGTTAGAAACGAATACAAAATCACAAAAAGAAACACAAGAATGATACACTCGGACACAGCAAGGAGAAACGAAAGCACAGCACATAAGTAAAAACAAACAAATAGACAGAAAAAATTAGAAGAAAGTGACAAAATGTTCCAAATACTCTTGGGACAATGAAAAATATAAGTTCTTGTATACACTTCTCACAAGCATGAAAACCTTGGATGTGTGATTGCCAATATTTATGTACATTCAAAGTCAAAGAAGATTAAATCTAGGCCATTCATTTTCTCATTTGATCTTCCTTTAATTGTTACTCAAGTTCGTTATCATAATTTTGAAAGGAACATTGACGCTCGACGTACAAAATTTAGTCAAAAAAGGCACATTTCCTTTCCTGGACAAACGTGTTCCATTGGGGTATTTGTACACACATGTGTTCCACAGGTATAACACACTGTCAATAATTTGCAAGAACATTTGTGTTGCTGAAATGTTTCATGCGATGTGTTTCTAACACGACTGACTGACAAAGTTCGTTTTCAAATCAAATATAAAATCCTTTCTTTTCCTTCAGAAATGCATAGTGTGGACAACAAACAGTCCTAAAACCTCTATCCACAGTGAATTTTTCAACCATCGTCACATTCATAACAATAATACGTGTATCTAATGAATAATGTGATAATAATTAAAACATCAAAATTAACACGTGTATGCATTTTACATCTGGGTAATGTGGCCCTCGAAACATTAAAGCTACAAGAACCACTAAGGGAAATATTTAACTAGGAGATAACATGTAATGAAATTTCTGCATTTCAGGAACTCCACATACAGTCTATTTCGAACTGCTGTAGCAAGAGTTCTCTTTCGTTTTGTTGACTAGCTAGTTTTCGTTCCACTATATAGTTATTCTCAGTCATCGTTCTACCAGCGACGATGGCACGGGCAATACATATTGGAAGGTGTTAATTCTGCTAGTGTACTAAACTCATTCCAGATGAGAGAATTCAAGCTGTGAGATTTAAGGAAAGTTTCAAACTGTCTACTTAGCTTGGCACTGTCGTTTCAATAGTGCTAACAATGAGTACCACAAATATGTAAAGAAACTTGCTGCTTCCATGGTGGCACCTTATACTTCATCTTTTTTAAAATTCACCAGAGGTCACTTTTTGCTTCTCTCGAATCTGAAATTAATCTTCAGCAGTTACGATGTTCTTTTTTCTTGCATCTTATCTCTCTTTGTCTTGTTGTGGAATTAAAATATGTTGATTCAGGATCACTGATGTTATCTTCGAAATCACTGGCACGCACTTATGCTAGCACTTCACTTAGCGTATGAGGTGATACTGAAAGCTATCGTCGTAGCTGGGCTTCTTCTTCAGGTTTCTTTACTGCAATGTGTGATTGTTTCATTTTGATTCAAAAATTTGTTTTGGTTAGCTTTACACACTCAAACTATATATATATATATATATATATATATATATATATATATATATATATATATATATATATATATATATATATATATATATATATATATATATATACACGCACATAGAGAGATAGCTTCTCACCCTTAAAGATTATAACAATTCAGATTTCAAGTTCTGAAGAAACTGAAAGAGTCAAAACATAGAGCCGTTTTTGAAAGAGATTTACAGCTAAGTCATTCTAAAATAGAAGACTTCAAGCAAGTTTACATTATATTTCACTCGAGATAAAAGTCAGGATACATGCATTGTCTATTAGGAAAGTGAACGATGAGCTCCATAATGTCTACAAGGACGTACAAAAGGAAACATAGGATAAAAGAGATACAAAGGTAACAATGAAACATAGGATAAAAGAGATACAAAGGTAACAATGCCTGTTATCACTAACGATAAATAGACATTGATCTTTAGAGTTTCTCAAGACAAATAAAAAAGGTAAAAGATAAGAGATTGTATCAGAAACAAAACAGAAGACGAACACATATCCGTCAAGAAATTAATGAAGACCGGTGCAGAAGAAGGCAACGATGGTGAGCAGGTAGAATCCATGACAAGACATAAATTCAAACTAGAGAGAGAAAACATTAATGAAAGTAGAAAATATATAGTTCTGATGTGCTATAAAACATCATTGTTCATATTGTTCAAAGAGAATATACAAGAAAAATATCACTTTGTCCTGATTTGTTTTCCTTTTATAATGGATAAGATACATAAATATATCCACACATGCAGAACCTGAAATCATGGAGCGAGTTAAGTTTTACTTGATTCGGCAATCATTATGTATTTTCACTTCTCTAAGACATACGGTCACTTGAAAGAACCGTTAGCGTTGTTTTGATTTTTTACTAACAAACAACGTTATGAACCTGACATCATCAGCTTCAACTGTATTAATCCCTTTCCACGGCCATGTCCTACACATTCTTCTGCTTCTGTTGCTGCTTTGGTATTACTAGCTGCTACAGATGCTAGTGTCTCAGCGGTGGTGAATGTCTACATACCTAGACGTAGAAGGTTTAGACCTCTAGGGTCATCAACGTCTCCTCTTCGATTGAGCTAAATATTTCTGATACATTTATCAAAGATACTTTAACTCCTTCAAAATGTCATATAAAGCACACGGCATTTCGTCTTCACTCCTTCCCATGTTCCGTTCATTGTTGAAAGTTTTTCTCTACCGTATTTCCTCTTCTTCTCGCTTTCGGTTTTCTGCTTCTTGTTGTTGTTAAAAATGCTTCTTTATATTGTTCCTAACAATTCCCCAGTTCTTTCTTTTGTTTCTTCTCAAACCATTATACACATGCAACGACGGTGAAGGTGCTGATAGTAGTACATTTGTTGCAGTGAAATAATCTTGCAGAGATTACTGAGATGATAAGACAAGCAAAGCTAAATTTTAAGCCATCCTCTTCTGGAAGAAGAATACTAGCTACAACAGGAGTATTTGTTGTAGTCATGGTACTACCACTTCGAATGTACCATGTATTCATTCGCAGCAGGCGCTCTCCAATACGTTTTCATCGTTCTTTCAACTATAGATATTGCACTTCAGCTGTTAAGAAGTTAACTGTAGGAATGCTCGTGTGCGTTTTTTGGTAGTGGACTATTTTATTTCTGTCCTAAACTATATATGCAATCGTCTGTGCGTTATTTGGATTTTTAACGTACCTTTAATATTTTATACTCATATCGCTATAATGTATGCAGTATGGCAGTTTAAAGTAATGTCTAATGTGGCATGATGTCCCACCCAGTCACATTATCCTGACACCAGGACGACATGTCCTAACACTAACTTAATTTTGAGCGCCTAGCGAGACATATGTTAGCACCAAATTTAAAAGTCTGTAGAATGACTCGACCTGGTTCGAACCCGCGATCTACCGCATCCAAGGTTGACGATCTAGCCACTAGACCACCAGAACAGTCATATTTGCAAGCGCATTAGTGCATTGCTTCATCTATTCTCATGACAACTCAACAAGATGTAGATAAGCGTGGATCTATCGACCATTTTTTCGCGAATGTTGTTTAATATGGACAATACGATTAATGTGCACTGTCACAAACAACAAAAACGAAAATTCTGGAAGAACAGAGTGTATATAGAGAGACAAGGGTACATCAAGAGAGTATTGGTCTATGAACCAAGATATATAATAGTTTTGTAATAGTTGATCGTCTGTCTGTGTCCGAAGATTTAAGGTTGTAAGATCTATTCTGGTTGGAGTAGGTATTATTAGTTAATGCGGGTGATATATCGACAATTTGACTTCCATATTAAAACAGTGTCGTGGCGCTATACAGACCAAATTGATACAATGTTGCAAAGGACTGACCTCAGTCGGACGGAACAGTGTTTCTAGGGGTTGAAAATGTTCGCTACTCTAGGGACAAATAGAAACATAGACATACCGACAAGGTTAGAGGCAGGATAAGAGACATATACATAAATATATTTATCGACATAAATGTATCAAACAAACAACTATACAACCGACTAAAATATATTTAGGCAAGAGAGAATAGGCACCTTGTCGAAACAGTTGAGGGACCCTGAAAAGGGCCATTGCTTTTTTGTTAACACCATTCAGTTAACATAGAGTGCATCGCACGGATGTTCTTCTCTTCCTCAAACTTCGTCTAACATCTGGGCCGTAGGGTAAGACTCGCTTCAGACAGCCTTGTCTCTCCACATAGATCATTCGTTTCCAACGGGCCGTCTGTGTGATCTTGGTAATTGCCCATGATGATTTGATAGTCCGGGTTGAACAGCATCGACGATATGAGGGTAGACGATTCGTCGTTAGTCCAAATCTTGTGACGAGAACAGGTAAATGAAGTGATGTGAACTGAACCGTGGTTATTTATAGTGGAAGAACGGATCGAAACGGATTGAGTTCTTTCACCAATCCTAACACACGTTACAAAGTTCAGTCAGAGTGCGGAGTCTGTCTTCCAATGCGAAGAGAGCTGCATGTGACATCACATTGCCTATATAGGCGCTAGCGTCTGTGCTCAGTTAATCAATGTGACAGAGTTAGAACATGACAGAAACTACGAAGACAGGGAATTGGGGTGCAACGGCTGTCGAGACTTAGAATGGTGGCATAATAGTGGCTACTAAAACAACCACAGCCCTACTTCCAGATGAAAACGATTTTAATTGGGATTTAGCGAATTTTCTCCCTTCATTTTTTTACCAGTACCTTCCTTACAGTACGTCGAGGACTTTAAACAGAGGCAGAAAGAAGGATTGGGGAAATTTTTGCAACAGCAGAAAGAAGCAGAACAAGCCTTTCTCATTCAACAGCTACAGCGAGAAGAATAAGTGGCAAGAAGAAGACCACGCGAAGAAGAAGCAGAGAATAAACAAGGTCCAGGAGAGAAGTAGGACTGTGAAAGTAAAGCGGTGACGGTACTCTTAGACATTTTGGCAGAGTTACGGACGATCCCAGAGAAAAAAACAAAACATTCTCGGACAAAACAGTTCAACCCCACCACACTCCGACTATGCCTGAGATACCAACACTGGTGGTTTCTACCAAATCATTGACATTGGAAGGTTGAGAAGTAAGTCTTGGCTGTGGCAAAGGGATAAGGCAGTTTAAGCGCATTACCTCAAGTTCCTGAGTTGTTGTTTTCAAATAGCAAAAAATAAAACCCCAAAACAAGCAGCCAACGGTTCTTTTCACGGCCACCCACCTCTCTCGAAAGGAAACTAGTTCTCAAGGTTTTCCAAAATCAAATAAACAAATAAAACTGAAATCCCCTTTTTCCCATGATGTACGTCTGTGAGGGCGTGAGTGTAGGTCTTTATTATAAAAATCAAAACCAAGAGACACGTCTTTGTTTCTATGTAAAAAGTTAGAATCCAACTTGACAACATATTACTTTAAATGCTTCATTTAGGCAAGAGAGAATAGGAATCGTGTCGACAGAATAGAGGGGACCTGAAAAGGGCTTTTAGGTTTCTACGTCAAAATTTCTTTCTTCTCTTTTCCTCCACCAACTTCTCATCTTCTCCATTACATTCGTCTTCTTCTTCTTCCTTGCATTTTCCTTCTTCTTTTCCTTCTTCACATCTTTCTAATCCTTTTTCTTCTCTTCATTTTCTTCTTCTTTCATGATCATATCGTTGCAGATCCTAATTTGCTCCTTTTCTTCCTGGTCTTCCTTTTCTTCTTTTTCTGTTTTATAAGGTCTCTTAGTATTTCCTTTCGTCTCCTTCAACTATTGATTTCCAGTTTCAGTCTGTGGGAGCTACAGAAACCATAATCCAACCTTACAAGCATTGCTTTAACTATCCCTAAGGTATCCACAACTTGTTGTTACTTCTGTGTTTTTTTCAACGTCGTTCGTTGCCATCGTTTTGAAAATTCAAAGATGAAGTGCGCGGTTGACGAACGCTACACTTTATATTCATTAGATATATATATACACACACATACACACACAAACACACACAATCGTACAAGCGAGGTAAATATTGTTTATCGGCACACTTGTATCTTGTTTGACTTACAAACACATTCACAAACCAACACACAAACGCAGACAAATTTCGCAATTGAGTAGTATATATTTTTTTTAGATTTTTGGGGTAGCCCTGAAAAGGGCTGTTTTTTTGGTTAGGAATTTTGCAATCTATCTTAACGTCTGGGATTTCGTCCCTGTGTGGCTGCAGGCTTTATCAAGGTATACGGTCTGCTTCTTCGGAAGGATAATGAGAACTCCTTATTGTCCACTCTACAGTCCACAAAACATTTTTCTGGCTTCCGCTGCTGTTGTTGTTATTGGCGCTGCTGCTGATGCTTCTGAAGTCTTTACTACTCGGTCCACTCTTCTTGCTCCTTTTTAATATATTTTCTGAATACCTCTTCTTTCAGGATTTGTGCCATTTTCAACATCCAGACATTTTCTATCTCTTATGGCTTTGACAAAATGATGGTCCACACGTAGTTGATCGGCTTTTATAGGGTGAAAGTGTCCCTCGTCGCTGCCTTGGTCAGATTTGAAATTGAAATCTCACAATACGTAGCCTTCCGCATACTCGTCATTCGAAATACCGTGACTACTGTTGGTCCCTAGCTGACACGTGGCTTCGTACAGAGACAAGTACGACTCCAGTAATTCTTTTCGGTAAACTTAGGTTCGAAGGATCAGGTACACAAGGTCTGACTTCAATCTTGGACACTTTGTAATGTCTAAACTCAAATGAATTTTCATCGTGGGTTCCGTTGAAGGCCGAATTCTTGACGATGAAAATGATTAAACATTTGGTTAGCTGCCCTTGGAACAGATGATCTTCGATCGTGGATCGCTGAAGGCTTTCACTTCCGCGCATCGTATCAGATACTTGGCTGTGATTCTGCTCAAAGTGTGACTGATTTCGTTTCCCACTTTAGGTAACACTTCCACGTGTCGCACTTAGAGTCTGGCTTCTTGGATGGTGGTTTTGTACTCTTTGGCATTGGCCATAAAATGGAAAGCGGTAATGCTGAGATTAAGTCTTGGGTGAACATCCACTCCGTTCAATAAAAAATTTGTCTTTCAACCATATTCCAAATGCAAGCGATCCATCAGTTAAAAACTTTAGTGCAATTTTCTTTCGTCTGTCGTTAAAGAGCCTATTTTGGTCGTCCCAAGTAATCGCAGTACTGTTAAACTTGTCCTCGCCCGCTGTGTCAGGTTTCCATACTACGCAAACATCAAGATGATTATCTTTCCGTACGTCAAGAGATTTTTGAGGTACGTTCGGTAAGGAGCAGTACCCATGGTGCTGATAACTAGTTTGTTATTCAATTATAAATCCACTTCGCTGAACAAGGAATGCATGAAATTGTTAACGGGAGCTATCATGGCCTCAGCAACTAGAACGGGCTCGTCACCCGTTTCGACTTTGACTTAAAAGTAAACTTCTCTGCAGATCGATATAATCTTCGACCTGTCATTTGATTTCAAACTCGATGGGAGCTAAATCCGACAAAGAGGAGACGGGATGAAATTCTACCGATTGGGCTTCTTGCATTGTAATCATAGTGGGTAGCAGGATAAACAGATCCAGTTCCGACTTGAAACATTCGCATGACTCTCGGTGCATCATTTGTTCTCTCTGTTATTTAATAATCAAAATGTCTGATTCTCAGACGGTTCCTCTTTTATTTATATTTCTAGCTCTGTGTATGTGAAGTCCTCTGGATGGGTGTCCTCGTCGTCTCTTTCTGCTTTGTCCTTGCTGTGGCGTGAGGGAATCAGGAATGCCTGACTGGGAAGCGTCCAGTGCATTTATAAAAGTTTCTAATCGGCCCAAAATCATTTTGCCTGCTCTCAAGAAAGCTTCTGTGGGGTTTTGTTTGTCGATGATGACATTTTTGGAGAAATGTTTTGCCATGCGTCAAAGCTGCATCTTTCAAGGCGTGCCATCCTCGTGTCACCATCGGTTTCAAAACGGGGGCCACCGGACGTAACGCCGATTTCAGCATAACTCCTAAACCATGATCTCGCTGTCGAGTGACTCCTCGATACACATAATACATGACTGATAAGTCGTTAGAGAATCTTTTTCGAAAATGGAGCTTCATTGAAACTTTCGCTTTGGAGAAAGGAATACTTTGTCCAAGATCTCCTTTTACGCCAATGTTGACACTGTCTAGAAACGACTTCTGACGGGAAAATAGTGAGAATTTACAAATTTACGGTAAACTTGACAGGTGTTTCCGATTTCCCCGTCAATGGTCGTGTTAGAATTCCCTTTGAAAGGAATGTCTAGCTGTATCGGTGTTTGTTTGTGTCCCACCTCGTTATATACCACATCAGTGTCAACAAAGATCAAATTTAATCCTTGGTTCATTTCTACAGGGTAGCGAAAACACTTCACATAATTCAAATTGTTGGTAATGTGTGTTATGAGTGGACTCTTGATCATTCTGAGGTCTCCACCCAAAATGTCAAAAAATTCAGGTCGAAATGTAATGGACAACGTTTTGACATCTGACAATTTCATTAGCAGGCGATGCGCCATTTTATGGTACTCAATGGTGACACTTCGCATAGTTTTGTTCGAGGCTTTGCCAAACAAAGCATTGAATTAGGAAGCAATATTGTCCACTAGATATTGACTGTTAAAATAAAAGCCTGCATACATTTTTATCAGATAGATGTTCGGTGGAGTATCAGGTGAAATTTGTCGTTTTATAGAGGAATCTACAATTTATTTTCATTCAGGTATTGTTGGAATTGGTCTTCTGAGCTTCGATCTCAAAATTGTTTTGATTTTCAGTGTAGGGTGAATCACTTTTGGATTTGTGTAGCGTGAATCATTTCGATCAAAGTCACTTTCCAACATCCTTCGTGATCCAATTGGATGGTCTGAGCTGAGTTAATTTGGAAGTGAAACGGCACAAAGTATTGTGGAGAAACACATCCATGGAACTGTCACTGGGTAAAGTTAAGTGAAATTGGTTTTCCATAATTATAGAGTTCTACTGTCCGAAGGGTCACCGTAGGTCAGAGGAGTGTGTAAAAGAGGGCTATTGTTGTTTTGGTGGTGACTGGTAGGAGGGTGACTGACGTTGGTCGCAAGACTCCCGCTGTTACCGTTAGAGTATTTCGGGGAAGGATTGGAGAGAAGGTAATCGATTCAATTGCTTAGTAAAATGGTCCACAATTGTTTGTCTCCTTGTTGAAACTCCAATTGGCAATGGCAGCACCAATACTTTGACCAGGTGCGGTGAGACGTCGATGTGCTTGAGAGTGTGTTGATGGGCAAAATATTTCCACATGCGTGCTTTCAAGGTACGTTGAAAATGTTCTACGATGCTGACTTTGGTTTCCGTATTGTCGGTGGTTTAAAAATGAACGTCTCGTTTCTTTAATTTTGTTGGGAATCTTCTTTCAGAAATGTGGTGCCTTTGTCCGTATGCCATCGAAGAGGGTGACGACCGCTTTGCTTCAACACACGTTTTAGTGCTCGCACTAACTTAGTGCTCGATTTGGAAGTCAATTGCAGGACGCAGGCAAATTTGAAAAAGACGTCGATGACACAAAACAAATATTTGTAGAAACGATTGTAGGTAGCAAAATGAGAGAAATCAGCTAAATCAGTTTGCCATTGATGATCGATACCCTCCAATCTGGTGCGATGTCTAAAAACGATCATCAAATGGGTTGGCGCAGGTGTAAGTGACTTGTTCTTGTAACCATCGTTACCCTTGAGGTAAACGGACACTTTTCAGTCGGACAGCACGATACAATTCCTGCACTCCTTCGTATCCCTCAGGATGGGATAGATCTTAGCAAATGCTGGCTAACAAATTCTCCATCAGGACGATCTCTCTCTCGAATAAGTCACCCACTCTTCACTGATGCTACTCTGGCCGGGATGAGGTGGTTGTTTGCAAACGGCTTAAAGTGTCCGATGTGCCACGCGAGTATAAATGTAGGGTAGTGGTGGTGGTGGTAATTTAATGGTTTTGTCATATTTTCTTTATTCACGTCTGGTTTGCCTTCTTTCTTTTTCACTTTTGTTGAAGGAGGAGTAGACATTATCTTTTTAACCCAAGCTTTATATCCTCGTTAGGGTGTGTGGGAAGTGGTCAAGAAGGACGCTGCAATCTTTCTAGGGATGCGAGCCTCTAACATTGTTTGAATGACTTCTCGTGCCTCTTTTTCCTCAGCCATCCGTGGGGCTGCATATGTCTTGGTAAATTGTGGTGGTGGTGATGATGGACATTTCACCAGGGTCATCAGGGTCTTAAGATCTTTCAGAGTCGGTCGAAATGTTTCGTCTAAATCGAAGTCTTCTGGAGGGTGACATATTTCTTTGTTCCGAAGTACACATAATACACTGACGTCGATAACTTGGCACATGTCGTTTTATCTTAATATTTTGAAGTAATATTTTTGGAGTAGTTGGCTGGGTGTGGGACCAGTCTTTTTGACAATCTCTCTTACTATCGTATTATCGCCCAAAAAATCATACCGTTTTGTTGCTCCTCTTTTTCTTTGGACGATGGGGTCTTTTCTTTGGTAGAAGTCCTTGCTTGGCTTATCGTTTCTTTGGATATGGGGTCAAACGACGAACCTATCCTTTTCTTTTCCCTGTTCCTTTTTGGACAGGAGAACAGCAATGATGATGGTGTCCACTTCTGGCGGGTGACATCCTTTTGCGTCCAAGAGCGAAAAAAGTCCAATACCCGTCGTTTGCTCAGGTCTGTTTTATAGTGGTGGAATGCGTCGCCACTGATTGTCGGTCCGTCGTATCATCTTCATTACAGGCATCGCTCGACGATGAGGGGTTCGCAATGGACTAAATCGGGTCAGTTCTTGCTAGGATAAATCCAGTAAACTCTAACATACCCGATCTCTCTTGAACTTTGATTGGGGGGGGGGGCAGGTACTTTGTTAGCAGCTGCCTCAGCAGCTGAAGAGGAGGAGGAGGGTGTTACCGCTGGAGGATAAATTCTTGGAGACACAGGGTTCCATTTTGTCATCAAATTAGGAAAGACATTTGTCAATATGGGTTTGGCTGCCATCACTAGAATCGTAGAAGTGGAAAAACCTGAGGCTACTGGAGGCGCGGTCATCGTCGCTGCAGGTCATGGTTTGAGGATATAAGGTTACGTCCTGGCGGAAGTGCCTCTCTTGCGGGCAGAAGTTGGGGGGTTTTTTTTGTCTTTTCTTGGGACTTTTCTTTGGACTTTTCCTTTCATGGGGCTGTGAGCTGTTTTGAAAACAATGCTTTTTTTCTTCTGTGTATGTTTGGGACGGGGAGTGGCTTTTATCTTGGGGATGACTTTTGGGGCATTGGGATCCCATTTTAAGAGAGAGTGAATGATGAAACCTCCTAGAGAACCGCTACCTCCAGGTTTCAAAATGATTTGCTTTTTGGTTTGAGTGTCGATACGGGGATCTGCCAGTTCCGTGAATGCTACACTTTGTTCCTGTCAAAAAAAGCATTTTTTATGAGGGATATGAATGATATCTTGAAGCATTTTACGTGCTGTCACCGTATGCCATTGTAAGACTTCTCTGAGACTGGATTCCAAGACTCGTGCATATATTTGTGGATTTATTTTGCGACTGATGCCGTACAAGGCTCGAATAAATTTGACGGGAAGATAAGACTGAAGGAACGTCATGTTGACGATATGTGAGATAGACCAAAATTCTCCGAGGTTTATGCAGATTTTTTTAAAGTCCACGCGGACGTGTACACGACAGGCCCTTCGTCTCAGCACCAGTGGTGAAACAAATGGGTACAAAGTCGAAAATAATCAGAGATAGTGCGTTTTAAATCCACGAGTAACTAGTCGTGAGGAGTTTCAATGGCATCGTCGTACGCATGAGTCAGCCAAGGAGTTCCTAACTGTTTGGCTAAGACTTGCACTTGCGATTTATCTCAAATAATTTTAAACAAGACCACGTAATGGTCATTGAGTCTGATGGTGCTATGGGATTTACTTTGCTGAAACACTTTTTAGTGATGTAAATGACACTGTCATTACGATGATGCTCTTTGCGCGTGAACCAGAGTTTAATTTCTTCTTCGTCTTCTCCTAACATGTCGTCGAAAATGACCAGATGAGTTTGGCTGGGATCCGACGCAATCCCGTTGTCTTCGCTATGAATGCCTTCCACAAACGCAATGGAATCGTCTTGACTTGTCCCAGTAGGCTGTACGCCGATTGCCACTCTTTGTAACACCACACGATACGTTGAGGTGGACGATCTATCAAATGACTTTTATGTTCGATCAAACGTTTGACAAATTCGGTTTTGCCTGAACCATTAAGTCCAGCAATTAACATGTTAAAGGGATGGCGAAGATACAAGGCCTCATAGCCAGTACGATTTAGATGACTTTGAAAGTGGAGGAAGAGGCATCAGAGATAGCAGACGTACCCATAGCGAAGGTGTTGACAATTTCGAAACGAACACAAACAAGAGTTTTTATATTTTTCCAGGACAAGTTTATTTCAAATTTTTTAAACTTGAACACGAAACACAAAATTACATAAATGCCAAATGGTTAAGTACATCGATAAAACACGCATCCAAATAATCAAACATGGAATATAAACAAGTTACTATACCACATTTTTTGTGACGAAGGTTTGGTGTCATAGGGAGAGTGTGTAATATTCTTAGAGTCTCTACACTTGACACACTGACACAGGTGTCCTCCAGGAATGGTCTTACGAGGTTGTCAATGTCAGTGATGGTCCTGTCCTGAATGGAGTGGTTTTCCTAGGTTTCTGGTTTTTCTGGCGCTGCGGTTAACACAGGTTTAAAAGTTACTTTTTATCCACTGAACGTTTGATGTCATTAACATAAATCTTTGGCATAATGAGCCACTTCTTTTGTCCAAGACTCGAAACCAAATCTTTTCCTGTCACGTACATCTAGACACAAGCTATACACACACCTTCTTAAACATCCTCAGTTACTAAAAGTTGATGAATCTTCTTTTACCTGAGAGGTAGAGAATTATCGATATGAAAACGCTAGGCTTTTAACATAATGAGTCCCTCGTGTATATTTAAATTTACCACCCTCATATTTTGGTGATAGGTACTGTTCGTAAAGAGTCCACAAGGAATCGATTGGTAAACTAAATCCCAGAAAGGAAATGACTAAGACACACACCACACGATGACCCCAATTCTATGGACACGGTTCTCGTAATAATTGTTGGTAATCCTCCATAGTCTGAATGCTGTCATTGATTTCCTTCGACGGAATCTATTTTATCGCAACTGATAAATGTCGTGGCATGGCAGCAAGTTTTTATATCGTCGTTTGTTGAAGGTACTAAATGTACTTTTTGAATAGAAGCGGTTTTATTTCAGTCCCGTACCAAAAGTGTTTAGTCACTAACTCATACACCACAAGCCACACAAGTTTCGTCTTCAACCAAGAATTGTCTGTGAAAAATATTTTGGCAATGCTTTAACTCTTCCGTTGGAATTCGGTGTACTATGGTCATCTTGTAAGTAGAATGAGTAGCATACAAACCTTTATTACTCTCACGTGATTCATCAGTGTCTGACCATTGGAACACTTTGACATGATTTGCAATTCAATTACCAGTGGTTCCAACATCGGTAACGTAAAGGATCTAATCATTCTTTTGCGTTTGACTTGAATTTAGATGAAGTATCAGTAAAAGAGTTCTTTCAGCTCCAGAGGTAGATTCTGAATGTACTCTTCTAAACTAGGCATTCACGGCAATCTTTTTCTTTGGTCTGAAGAAATAAGTATACTTTCTGTACAGAGCTGATCGTATTCCAGTGTCGAATCTAAATTGTTTAGACACTAACTATCACACCACACACCGCACAGAAGTTTCCTATCCAACCAATATTAGATTGTGTAAAATAGTTTGGTAACGTCTAATTCTTCCTCTGGAATTCGTTGCAATAAGTCTATTTTGTAGTAAACCCTTCTCGTCCTTGGGTAGTTGATCAATGTATGACCACTGGAAAGGTTTCATCAGAATCATTTCTCTTATAACATTCAGGTACCAGTGGTTCAAAAATTAATAATGTAATTGAATCAATTGTTCTTTGTGTTTCACTTGTATTTTGACGAATTCTCGGTAAATGCGTTCTCTCAACTCCACAGGCAAACCACGAATATTCTCTTGTAAAGTATCCATTAACAGATTATTTGGGTCCCACTAAAGGTAGGTAGTGACAGTGCTTAGACCATAGATCATGTTCCAGGTAAGCCAAATCTTTCTGCTCCCACTCGTGAAGTGACACACCGCAACTTAAGCACTTGACTTTATCACCTTTGCCCAAGTAGACAAATACAGCTCTGGCTAGTACTTCGGTGGTCGCTGATCGCATATAATTAGGCCACTTTCATCTGAACGTTTATAATCGACTTTCAAAGTTGCAGTATTCAGACAAACACACAGGTAAATAATATTCTTTTTACGCAGGTTCATTTCGATGAGGGTACGGTGAATCCCAAAGTAGTTTGCTCAGGCATGGATGACATCCGTAGGGTGGTAACCGCATGGTATCACGTTGAGCATGACATTGGAAATGAAAACCATTAAAGAGACTACAATAACGAGTGGTATAGCTTTCGCATCCATCAGGTTTGATATGCACATCATCACTTTCCATGGTATGTGTAGTAGTAGTAGCAGTAGTAATAGCGAAGTTCCCATGATCTTGTGCTGAATCGCTGAGGTCTCAGCGTATGGCATCCCTGCAATCGTTAGGCATATCATCGTACTACACTTGAAAATCACCGAACTTAAATTGTGTCTGTTTGACAGGATTCACCTTTCTCGCTTGTCAGTTGTAATCACAATGATCTATCGGTCTTGGACCTTTTCCCTTTTTACATGCTGACAAATATCTAAGTGTTCATACGGTAAAGTGAAGTGGTTGAGGAGCTGCACTCACTTTTGGTACACGATTTGATACAGTTTGTTAAAAGCTCGACTGACGATTTGGTTTGTGGCTACAATCTTGTGAGGCTCGTAGGTAATCACTCTAAAATGTTGATTCTCTCCAGACTGCAAGGTTACTTTCAATGCCCCAAAGTTCACCACTTGACTGTTGCAATAATTTTGAGTCAATCTTTTCACTTGACACTAAATGTGCACTTTTCCTTGTTGGTCACGCTAATCGAAGCCGTAATTGTTTTCACCATCACTAGCAAAACTTAGAATCCTGTCGTCGGGGTGCTCGTCCGTCAAGGCTCCTAAACGGTCTCCTTCGATTTCTGAGCGACGGTGACCAAGGCTATCGATGTAGATGCAACTTTCTGTATCAAAATACAGCACTCGATGTCCTAACTGGTGTAAGGCTTCGTACAATATTTTTCGAGCATGGGCTATCACGTAGGCTGCAATAATGACATTTCCAAATTCGTCGGCCTGTACAAAGTCAAGTTCTTGTTCGTAATTGACTAGGATCAAGTCTTCACGAAGGACGTCCACGACTTTCATGTATTTGGTTTTGTCGTGAATCACATGGAAGTAGCGGGTAGGTTCTGTCAAATATTCCGTATTGGGTAAATACGGTCGCTGTGTCATTTTGCCCCACAAGCAATTCAACATCACTTTGGCAAACGATCGTCGACCTTCGTTTTTCTTCGGTAGTGTGGCACCAGGAAGGATAGCCGCCGCCTTCTTGTTTCAGTTTCAAAAAGGCATCCAAGTAGTCTTCAAAATGCCTTTATGACTCTCGTTGCCCTTTTGGTATTGTTCTGTCTTGGGAAAGTGGTAAATTTCATACACTTCTAACAATTGGTATCCCAGGTCCAGACCTTTGAACAAACCCACGTTCCTGTCAAGGCGCGTTCTTCTTGGGTTGGGTGTTTTGACAAAGTTGGTCTTGGTTGCACAAGTACGGCACAAAGGAAACATCAGTTTTCCTTGGCAATGGTGAGGTTAAACGGGATGGTACAAGTCCGTAATAGGCAAGACTTTACATTTAATCAATCCTTCTTATTGTCAAATGTTGTCCATGTCGATGTGTTCCGTCAACAATTGCCGGAGCCCTGCGGCAAAGTGACAGTATGTGATCACGTAAGGATACTTTAAACACACGTCCAAGTATTTGATTTCTTCTCCTTTCTCCTCGTCGGCGTGGTACAGCAAACGGGTGACATTCGTACGTCCTCCATATAAACTGTTCCTTGGGTTCAGAGGGTCCATCAACTTTTAACCTTCCACGATATGCTTAAATTCGGGATCGGTTTTCAAACGGTGATCGTACTCGTGTTCCCACATTTCCACTACTTTATATCCTTGCTGTTCTAACTTCAAGTGTCGCTGACAAGTGGCCTAGTACAAGTCTTCCATAGTATGTTGTAAAAATTGATTTTGGGTGTACCATTGAAGGTAGCAGATCCGTGAAATAACCAACCGTTAAACTCGTGCACGATCATAGGGTTTTCTAAGTCACAGCAATCTCGGGAACATGATCCGATGGTCTTTTCACCTCCTCCGTTTCGTGCGTGTTGGATTCACTTGTCTTCCTGGTCACATAAGTAATGTAACCAGCGTAGATCTTTAACCAGGTACTGACGTTTGACAAAGTTCGTCGTTTGAGGGCTGATGACAGCCAGGGTATTCTCGGACATGAATCGTTTGCGGTACACTAAGGAACACGCTTTGGCAATAATGCAAGCTTTTTTCAAAGGATTGATCCCTCCATGCTCCATGAATAATTCTCGAAATTTTCCACAGAATCGCCGTAAAATGTACACGTCGGAACCACACTACTTTACCATTTCTTCCTGAAAGTCAGAGGGGTCCGAAGCGTGAGTTTAGTACCATGTGTAGACAGCTTCTCGTTGTTTTGGTGCGCATGTTGTCGGGGTCGTAATAGTGAGCATCAGACAAATGGGGTAGAACGGTGTCTTGATTGACTTGAGTCGGGCACAATCTCAAATGCTGACAAGTACTTTTCGCTGTGAACCATGCGTCTTCAGATGTTGGTAACAGGTTGGACTGACAAATGTTCGCTGACAAGTTGGGCAAAGCACTCGTTTTTGACCTTCGCCAAAGCAGGGCTTAGATGCCAAACATCCCTCACATTTCGATCCACAATGTTTGTGTTGCACTCCATTGTTATTGCCATAGTCATATTTCTCACAATAATAACTGAATCAAAGGAATCCGACGATACCGGCTATAGCATCGGCACGTACATCTTGTTGATAGACGTGAATGTATTTTCCGTCCTTGAAATCTTTGACTCGAAACAACAGAGGTCCACTCACTTCTTGTGGGTGCACTTTGAAGGGATATCGTGGAGCCAAGACCTCTTGCAATTTTTGCATTTCAGGAATGCAACAGGATGTGTCTTTGGACAGGCCAGCTTGCTGTAACAGGAGTCCTGCTTCTCTTCGTTGTTTGGCTCGGTTCGATTTTCGAATAGTTTGTCAGGCTCTTTTCCATTCTGCCGTATTGTTCTTGTCGGCATACGTTCGTCCCACGATGATGGCGCGGGCTAAATACATCTTCTCTTGAGTATTATTAATTTGGATAATGCTGTGCTTGATGCTGAGAAGGTCGTCTACCAATAATACCTTTTGCATCCGGTCACTTTGGGAATAGAAACGTAGGCCATGTGCAATGTCGCTTTTCCATCAGTGATTTGAAACTTGTCGTTGGACTGCTGGACGTGTTGAATCTTTTCAAAGACTTTGGAAGGTGACAATTCTGATTATCTGCTAAACTTGATCAAAACGGGAGACTTCAGACTGTCATGATAAATGAAAAGTATCAAGCGATCGTCTTCGTTCCCGTTTCAGTGTCGTCAATAAATAAACCCACACATCGGCGATGAACCCCTGTTTACTCCAAAGGTACGTCTGATTTGAAATCTTTACATTTCACCGTGTACGTGTAGGCTGTGGTTCTAAATTGTCTAGAGGAGCGTTTACCCGTCTCTCGAATGTGGTAGTAGATTTGAGGTGTTACTAGTAGTGGATTTTGGTTTTAAGTAGACTCTCTAGGTCTAGATTCTGGCTCACTCGTGTCATCTTCAAAATCGCTGTGGCATTGATTTGAGTCAAGACGTTAGCTACCGTGTGAGGCGATAAGTCATGTTTCGGCCTCTTACTTGATTGCAAAAATATGTAATGACTTTACTTTAAAGGTCATGGTCCCAATATATAAATGTAAGCTGTGTGTGTTCCCTATATAAAGGGTCAGTGTCTTCCCTCAAAGTGCTCATTTCACTCTCCATCCTACCAGAACGATGGAAGAGCCAACTCAGATCGAACTTCTGATCAAGGTTTTGCGAGGTGTCATAAGAAGGTTTTCTTCAGAGAAGCCGACGGACTACTCCACCTTTCGCGATAAAAGTCAAGATACATGCTATATCTCTCCGAAGAAAGGGAATTGGTCTTCTGAATGTCCACAACGTTAAAAGCAAGAGAAGCGTAAAAAGAGACAAAGGTCATGATACATGTTATCATTGTCAAGAGAAAGAACATTGGTCTTCAGACTGCCCTAAGAAAAAAACGAGAACCGATCCAAGAGACAAGAGGAGCAGGAGGAGAGGTCTTCCAAACATGAAGAAGAACCACGCAAAAAGGAGGAATAATCCTGACCCACCCAAAAAGAGAAGAAAAGAAGACGAGAAGAAAGTGAGAAAAAAGAATAGGAGGAAAAAACAGTGAAAGTAAAGAAATTGAAGAAAAGGAAAGAGTGAAAGTAAAAAAAAGAAGCTAATTAACATTTTAAAGTGATGTTTTGGGAATAGGATTGTAAATGTCTACAGAGAATATACCAGAAAGAAAAACGTAAGTGTCCTTGATTTTGATTTATAATAAGGACCTACACTCACGCTCTCACAAACGTTCATCATGGGAAAAACAAATTTCAGTTGTATCTGATTTTGGCAAAAGTTGAGTAGTCTGTTATCGAACGAGGTGGGTGGCCCTGAAACGGACCGTTGCTCTTTAACACCCTTATCCCTTTTCCACGGCCAAGACCTACTTCGGGACCTGCTAATGTCTTTTGTTTGGTAGAAATAACTAGTGTTGGTATATCAGGCGTAGTGGGAGTGTGGATGGGGTTGAACTGTTTTGCATGGAAGTTTTTTTTTCTAGGACGTATTAAAGAAGTTTGATACATTTGTTTCAGACACATTAACTCTGCCAGAATGTCTAAGAGTACCGTCACCGTTTTGACTATCACTGTCTTTCTTCTGTCCTAGGCCTTGTTTCTTATCTGCTTATTCTTCCTGTCGTTTTCGTCTTGCTTCTTCTTCTTCTCGCTGTTGCTGTTGAATGAGAAAGGCTTGTTTTGCCTCCTTCTGCTGTTGCAAAAATTTCTCCAATTCTTCTTTCTGCCTCTGTTTAAAGTCCTCGATGTACGATAAGGAAGGAGAAAGCGGCGAAGGTACTGGCACCGAACAAATTCTTCTAAAGAGAGAAAATCCGCTAAATCCCAATTAAAAGTGTGGTTGTTTTAGTAACCGGTGACATGCCATCACTCCACGTATCCACGGCCTTTGCACCCCCAATTCTGTGTCTTCGTAGTTTCCGTTATGTTCTAACTCTGTCGCATTGATTCACTGCGCGCAAACGCTAGCGCACCTATATATGGAATGCGAAGTCACATGCCTGTCTCTTCGCTTTGGAAGACAGACTCCTCACTCTGACTGAACTTTGTAACGTGTGTTAGGATTGGTCAAAGAACTCAGTCCGTTTCGATCCACTCTTCCACCATAAATAAACGCGGTTCAGTTAACCTAATTTGATTCACCTGTTCTCGTCACAAGATGTGGACTAACTTAGAATCTTCTACCCTAATATCGTTGATTCTGTTCAATCCGGACTACCCCATGTATATCAGGTCATCATGGACAATTACCAAGATCACAGAGATGGCTCTTTGGAAACGAATGATCTATGTGGAGAGACAAGGCTGTCTGAAGCGAGTCTTACTCTACGGTCCGGGTGACAGACGACGATTGAGCAAGAGAAGAAGATCGTTGCGATGCACTCTGTGTTATCTGAATGGTGTTAACAAAAAATGGCCCTTTTCAGGAACCCTTAACTCTTTTGAAAAGATGCATATTCTCTCTTGCCTAAATGTTTTTAGTCGGTTGCATAGTTGTTTGTTTGATAAATTTATGTCGATAAATCTATGTATGTCTATGTTTCTGTCTATGTCTCTAACCCTGTCTCTAACCACGTCTCTATGTCTATGTCTATGTTTGTATTTGTCCCTAGAGTAGCGCGTAATTTCAGCCCCTTGCAACACTGTTCCGCCTGACTGAGGTCAGCCGACTGCAACATTGTTGCCATTGTTTCTCCAGTGTCCAGTAACGTGACGTCACTCCTTTTCAATTCATATTGTCTGTAGACAGGCTCAATACATTGACACTATACATTCCCTATGTCAAATTTTACTTGTCCGTATATTACCCAGCTCCTTTTCTTGTCCGTATAGTGCCACTGCACATTTTGACATAGAAGTCCCATTGTCCGTATAAAGTTTGTCCGCATAGTGCCACGACACTTTTAACATGGACGTCCCATTGGCCGTATATCACCTCCATTCACTACTGGTATATCTTTCCAGGTTTCTGAAGAAAAAGCAATACTTCCCCAAACGAAAAACGATGACAGCTATGTTTTACAAAACAAAAGAACTATACATTTGTATTTAGTAAATGAATTTCAGTCTGGTTTGAAGTTTAACTTGTAGTAAATGTCCTACATTGAAATCATTCAGCATATCGTTGTCGTTTTCTTCTTGTTTCGTTCTGCTCATTTTGGGAATTATTTCAGCGAGGCATTGTGGGCATTGTTTGTAAAAGCTTATGAAGTGATTCATTCTAACTAGTTCATCTCTTTTCTTGGTAAATATGTATCGAAGACAACATGTAATAACAAAACCACGTGTCGACATTAATCTCGTGTACATAACTTTATCATAGGTCGGTTGTTGGAATAGTTGTACACACACAAGATGATATAAAGCTTATACCTTTGAAGCTAAGATAGTGGCATCATTTTAATATATATATATATATATATAAAGTAACTAATATTTTCCAACTACACATATTTATTTTGTTTGCCGTGTTCCTGTGAAATTTCTCAATTCGGGGCACATAAGTATGAACAAAAAAGTATAAACTTTTAACACCAAAAAGAATAATAACCAAAAGAATAATAATTATGTAATAATGCCTCAGAGCATAAGGACAATAGAACATGCCTATGTTCATCTCATAAATATGTTCACTTTTATATCGATTTAAAAAAGGCTGTGGAGTTGGTTTTACACTAGACTGTCGTTCTTACATGTACATGTGCTCCTATGAAAAGAAATCCTGTGTCAACCGACGCCTACCGTTAACAGGGTCACATGTGTATTACTTGTTTATATTAATATATCTAAAGTCTGTCGATATCACTTGTTAGCAGAAAGTCGTCTCTGAGGTAAGTGAATATATTTACCTATTAGCTGTTTGCCTATAAATATGCATTACCTGTAAAGTCGTCACAATGAAGGAGATGTAATGTTAAAACCATTTTCCAGATGTCCTTTCTGTTGCGAAAAGTATCACGCTCAGTATATATATATATATATATATATATATATATATATATATATATATATATATATATATATATATATATATATATATATATATATATATATATATATATATATATATATATATATATATATATATATAGTGAGACAGACAGACAGGCAGACATAGACAGACAGATAGAGAGATATGTAGAAACTAAAAGCGCATTAAAAATAATGTGTGTCGTTTGTAGAGTGTTTAAACGAAAGGATTCATAAGTAAGTTGTAAATGCTTAAATGGTGGTCATAATAATTGCAAAATATGGTTTTTATTTGATTTTCGTCCATTTAAATGTTATGATGACGTAATTCACAACTATTAATTCCACATTTTATACAAATATTTGTAAACATGGCATCTGTATAGTTTTATTTTCGATAACAGATTTAGGAACATCAAGGTAACTAATATTTGTTGAACAAGATCAATACCCTAATATGGCAGCTTTGCAGAACTTATAAAGAAAGGTAAAATAGAACGTGCTTAATGGACGGTATTAAGGGCAATAAAGTATAGTTTACATCAACGGTGGATTATGCACTGGTAATCAATATATTTTTATCTGCCTTAATATTATGTAAGCATATTTTAATTCAGTAAAATACATCCTGGTGCAAGCTATAAAATACGCGGTGCCTATACATCATAAATTTTACGTCGCATTGACCTAGACGAAATGAATTTAGAATCTTCTTTGTGTATATAACCAAACACTGTAATTGGTTGATGATAATATAGCTATTGACGTTTTAAAGGGATATCAAGTCGCTTGGAGAAAACATTTTCAAGTATTCACCAGGTTGTATCTTAAGATCGATATTCGTGTGGATTAGTGGCGCAAGATTATTTGAAGTCATGCTGCTCTATAGTTACATCAAAATGAATAGATCCTATTACGTAAAACCTACAGTATTTGTACTTAGTCGGGCGTTTATTTCTTACACAAAGTTATCTGCAATTCGATCAACAGGTATATGTAAGTAGCTGATCACATATTTACCTTGAAATACAAAAGAAGATATATACGGGTACATTATGATCACGGAAGCTATCAACAGGCGAAATCTAACAAGGAACCTACCAAAAGAAAGATGATAACTAATTTGCCTGAGTAGATATATAAGCAAATTAAACCTTTAGTAAATTGTTTGTACAAAATCGAGCTATGGCTTTATTTCTTCAAAAATGTTATCTGCAAATTGATTGACAGTTCTTTGTAAGTAGCTGATCAAGTACTTGCCTTGAATTACAAAACAAGACATTCACAGGTATATTATTTTTGTGATGGCTATCAAACAGTTTTACCACAGCAGGCAACTGTCAAAAGAACAATATATATATATATATATATATATATATATATATATATATATATATATATATATATATATATATATATATATATCAAAAGCCATATGCACGACAATCAGATCCTGTGATACTCGCTTATTCGTTGCGTTTCTCCGCCTAACATCCAGAGTTGAAAGTTCATAAACATTTGCAGAATTTTTGTCCATATCTTCACTATGTGCAAAATGTCTTTCTCTTACCTCTTATAAGGTCTAATTGGACGTGAGGGAGGGGTGATGTTGGAGATGGAGAGAATTAAAACTACATAATGACGTGCCCACACAGTAACGTTTTCTAACGTTTATTGACAAAATCGTATAAGACGAAGATAAATGATGTATATAACGAATCCGGATCACAGTACAGAGAGGCGCGAGATGGAGCGATTAAGTTGGAGAATGATAATCTATAACGACGTCTGATTAAAGCAAAGCGTAAAACCATGGAAATAAGCTATAATGAATTATAAAAATGCTCAATAATAATAATAATAATAATAATAATAATAATAGCTATTATTATTATTAACCTTCTCTCTCTCTCTCTCTCTCTCTCTCTCTCTCTCTCTCTCTCTCTCTCGCTTTTATCCTGTGTAAATAAAGCATTTTCTTGGGTTGATAATTCCTTGATGTAAGTTAGTAATTGGGTATTATTTGTACAGGATGACAAGTTATAAAACAATTTTCATTATGATCTTGTATATAACTGTATTAAGCAAATGAGCAAAATTACACAAAATGACATCCAATATATAATTCAAAATTAACAATATAACATTAATTGATTCAATCAATCATACGTTGAATAGAAACGATAAAAGTACATGAAACAAATAAACTTGCATCATATACATACATTCAATACAATTTAGTGAAATATTTTCTAGGGACATATTTGTTGCTACATCCAAATTTCCATCGATTACTTAAATTTATACAGGTATACATTAATCTCTTTCTGATCTATCCTCAATTAGCACTTGGCAAATGTCGTGCAACTGTCAAGTTTGGATGAGGATCATACACAAATTTATCGACCCCAGAAATTCACTATAAGGCATTTTTGTTTTCGCAGCGTAAGGTTGAGTGAAGTTAACACTGCGTGTAAGTTGTATTGCATCAATGAATGAATAAAATCGTGTTTTAACTCTGACTTGATTTTGTCTTTCAGTTGATAGATTATACATATATTGGTAGATTGTATATGTAAGTTGCTTCATTCAGTTCGATTTTCATAATGTAAAGATAAAACAAAATTCAGAAGAAATGCAAATATCAAACCTATCTAATGTATCAAATGTAGCTTTATTCATATGAATAAATGTAAACAGCGAAATGTGCCATTGTGACGTCACAGAAGGCAAGGTAAGCGAATAATTTTCTTGCAGGTTTACGTCTCTAAAACCAAATTAGTTTGTTCCAGTTTTTACCTGCTCAGCGAAAATTCTGAAAAATATGATGTGATATCTGGCAAACGTAAATATGATAAATATTGTGAATGAATGCTATCCTGTCATTTTAAAAAAGAAATGTCATTTTCCTGAAATAGACAGAGCAACGCCGGGATAAAACATACGGTATTCCGATTAACATGGGTAATAAATCATAACAAACCCTTACAAGTCAAGTATTGTCCCTTTTTAAAAGTTGTTTCATTCTGTATATTTCAAGCTTCATTATGTATACAACATTCATCTCTGCAACGTATCTTCGTTGTAGGAGTGTAGATGATGCCGTGACAGAAACACAAATCAGTTTATTGCTCTGAAGTCGCTTGATTATATAGCCAGCGAAGAAAGTGAACTTCATGGTTTCTCTGGTTATAAAGGACGAAATCGTCACTCTGCGTCTAATGCACTGGATGAAAATGAATCTGAAAAAACTGTTTGAGTAATCTTATTCAAATATAAGTCGATGCAATTTTCCCTTTGACTATATGTAGTTAAATAAATTTAAGCAAAATATGGAGACTATCATTCTTCATAAGGTGCAAAAAAAAAACAATGAAAATATCTTCCACCCTATCACATCATTGTTGTGTTATAAAACTGAGCAATTTTACCTATTTATAATTATTTCGCTTCTTCAGATGTTTGCTTTAACTATCCTTCTCAAGCCAATACGAACACTTCTTTACGACTGTGCTTTTACATACATTATCCATACGTTTTCTTGCCTTCTTCTACATTTCCGTTTTCAAATGCATTAATAATGCATTCATGGGGTCGCTAAGAGTAACTGCGGGCTCATGGATACCCAGTCAACTTCCGGAACACCTTCCTATTATATGTCAATCTCGCAATCACTTGACCCTTTGTATTGGTGGATTTAACACGATCTCGCTCCAGCTGTCGGGTCTGTGATCAACTGGACTTTTGGAATGTTCTGACGACCTTCTACACTGAATAATTGCTGCGATGGTTCCATCATTGGTTTCCTCTGGATGGCTGTGGTGGTAGAATATTCAAAACGCATATGTAGCGTTTTAGGCGAGTAACTTGGTGCCTTGTGCGATCACACCAACTTCCTTTCTGGTCTCCTCAATAGCGCCTCTGCTACATCTAGGTCATATTAGATGTTTCCCATTTGCCTTGGGTTCTTTCTTATCTTTCTAGAAATCAGTGATGCGTTCGGCTGTCTGGATATTTGAACGTCCCTCTTCTGTTTCTATCTCCTACGTATTTTCTTTCGTTGGCTTAATCAGCAGCGAAACCATTTGTGAGTATGCCGCTGTAAAGTCTTCCCGCACGGATTGCTGAGAGTGAAGCTTATATTTCTTGACCTTCATGAACATCTACGTAATTCCGGGAAAGTTTCAATCATTCATGGTCAGTTTTTCGGCCATATCCGAATACTCTACTATCATATCGCTGCCGGAAGACGGAGCTTTCGTAATTGCATACATTAATTATGGTCGTTAAGCTGATTTGTGTAAACTCTTGTGATACATTTTTCGGGAGGGAGACAATTCTCCGGTCAAGTCAGTATGGGTTTTCTTAGACAAGCCATATTTTTGAACTTGGACGACATCATAATTTTTACCCACCCCCACCCGATCCCCCACGAGTTAGTTTAAACAAGTACGAAAACAACTTTGTTAAAGCAACAGCGTCGATTTCAATATCGATTACCTAACTCGATAACAATCATAGAAAATCATAACAGACGTGAAACAAGAATATGGTTGGCTCAGAAACAATCCCTTTTATGTCGACTACTGCGGTTTTTCGAGATAGATTGCTAAAGGTTTACCACATCTATTTTTGACATTCACACAATATTACTGTAAAAACCAATCTACTGCCATCATCTCAACATAGCAAGAAAATCCGTCTAACGCAGCCTTATAATTATCCTATCACCTTACCTACTATATTTCTTTTGATGCCTTTTGCTCGTTTTATAGCTTCATTATCTGACAGTTTTAAGCACTACATCTTACTTCGCAATCCGACAAAATCAAGGATAGGAACAAAATTTGTTTCATCCTTAAACTTTCCACTAAAAGTTTTGTATTGTCACAGTGAAATCAGCTGGTTTTTTTTGGATAATCTGAAAGATCAAATAATTCTCGGCTGTCGTAAAACTCTTGATAAACTATCCGATTTTATCTTATACATTAGCGAATCAGTGTCAGTAAATAACAATTCTGTATTAGGCCACTTAACCTTAACAAAGTCATAGTGGAACCAATACATTTTTAGGTTAGTCAAGATCAACTTCAACAAAATGACTAATATCGTCTGTTACGATTTTATCGGTTTCTCAAAATGTTTTGTCACTGATCCATCAGTACCAAGCTGGGTCAAGTCCGTAGTAAACAGCACTAACGTCTCTGAGATTTTCAAACATATATGCGAGAACAACACATCTGTGATAAGAGGCATGTCATCATCATCACCAAAATTTAGCATAACCATGATCATCGTCACTAATACTCTCAAGATTTAACCAAGAACAAAACTTATCTTTGTCAGGTAAACATGTTTCATCAAATCTATCCCAATTGTCAAGATTTTCGTATGGAAAGATACCTTTTCTTGTCAACAAGCTTGACTTTTGTCACCGAGACGCTCAGTCAAATTATCAAACTTGCCGCAGCCTTTTACAAACTCATCGAACGATGCAGCCATAAACTGCAAAACTATCAATAACTCTTGACTTGCCAAGTGTCACTAGCATATACTGTTTAGTGTTATTTGGGATGCACTTTATGTTATCGTTGTTGCTCATTTTCTGACGGTTTATTATATCTTTGTTGCCGAAAGCTTCAACTATAATATGAAAATCAAAACCGCGATAATTGTGAAAGACAACAGGAACAAAATTTGGTTGGGTATATTTTAAATTACATTTGTAATGTGCTGGACCGCGATACTTGCCAGTAATATGACAGTGATCTTTTACACGATCTTGAGGCGCAAGCGTACGCGAAAATGTCTGTTCAAGGATGGGACATATTTATGCTGCAGTAAAATCAGGTTCTTGTTTTATTGTCAGCGGGTTCTTCGTTGATGTCTTACTGAGTATCATAATGACATCAACATCGTAGTTAAGATTTTTCAGACGCTAAACAGCAGGAATCGCTCCATGATAAATTGTTATTGATTTTGATAAACCTTTATCAGCAGCACAGAAATCTTTATATGCTACTCCACAAGGAATATGTTCTTGAATTCTTCTTGTCGAAGATTTATTGCGGTTATTTACTGCTCCTTTCACTGGAAATAAAATAAACTCGAAATCTGCGGAAATAATAAAAGGCATCTTGTTTCTGTAGTTTGTAAATTGTAATATCTTTTCATCTTTGCCAGGCATATATATCCGCTGTACGTCAGAGCAATAATCGAGATGTCGATCAAGTACTTGCTGAGACGTTTAGCCGTGCAAGCATCTGACACCTTTTTCTTTCTTTATGCTTGTTGTATGGACCTCCGACTAGCCCGTTAAAATTTTTTATCCACGCGTAATGAAGTTTATAAACAAAATATGTATTGTTGTTTGTGATGCTCGGCCGCTGATGTATTTAGGATATATCTTTTGTGATTCATCATCGACACCAAACACGTTAATACCTCCTGTTAACAGGAGATTGTTTTGTTTCTCAAATTTTGGAATTTGATTCTCATCAACAGGAACGTCAATCCCGCTAAATTTTAGACTGTTAATATAACTAGTATAATTCGATACCAAACCCAGCAAATGCAGTTGCATTTATTTTCGACTGACAGCTTTTAGTCGAAAATAAAACTTTCTTTGCGATATCAGCAAGTTTTAACATCGCTATATGTACTGTTTTATATTTCTTCAATTAAGTTTGATATGAAAATTTTTATCCTGTAACCAGCTGGTTACAGGATAAAAGTAAAAGCGGAAGATTATACAGAATATACTGAAATATTTATACTTCTGTGAGGAGATTCCAACGGGGATGCAAGTGTGTCATGTAAATCATCAGGTCACCAATTATAACATTTCAATTTTGTCATTGCAAGACGAGTTTAAACCACATTCGGTCTATGATTTTTACGAGTCGAACAATCGAGGAATTATTCGAAATATTAAAACAAAAAATGTTGCTGGTCGTGTCGATTCGGATTTGGAAGTAGCCTCGTAGATTTGGAAGTAGACTTCCCGCTATTTCTGCTAGCAACATCCATATGAATTCACTTTGTTTTCTTTTTGACCGCGATGCGGTTCTCTTTACTTAGTTGTTTTACGTTACCGAACACTTTGTGTTTCAGGCATTTTGTATTACTGTTATTAGATAAAAGCTTTTCATTTTACATAATTTGTTTGATTCTTTCACTGTACACATATTTCTTTTGTCGCACCTGATATGGCACCTGATGCTTCAGCGTTTCTAATGTTCTTATTTCGATAGTATCGTTTCTACAATAGTTGCTAGTGCAGGTCCCAGAGATCTTCCACTTATTTCTTTACTTCGAGCCATTACAGTAACTTCAGCTGCTGATAAATTCAAAATAAATGGCTTGCGTTGTTGTGTTTTATTGATTTGTATTTGTGATAACAGCAGGATTGCTGTCTGTGGGTTCCTCTGCGTTCTGAAATCTATCTTCAGCTAAACTGACTGTCGTTTAACGATAGGATGTGTTAGGTTGTTTTTTTTAACTTGTCCCAGTGATAAGTCTATTTCGTGTATAATATATGTCATTGTATTTTCTTTTTCTTTTGTTTGATAAAATTGTACCACTTGCTGAAAATGCACAACACTTCACACACCCAGATAGTCATTCTGCCTTTTGTTAGAAAATCAATACATTCTGCCGCTTGCTAGAAAATCATTACACGCTCGCTGTAATGTGCAGAGTACCACACACCTGGATAGTCAGTATACCTTTTATAGAATCGATTGTAATGAATCTGTCAGATAAGATCAGCGAATAAGTGTAATATTCAACAGCTGGAATCCCTCCTAGAGTCCATGTAACCTCAATATCTGAAGTTGATCCAATAGCTCTTTCGGAGTATTTTGATACGCCAAAGTGAAATAACGGATAAAGTGTTCTAAACTCTTCGATTGAAATTTGAGATCCTGATACTTTCGCATTGTTTCTATAAGATACATGTACGCACAAGATTACGTTTCTATCAGCAAATGATGCACCATTATCTGCAAAGTTGCATTCGATTGCTCGTTCTGGATACTTTTTAGAATTTATTCTGACAAATATTAGTCGGACATCTGGGCTGTCAAAAATAGAATTGTTTTGTGTTTGATCATTCCGTCGGTTTTGTTTCTGAAATACGATAAACATGTGTCTTGGTAACTGTTCGCTTGGTGTTGGTATTATTCTCTACGTGTTATCAGTCTAATATGGTACCGCTGTTTGATAAATTTTATTTTGCTTAAAATACAGTTTCTTGGTAAACAAGGATAATATTGCCTCAAGTTCAATTGTTTTGTCACAAATTGACAATCAGCAGCAACAGACGATTTTATCAGATAGTCGTTTTGATCTGCTCAATCGAGAATAAGAGTACGTTTATAACAGGAAACACTTTGTTGTAGTCGCGGCAAAATCCGAATATTGTGCTAAGGGGCAGCATCATTGTTATTTGATTTGAACTGTCTGGGATTGTTTTCCTTTAGCATAGCCTACGTTGTACATAGAGTTTTTGACAGGTATATTTAATATTTTATTTAATACTGCAAATATTACAGTTGCATCAGCTGAGGCACCTGGTGCGGTGACACCAATAATATTACACGCAGCGGTCAATAAGAAACTTACAGCAGCAGCATCTGCATCTGCACCAAAAGCAGCAGAGTTAGCGATAAGATAACCTTTAACTGCAACTACATTAGCAGCAGTGTCAGCGACAACAGCAAGATTATCTCTAAGCGGATCAAACTCAACTGAATCAGTATTAGATCTCAATTATTTTTTAACCACATCATATTTGTCACAACAGATCGCCAGTAATGGTCACAATATTAAAAATTGTACTTGCTACTGGCAAATGCATATAAATATCTTCTACGGTAAGATTAGCGCTTTTGAACAAACTCCAACCGTTGTTTACGAGTGATACTGGAGTACCAGTAGTAATATTACAACCTACTGCTGTTTGGATTATACCTTGCATTTCGAGAACAGCTTTATCTGGTATTAGAAACACATCTTTATCGCTTGTATTAAACGTTATTGTGCCCATCTTGTTAGGATCCTTTGAGCTTTTCCCGAGATACTCAACATACTCAAATTATGTTGTTGAGTTATGTGGTGGTATTTCCTCGGTCAGGTTAAGGTAATTTTGATAGACATTTTTGTATTTGTAAATGTGAGATAAAATTGCGGTAGGTTGCAAAGCAACCCACTATAAAACGGCAACATCAAAGAACCTCACCGCGGTTTGAGGTCGTGTTTTCGTAACAGGTCTTTTAATAATTTCTTCGTCTGACGGAGATAGTAGGATGTTTGTGTCGTTTTTACCAATGCCGTAGCTGTTTCTAATGTTGTTATTATTTCAGAAATTGCTTGCTTAATATCTGCTGCACTTGGCAGAATGCTTGGCACTTCGCCCTTGATTTATCAGTAATCTTTCGTCCGACATCTGTACCTGTGTTTAGATGCAGCTCCTGTGGCAAAAGCTTTTGATGCGTCTAACGCGATAGTTGCTACTTTATTTGCAATTCCAGTATATTTTCAATTATTTTAGAGAATATATTTCCGAGGAAACCTCACACAATTTTTCTGCGATGAACGTTTCATTCTTTCATCTTGTTATACAAATGCCTGAAAATATTTATCCCAGTGAGCTAGCTCACTCTATGAACTAGTTGACTGACGTCACGTGCAGATAATATGTTACAATTTCATTAATGATAATGAGCTGTCTGCATGATTGATCAGTCAGCGTCATCGTGATCGACGATCTTTGATTTTCGACACTAACAGGATAGTAGATTATTTGTCATGGAGTTACTTGCATCAGCGAATTTGGTTGAACATCAGGAGAAAAAAATATAAATTGTTTGTCCTCTACTGTCACGTGCTTTATACGATCCGCTGACAGTCGAACAGTTTACTAAATCGTATTTACCTTTTGTTATATCCACTGGTAACTCGCTTTCATACGGTATTGTTGCAACTGTTGCAGATCCTTACTGATGTTTATTAAATCCGAGTAATGATCCGATTGTATCTTGTTTACTGAGATCGATGAAGAATTTTTTCTTTTTTTAGTGTTATTCTAGATCGTAAAGTGTTATGATTTAGAATGAGCTTAAAAGTATCTGATGAGATACCGCTGCTGTCAGCGGATATAAAATATTTTTGTTGTTGTTTTCATCTGTAACATTGTAAGCCTTGCAGTATCTTAACATAATTCCATACGACAACACCTCCTGTTAAATCATCATTGATGCAAGTTTTAACATTTGCCATGGCGTGCCAGACAGTAGCTGATACTAGTCCTATTTCCTATTAATTATCGCTGATAAGTTCCATTGGTTGATTATAATTAACAGAGAAGTTTGCACTGTATGCCTTAGTTTGAGATGAGTCAAGTATACATGTAGTAGATAACATTCTTATTTTATCCGATAGATAAAACTCGGAGTGCTTTCCAGTTAATAATTAAATCGCCGTGATAAGATCACTATGTAAAATATAACATTTGTCGGATGTTAGATAACCGTTTGATATGGGATTATCTAAAGTATCAACACTTTTGTTGGCGATTGCTGTGCTTACATTTCCGGTGTTTTTTGATGTGGTTAGTAACATTAGTCTATCAACTATCTGAGCTGGGAATTAAAGATTTTACCTTATATTCCTTGACTCTCACTTGTATTCAAAACTGCTGCACTTGGCAGAATGCTTGGCACTCCGACTCCTCGACTCTCACACAATTTGTTTTAACCATTATACTAAATTTATATCGTTGGTCAAAATCTTCAACTCTATCTTTGAGTAACTTCAAGATAAAGATTAGCAATAGTACCATGTCGTATTTCAGCATGAGCTTCCTTAGCATCATCAACTGTTTTTGGATTTATATAAATTATCTCTAAAATCACTAAAATCTTTTGCTATGTTTTGAGATCGATTTCAAACTCGTTAATTCTATCAGATTTCCAATTTTTTACTTTTTTAAGATTAATCAAATTGCTTTTTATAAATTTTGACACAAACATAGCGTATTCAAAATCTCTTATTACATGATCAATACGATCCTGTTATGTTTTGATCTGGGTTTTTTCCATCTCTTTTTTCTGCTCTTGTACAATATTTTTTTATATTTTTCTTCCCTCGCTTGAGCTAATTGCTCCTGCTGTTTAATATTTTGTAACAACTCAGCTTGTCGTGCGGCTGGATATTCTACTTGCTCAACAATTTTCTTCTATCCTTCAACTATACCAAGTGATCATTTCTCCAATATTGTTTTAGCGTACGCTGGTTATGTTGCATAAATATCCGGTTGTTTGCCAAGTACAACTTCAGTCACTGGTCTAAAAGGTCTTGCAGTTTCTTAAATGCAGCTCTTTTTGAAACAAATTTCGTTAGAACCTTTATTCGTTTCGCGTCCATTTTTATAGATATCTGTCAGATACACTTTTGGATCGCTCTGCTGCACCAAACACAATATCAGAAATTTTGTGCACAATATTTAATCATGCGATGATGTTGAACGAGACATATTTGATCAGGACCTTGACGATACTACAACTGTAGAACCTAATATTGATGACGATTATGACTCAAATCATAGTTCCAAATAAAGTGCGTTGAAAAATTATAAAAAGAACTTAAATACAAAAGAATCAAGGAGTTGTTTGCTAAATATCTCAACCTACCCGTCGATGACATAAATTCAGAAGAAGCGCATATTCGCGGTATTTTAAGTTTTGAAACGGCATATGTAATTCTCATGCAATATCCGGAAAATATTACAGCAAAATAATAGACGTGCTGAACTGCATTCTTATGTTACTTACAACATCGGGATTAGAATCAGCACGAAGGACAGCAAATCCATTACTCTTGATAGTGTCTTGGGTAGGTATTGTATTATCAGCGATAAATAAAAAATCGAACCCAAATACGAGAACAAAAGTACGTCTTGTTAAATAGTAATAGCTCCCTACAACAAGTTCTTGGTCAACTTTGAGCTTATCTGAGAGGTGAGAAGTTTATTATGTTAGATCGATACAAGAACTGCGAAAAAAAGACAATTTGCTAAGTTGACATGATACCGAACAGAGCTGGCAAATATGAAAACCAATACTCAGTAAATTTTGTGTGAAATATGAAATATGGAAACAATAACAGTATAGTATAATACGTTAAAGATTAACATAATTCTTTTCCGAGGTGAGCATATGACGATTATGATTCACAAAGAAAAATACAGCATGTATTTCAAAAGCAGAAAAAAGATAAAGTTGTCTCTTGTTCATAAAGATTATTCAGTGTATTTTCATAAACATGCTTAGGTCACAGACCCACTTCTTGATGTTGCCGATAATCTTTCCAATCCGATATCACAAGACAAATATACAAAGATAACGAGCTAAAAAATTGTTATGCGATAAATTGATAATCTCACATGGACATTTAATCAAGATATCAGAACATGGCTGTCTTGACAGTTTTAAGAATAATTTACATTTGTTCTGTCTTGACGATCAGAGTTAAATAACAGCAAAAGCCGAGACTTTAAAAATTATCTCGACAAGTTACTATGTAAAGCTTTTGTGTGAACAAATATAACAGATATCACAGTAGTGGAAATAAAGAGGATTGTTTCTGAGCCAACCATATTTTTGCTTGACGACTACGATGATTTCCACGATAGGTCCTAGAGTTATGTAATCGATAATGAAATCGCCGCTGTTGACTCAACAAAGTTGTTTTCGTATTTGTTCAGACTAATCTGGAGAAATGGGCTGAGGGGTAAAAATCATGCTGTCGTTCATATTCAAAAATATGGCTTGGCTAAATAAAACCATTATATCCACTACTCAAGTCGATAAAACAGTTCGGATCTCAGGTGGCCTCCGCAAACATCCCACCAATGCATATTTGAGAGACAATGCGTATCAATCCCATGGAATATCATCAACATGCTACAATTGTCCCTAATCACCTGGACAAGTGTGCGTATCCTTGTGTAACATCGATCATGTCCGTGTTCTTGGGTGAGCCCTATACACATATTTTCATTTGGTTGTTCCGGTGGCCAAACATGACATAGACTTACACTACAACATTATTCACGTTCTGGTCTAAGTCGTAGATGTTGTGGGCTTCGTCGATCATGGAAAAAACTGGATCTCCCCGACGACGACATCTTTGATGACTCAAGCGCGCACGTGTAATCCTTGAGTATATCATAACACTGCTGATCATTCGAGGATGGAGGGATCACATACAAAAGATTCACATTCTGCAATAGCTGTATTTTTTCCCGGATCTACTGGGAACTATGACCAGCGGGCGAACCAAGTTCGGAAATATGTCTCCGTGTTTGGGCGGTAGGGGCTTTGATACAGAAAAGTCAATGGCGTTAAAAAAATTTCCAATAGATGTCAATCCTTGTAATTTTATAAGCATGCCTTCAAACTGTGTGCAATCCCACACAAAAACACGTACCACTAACCCAACTCGGGTTGAAACACATAATTGCAGTCGCAATCGTTGGAGCATGGACCGTCTCGCAGACCATCCAGTTGAAAAGAAATACAAATTCCACGGTGATATCGATGCTGCGCTAACAAACTATCTGGGATACCTTAAAGTAAATATCCTGATGATAAACATATTACCGGATACAATTACTGCGGGCCTGAACACAGCTAGATATACGGCTACACAATAACCAACCAAAACCTTGAACAAACCTGTATGTTATCGCCACGATCTCGCATACGAAGCATCATAATATCTTTGTGTGTTTCGATGCGCCGACGTGGGTCTAATCCATGACTTGCATGCGATTGCTGAACCTGGAGAATCACTAGATGGTTTGTTAAAGGAGGCATGGAGGCCGCGATAGCACTTCGAGATAAAGGATAGATAGAACAAACATGGCTTCTCAACGAACCGTGTAAGCTATATACTCGAGCCAAAGCGGATACTGGAAGGGCGAAGCAGCCGTTTGAAGTTAGCGTGCACTGCAAAAGTTATAAACGGGGTCGTTCAAGCTCTCTGATATACAATATATTTATCATTCCGGAATTCCGAGTATAGGCAGTCATGATGCCCGTTTAAGAAATTCGCCTAAAAGTATTCAATGACCTTGACTTTGCGAATTGTTTCTTTAAGCATCGCCACTGAGCCTATCCTTTAGTTGTTAACTAGAATCGAAAGACGGCTCGATGAGTGCTGTCTCCTCTTCGGCTGGTGGGTCGTTCTCATGATGACTAAGCTCATAATTCGTTTCAAGATCAAATCCACCTTCAATATTTGTTTGTCTTTATTCTGGTGGCGTATCGTTAGGCCTGCTTATTGAAGAGAGGACACGTGGTAAAGGCTGGTAATGAGTATTGAAACGTAAGATCTTTTCCGGTTATGGGCGATAATCCCAATTTGCCTGATAACCTTGAAAACCCTGAACGCCATTAATTAACATAGTTGTCGAAAAGTAACACTTTATAGACATATTTGTACACAAACAACCGCTCGGACAGAGTGCAATTGAACCTCTCCACAATGTCCTGCGCGCGATGGAATGTCAGTCCTCGACTGTTGAAATATCCTGATATTTCCTGCCCCGTCTCAGGAGCATGCTCTGCTTACATAAGAGATGCGACACGACACACATAATCTCCTGGCCAAGATCCATCTTCATCCGCTTGGATCACATCATCAGCACCCGTTTGTAGACTTGGGTCAGAGCTTCGGTGAATTTAGGAGTTTCGTGAATGGTCAGGGGCTCGTATGATGCGGTGGTTACAGAAAACAGACTAAGTGCACCTAGTTCGGGGCAGCAACATCGAACTGTAGCCGTGGCATTTTGTAAAGTGCGATTAGGTAAATTAACCACACGACTTCTTCCTGAGCCATTCAATGGCAGCATTTTGTAGAACTTTGTCGGCCTCTCCAGGGTGTTCTATATCGCTGCAAACTTAGCATCCATATACCATTATAGCTGCAGACCAGAACTCTTGCTACAATATTTCAACTCAAGAAACACCTGCAGATGCTTGGGAGAAATATTTACAATCCACGAAGTCAACAAAACAAGAGTTCTCATCGAGACACATTGGTCCATCTATTTACTGCTCAGGCGAGGACGTGCAAAAGTCAGAAAGCTTAGGCTCGTCGGTGAGCTACAGGCCGTCTTCGTTTTACCGGCCCCTCACCTGTGTTGAAGCTGTGTTCAAGATCGAATCCTGCTTCCATCATGTTTAGATTTTGCTCAGGTGACGAATCGCTTTGCGGCAAACTTGAACAATTTTCTGTGTTTAATCTTTGCAAGCTCTGGTCGATGGCCCTGAATCACTCTATCTGCATTAGCCAGATATCCTTGTAGATCCTCGAGACTTACGGCATCGTCGATATGTTGCTTCGAGCTTTGTACTGATTTTTAATGGTGGCTTGACCTAGGTTTTAACGTTAGTTGTTGTGCCCCAACCGGTTGTATTGTGCCTCTCTCAAAGTAATAGTGACTGCTTGGAGGGATCATATTGATGCGGTTGAGTTTGGAAATCTGAAAACGTTTGGCCTATGACGTTTCTGTTGTTAGTGATGACAACGCTTGTTTTTATATTCAGAAAAATTGAAGGACACGTGTCCTCTCAGCGTGTAGCCTTTATCATACTCCCCGGCGGGATCTTCCACTACCACATTAAAAAAATATTTGCGGCGTTAGTATTGAAATGCTAAGGTGCTCTTGCCTGGATATGCTGAATACACGATATGCGACTTTTCTCTATGCCGCAGGAAAAGTACGTATCATACTCTTGAATCCTTCCTCAAACACCTCACTCAGCTCGCTTATGTTGCTTATCATGCTGATTCACCTGCATTATGACTAACTACAGCTTCCGTATAACAGGTTGTGCATTTAGCGGCATACATAAGGTATGCAAACCATACATAATTTCCGAAACGAAAAGAATCTCAGGCACATTAACAGTATTCCTTCCCTTTCTGCGCGCATCAGCTTCCGTCGTACATTTTGGTTTACCGCATTCCCTACATAGCCCTACATCTGTGCGCGTTATCTTCCTGCATAAGTGACACGGCGTCGGCAGTGTTTTTCTATTGGCTCATCCTGTGAGGGTGCATTCTGCAGTAGTCAAGGACACACATTATATCATCTCCTTCACCATCAGTCATTAACTCATGTTCAAATTCTAGCAGTAACCATAGTACAGTGTAGTCTCTGAAAGATGTGCGATCTATGGTATATATAATGTAGCAAAGTTCGCCTTTGTAAAATAGACATCGTCTCTGCTTGTTTCCTCAGCGATAAATGAGCGGAACCAGTACTGGAAAGTTGCCGGCCGCGCACATGGCACTTACACTGGTAATAGTCAAAAAGCTCACCAGATCGCTCCAGCCTTGACACTGCTCGAGATATGTACTTCGTGTATAAAAGCCATCCAAGCTCTTTGTTAAACACGAGGATACTGTTTTCGTTACCAAACCCTAGAAACTACCTCATAATTATTTGTTTCACACTGCGCGCCATGAATTCGTCCTGATTCACTACGCTCACGCCTTCGGCTCTATAAAGACAGTCCGAGTATATGAGCGTATTGCTTTAGCACATACATAGTGGAAACATATAGCAATATACAATTTAGTGGAGGCTATATTTGTGACAGGATTAAAACCGAATGGATCTTGGATCGAGTGAAAAGACCGAACATACTGAATGCGAATAAAATATAGTTCATGAAATGAAAACAAAACTTTACTAGACCAACATACACGTAGACACTAATAATGATTTTACCTCGCACTCTGACAACTCAATAAACATAAGACTCAAAAAAGAAAGAAAGAAATAAAGAAAGAAAGAACACGCTTGTCAAATGATTCGAAACAACTGCAAGGAATGTGTAAGATATAAAAATGATAAATATGGTTGATGTAGCTATATGATATACAACGAATACAGTCCATTCGGCAATATGCTTATAGGACATGTTGTTGTTGTTGTTGTGGGGTTTAACGCCATTTTTCAGCACACGATAGGCTATGCATGGCGGCCAGTATTAATGGTGGAGGAAAAACCCGGGAAAACCCCGGGAAGAACCACCGACTCACGAGAAGTTACTGGCAAGCTTTCTCACATACCCACATTGGCCAAAACCTAGACTCGAACCCACGCAGACAGAGGTGAGATGGCAGTGATCTGTAACGGAGAGCGTTTTAGATCACTCGGCCACTCTATATGAAATGAATATGATCCATACAATAATATACTTTAAAGAATTTATCATGGTTCAGTCAACCATATGCTTTATAGCAATGAGTATGGTCCATACAACCATATGTCCTTATTATTATAACTCACCGTTCACTCTCCTTTTGCACAGCCCAGAATCCATATCATTCAACAAACTTTCACTATCACAAATTAGGCTGCCTCGTTGCTAACAATATTGCTACATATAACAGCTACGTTACCATGTTACTAGTTAAATATGTTACAGCAATAGCTGTGTTACCACATTATCAGTGTATGCTTCTACAACTAAAACCTCTTCGAGTCTTTTGCTGCACGTTGCCAGGCCGATCACTTATATGCTGCCACGCTGCTATTCCTATCAGCTATGCTGCCAGCCTTCAATCCCTTCTAGCTATAAATACTGGCTATCGCAGTACACTGAATAAACGTTATTTAATAACAAAATATACACATCTCCCAAATCATAACCAACACATAGAAATACACTAAATATTGCACGACAAGTTCATAAAATGCATGCTACCATCAATTTCCTACGTCAATATAAAGCTCTCAACAGTGAATGACATCAAACAATTTTCCAAAACCAGGCTGTATCATTTTCCAAAAGTGTAAGCCTCAAGAATGGAAGAGAAAAAGGGGATTTAAAATACAGATATATATGAGGAATTTAAAATACAGATATAATTAAAAGTGTTACGTATGTAATCTACTACTTATTCCTATGACTGTGGTACGTTTTCTACTATAGACACTCCCTAACAATATATAGACGATCACGGTGCATGTACATAACAACATGTTTTCTATAAATACTAACAAAATGTGCAAGAACCACGGGTAAGGTACATTGCGATATATGTGCATCTCTCTGCGAGAGAACTTCAACGAGATGTCCGTTATACTCAATCATTGGAAGAAAAGAGAGAAGAAAAGGAAACTTATTTAAAATGAATCGTTCTAAGGCATTTTCAAGTCATTTGCTTGCCTTATTCTGGGACAATATTCACCAACATCCATCCATCCATACATCCATCCATACATGCATAATTACAACATACATACATCCGAATATATATCCGTCCATCAATACATGCATTCACATGCCTTTCCGCCAATAATGCGTTTGTATATCTTGTTACATGTTAATAAACTCATTCATTTGAACATGTTATGATCGCTTCATGTCAATATCTTACGTAATACATGGTCTGTTCCTGAAGTGTTGAAATTGGCGTACATAATGTATGAGTCCTTTATCTCTGGACTTCGCTTCGTACATGCCTATGGTTTCCGTCTTAGAAGGATAATATTTTAACAGGGCTGATATTTGCGTGTCATTGTACATGCAATTTACCTCGGTAAATATTAGTAATATATGATATTAATAATTAAGAAATGTTACTCGTAAAATATTTCACTTCTTTCGTAAGAGTCAAAAGTATGTTTCATGTTTCTATTTACTGCATTGTTCTTATTATAAAAGGTTTTAGCCACAAAAGTTGATTTTATATCCACATTGCTGATATTGAGAACATGGCCTTTGTGCTAATTGGCAAATTCCTAAACCACGCCTATCAACCACCATATGTCAATCAATTGCGTGAATGTCCCGATATCAAACTAGACGGTATTTCTAATAAAACGGTCCAAGTTCAAAAGGAAACATGTTATTGTGATAAACTTTTCAAACTACTAACGTCAGTTTCCAGATAAAGCCATACTAATAATGAATCATGGTTATTTTAGTTCAAGTGAGTCGTTAATACCCGATGAAAATAAACAGCACGGAGAAACATATCGGTAAAATAATATTTAGTAATACAATAAAATTCGATGCAATAATCTAGACTCATGTCATCACGTATACTATACAATGAATCCTATATTAAAAGCTAGATCTCTCTAGAGATCACAAGGAACAAGGAACAACATGATTTAATTATTTATTTGATACTTTTGCTTATAAATCTGTAGTGAATGACCACCTGCCTTGAGAGACCACGAGATCACTCTATGGTGTCCCTATACTTCATAGAGGGCGAGAGATGCAATGCAGAATACAGAACATTATAACAATTACGACAGCTACAGAGGTATATACATCTGTATATTGCAAGTTTGCTTACATAACTACGTTGGCCGAGCCGAGACTCGAACCCACTCTGACAGGGGTGAGATTTCAGGCATCTGCAAAGGCGAGCACATTAGAGCACTTCATAATATAATTCGATTCCCAACTAATAGAAAATATGGCCAAGTTCCTAGATATCACGATTGCAAAGCGCAACAGAAAGTTGATACCCCCCAAAAAAACACGAGTTGTATGGGTAAATGTGTTTTTGTCCGGTTGCAACCAAAACTATGCAAACAGCTGTTCAGAAATTTTCAAGGTGACATAAAGACGTAAGATTTTTAAATGTTGCACAAAAGATTAAACATTAGATAGCTGATGCCATGATGAACCTACTATCGATACGAAGAATTAGTATGCCTTATTGGGCCACATTTCTAGTGTGAAAAATCTGTACTTGCATTGAAATATGTCGATTACATGTGACAGATAATTGCACGTACAAATAATATCGATCCATCATTGAACATAGCTGTAAATATGAACCTACACAAAGCATTTTATCGATCGTATATTTTTTACGTGTCTTCTTCACCCAGTAACACTACTGATAAAGCAATTTGTTTAGATACTTGTGATTTTCAAAGACGTACGTATCGAATCTTTGAGTCTAGTGACCAAATGTTTGTCTTAGTGACGAGAATTGTCTCATATAGACGGCTATAGTGGATATCATAAGTTATGCTCTGTTATTTTTAATCAGATGTTGGTTTACAGAATTGAAAGTGTTACATATATTTTGATGATTGTCTACTCTCTTTATAATACTAGCTGAATGCCAGTTTAGCACATTTATTGTATTGCTGTATATGATGTGCTAAACTTCAACAAAATATATCAGCGAGCTGATTGATTATACTGGTCCACAGCCAAAATGCTTCAGAAATAAATCTAGTCAAATTGTATTAATTATGGGTCACTGAGAACGAAAATAATCACTGCACTTGTTGAGTGGCTCTAGTTTTAAAGATATGATACTGAGTCAGTATATACGACCCTTGACTTGGGAATGGCGGAGGATAAGTGAGTTATAAAGGAAAGGCATCTCAGTATAAACCAGTAATGACTAAAATACATCTTTGACTGGATCTATGAATAAATCTATGACCGGGTTTGTACATTACTTGCATTTTAGGCAAAATAAAGAATGACGCAATCTGAAGCTGGTATTGCTTCATACATTTTATGAATTGTTATTCCGAGAAGCCATTGATAATGCAATCATAACTAAGCTTAGATCACTCTGCTGAACAAATTGCCCTATATCAACTCTAGACATCGTGCTCTCTTATTTGTCAGGGTTTGATTTTGCAAAAGGGACACCTTTCTATTTAGCCAAAGTGAGCAGAGATGCCTCGTACGTGTATGAACAATGAAGATAACTTCTGCTATGTTTGTGGTGAAGTGATTTTTGCATCACAAAAGCGCAATATAACCACTATGGTTAAGAAAGCCAATCACTTATTTTTTGGCTGCAAAATAGGTAACCAGGACAATAGGTGGGCCCCACACATATGCTGCAACACTTGTGCAACATATCTTAGCCAGTGTTTGAACAGGAAACGGAAATCTATGCCTTTTGCAGTGGCAATGATTTGGAACTAAAATATCATATCAGCAGGTGTTACTTCTGCATGGTGCCTCCAGTAGGGAAAGGTGTGTCAAAGAGGACAATGTGTACTGTGCATTATCCAAATATGCCATCAGCTGTACGCCCAGTAGCTCAGGGAGAAGGATTTCCGGTTCCAGACACATTCTCACTTGAACCAGACGAGGAAAAGGAAGAGTATATGCAAATTCTAGTCTTGAACCATTAATGTCACATGACCCAAATTTTTTCACATCTTCCTCTGAACCACACCTCATAACACAAGGTAAACTGAATGACCTTGTCAGGGAGTTGGAACTATTCAAGAGAAAGGTAGAGCTGTTGGGCTCCAGACTACAGCGGTGGAATCTCCTGGCAAGTGATGTTACTCTTTCCATGCTCCGTGACCGTGAAAAGGATCTTGTCCCATTCCCCATGCTTCTTCATGGAAGGTTATCTTGCAGCCTTCAACAACATAAGTAGTGTGATGGCAGCTCTCAACATCGTTTATGATCCACATGAGTAGAGACTGTTCATTGTTGCTTCAGAATAGATTTTTTTTGCCATCAATTCCAGTTGGTCATGCAATCCATATGAAGGAAACCCATAAAAACATGAAACAACGTTTGAGGTGCATAATAAACTATTACCATCATCAGAGGCAGCTTTGTGACGATTAGAATGTTCTTGCTCTCTTGCTTTGTCTGCAGACAGGATACACAAAGTACTGCTGTTTTCTCTCTGAATGGGATATTCGTGCGAGACATTCCCAATACATCAAGACAGATTGGCCACTCCGACAGTCATTAAAGGAGGAAAAATTTTCAGCATCCACTACTTGTTGAGTCAAGGAAGATTTTGTTACCACACTTGCACATCAAACTGGGTCTGATGAAGAACTTTGTCAGGGCCATGTGCAAAACACAAGCTGATGTCAAGTACCTCTGTGGAAAATTTCAAAGTTATGTGAATCTAAGACAAAGGAGGATGTATTTGTTGGTCCTCAGATTCTTGAACTTCTTCGAGATGTGCATTTGACCGTGCAATGCGTGGCAAGGAAACAACGCCAGTGAAAGCCTTCCAGTTTGTGGCAACAAATTTTCTCGGAGAACTATAAGGAATTGGTGGACAACATTCCCAAAGCATACAGAAGCCTTGGTTGCAACATGTCACTAAAGATACATTTTGCACAATCTTATCTTGCGGAACAGTGAACAACGATCATGACAAGCGATTTTACCAGGACACTGCAACGTTGGAAAAACGCAATCAAGGCAAATGGATCCCATCCGTATTTGCAGACTATTACTGGACAGTCACAAGAGATGTTACATTTAATGAATACAAGAGACAAGCCAAGAAGATCCGAGTAGACACTGAATAAGAACTAAACTAAAATCTTATATATACATAATAGCTTTTTGCCTTTTGTTTCATGATAAATGTTATTTATATAACCCTTTTGCTGTTTTTTCTAAGTGTTACATAAACAGGACATGTGAAATATCATCATGTAAAGCAACAATAATCACATGAAAAAACATAGGTTTACAATTTATGATTAAAACTCTGCTATCTACGCAATATACTAAAACGTAAATTCTAAAAACTTAAATCTCTTGGAAACAGTAGTCATTCAGTTGATTTTATTGTCGTATTTGAATTCAGCACATCAAGATCAATAATAAATAACACATTTTATCTCTGAAGCAGAGCGACTTCTATATATTTGTAGACCAATGTTATATGTTTATGGTGGTATACAGTATCATTACTATTTATCGTTTGATAGATACTTGTGTCTTTTTGTTATTCGGTGACACACCAAAACAAAATACATCTTTCTTAATTCCTATGATATGTATAACGAGTCTGACTGCAACGATTAAGACTTAGTGTGTGTCTGGGTAAGTGAAAATTTCAGCTGGAATCATCCAATATTTATTCTCTGAGATACCGTAGTGATGATGAAAGGATCACTGCACTTTCGGTACTTTGGAGTCAGATCACAATTAACACTGAAATCATGTAAATTGTGTTGTTTTTCATATTTTAGTGATGATTCATGAGAGACACCTTCATATTTTAATTGATGTTACCACACGATGTAATGGTGCTTTTTCCTTTTTCGTTTCTTCAATGGGTTAAACAGTAATGGCATAGAAAATGGCTCTAGACAATCCTCCACTCCAAAACTACTCCCGTCCCAACTTATATACTATTTATGACAATGTTAGAAATCATGTTATGCAGTTATATAGTGCTAGTTTAGTTTAGTACTTCCATAAGACCATATTTTCTAAATAAAATGAGTTTGTAGAGCTCCATACCTGTATTATAAATATATAAATGCGTTATAACCCCCTTCCATATTGCTTTGTTATTAAGATAAATCCAATTATGTTTCTTTTTCCTTAAACTCGTCTAATTTTAGACCTTCTTCAAACAGTTATTTCCTCTGCAATGTGAGGTAAAAGAAAGTATTATTATAGTTAGGATTGTATTCAATAATTACTTAAATATACACCTTGAAGCTGAGCATGCGAACATATGTATCAGTAACTACATAACAGTTTGCCATTCATAGGAAAATAGGGGTTGGGAGTGTGAGTGTGATGATGAAGGCTAGAATTGGATATTTTAACCGACCCAGTGGAAGAGGCCAGCCACCGCCTATCAGTGAAAGGCGGTGTCAGATTCTTCAAATAGTTCTCAAACGGTTTGCAGGGTGCGTTTATGGTTGGCTTCACACTGGTTCACGTGATTTGTGATTTACTACTTCTTCCATTTTAATATCACCACGCAACTATGGTATGCATAGTACATATAATGTCCTAAATAGAAAAGATCCCATCAAGCTCATATTTTGAGCAGTCGCTCAACAAAGACCTTAGTGCACTCTGGTCTTCGTGCCTGTGCGCATCAACTTCCCTCGCACATTCTTGCAGCCACAAGAGTATTATTAACAAACTCAAGCAAACATTTTCATTGTAGGTCAGCTATAGAGCAGTCATATATGAAAATGAAAGATGACCCATAGTCAAAGAATTTCAAATAAAATATATAAACTATCAGGTCAGTTGTATACTTTGTCTGTTATATGAGAAATGACTTAAGAGTACTTTATTCAAAACATGTTACATAAAATGACAATCTCACGGAAATAAACGTGTCTATTAATTTAGAACACCAAAGTCCCATTTTAACTTAAATGTTTGAAAGCACCAAACTTGTGAAGGAATTGCAAAAGATAATAGACCTTCAAATTATTGAAATAAAGTTCAAAATGCTGATATTTTTAAAATATATCATGATCTGTTGAATGTTACTAATCACTCTCTAATCAGTCATATGGTATCAATGGAGAATATAAGTAGTTTTTGCATTTATTCTGCATTTGAAAAAAGTACATGAGAAACCATTGTTGAAAATAAAAGTAAAGACGATAAGTCAGAATCTATCCTTCATCCCATACAATGTGGCATTGTATCGATTATGAGGAGACTGACCACCGAAAGATCGAGTGCGAAAATAAATATAAATTGCTCACACGAGCCATTACATACTAAATCCAACAATACCATTTCGCTAATAGACATTGTTATCACAGGCGTGGAAAGCAACAGTCGAGGGAAAGAAAGGTATACAACTACTGGCTGTGAGGGTTTGTATTGGAAATACCAGGATACATCTTTGCACTTGTTTCATTCATAATGTTTTTACCCTATCATGGTTATAATGGTTTAAAAGCATGTGACACTCGATCATTGTTAATTCCTTTTTACTTTATGATTGCTCTTTACTTAGATTTTTAGTTTGATATTTCTTTATTGATATGTAGTAATTGATAAATAATGATTCCACAAGGCTTTATGAGAATTCAATTAAAAGAAGAAAACCCCTAACAGTTTTAACTTTTAGCAATTGAAACAATACAATGGTCTTAATATATGAGCGTATTGCATTCAACAAAAATAAAGTGGAAATACAGAGCCATACGTGCATGCATGTATGCATACCTACCTACCTACCTACCTACTTACCTACTTACCTACCTACCTGCCTACCTACCTACCTACCTACCTACATATATATGGACATATATTGATCTCAAAGACGCAACGTATTGGTCTTGCCGTCCCAATCAATTCTGCTGTTAGTAGTGTTATTTTCTATTAACTTGGATATCGTTGAGTTTTACTGAGTACTTCTCTAAACACCTCTACTACGAATGGACTATGCTTACCAGAATCTTCCAACTTCTTTGGTCAGGTCAAATTATTTATTAGTTTCTCTTGTTCTTTGCATTTTTTCGTGAAATCCTACTGGTACTAATAAGTATTGTTTATTTCGTTATAAACCAGTCCTAATTCGTCTCTATCCATAACGTTAAAGCCACACATGATTTTCTTCATGATGTTTTAACCACTTTATGTGTTTTATCGTACCACTTGAATGTGCACTTCATCCCATATTTTGAGTTGTAGCAAGGTCTAGAGTTGCATCCCGACAGACTCAGCTAGCTTGCTGTGCTCACTAAATGCATGATTGACGTTGTACTTGTTTCTCTTAAATATTGTGCACACTAGTAAGACAACAAAATTTTTGTATACTCACCCTTAACTTGTTAACCGCAGGTGCTTGATCTTATGCTGCCATCAGCTGTTCTTCCGTTCACTATTTTAATGTTCGCGCTACAGGCATCTCCATCATTATTATTATTTTTATTGTTCTTGTTGTCTTTTGTGTTTTTGTGTAATATCAAAAGGGGTAAATTCAACTTTATAAACATAGAACTGACAGAAGCGTCGATTTCAAATGGGCACGTCCAGGTTTTCACTGGACTGATATTACTCTAGGAACAAAATGAATGTTCGTTTGAAATAAAAACGGAAAATATGACTTTTAAATATGTTACACTTGGGCATTGCATGTTTGCAATATAAAAGCAATGACATATTTGTAGTGTTGTTACACATGTCTAAACTTTCAAAAATATGTAATGCGTGTTTCAACCTAAACAAATATGCTAATTGTATGAGAAAGTGAAGAATTGTTGTTTTGATAAATACACCTTGTAAAATTCGATTTGTAGAATAACGTGTATTTAGATGTACATGTCGTATTTAAAATTACTTAAGCAACTAAGTTGTATTTATTACAGCAGAATATTTTAACCTGAACCTGCAACATAACATTATTGATTTTCATTGCGTAACAAACAAGTCATTACAAATGTATTAATTTACGCTTTACAGTAATATTATAGCTTTTTGAAACCCTTTTGTCCAGTACAGCTGTTAGGTCTCTAGAATTTGTTATTATAGTAATGCCCCTCTAGAGTACCAATCTGCAACTATAAGGAGATAAGACACTCACCTTAGCGATAAACTTTCTGATGGAAGAGCCGACAAACGGACATCATTAGTATAGTATATATATTCCTTATTCGTGTATGGCCATAAAACACTTACCAAGTGCACGCTATGATTTTATTGTAATACTGGCTCTTGGACAATAATTATATTTGCATGTAAACACTTTATCAATGACAGTAACAAACATTATGTAACAACATATTTCAAACTTTAAATATATGCAATAATGTTTCACAGTGTAGAGTGCGTCTGGAATGATGGCAAATAATATTTCATTACATCTTGTATCAGACTGGCAAGGGGAGGCAGAGAGGGATTAATATCTCCTAAAATATGATCTCATTGGCCGTAGGTTCATTCTGACACAAGATGTACTAATCATAGGTTAAATATTGTTACATAATTTTAAGAGTTATGATGGTGAAATTGGGGCCTATATTTTACATATTCAACAATACTACGATTGAAAGTCCAACCTAAAAAAAGATTTTAATGTCGGACCTAGGCATATTTTGCGTTAAAGGGTTATTACGTGAAAAATGTACAGCTATGTATTGAGTTGAAATATGATCTAAAAATGAAACGAAATTATTCATGAGTTCACTTTTTTCACCACAAATGACTTCGGTCAGGTCAAAGAGGTAAAAAGCATAATCTGTTGCATAATTAGCGGTGTCTCTGACTTAATACATTATATTTGAATTTTATTTAGGTTTAATACACAAGAACGATGTGGGAGAAACATAAAATAATACATATGCCTGGATTCAGTGGACTTGTACTGCAAGTACGAAAATACGATGGTGTTATGAGCAGCAACAGGAACTTTGAAGAGACACGGGAAACATATTGATCTGTGGTGCAAAGACAATAAGATCCGTCGGCTATATTGGAGTCTCTTCAAGAAGACACATACTTTAAACATTGAACAAAAATGGCAAGAATGACAGATTCCAGTATTGTAACAATGCATCTTGGAAATGCAAAAAAGAATTATCGGATAGACATTTGTCGTAGAAATTTCGAAAATACTGCGAATAGTTTGATTATCATTCATGAAAATTTTGGAACCCTTACCTACTTTCCTCATGCATATTCCAACACAAGGGTCAAGGAACACCTGAAATATAACAAATTCAGGACATATTCTTCCATGTTACATTGTTTACACAATCTCGATAAGAATAAACCAAACATGATAATAATCGCTGAAAAAGGTGTTTACCTTACGGACTTTAATGACACTTTAGTCTTATTTTTGTTTGATCCTGAGAATATTTACGCCACAGTCTTGGAATTCGAATTTGATGATAAGATAAACGGCATAAAGGAGAAAACGGATCACTATACGGACGTCCAGATCCGATCTGTCTGGAAAATAAGTGAGAACATAGACAAAATAAAAGATAGAGGTAGTAGAAGAAAGAAAGTAATGCTATGCAGATTCAGCAGTCTATTAGCTTTAAAACCTCGAGAAAAGACAATTGCAAGCATTGATGATAATGCCAATTTTCCAGAATTAGAAGTGTGCGTACGTAATAAAATCGTACCTGTGTTTCATGTTCGACATGAAAACCGTCCTTCGCTTATAACTGTAATTAATAGCATTGATAATTCATCGCTGAGCGGAAACTCTTCACCCTACGGAGAAATTGTATCAGACTGCGCGTGCTCAAACTCCCTGACCGTAGCTCCAACTGCACAACGACCTCCAACTCGTCAAACGAATACCAGAGGACAAACAGATGAAGCGTCAAACACAGGATCAATCCAACGTACCCAAGGACAAAACGATCAACGACAGAAACAGCCGAAGCATCCTAGATACAGTACCTATGATGCAAGAAAAACATCCTATTCTACATTCAGAGAGTTTAGAAACCTTGATACAGATGTGTTTGCAACGACTGGATTTTTTCATACAGGTTTTTGTTATAGCCATTTACAGTTAGTAGAATGGTCCTAGATTGTGACGGCAACACTGTCTCTTATAAATCTCTTTTAAAAATAATATGTAACCTAAATTAGTACTTTTGAAGCTTAAAAAATAAAATTAAAATAGTCATTTGTATCATCGTTATGAAGTATTATATATATATATATATATATATATATATATATATATATATATATATATATATATATATATATATATATATATATATATATATATATATATATATATAATAGCCTATAACATTTCGCTAATTACAATTTCTGTATTTTATCCTGGCATTGTAATCTTCTCGTATTTTCAGATATATTATACCATATCAGCAATGTACTGAAATTATATACGTTTAAGTCGAATCATTTTTCTAGGCAAGAAGGATACAGTTCAATGTTTCCAGTGCGGAATAGAACTTCAAAACTGGAGCACCGACAAAGACCCTATCATAGAGCATGTAAAAATGTCACCCGATTGCTCTTTTCTCGCGGACCAGCTTGGGGTTGACACTCTAAATGAATATAAAGTAAGCATTTTTAATTGTATGTTTTTGTTTGCCTCCAGAATACGTGCAACTGCCTTTACATTGAAACAAAAACGCCATGACAGAATCGTCTCTTTCAGTGCATGTTGCTTGCATTATTTCCATTTTGAAAATGTTTGTATTTTCAGCATTTATCATAAACAGTGAACCAATTATTGGTACATGTTCCACCATAATTCTTATAATCTCATTTGTGAATTGGGTAAATCAGAATTTGATACTGAAAATTCTATTGGATGACATCTCACATCAAAAGTGATCGAATTTTTTCGCGATCAAGCGAATCGTTCTTTCGTTTCTTTCATTTTGATTTTTACTCCATGTCTTGGATTTTTGTTGACATTATAATGCACACATTTGAAGGTTAAGTTGGTTGAGAATGTTTTTTATTATTTTCCTTTCTGTATAAATTTTAAAATTTGTCACTTTCGTCAATCGCGCAATCCATCGATAATGTGGAAGTTCAGATATTATGTTCAACTAGTTGGCAAACATTTAATTCCTCTAAGTATAACTTATTTACATTTTCTGTTTTTTAACCAATCAATAATTTATACGATTAGTATGCGTCCTATTCTCTTTATTATTCTATTAAATAATATATGCAGACCTAATTAGCCAGATGAATTAAATGTTCTGAATGCATCTCAAGTATATACAATGATTGTTTCTCTCAGACGTATTTTCTTGAATTAAGTTTTAATATGTCCCGCAAGGATACTTGGCCGTCAACAGTCAACTGAGATGTTATTGATTTGTAAATGTTTCGTTTAAGTGAAATGGTACGCTAAACCAGACTTTTGCCTGTTTATTTTAGGTCTGGATATACTGAGTTTTAACCTCATGTATTTACATTTCATAAGCTTCCTCGTGGCTGCAAGTTATTTTCAGTAATAGCTACTATGTTTTAGGTAGCTTATTTTATTTAAACATTACATATAATGGGATACTTGAGAAACACTTGTAGAATGAAAGATTATTCTTTGGAGATGAAATTTATATGAAAAAGGAAGAAATTAAACATTGCCGATCACTTTTTTACAAGTGTTACTATTTTCAAACGGATATTGTCAAACTTCGGGTTAAAAATGGAATGTTTTGCGATGCTCGGAAACAGCAATGAAATGTCGAAACGAGGCCTTAAGTTCTGTGATTTTGTATAAGTTATATATAATGACTAACATATATGCAATGAAAACATTTTGAAATGTTTCAGTACATTAAATGTTATGTTATAATAATTCTTATAACGAAAACAAAAAGATGATAGAACAACTTATCTGTATTTATGGAACACATGATCAAGGTTCATTTTAGAGTCTAAGATCTTGTCATCTAATGAGTCATGGTTACATAATCTGTTTCACTTAACAGCAATAACATTCAAGGCAATCCATGTTATTGTATTTAATGTAAATTCAAATGCATACAAGATTTACATTAAAAAGTTTATCTAGTCTTTTATTACCATCTGTTGAAAGGACGTTAAAGAATCTTTATACACAAAGACAATTTACAAAAATACGTTACACGCAATGAGTCCAGTAGAAAATGCATCAATATCTATGTGCAGGGTATATACATAGGCACGTTTCAAATATACAAGCATTGATTATAATAGCAAAAACTTTATAATATCAATATCAATTTTCGATACAAGAAAGAGACATAATTTTACATTCAAATCCAATAAGTAGGAAAGCGATACTGTCGTTTCCTTAATCAGCATTACCATACTTTCAAGCGATTCTAGAACTGCGTTTTCCTGTTTCTTGTTACAACAGCTTAAGCCTCACTTGACAAACAAATGTAAATCAGCTAATTACTGATGAATTTTAGCAGATTTTCCACATGTAATCACTGAATCTGAAACAGTTAAAAACAGTTTCTGTCCTAATGCAAGCTCTGGCATTTATATGGATTAGTCTTCTTCTGTGTTTCTGAGGAAAAAGAACCCATCTCATCAGTGGAAGCCTTTCACTTTTTAAGGTTGGTCTAAAAATTTAAAGATTGTTACGTAAGTCATGATATTACCAAACGCTTAATTATAGAGTACAGTCTACCATTTAAGTTATAAGATATCATTAATGAAAGTGTTAAATGTGGATTGGATTAGTGATGAACCCTGCGGTACATCCTTAGTGAAATTTAACTAGTCACTTTTGTAACTACTTAACTGAACACACTGTTTTATGTTATTCAGATAAATGGTAAATAAATCAACAGCTTCATCATCAAACCCTCTGCTAAAAAGGTGGTGAAATAGTCATCTAACATTAAAGCGATTTTAATACTCAGCCAAGGAAGTCATTATTTTAGTTTTGAGAGGTACAAATCTATATGTACGATTGTGAAAATGTATTAAATATTCAACACATTTTGCTATCAAAGTTTTAATTCTTATTGTAGCTTTATGGCTGTATCCCTCTAAATGCTATTTCTAAATAACTTAGTACATGTATGTCTTCAAGAAATATTTGTAAGTTTAAAATGTTTATTAATTTATTCTTTATCTTCATTTCATCTTTATCATTAAAATAGTTTACATCTTTAATTAGATTTATTTGTTTCAGGCTCAAATCAGATCGAGAGAGAGGATGACAGGAGGCGAGATTTCCTCTTGCATATTCAGCAACGGTTTGTCTCAACAACATGCTTAAAATTATCAGAATAAATGATTCTAAAATAACACATTTCCACATACAAAAAATGCACATATCTTTACGTTCCATTAATCTATAATTTGCATCAAGCTAAATCTCAACATTTCAAATATATATATATATATATATATATATATATATATATATATATATATATATATATATATATATATATATATATATATATATATATATATATATATATATATATATATATATATATATATGTATTGATCCCCAATTCATCCATCCTTCCATCCATTTGTCTGCTTATATGTATATATAATATTCCATCAGTCCACCCACCTACATGTCTATGTTTTAATGTTTGCACACGTTTGCAATTTCTTCGCAATTTTCTATATAATTTTCTGTGTATCATTTGAATTTACAATAAAAGGAGTCGTAAAAGTTCCTTTTACATTATTTTGCTACCCTGCAAATAGGTCGATTAGCAGTGTCCGCAAAAAGCCAGTATATTTTCTTTCTATGCAGATTGTCAAGGATATATCTGCGCGTGACAGATTTTGGGAACCTTTCAGTTAATAAGTAAGCAGTTTGAAGGTTTGAAATTGTGAGGTCTCATTCATTTAGGATGGTAGAAATGTTTCTTCGAGCTGAAAGCTCTCTACTGTATTATTCAAATATATTCTTTTCTGTGATACAGCTATTAAACTGTTAGGACAAATCTCCATGAACATGGTAATGAAGTGAGTACGAAATTGGTAGTATGGATCTTAGACGTGCGCATGTAGCCTCAGTCATTGACAAATTGTATAATTTGGACAGGTATAGAGAAACATATATACTTATCTGCTTGATATTCAAAACTGTTGGTTTTATGAAGTAATCAAAGAAAAACTATAGTTGTTCATCAAGAGAATTGATAAACACCTTTATATTGAACGGTGCTAGTAGAAAGTATGTTGTTTATGTTATCATTCAAGCTAAGGCTTGATGTCGAAAGCTAATCGAAACGTAAACATTTTTAGCTATAAAAACGTTTCTCATCCTTTGCTTTAAAACACAAATGAATAACTTCAATGGCATGAAATTCATAGTAAAAATGGCTTGGAAATTTCTTGTCACTATGTTTTATGTCTTATTGCAATAAGTATAAATGTCATCCAAGTCGAGATCCATGCGCAGAAACAAATTCCCATAAACAAACTTAAACATTTTGACTGGGTTGCCAAAACGCAAGGGTCACTCTTCTTTTAATGGAAATTAAACGTCTCACACATATGGTAAACCTATTTTAGCTTCATTGTTTCTCCGACAGACTTGGTATGCAAAATGTATTTATTTTTTATCTCAAGGTTTTACTTTGAATTTTATAGAAACCTATTTGAATATTTTAACTTTCTGAAAATAATATATGATAGATTCTTCAGTATTAACAAAGGAAATAATCCTTGGTATATTAATCCAGATTCAGCTGCTGGAGGAACGTCCGTGCCAGCTTTTACAGCTGTTGACCGCATCAGAAGACCACAATATCAAGCTTACTCTGCGCGGTTATCGACCTTCGCAAGATGGCCGCCAAGTATGATGCAAAAACCAGAACAGGTTGCCCAGGCAGGGTTTTATTACACCGGTAAGTCGTGTTTCAGTAATTATTCAGGCAATTCACACATTTGACGTGTCCATGATTTACTTCTTCAAATGGTAATTCTAATGAATTTGCTATGTTTTAAATCCAAACATTGTATTACCATATCAAACTTAGCCAAATTAAGAAAATTCTGTTTCAAATTGCCAATAATATTCCATTGAAGTTCTACAAAATATATTTACCATACATAACCGTAGGTGAATAACCAAAATCGTGAGTGCGGATTTATAACTTTATAAACTACGGCCTTCAGATATGGATACATTTATAAAAAGTAATGTCGCCTTCTTCTAGAATAGTAAACAAAATTGTGTTGCAAGTAATCCCACCCCCAAAACGATCATATATGCATATGCTAAAAGTTTTATTTTTCACACGGAATCTTTATGTTGACCTGTAGTTGCACCCTATAAGCACTAATGTAAACTCACTTGCAGAAAGGTCTTATGTACATATTGACATAACTTCACTAATGTTTTTCACATAGGTCTCCAAGATGTTGTGAGATGCTTTGCCTGCGATGGAGGTCTTAAGCATTGGGATCCAGAGGATGATCCTTGGATCGAACACGCACGTTGGTTCCCCAAATGTCCTTTTGTTAGGAAAGTCAAAGGTCAGGAATTTGTTGACCTCGTGAAAAGAATGACAGAAGCGTCCGACGAGGTTTGCCTTTATTCAAAATCTGCTTAAAATCAATGTAGGGTAATAGATCATTGTACAACTATTACAAATTTTTGTAACTGCACAGTAGTCAGGAATTATATGCTTCTGTATTTTGCCTTGAACTCTGTGACGGAAAATTCTAAACTCATAGCAGAGCATATCAATGATCCCGGGTATTTCAGTATTTATTCATTTAAAAAGAACACAAACTCAATACTGTACGTAGAACTATCCATAGTGAAAAAGACGACGAGTAGACACTGGACTAAGAAAGAGAGTCGGCTCTAATTTCAGAAATAAAATATAAAATAAAAAAGCTTTGTACCCAACAATGGCCCTATACAAATAGCATGTTCAGCGTTCAATACCCTACATTTGCACTTTTGTTGAAAATGTAACTTTCAGTCATCAATCGTCTAAACTGCCAAGATTTTCAAATTATCACCAATCAGCACCAACTCGATGTTCAAGCCTATGCTTATTGGTATTAAAATGAAATAAATCAGTCCATTAAAGAAGAACGTTTGTAAGAGATCAGAATTCACTGATGCAGCACTTATAATTAATGACTTAAATGGTAATCCGACCTACTTTATATCGCTAGAAATGTTCAAAATAATTACTCATTTAAACATTAATATGATGTGAACAATAATTGCCATTCTACTTATAATATTACTATCTATATAACATTTCATAAGGTACTAAAAGAAACAAAGATTCCTTACGTTATATATGTCATTCACTCTTCTATAGTTTTGGTGAAATCCATTACATTGGTTACAAAATTCATAACCACCAAAATTAGTTTATTTATTATAGCACTAATTTGGACCCATCATATATAACAAGCAGCATATATTATCTTTTTGATGTTCTAGAAAAAAGTGGCATTTGAATGAAATGACTAGAAGTTTTGATTAAATGTAACATGACAATTTGTATCGGTTTACATTTTCATCCTATGCCGGGTACGTGGCTGAGCTCAAATAAACATTTCATTTTCTATTTAGAATTTAAATGCGCTTTCTACTTAATACAAGCAACATTCTTCACTGCCTAGCAAATCGCCATGAAAAACAATAATGATTTTTTGGGAACTAAAATAATATACACTATCAAGTGTTTAGTTTGATTAGAATATTGACGCCTTCTATTATAAAAGTGAGATCTTGATATTTGATATAGCCGAATTGAAAGACATTGATTTTTTATGTTTATTTTGCACAATTTAAGGATTCCTTTATTGACATAATTGCGAAATTCAATATAAAATTTGTAATTTCTGTAAATACAAATATCTCTTTTAACTTAAAGGTAATTTTCAAAAAATGACATTACATTTATATATCTTAAATTATTTTGCGCAAGTCTCATTGATGTAGTCTTTTTCCAGGCTAATACATATAGATCAATAATATTTGTCCCCACTGTCAATTATAAGCTGCAACTGCTATTCGGAAAAGTAGATCCCGCGGAAGATGATATGGAAAAAAAGGTTCCAGGAGGGGGGAAAGGATCTGCATGCATGTTGATGACCAACGTTCAATGTTGCTAAAATTTAGTTTTATATGCACAATGAACTGGACAGCATCCGTTTTAACTGTTCATTTCTTCTCCTGTCTGCAACACAAATCGAAATACACATTTGCTTAACGTTTCTGACATGATTTTATATCCTGTTTAATTTTCTCTTTCTTTATCAGATAGCTAAATATCACAATCTATCCACCTTTGACTTTCCGACTTTCTAGAAACGTTAAATGCGAATGTTGAATGTTGTAAGTGGCATTAAGCTAGGGTTTTGTTGTTTTTCTAATAACATTTTTAATATGCCATTGGCTATATAGTGTCACGCAAATGGGAGCTAAAAGCCTTTCACAAGGACTCACCAAAAGAACCGATTTTGGCATGTCTGTTAGTATCGAACCAACGACCCAATTATTACGACTCTGATGTTCTGCCAACTGAACTAATGCGGCTCGTGAACTAACCATCTATTTAGATTTAAGAAGTATTAATGTGGCTAGACTGCATAAGTATTGCAAGAATTGTAATCCTATCTCTGTAAGAACACAACTCTTATTCTATCATCCGCTTGTATAGAATAGTATATTGTCCCTGAGACTGCATGCATATTATCCATTATATGAATTGCAGATGCAAATTGTATGTTGGTGCTAACGGTAAAAATGCTAAATCTACACAGGAAAACCCACATAAACTAAATATCATGGTAGAAACAGATCTTCCACTGAGTGAACGATTAATGAGCTATTTTGTAAGAAACTATGGTAATAATTGTAACAATCTTTGGTGCTATAAGACTGGTAAACAGCGCAATAGCAATAGTGTTTAGGATAATTTCAGAAAATACACGAAAAGTACAACGTGGGTTATACGATATTTCAAGTAAATTTAAAGCACATGCAAACAAAGCGTTATCATCATTGCCGGGAATTTGTGGAAGCATCATCAACGTTTTTTTTAAATCAGCTAACATTCTTTTTTCATTCTTGTCAGATCATGCTATTATTTTTGTTAGATGTGTCTGATTACTTTTCCCATACTTATTTGTATAATCACAAGAGCAATTAAAGGCATACACATAGGTACACCTTAAGGAGGTCTTGGTGTAAGAAATTCACGGTCTCTTGCAAGTAATATAAATGCATACTATCTCGATGATCCCAAATTAACAGGCATTACCATTTGGACAGGCGATCAGTTAGATGCTTTTTATAAATGTATATTTACATTGTGATTTACTTGAAGATGTTGTGGAATATATCCATCACTTCTAGACAATTAACTCCATTGTATAAAGGCTAGCACACCAAACGTGTCTATGTAAGAGATTGACATGGTAATAAATCAAGACATGCTCTCTTTGGAGACGAACCTAACCCATTTAATGACAAATATGGTTATGTCATATGGGACTTAAAATATATACGCCACATAACTAATTTTTCTTGTATCAATGACTCTTACAATAATATCTCCTGGTTGGATCACTGTGTCTGGACACAATTGTCCCATTCCGTTATAAGCAGTATGAGAATAATTCATACCCATGTTGCCTCTGACAATCGCACTACTTTAATGATTATCATTGCTGACCAAACTCCCTGTCTTGATTTATGCCCACATATACTCTTACAACTGAAGTCCAGAATCAATTGGTCTTATCTCACATCCGACGAAAAACTGATTTATACTTAAAAGCTGGATTCTTGCTAAATATGATCGAGCTTCCTCATTTTCTAGGGGTCGGTAACGATCGTGGACGTCGTAATCAAGTTCATATGAAATTGATTATCGGCGTTTTACAAACATAGTCAATCTCTGGTTAATGTTTAGTGAGAAAGTCTAAACCTTGTAACTGTGTTATGCCAGGCTGGAATCACTGTGGCAAAAACCTTCTTTTCTCAGCACGAAATGCTTATCATACGTGGGCTGATAACGAGAATCCAAGTCATGGGGCTCACATTCCCATTATCACCAGATGAGAGAACTTATAATAATACCATTTAGGAAGGAATAATTTTAAACATAGAATAGGCATGCTTACAACTAAATTTGAAAACTTAGAGACTAGATTTCTTGAAGCAAACTAAACAAAATATCAATATTACTTCCAATACGCTCTTAATTTGCATAGATCGGAAATGTGACCAATATAATACTCCCAACATGTGAAAACATCATTTGAATCCTTATTAATTAGTGTTTCAAATGATGCAGATATGAATTACGTTCATTTAGCTTGACGAAACGTTACGATAATCTAGGTAATTAGTTTTATTTTAAGATACAATCTACAACAGACGTTTGAAACTATGTTTTAAGAACGATTGCAAATAATACTAAGAACATCGTAGGACTGTGTTTTCATGTTTTATAGACGTTAGTACGGTATTTGTTTGTGTCAATCATTGAACATAATTAAAAAGTGTCTCTAAAACAAATATGCGTTTACACAATTGTTACACTAGTAAACTGGTCTGTCACATATTTGTAATATGATTGTTAGGGTATCTAATTCCTTCAATGTAACTAATGGAGTGGGGCAGGGAAGTGTTCTTTCGTCCGTATTGTTTAATATATGAATGGAAAATTTAAATTCTAAGTTTTATAAATGTCACGAGGAACAACGGTTACTACCGAATGCTTTGTGTTAACACTTGTCATGTTTTTGATTTGACATAGATAGGTCATTCTATTGCAGGCTTAAAAAGCTATACATAAAATATGTGAATATTACGTTTTTAGAAATATGTCATACATAGCATGCAAAATTGGTAAACATGGTTTATCAGTCAGCCTATTTCAAATTACTATCTCCTCCTTGCGTACTTCCAAATACAATAGCGATTACTTTCTTGCCTATGTCTATATTTATCTTTTTGGTCACATTTTGATATCCAATCTGTTAAATGAAGACGGTATGACGAAACATTATTTAGTATTGCATAGACTTCAATCATACTTTTACTTAACTTTAGAAATTGATTTTCGAATATAACAGTTTCATCATTCAAATCTTATTGCTCACAATTGTGAACTTCTATGGACAAAATATTGTGAATGTATCAAAAGAAAATTATTATTGGTTATGACAATTGTCCTCTGGTGCTGTTAAACACCCCAAGATGGGGCAGTGCCTCTACCATATTAGTATATTATACTTTGTTTGTTTTAAAAGAATAAAAAAGAGAAAGCGTGTTAAAATGATAACAAGAATAGTACGAATTGTAATTTGGAATCTCTGTTGAAGTATGATATTACTTTAATGACCAGATTATGGACAGAATGAACGAAGTACCCTTTAAATATCTTATAGTTATAAATTACTGCCTTTGTTAAGGAAAATATTCAGAGTTTTTTCTTCGTAATGCTGCACGACTCTCGGGAGTGAAGTATTATTCCAAAAAACGAGTTCATAATTTTCCATACAAATACAGTAACCTTTTGTTTATATACTCATTTCGTTTTCCTCAACGATTCTTAATAATAAAGGAATAAACTACAAGAAACAAAGTAATTGAATTTGTGTTGTATTTTAAAATAAATACACAACGGCAGATTCATCAATAAACAGTAACACTATTAATGTGCACATAGAACCGCCAGCGACCATTGAACTATGTCGCATGCTCGACAAAAGTTTAAACAATTCTTATTTTTGGCCTTGTTTTGGCCTACATAAATATGAAATGTATAGTTGTATTTTGAACGAATGCGCATTGTAAACACTTTTGCACTTGGTCTGGAATTGATGGATTTTGGTTTTCTTACGATCCATAACAATTGTTGTTTTTTTTGTGTGCTTATGATAGACCAGATTGATTGGGTAAGTTCAGTGCAATAAGTAAAATGTGACAATGTAAAGTTTCCTAGAAACAAAGGGTATATCATCACAATTTGTTCCTAGAAATCATCGAGACAGTCAGCAGCAGTATATAAGTCTCTGTATCTACCATTCAGTCTGAAATAAAAAAAATTCTCATTCAACCTTATCTTAACATATCTAAATTAACCACTGTCTCAGTACTTATTACTTATATTACCCAAAATTTAATCATTAGTGTGGTCTTACAATAACATGTTTTCGCTGTTAAATAATCGCCCGCTATAAAGTCGACTTGTATTTTTATTTCTCCATTTCAATCATGATGTTTGCCAGAGAGTAATTATTATTTAATGTTTGGTTTTCTATATTAGTTATTATGGCTTCTTTAGGCTTAGTTGACGTTCTTTTGTAAGATAAAATTGTTGTTGTTGTTGTTGTTGTTAATGTTGTGGGGTTTAATGCCATATTTCAGCACGCGATAGGCTATGCATGGCGGCAAGTACTAATGGTGGAGGAAGAACCCGGAAAACCCCAGAAAGAACCACCGAACCACGAGAAGCTACTGGCAAGCTTTCTCACATACCCACATTAGCCGTATCCGAGACTAGAACTCACGCAGACAGAGGTGAGACGGCAGTGATCAGTAACGGAAAGCGCTTTATACCACTCGGCCACTCGGGGCCCCAGATACAATTGTATTGGCTTTGCAACTTTTACAGATGCAACATTCAACGTTCATATATCACGATACACGAAAGACCATGTATTCATTATTATTGACTCTATAAATAATTAATACATTTTATTTTATATTTATTAATCTGGATACGTGACAAAATGAAATGTTTCTACCCTATATGGCTAGAAGTGGCTGCGTGAAAGCATCTTGTTTAATTGCAATCATAAATTTATAGTAATCACTTTATAAACTATATAATGTTTTGGTAAACTATGTCTATGTAAATATGAATGGCTAACAGGAATTCACAGAAGTTTAAAATATCAAACAAAACGTCTTTGTATTTCCGAATTAATCTTGTGTATAACATATGCAAATGTTAACCTAAATAGTTTATTTTATGCCACATACACATGATTCAATCAACTGTGTATAGATTTCTTTGCCTTAAAGCATTTTTGAATTCTTTATTTTAAATAATTATAGACATGCGTAAGAAGATAGAATAATATTTTTCATTGTAAACCTGTAGCAACAAATATATTAGGTTAAAATATGTATAAATCTGTTCCATTTTTAGAAACAGAGTAAACGAACGATTGTTTCTTAAAAACTTTATGTTCTCTTTTGGTTACTAGCATTATTGTTATGACAAGACCTTTTCATCGACATTTACTCGTGTTTATATGTGTTATTTTTCATGAAACAATTAAATTTTTAAATAATTTGTTCTTACATCTCAGAGATTGAACATGTCTCTAAAGATCAAACAAGCAAAATTTTTAAGCGGAAAGTTCTCCATAGCTGAATATTGTATATCACGTGAAGAAATCTGAATATGTAATATAAGACGGAAGTAATTTTCATCAATATACAACTATATTCTAATTGATTGACTGTTAAACTTTCTATTTGATTTAATGTATAATTCGTACAATTCATAAATATATGCTGGATTAAGGTGTTATGGAATTTTTCTTCATGATATCACCGACTTATAGTGATGCCTGCAAAACGTGTTCGCTCTTAAGTCACATCTCTTATAAGATGGTTGCTAGAATTTGTACTTTTACCTTGAACATGTTTTTGTTTTTTAATATACCTGAGTACACACATCTTAGATAATGTGGTCTGTGAGTTGCTATCACAGTATTGACATGCTGGATATAAGTGGTTAAAGTCAGAGGTAAGAGTAGCAAACATTTTAATGTCAAAGACAAGGATGCTTGCGTCATTGTTAGTGGAATTCTCATATGAGCTACGTTTATGTTTGTCGTATTTTCAAGTGTAGGTCATTGTTACAAAACTAGCAATGTATCATGTCTCTTATTTAGGAAGAAGATGCCTTGGTACGCTCAACGTTTCAGAGGGACAATCCTATGACAGATCCCCCCAGTTTGGATCAGTTTAATCTAGGAGACCATGCGGGTATAGAGATGTTTATCCGTATGCAAACGCATACCATATGATTTTTTTGTCTTAAATGTCGACATCATCCTTATTCTATACATACCAGTGAAAAGTGTTGGCCATGTTTATGTTATATTTTCATGGTGTAGTTTCAGCATTATGCCGCGGTTTCAATTGCATAAGTACGGAATTATTGTTAAATTAACGAATAAAGGGTTAAAACAGTACTTATTAATTTCACACAGATATACAAGGGAATCTGAATATACAGCTATCATCCTTATGCTAAGGACCATTGGTTTTCTTTCTGTAAGATTATAAAGATTCAAGAGTTGACCGAACGGTTTTAACCTTTTAAATCCAAAAGATGCTATATACCAGAAAAACAATTAAACGTCAAGAGGATAAGGAAAAAACTCACATTTAAAATGAGAAAACATGTTATTAGTTTATACGACAACAAAAAAGCATATATACGTATTGTATTCGAACACTTACAATAAACTCTCTGACAGCCAAAGATATTCTGTTTACAAAAAGTGAACCGTACTGGAAGCAGTATAAATTTATGTTTCTAATGCTATGTGGGATATTACTTCACCTATATCCAGACATTATCATTCAGTTGAATAGATATTTATATTTGTTAATTTTAAATGTAATTATTACATTAGAGAGAAAACAATTATGCTGGTTGAAATTGGCAAGAAAAATAGTTTCAGCTATTTGACCGAAGATAATATCCAAACGTGAATTGTAAATCTCATATAGGAACAATTGTACCTTTATCGACGGTCATTACTCGTGTTTTAGAACATAATTTTGTACTGACATTAAAGTTATTACATCTCACAGACTAGGTCGTAATTAAGCATGTTTAATTCCTATGATTCATTTTAAAAGTAAACTGTGGAAAATTATTACTGATACAAACTTGTCAAATCTTTTCAAATTTGTAAAGTTTTGATTTTAAAATCTGATCATTCTAAATTCTTTGTTTTTTAAAAGTACAAATAAGATTGTTCTAAATGACATTTATTTATGAAATACCTGTAAAATACTAGATTATCTTCCAAATGAATTTAGACAAGTGTGTGGATGGTCTTAAAAAGAAAGCATTGCGCAACACCTTTTAGTTTATTTTCTCAAAGGATTTCCGGACGTAATATCTAAACCTAAACTTGAGTTTCCCGTTGCGTTTTTTTCTGTATTTAGTAAAGACAACAGTTGTCAAGGAACGTTTTTTATCCGAATAGCCAAATATGCATTATATCTATGCTTATGTTCATGCGGTTTAAGCTTTCATAAATATATATATTATGTATTGTTTTCGAACACAGATGAACCAAGTCAGCTGGAGACAGAGGCTGCTCAAATCATCATTCAGACTGGATATTCTAGGAAAACAGTCGCAATGGCTATTGAGGTTTTAATTAGTGAAGGTAGGTGGTAATGTTCTGCTCTCATTTCCAGAATCATTGGATGGTGACTTTAACCAAACTAGATGTTTGTATTAAAACATGATGTAAATTTCGGGTGTCCCTTTGCAAGCCTTTAACTGCAAAGAGCTTTCAGTATAAAGTCACAACATTGTTATGACTAGAACGTTGTGATATAGTTTGTCATTTCCGTACAAACATGAAAGTCGAGTTTTCTAATACTTTAACACACGTTACTGACAATATATGTCAATAAGAAAAATCTAACATGAGTTGATGTTAGCTTTCTCTCTGTAATTTTATTCATATATCTCTCATTTTGAACAGTCTGCTTCAACATTAATTGCTGAAATATAACTGAATAATATATTATGTTGAGCTTATTAGGCAATCAAATATATTGTTATCATATTGCAATTATAGTTAACTATCTCAATTTATCTGCTATACGAATATTCAAAACTGTTGCAAACTGTCTTGAAATATATCAGTATAGATCTATAAAAGAAATAACTTGTTTATCAGGCATGAGGCAGTATACAGCACAGGACATCATGACGGTTATACTGGATAAGGAGGACAGAGGAGAACATCTGCCATTGGACGACAATTCCTCCCAGACTTTCAGATCCACTCCATATTTATATACAAGTATTGTGATATTATACATACAGTTTAAGGATAAATCTTCTTTGTTTTCTAAAGTTTGACAGAGATCTTTTCTTTCTTTTACGTGATCCATGGTTCACTTGCATCATAAAATCTGACGCAGATAGTAAATGAAAGTAAATGAACGTTTGATAGCGAGATTTGAAATTGCACCTGACACAAAACTTAATTGTAGTAAGCAAACTAATTAGACAGAAGCTATCATAGATCATGATCAGTAGTTAACATTTATGCAAGAGAAAGGAAGAGTACTGTCACTTGACCACAAACCTGCCAACGAAGAGGGGAAGCGTGTGTGTGTGTGTGTGTGTGTGTGTGTGTGTGTGTGTGTGTTGAGGGGTGGAGCTAAGATGTCTCATAAAAATATCCTTTGAAGGACATTGATCTGGTGAGGGAAAACAATCTCATCAATCGTTAGTAACTAATATCCTGATTTCCGTCCGTGTCTGCATTTTCGCTTTTCCCTCAGAAACAATCATGCACAGCTAATATTGTTAGCATTGGAATATTTAATAAAACTGGGTGGAAATGGTGGGTGGATTATAATCGATTTTTGTACAGAGATCTGGTTTCTCTGTAATAATTGAAATACCTGGCATTCTGTCAGTCGCATTATAAAAAAATGTAATGTCGCAGCCAACAGTTTATAGTGCAAGCTTAGTCACAAATCTTAATATAAACTTGCAGGACCTGTTTTCGTGAACATTTATAAATTAATAGACAGTACGCATATGGATCTTTTATATAACGGTTTGATATACAGATTCCTGCTTATATATTATACTTGCCCAGTTTCTAGAGCATATGCCATTGATAGGTTTCTAGTCATTAGGACACAATTTTATGTAAATATTTTTCCTCCTCTCTCCCTGCTGGGAAATGTTGTTTGCCAACTGGGAAACAACCAGGCAAAAGCGCTGCTAGGAAGACCATTTTTATGACTCAGCCTTGACTAACTGATCTGTTTACATTATTATGTGCTCATTCCTACATTTGTCCCAAAAGGAGGGAAATTTTGCTCTTTCCTCGTGATATGATTGACTGTAGCTTTCATTATGTCAGAAATTCACTTGGCAGTAAATGCATATCAATCGCCATTTCGAAAATCATTTTTTTTTCTTTGTGGCGAGACTCCTTAGATAAATAATATAGGACGTTTCTGCACACGTGGCTTTCATTGTGTCATATACTACAGTGCAATTCAATTAACACTACAGAAATGTTGTTTTATAGTTTCTCGCTGAAATATTACCATGATTGTTTGAGACATGGTGTTATTCCACTTGTATGCCTTGCGAAATGGCTCTCAGTTCAGCCCATGCGCTCTTGTAAAACGTCTTATGAAATCACTTTCACGACCTAGTTCTGCTTTTGTTAGATGATATTTCGTTTTAGGATGTAAAAACTCATATATACCCTATCTGGCTTAAATGTCTACAGAGAGTTGTTTTTCTCTTAAGAACTTGACTCTCTCGATCTCTCAATACAGTATTGTCAATGATAAGCTAACTAGGCAACGATATATATTGTATAACGTTGTTAGCAATGTTATCTGGATATCGTTGCCAACAATGCATTTTTATCGATATTTTGAATGTGCCTCTTATTGATCCTTATGATAAATTTCGTATTGATAATTTACTCACACGTACAAGGCCAGGTGGTAGCTAATGGAGCAAACTTGTCTTTTTGCACTTATCTTACTTAGTAGACTTTGTATCAACTCTGAATGAATATTTGCATAGGACTAATTGTCGTAGACTATGCTGCGCTCATGGACTTGTTTTAAAGTTTCTTGCAATCGAGAAAGAGTGTTTCTATGGACTCTGTTACTTGCTGGATTAAGATAGTAACGAAACGGTTGGGACATCAGTTTTAATCCTTACACCTAGTCTATTTCATTATTATTTGCTTCAAGGTAAGATGATATCAGGTATCATTTGAAACCTGTCTCTTGGACGTCGCAGTCTATTTTTTTTGTTGCAAATATTATAAACTACTTTGTAGCATGGGGACAGTTTTAATACAGCCCTTTAAATTCTTCAGCTGGGAAATTCAGTGAGAGTAACACTCAGTGTACCACATTTCCCTAGGAGCGTTATGACTAGAAGGTTTCAATTACTGATATGTAGAGCTAGTACAGTGTTCATTTGGATAATCGCTGTAACTAAATTGTACAATAAGTCACCATTATATATGTTACGTTGCTGTCTGCACAGCTCTTGCATTACTCTTGAGCCTTGAGATTTCTCCTGTTTACTATGCAGGGCAGTTCATGGTCAAATGTATCCATCGCTGATGAAATTTCCTAGCATTCTGGCAATACCATTGGAAGGCAATAAAATTGCAATATTTAACACATCTTACCTGTAAGTTGAATTTAACTGTAAATCCACTTCAATATGGTATCTGGGGAGTAGAGGTCCGCCAAAGAAAAGAACACAGGCATTCAAGCAAACGCTGCAATCTTGCAATCTGGTAATATGCTGAAGCGATGTTTACATTTTTCGCTGATATAAAACATGTCAAGTTACTTAACCTGTGCCATCTTTGGTTATTCTGCAGATATCATAATTCAGTTGAATTCTAGTAAAATATCACCGTATAGGTAGGTCTCATTTTATTGTAATGGACGTTTCGACTTTCTGGTTTTTTACGTTATTACAACAAAACAACTTCTTGACAGTAATTGGTAACATACTGTCTAGAAAACTGATGCCAAAACCTCTCCATCACGTCCAAACTGTGTTGTTGCTAAGCTTGTAGACATGTGACAGAGCTCAGCCAAGCTTATGATATGCAACTTTCAGAATCCCCCAGGATCTAACGGCTGATTACAATTGTAACCTTTATTGAATTCTTCCTTTTCATGTAACAAAAATTTAATTTAATAAACCATTTTAATAGCTTCATTATATAAATATCAGCAACAACAAACGAGATCAAAGAAACAAGAAAGAAAAAATTAACTAAGGATGCACGTGTTATCAATTTTTCAGAACGCAACACAGAAACAGACGACGTGGGTAAGTTGATATGCAGATGAGTCTCAAAAGATAAAGATCGATGACACAGAAGTAAACAATAATAATAATAATAATAATAATAATAATAATGATAATAATTATAATGATGATAATAATAAAGAGTTTGAGAAAGAAGCAAGCAAATAGTAAAAACGTGTATATATATATATATATATATATATATATATATATATATATATATATATATATATATATATATATATATATATATATATATATATATATATATTGTATACTGACCTATTTATTTATATACATACATGCTTTCAGCTTCATTTAAAAATATGTCTTGAACAAATTAAATGAAATGCAATCAAGAACGTTACAAATGGGGAAATGTTTAATTTTTTTAATACCGACTGTATGTTATTTATACGACATGTGCCTGTCAATTATTTGTGAACGTTATGTTTGTAACTTAAAGATTTCAGCGCTCTTTTGGAAAGAAAAATTCAGCTAAAAGGCATGCAAATTGCGTTCCTTGTCCATGTTTTTATGTGATTGTCGGATATATTAAACTTTTAATCTCACCTTATTGTTTCTCGGTGAAATGGTTAAAAAAATTAAATCTAACTCAATCTTGTCTCAGTTTGGCACCATTGTTTAAATTATTTGCCGGATACTATCAAATCGTCACGTTGTTTCCAATGTTTTAATAAAAGTGTTATCTTTTAATTTATTTTGCATACATAGATTGCATAGCTGATAGTATTGTTTCAGTAAAGATTATACTGTTCTAAAAAAATATTTTATAATTCAATGTTTAAAGGATTTAAATAGTATTGATTCTAAGATAACATATTTTGATATTCAGCACGTGAATTCAATTTAAAAATTTCCATTTGGTCCACATTTGTATTTTCATCTTTTAATGTTTTCCTCGTGAACTTCAAAGGAGAATATCACTTTGTTTAATTGTATTTTAAGTGTGTGGATGGTTTTAATAGTCTTCGATATGAGATAATCATGTCGACCAAATATATCGTTACAGTTTGAGCGTAGTTCAGTCTCTGCAAGTATAATGGAAAATATTGTATCAATGTTGGTGTTTAGGATAAAATAATGATCCTGAATCTGACTTTTCGAGTATTTATCTCAACTAAAAATGTCAATGTTTATAGGAGATATTTCATTCCATAAACACACCTCAAGTTGTTTAAAGTTAGTTTGCGTTTGCTACCTGCCATAACGAAATTCATGGATGTAATATTATTTTTAAAGAATAGTTTGGTTCCTTATTGCTCCAACGATCGTTGAGAAATCCAGGCATGCGCCTGTAATATTGTACATTATATTGAATCATTGGAACTATACTGTTATTCTTTTTTGAATTACCGAATGTTTTATTTGCGCAATGAAAAATCAGGTCACAAGCTTTAAAGTTGATCACCCTCTTCGAATGAATGAGGCTGAGATTTTGAATTTACAAATATATGCTGTTGTTTTCCTTCGGTATACGTTTGTCCTTTGAATGCGTGATCAGATACTTAGAAAGAACATTTTGGTATCTTTTCAGACACAGAGACAATTTTGCGAGAGAACAAATCACTGAAATCAATCATCACTTGCAACAAATGCCAACTTCGAACCAGAAACATACTGTTCCTACCCTGCACACACCACTGTTTTTGTCAGGTTTGCGCTGAAAAGTGTTCTTCGTGCCCAATATGTTACAAGATTATAAAAGAAAAGATCAAAACCTATATGATTTAAGCTGTGAATACAGACTGTATCATGACGGTTATTACATATTTCTGTTTACATAATATTAACATATTTATATGCCATCACACGACTGACAGTCTCGAATGAAAATTGTAATCTTATAATCGCAGATTATATTAATTTGCACCGAAAACGTAAACAATTCTTTGTTGAAATTGCTTTATTAGAAGAAATTAATTATATAAATACCGCATATTATTTCTGGCTCTTTACAATTCCAAATTATTGGCGATACGTATTGAAACATATTCATGGAAGATGATAAAACTGACCTGTCCTTGACAGTTTACAAGGATTTGGATATCATCCTATATATAGACTTCCACAACTATGTTTAAGGCAAAGCAGATCTGCAGTACGACATCTTGGCTACAGTGACAAATCAATATATCTACCTTACTATTGAGAGAGATGGATTGAAGCTGCAGTCAGAACGGTACTTATACACTAAATATCGGGACTACAAACACGAACTATAAAGTGCCCAAAGCCCTAGAATTAGTTCAAGCGCGAGCTCAAATTAGCAATGCTGACTCGATTGAACCTGATATTTCTTAGAGGCATGTGATAAACGAATCACATAACAGACAACTGACAATTGTAAATGTAATTGTGTAATCTTGAAATTGACCTAGAAAACAGCAAGGATTTAGTAAACATAATCATCGTATTCAAGCACTTATATATAGCACCTAGTGAGTCTAACTGCATCAGTCGTGGTTTCTATACAGTTCTTCATGTATGCCCATCGAAGGTGACCGCCAAGCTGTTACCGAAATATCTTTCGTTTGATGGATTTACCGGCAGTTAGATATATGTATTAAAAGACTTAGACAAGATAAAACAATGAAACATATGCAAGAATTTAGAGATATTTCCAGGAAGGATAATTATTTATGTATTAAAGTGACAAGTATTTCACAACCACCATCAAATATTCAGAACAATGTTTGTAACAAACATATTCTTGTTGTACCAAGCATGTGCAACAGGATCCATAATCATTGATAGCAATTTTTACAGACGGATAAATATGAAGGGTGTAGCGCTTTGATGTTTTAAAGCAGATTTTAGGTAAAGAGGTGCATAAACAAATGAGCAAAATCTACGGCGATACCATGAATATTGTGTGTATCTTGAAGACAATGAAATTTCAAAATATGAGACGCTTTTCAGTGCAGGTATCACTTTGGAGGCGAGTACATTCATAAAGCCCGTGTATTGTGCAACAGACTTTCTTCAAAGAATATAGCATAAATTGTGCGAAATATTTAGTGGAATATGATGTAAATATATTCGCCTTGTCTCGATGTTCTTCCGAACAATGCATGAATTGAGTTGAGCATATACATGTCATTTAACGTGAGAGTAGCTTTTGGTAGAATACTTTTTTACGGAAGGTTCCTAAGGAGATTTGGGATTCGTCTGTTTGTGTGACAGTATAATATTGATCTAGACAGAGTAAGGGTATCTGTAGAATTTTGAGGAATAGCAAACAAGGATATTGGAAATCTGTACTTTTATAGCGATGCAGAATTGTCCGCGTTTGAACTTAAAATACACATCATGTTTTTATTTTACATGTACCTTTGAATACGACAGCATGCGCTGTCAAAAGTATCTGTTTCAGACAACTTTAAGAGAGAACAAAACACTATCAGTCATCACATGATGGGGGATGTTAAGGGAAAATTAAACACTAAATTCATATCTGAATTCTGGACCATTCTCTGCATTCGGATATACTATTTGGCTGTTTCTTTTTTTGTTTAGACCAGGTAAAGTGAACAATTATTCATTCAATATACCTCTCAATCAGAAGACATTATCAATACTAGTCCATTTTATTCTATCTTATTATTCTGTCCAATGAATCATTGTGGTTGTCCTTGTTTCACATATTCATGGAAGAAGTAATAATTGACCTGGAAAAGACAGTTATAAGGATATCTAATGAAATCTAATAATACATTTATAAACCTAGGTCTCAGATGATGCAAAAGGACAATACGAAATTAAAAGATTCGAATCTAGAAGTCTAGCTCACTGTCATGAGAGATGAATCCAAACTGAAGTCAGAACGTTTAAGCCAGAAAACGCAAAATTAAAAGAGTTACACAAATATTTTGTAGTTCCCCACCCTCTAAATTTAGCTCAAAGGGCAAGAAAACAGCATAAGCGAAGGTGAGTCTTGGGCAAACCTGACCTTTGGTTGAAACATATGAATATATTATCACACAAGAGACATCTGGATGACAAAACAGACATACACGAGGTGCAAAGGTATACTTATTCGTCTAACATTAGAAGTACTCTTTCGGATGCTGCTGTTGAGCTTATGACTTACCATATATTATAATCGTATTCAAGCGTTATTCTAGTAATTCTTCCTGCGTTAATTACAGCGTCTGTACTATTCCTAATATGTGTTCCTCGCAAGCAACCATCCTGATATTGCATATGCATTATAGAAGGTAACATCAAGAGTTTGTAGAGCTTGCGAACATTAAAGTGGATTGAATGTAAAGACTTATTACAAAGTGCATATATAGTCTCTCAAATCCATGGTAACATTAATAACAATGGAAAATTTGAAAACAATATAACTCCACATTATGAAATATTTTGGAAGATAGTTATCACATTAGAGATGATTGCGTTCATCAGGTACATATGCTCTGGAAACGATTTTCGTCAAGGAATATATCTGGCATAGTTCAAAGTATATATATGTAGAATACATCTGATTGGGTCCCATGACGCTTGCATCCCAAAACATATTCCGCTGTCACCAATCTTCCTGATTGTATTTATCCTTGTCGTTACTATCCATAGAAGGTATTATTTATTTCGAGAGGACCTTTCGGCAAACGGTGACGACTCTGTATGTGTAACAGTCGAATTTGGATATAGATTATCGATCTATGGAGCAGAAAATATTTATATCGAATATAATGGAGTACAATAGCATATATATATATTCAAGCGATAGGTAACTAGAGAAACAAGTAAGTTAATTTGTTTAACGTACAAATGTGTAGTTGGCGTCGTAATGTGTTTTCATTTAATGTGTACAAGAATATAAGTTATCTAAGAAGCTTCATGCATATTTCAGGTCTGATACATCAATTACTAGCTTTTAAAAAGGAAATCCTTGCTGATAGAAGTACAGACTCATAAACGAATGGAACGAACGAATTATTTTGATCCTTGACTTTGGTATCTGTGTACAAACATGGAAATGTGTATTAGTCTGACTAATCAGATATCGTTGCTAATATCAATTGCTTATCGACCAGTTAATGTTACTAAATGTTAGCTTGGATATGAGAAAGACTAAATTTGTCTATATAACATTACGTTCAACCTGTGTGATAATCGTCATTTCACTTTAGAATTAAAGGTAGTCGCAAGAAAGGCTCCAGATATGTCTAAAGTAACTCATTGAATATAAAGATCTGTTGGAACAGATAATGCAACACAAGCTGAAAAATAACACTATTCGTTCAGGATGATAGACAATCTTGACAAAGATTATTTCATTACAGAAGTTGTATACCTTTTCATTAATTCGGTAACACATGCGTTTCATGTGAGAGAAAGTTTCGGGTCACACTTGATACCTTAAAACAAGCTGTATTTAAGAGAACTTTACTCGATTATAAGGCGCTAACGTGAAGTTCGTCTTTTGCCATTGACAGACTTAAGACGATGCAATGTCACTTTATATTTGTATAATGGAAGGGTAAAGGGACCCTCACAAATAAAATAGGAGATGCTAGAAACGTAAGCATATGAGCTTTCAGATGTTACATTTGATTAAAAGCATGCAAACCATGTACAATGAAAATAAAGACTATTTATAATGAAATGCAGATATCATGAAGGACATGTGATTTTATTCATTGCAAAGCCATGATTTGTATTCTGAGCTGGAAAAGAAAAGCTTCATGCATATTTCAGGGACGCAAATGATTTTCAAGGTAAATGTTTCATGTCTTGAGTCACTCTTGGTTTAAATAAACATTCCTGGTCGTTATGTTGGACATAGTATTGCGACAGTGAATTGTAAGCAATTTGTTGTTTAACCTATGCTTCTAACTCGATAGAGAATTTTTAAAAAGTCTCTGAAAAGAGCTGGACATGTGATATCATCTACTTGTGAATTGTGGTTACACGTGCTTCTGAAAATGAAATATTAGAGTTGATATTATTCTAAGGTCTTTGGTGTCCATTATTTTGTTTTGCCTTCAATATTCTTATTATGATACGTAACTTTGGTTTGCTTTATTTTAATCTCAGACAGATCTGCATATGTCTGACATTTGCATAGATCATGCTTTCGTTTGAAAATGATACCACATTCAATTTGTAATTCAGAAGCTTATATATACTGGCCATTAATATGACAAATATGTAGAACGGTGAACATAATTTCAAAGCATGCATACATAATTATGAATGAAATATGAATCACGACCAAAAATAGCATCTCCGTACCTGACAAAGTGGAGGAAATAGTAAAATACGATGACTGGCACATCTGGAAAAGGTTGTTCTCTGGCGAACTAGATACATAAGTCGGACAATTCATTTGGATAGCCATGTGTGATTTAGGACTGTCTTTCGTACTTATCCTTAATTTAATTGACGTTTGTAAATACTACTTGGGTTCTATATGTTGGAGAAGATTATAATATCGTATGAGAGGCACCTATTTCCTCAGGCAGTGCATATGGCTCAGGCTTCATGAAGTCAAATTGGACTAGTGTATAAGTACCATTCTTAACCAGACAGAGGAATGCTAAATTTTGCCATTGTTGAAGCTTTTGTATCTTGCACAGATTAGTCGATAAATATTTTGTTTCCCATTACGAAATCAAAAACGAAGAAGTAAAAAAAAGAATCTGCTCATATATCAAGCATAGAAGCTCTGAAATGTTTAATTAAAGAATTTGTTTATTGGTATGTAATGAGTTTATAAAGGATTTGTTTATTGGTATATAATGAGTTTCTCAAGAACATCAATATAGTATAATAAAGAAGAATCTAAAAAGATCATGACCTAGATGAAACCCATTCGTCTATGTTCTTTACATTATTACTTACCCAGCTCATCCCTGTGCATTGCAAGGGATAATACAAACAATTTCCACTTATTGAACATCGTCAAGCACGAATGTTGCTGTCAGTGCACACATAACCCAATATGTTTATTACTACATAATCTGACGCCTTCTACTTAAACTTAACGGTGCTTATAAAATGGCAGTCGCATCAAAATTATGAAACTATGACATTGTTCTTGACTTTGAAGATAACCCGATGCATTGACGATAAAATATGACATCTGTAGAGCCATTTTGACCATATCGTTTTAAAGAGTGAAGAAACTAATAAGGTGTTCGTCCTGAATGAACCGCATCCAAGCCATGCGAACCGAGTAAGCTTTGCTACAAATCAGACCAAAACACATGAAAATTCTTGTGGAAGAAATTTAGAAAATGATGGCAATGAATTCACTCAAAGATAGGAATGAAACAGAAAATAAGGGTTGCAACGGCAAGAGATATGAAAATGTCCAAATGTGACTTTCGGAAATAAAATGAGAAGTCATATGAATTTAAAACATATTCCTGTAACAAGGAAAGGGCCCACTTCACGAAATGATTGACTATTAAGACAAAATGACAATTCTGAATATGAACTTTACACATCTTGATTCTATAAAATGAATCAAACGTGTACTGCTATTAAAGGTCATAAATAATAAGGACATAAGATGCATAAGTCGTGCATCATAACCTCTTTCACCTAACCATTAATTGTTCACTTTGTGACTGAATGGCGCTTTCACCCCCCACCCCCAAGTTACACTGTTTTCATTTTATTGCATCTTCGGAAACTTGTTTGGTTTTAACGGCAAATACTATGCAAGGATATTTAACAGCTACAAGTGAAAATACATTGAGTATGTTCAACACACATTACTTATAAACGTCACACATGGAGTGGAAAGCTATGTACTGTTTCTGTTTTCAGTGATTGTAGTTTCAATTTTAATAACACAAATACGTAAAGCTATGTATCTTGGATGAAACAAGATGCATATGTGTTATATTTCTCTGTTTATCCTGAACACTTTGACCCAGGATGAAAATGTGTTTGAAAAGTTACGCAATCGGTTGAGTGCACTGTACATATTCCTGGACTCTGAACACGGAAACAAAGACACAATAATTGACCAGACCTTACCTAGGATCTGTAGGGTTTCTTAAATGACAACAATTATTAATGAATCCGCGTTAGATTAATTTTAAATACTGTTTCACATTAAGACTGAATTTAATATTAATAAGCTTGTGTAAAACATTTTACACTGCATTCAATGTAATGAGTTCATTTATTGCAGAGGTATCATTCATAAACGCTCACTGATATAACGTAACATTATGAAAGGCTGAAGTTGTCATTCCCAGAACGTTTTACACGTTACCATCTTGAATGGTACTATATTCGTAATTCCGTCTATTCTTACACGTTGCCCCAGAAAATGGCACTATAATTTTCATTCAATATATTCTCTCTTATACGTTACCCTCGTAGATGGTTCTATATTCTTCATTCCATGCATTCACACCTGTTCCACTCAAAGATTGGTACTACTTTCGTCATTAAAATGTCATTTAATTTAAGAAATTTTATTTCTAAATCTAAAACAGTGATTTCATGCATAAATAAATTATAATGTGTGTACTGCTGGATATTGTGGTCTTGACCGAAGTTCATGAGGCTCGCAATTTGTCACGTTCTTCGTCTCTTTTTCCTCGATATCCATTTACAGGTACTCATTGTTATGGACTCAAAGAATCTATCTTTATTGTTTGTATTAGCTGTGCTATTGCAAAAGATTGGTAAAATCTCGCTGGGTGGCGGGGGTGGGGGGGGGGGCGGCGTACACAATGAAAGCTCTAAAATGCACATTTTGTGCATTGTGTATTGTATTCTAGTTTTTACCATGCAAGGCATTTTGTTTGGAACAAATGTAGAAGTGGAAAGTTTCTTGGTAATTGCTTCAAGTGGAGAGTTCTGAAGTGTGCTGGAAAGCAAGAAGATATTCTATTCATGATGGTCATAAGGCTGCCTCACTTGTAGCGATGACTATGTAGGGTACACACTAAGTATATTTGTGCACGAACTTTTGAATATTTAGAATGTGCATTATGCACATTTAGTGCATGGAGGTAAAGAGCACAAACCAATGACAAATAAACTATGAAAAGGAAGTGTTTGAAGGTAAAGACAAAAATCAAACAAAATGTTGCTTTATAAATACAAATAGTATAATTTAATAGTGAAACAATCTTTTTGCACCGGTTCAATTTTCTTGACCTTTGCTTCCGTTTTTTTGTAATTTGATTTTGTTATAAAACGCCTTTGATAATTTTCATAGATATGTTGATAATATATCACATTAAATTTGTTATGCATACGTACTTACGTTCAGTCAAACATGATCTGAGTTACAAGTATACAAGGTGAACCAAAGCCCACACTCATTCGACACTCATGAAGAACTTTAAACAAATACTTTCGAATACCCTGATTTGTATGTATGTTGTTAAATGGGTTTAATTAGGGAGAATATATTACTAGATTTACGTGAGTGGCTTGTCATGGAAACCATCGCGCTTATTTATTATTAAAAAGTTCGATCGTGCCTTTCCCCTTTACTTGAACCCTAAAATTTGAATCGATCATAACTCAAGAGCCATAACATAAATTAAGCGTCGTGTGCAATAGATGCGATATAAAGATCGATCCAGTTCAAGGATGCAAGTGAACGTATAATATCTTCCCATCTTGCTAATACTAAAAGAATATCTACCCAACATTTCCTTATTATATAAAGTAGAACTCTACGTAGATCTCCATATGATGCATCCAGATTTGTACATTTACTATAACAATACTTCTGCATATTACAAAGGCATACTTCGCAAATGGTTTGATTTAGGAAACTACTAAGGGAACAAACAAATTACATTTTCTCTTAATTTTAGTGACACATTAATTTCTGCAAATCAAACATTGTTATATATATTTAATTTATATTGTGTGGTTGATCTTTTTACTTAACAGAGGATTAAGTTTTATGCCTACCTGACCATTGTTAAGCTTTGTCACAATTATATGTGGTAAACAAGACGTTTAATGAAATGTATGTACAAGATCGGACCTTGTGTACAAACCTATACTATTCTAAAAGACAATTTGATGGAATGTTACACTCATATTTAGAGATAGTCCTAGTTAACTCTGACCCTTGCCAGCCCATTTGTGATATTTGGACATTTATGTTGGGGTGTATGGTCAGAGTCCAGAGGCCTGTTGAAAAGTTGGAATTCGCCGACACCATTTCAGATTTGTGTAGAGCAGATGGCGAGTTCCAGGTCAAATTTTAACAAAGCTATAGCTTCGGCTAATCTGTGAACGGATTAAAGATATAAAGAAATGTTATACTTGCAATATCTGAGAAAATAAATCATATCCCTGTAGATTTCATGCAGGTATATATCAGAGAAAAGTCATTAAATCTTGCTAGGCTGGCTAGTAAGCGGCTACCCTATGCCGACACCAGATGATGTCGGCAAATACCAACTTTTCAGTTGTCAACGGACTCTGTCCCTACACCCCAACATAAATATCCAAATATCGAAAAAGGGGTGACAAAGGTCAGATGAAACTAGGACTAATCTAGGGAATTATGAGGGCATTCTGAAACATCATATGTCTTCTCATAGATTGTATATAAATAAATAAAAAAATTAAAAAATGTCTTCATTCATTTTTATGATCACTTCTGTAATCAATTGTAGTAATGCTCGGATATAACTTGAGAATACTTATTTATTTATGATTATTTAAATTATCCTTGCAAACTTTATTGACATCTCGAACTAAAATACTACTTTGTGATGATTGAGGACTCATTGAAAGACGTTCTAGATCGTATAATTTAGATATATCAAGATATTCAAGACCATTTGAATTCGTTCTGAACATTCTATACATTTGAACTTGCAGGATATTTAGGATTATTTGGAATGTAATTCAAAATACTGTGTCTTTCGAAGTTTAACTTTTTATTTTAGGGAAGTAAATTATTTGTTTATTTTAGTAAAGGTTTTTTCCGCTTTCTTTCTGTTATACAGTTTAAATCCTAGAGTCGCAATAATCTTTTATGTTTGTTTGCTGTAATTTTGTGATTTAAAGGAGAACGCAATTTTCTCATCTATGCACTATAACTTAATAAATGAAATAGAATATTTTAAATAAACGACTATCAGTAAGAGTTTCTTCCATCCGTGTTGTTTGAATGGATGTAAGTGGTATGTGGTGGATTTAGTTGGTTGTATGTGTGGATGTATTTTAAATAAGAAAATAAACTATTCGTATAAGTATTTCCTAATTTGTTCATCACCTGCGTTTTTTATATAGTGCATATTTGTTTCACATTTTTTTAAATTATAAAGAAATTGTTTTGCACATATTCTTTGTGGATCGATCAGATTTGTAAGACACGAAATTGTTCGCAACAGTATGGACAGATATTGTAACATCTTCAACAGTTTATCTGAAAGCTTTAGGAGAGACGGGTAAATCTACTCTACGAGATTTAATGAATGTCAAATGAAAAACGATATGACTTTGAATAGTTTCAAACCTTGCCTTCTAAATCACACAGTTTGATACATAAATCAATAATTGGTTAGATTAAAAGTTGATGTCAAAATCATTACCTGCAGAAGGGAAAATACAAATGTTAAGAAAGAAGTCAAACTCGAACCGATCACCATTGCCCAGCATCTTTTATTCATATTGCTCATCGGACACGTAAAGCTTTTCGGTCCAAGAGACACTTCAAGAAGTTAAGAGCATCGGTATTTAGTGAAGGTATTGAAGTAGTCAGTATACATATAGAAAGTATTATCTGGTTTCGCCACTAGAATACAAGGTCAGCCCCAGTTACTTTTGCTTGGTTCAATAAAATCATTCACTAACAAATATTCAATTTGATTTTTCAAAGATTCCTGCTTGGGAGGTGCATCCTGTAAGAATGATGATGTACAAGGGCACAATTTTCAATGCCAACATCATCTTAGTTTTATTTGTATAGGTTGGAACGTCAGAGAACAATTGCTTACATTCGTATATAAACTGCTTTAATTCATTTCATTTTTGTGGCTGGAAATGAGAACGCTTCTGGTCAAGTTTCTTTAGTATTTCCGAATTTCGAAGACTGGTCAAACCACGTCATTACAGTCTGGTTGCACATCGTCCTTTAAATCTGTGGGACACGTACAACTAAACTGACTGAATGATTTAACATAGTATCTCTATCAACCTAATCCTATAACATATTTATATTAACATGTATATGGCAGAACTGTTTCTCTTTCTGTCTCTTAGGAGTGCTACTGTTATAATGTAAGTCACTTAAGTTTTAATTTCCTGATAAAGACGATTTTGAAGTATGGGAAGAGAGATAGAACTTGATGACCAAGCTGAAACGTTCTTGCCTTTGTTGTTTTGTCCTGCCTTAATTGATTTTTAAGTGAGTAGTCTGATAACTACTTCACGGAGACAAAATCAAGAAGATGAACTTTTGAATCTTCTGTTAAAAGAAATTTATCCCTATTGAACCTCAATGGTCCAAGGATAGTATGTCCAAAACCTGGTTTGAAAGGAGTAAAACTTATGATATGAAAAGTGTAACAAGAACGTAAATATGACGTAAAGTCTTGTGACAAGTCTTATTGACTCATATATGACCAGTCAATAGAATTTCTTTGGATAAACAAAGAACTTCATATATATATAAATAGACATATATATATATATATATATATATATATATATATATATATATATATATATATATATATATATATATATATATATATATATATATATATATATATATATATATATATGTCTATCACAAATATCAATGTCTTTTTGTTGATCCATTCCAGAAGAAAAATTAACCTCGTCAAAAGACTATTCAATAAATGTATCAGTCAAAGGAATAGTTTCTTGATCAACTTCATTCTCAAGATTTGTTGCCATAGCTCCAGTAACTGCATAAGCAGGGTGTCAATCAAAGATTTAATTTTCAATAGGATCAAAAGTTTGACAACCTTATCCCCAGCTAAATCATTATCTATCAGTAAAGAAACACTTTCAAACGACAATAAATTCACATCTCCGATAGTCACTGGTCCTGAAACTAAGTCCGATGACAAATTAAAATTATAAAGATGAATTTGAATAAAGTTGCACTCTACTTCCTGAACAAGAACAGAAGACTTTCCAGAGAAATGCAAAGTACCTGATAATAGAAAGCTCTGGAAAGCTCCTGTGTCCTTTAATATTTTATTAGGGATGTGATTCTCTGAATCACCAATAAGTGATACAAAACGTTTCCACATTAATTGTTCATAACTTTCCATGATGAAATCAGAGTTTTTTGGGGGTTTTTTTTGTCTCAACAAATGTGTTGTTTGCAACATATTTCCATGACCTTAAACTCTGAGAAACAGTATTTGGAACAGCTCTGTCGTTATTATAGTGCTTATTTTGTAACTTAAAGCAACCAGAACTAGGTTGTCATATTTTGTTCATATAGGTGCTTAATAAGATATTTTAAAACATTTTCAATCTTATCAGGAGTTTTAGTCCTGTAAGTTGTTCCAAATTAAAATGTGTAAGTACTTGAGACTGGATCAGTTTCTTATTAAGAGCCTGCTGAGAAAAAGACTTATTGACAAATGAAACTTTGTGAGTCATGGAATTGTTGTCAGCTTTACTGGCAGCATTTTTCAAAGTGTCTACATGGTGTTGATAAATGTTTGTCGTGGCGTCACTATGTACTCAAATCATGAAAACTTTGACTAACATGACTTGACTAAGTTGGTCATACTCTTTATCAATCTTTGTAGATGCACATCAAATATCAAAAAGTTTTTTTTCTGTTTCCGCAGAAAACTCGACATGAGTTTGGATGTTTTCCTTTTCGCATTTCCGAAACATCTGTCGATATGCCTCAGGTACCAATTCATAACGATTCGAAATATATTTCTTGACCAGCTAATAATCAACATTTCCATCTACTGATCGTGAAGTATAAAGCTCAAGAGCTTTGCCAATAAATACGCTCCGTAGTAATAAAATCAGTGCTCTCTTGGCTATTTCAATCTTTCAGCCAAAGTTTTCTTCTCAAAATTGTGGAAAATATTAATCTGCATCTTTTCTTTAAAAGTGTGTATGACCTAATATTTTTGATGACATCAAAAAGTGGACTTTCATGAGTGTAGTACTTTAGCTTTCCAGTTCTCATTATATTAATTGTAATTGCATTTCCTTCTCTATTTCGTCTTCTTTATTTCTTTATTAGCAATTACATTTGAATCTCTCCTTCTTTTGGTGTTTGCAACTTACTTTGCATCTCTCGTTCTTATTATTTACACCTCTCTTTCGTTTTTATGCATGTGCGTTTGCCGCCCTTCCTTTTCCCTTCTTCCTTCCTAATTTGAATTTCTCCTTCTTTGTCTTTCTCTGAATTTGCATTAGAATTTTTCTTTCTCTCTCAACTATTTATAAATCTTACGCAATTTACACTCTTAATATCTTAAAATAGAATTTAATACCTGTGCATAAATATTGACTATCTAATAAAGATGGTCATTACAATTTATAATCATGAATACAAACTTCACATAAGATAGATACAATCATACAGCAAGAGTTATAAAAATCTAAATCTGACCCTATGATCATAAACTAATTAACAAGAAGAAGCGATAACAACACGTTTTAAAAAAAATTAACAAACAGCTTAATTCTCAAAGTTTAAGAAATGAAAATTTAGGACGATCTTACAGTAATATGAATTGAATCCAAAACAACTGTGAAAAAGTTAATGTATGTCCAAAAGAATGAATTATTCTACATAAATTTTAGATCTAAGAATATACTGGTCCGCCAACAGTCGTGACGAGTCAAACCGGGGTTGTCCAGAACTCTTTTGAATGATTCACAATAATTCAATGATAATATTATAGTCCAATGAGCACTTTCTAAGTCCACTATTATTATTATTTATCGTGCGCATTGCATGCCCAGCCATTAACAGCACCATCATCAGCAAGATGCAGAGCATGCAATCCACCGGGAACTTTGTCTGTCGGCAGTTGATCACAGTATGTGACAAGGTCTGCAGAACTCAGCAGTTACAGGAAGAGTCAGTGGCCTGGCCCCATCGTATAAGGTTGATTGCACAACACCCCTGTCTTGTTCGGAAACGAGTCAGCGAAGTCCACAGATGGCTGAAGTTAAAAGGGCAGACAGATGGCTGAACTACGAGAGTCTGGTTTACAACATCTCTTGAAGACCAATGATTACTCCATGCCGAAATAGCTCTTATATCCTCCGACAATGGACCTAACCAGATTGGATGTCTTGATGCCAAGCGGACTGATGGATGTGAAGTGATGTCCACGTACAATGGAAGTTTCTCACTGTCACAGACCTTAGCCAGCAATTTTGTTGTTGCTTCCTGGCGACTGCAGCAAAACTGAGCACTCGAAATAAACTACTCCTCAAATTGGCTGGCTCATTCCTAGGATCGCTAGTAGTCAGGCACTCAAGACATCAGCACTAGCCCTCTGTTATTCGACAGCTGAGTACTGCGCTCGGGTCTGAGCTCGATCGTTCCATACCGAATTAATGACGTCCAGCTCAACACAACAATGCGCATAATCTCTGGAACACTATGTCCTACTCCTTTACTAATGCTGAAGGTAATCAGCAACATTCCTCTGTTTCCGCTGAATAATCCAAACAAATCTTTCCTCTCAAATACACATACGTCTGCAGACTCGATGTAACAATAAGACCACAAAAATAAGAATGAGAAAATTTGTGTCCAGTCTTAAGAACTTATATACAGGCCGAAGGATAAAACAATCATGTTGTCACTACTTGTTAAATGACAAATTACAAATCTCCATTATCGTAAAATAACTCATATATCCTAACCCATCCATTAGGAAATAATAATTATTCTAAGAACTCACATTACGGACCTGTCCTATGGGAGACAGACCGAAGATTATATATGAACTTGATTGATAAATTTCTTGTATTTTGTCACTTCTGTACTTATTCGTGTGGACCATGAACAACTTCGTAATAACTGGTTTTTGTTGGTTGAATCCGCTTTAAAGTATTTAGCCTTTTATGTTTTTATGGAAATGTCTACTTCTCAATGGTAACCTGTATAACACAGCTGATGTTTCTTTTCCTAATAAAATTATATTGCCATATTTACATGATAAAAATGCAAACATCTAAACACAATGATTATGCATGATAAGATGATTAAATACGAAAGCACATTTTGTCTTTGGTGTGAAAGAAACAGCATTTGAAACATTGGCATATATAATAGTTTTATTTTCAATATAAACAAAACACCTTAGCTCATGTGATGCAGTGCTGTGCAAGTTCATCGATAAACAAAAACTGAAGGGAATCCGGTTGTTTTACATCATTGATGATGAACTGTGCTCTCAGTGAAAGCTGCTTCATAACTGGTACAGTATTATGTTATTACATTACATTGTTTTGTGTAAGCATGAGAAGAACAGTGCAACGAAGAACTTTTCTCCTTCAGAAATAAAAACAGCAAAAAACGCATGGAAGCCAAAAGCAAGTATATGTATAATGAAAATTACTCTCTATCGTGAAATTCAAGTCACTATCAAAGCTTCATGAAGATAACTAACCTCTTCCATTTCTCCATTCCAAACACTATTCTCTGATTGGTCTGAAAACTCGCCGGTGCATCAAGGCCATTCAGAAAGTTATTGTACCAGACTACACCTACAACTGGATTCTTAAACTCATTTGTAACATAGTGGTCAGTCATATTTGTGGTTATTAGAGTCGTGCTCGACCATACACATGAACAAGATATAGTCTAAAAATATAACAAATTAACAGTTTTGAAGAATATGATTTTAATGAATTCAAGAAATCTTATTCTGAACTCTTGAATTTGGCAGATGCAGCAACTCTTCATATCTGAAGGATAATTACCATGATACTTGAAGTATCAAACATTTGAAACAAGAACTGTCGGACATACCTAAATAATCTGAAATTTCAAAAAAGTTAAGAATATCTAGGCACTGGCTCCAATATTTTATGTATACAGCAGCACAACTACGGAATCCTGTCCATGAGATTTTAACAATTTGAATTTCCTCTTAAATATCTGGGGTGGGACCTTATATGAAGACACAAGCGAATAAGTTGATGCTGCTACCTTAACTGGTAATGTGCTAAGCGCGTTTGGTTCTAGTCTTGCACACGTGCTTGTAGCTTTAGGCTACTCTAAAAATTGGATTTTCTAGCCTGCACATGCTTTTAAGTGGATTTTCCTCAATGTATGCTTCTGATTCATTAATACTTATCGTATATGTGTGCTTCTGTATGTTTAGCCTGGTCTTGTCCTTGTATATTTAAAATATTTATGTATGTAAACAATACCTTAAGAATATTTTGTCCAGACAAAAGTGAAGTATCTTAAGTGTGTATTGGACTAGCTGTATGCATGTATATGTTAACAACGCCTGTAATTGGAAACAAAGTTGAATCGTTTCATTTAAAATATTTTTCTGTACTGATTATCAAAATATAAGTTATTATTGCGGAGGGATATGCAGTGTTAGCATGCAATCATTGTTGTTGTTGTTGTTGGTGTAGGGTTTAACGCCATTTTTCAGCACACGATAGGCTATACATGGCGGCCAGTATTAATGGTGGAGGAAGAACCCGGGGAAACACCGAAAGAGCCACCGACCCACGATAAGCAGCTGGCAAGCTTTCTCACATACCCACATTGGCTGAATCCGAGACTCGAACCAACACAGACAGAGGTGAGATGGCTGTTATCCGTAACGGAGAGCGCTTAAGATCACTCGGCCACTCGGGGCCCCAGCATGCAAACATAATTGTATAACTAAAATAATGCATGATTGTATGTATGTCTGATTTCTGAAGTAAATTGTTATATCGTCATCGTGCAATGCAATTACGACTCTAAATAAAGGGAACCCGGGTGTGTCCAATAGTCTAGGACGTCTTTACAAGTCACTCACACAGGACATATATGTCCACAAAAGTTTGAGTCAGGTCTTGACTAATATGTGTATGTGCTAAAACTTGTCAGTAGCTTCCCTAAGTCTGTGTTTCTTCCCGGGTTTCCCGTGATCTTCCTCAACCAAATATCCTGGCTGCCATGTATCATACGCTGATAAGTGCTATTAAACTCTACAAAACCAAAAACCAAAACCTTTAAATAAAATGTGTCAATATCAACGCATGACCAATTTATCACTTTGCAATTATGGGGACATAGATGTGTTCTGAGAATCACATCTCAGTCTCAACAGTGACGGTAAAATAATCATTACTGTGTCCATACATATTGGCTGGTCTTTCTCTTTCTCTCTCTCTCTCTCTCTCTCTCGTTTGTTTTTTCTCTCTCTCTCTCTCTTTCTCTCTCTCTCTCGAACACGCAAACACATGCAGACGAAAATTAAATTATATATTATGAAAAAGGATTTTGTCATAATTTTCTTCTCTCGTCCTGCTATGATAAATATATACTCGTAACTTACAAAATGTCTTTGCCCATGGTTAGAGAGAGAGAGAGAGAGAGAGAGAGAGAGAGAGAGAGAGAGAGTGAGAACGAGTTCAGGCTCTCTTAACAAGAATTGTCACTCATAAAACTGTGTAGATACGTCTACATTCTTGGGGAGGCTGAACGAGAGGTACGACGGGTACAACTGTAAGGAAAACTGAGTCTTCTGATTCTCGAAGAATGAACTAAACTTTATTTAAATAACTGATATATTTATATTATTACATTCTAGAGATACATCTACAAAACTTTATATTTATAATCCAAGAAACACATAAAATTACAACTTTCATTTTGGCTTGATAACTTCATACATTTGTATAATTTCTGCCTTTTAAAATATAATACAGATAATTAGATATCTACTGAATTCATGATAACTGAAAAGTATAAAATTCAATGGTTGCGATTAACGCCACAAACATTTTGAAGAACAGCATTTTACTAAATTTAAAATAGAATACTAATTTGGAATATGATACTAAAACATTGTTCTTTATTATTTAAAAATATTTTATTTCTAAGTTAAATTTTACTAAATATAAAAATGGTCGTTTTTAATAATAAATACAATAAATGCAAATGAATTTAAATTCTTTAAAGATTATAATATAAAATAGAAAAGAACTCAAAGAAATATCGAGTCTAATCTGGTCATTTACCGTGAAAATATCAAATACTAAAAAGCCCCTTTACCTTAAGAGAAGTCTACGAACACAAACGATGCTTACCTGTAAGGAAAATAGTCTTCTGATTATCGATGAATGAATTGATTTTGCGCAAGCTTGTTCTTAATTTATACGCAATTTTGAACGTATTATCACGACCAAATATGGACATTCGTCTGGGTACTTTTGTGTTCATTCATTTTGAATCAGAATGAGGTTCGTGTCTTTCTCACTGATATTCTCTGCGTCTGTGTTCGTCGTCAGACATACAATTTTGCTGCAGTGGCTTATTTGTTTTAAGAAACTTATATAATCTTCTAGCATACTCAGCAATAAAGAATCTGCCTGTTCAGCATAACTTAAAATTGAGTCTACAAATTGCTGAATTTTTTGATACAAGGGAAATGCATTTTATTGTACAGAGGGTTTAGCAATTTCTCGGAAAGCACAATATTTATTAAAATAGTATACAGTTGTAGGACAGAAATAAATAAAAGTAGTTTCAATATAATTTAGTGAAAAGTTAATTTCAATATAATTAATACAAAATTACTTTTCTAAAGATTTAGAGAAAGTTTCAATTCTAATAATCGTACTGATACATTATGTCCTAATATATATCCCGAAGATTTCACCTGCATAATTGTTTCCAATTTATGTGTTTATTTGTTTCTTTTGTACACTTTCTCAAAAGCTGAAAAAAATACTAGTTTTATTAGAAAAAAATGAGGTAAAGTTGTTAAATTACTATCTTGGTTTTCTTGGCACAGGCACTTATATATATGAAAGGGTTGGGGCCCTCTATTCACCTCTTTAAAAGATATGCATAAATGTATTAATATGCTAAGTAAATAAATCACGAGTGCGAGAAAACAATGTCGTTTTGTTTGTTCCTTTTCCAATACCGTTTACAAGGCTTAAACATGGTCTCGGATGTCGCATGCATTAAGGTAAACCTAAATGTGTTATCCGCCTGTTCATTATTTAGATGATGAATTGCCACTTGACATGCTAACTGTTGTGGAGTACAAATGTGTTCGCCCCAATTGTGAAAAGGAGTTTTCGTGCTGACTTTCAATTGAGAACACAAACCGCGTTGTAAGTAACGCGATATTTTAGTATTCAATTTCTTTAGTCCGTAAATTTTCCACTTGAAAAGCGATGCTAGTTACAAAGATGTCATAGACACAGGCCGAAAATCATTATACTTTAACTCCGGTTTCTATAACAAATTGCTATCGTGACAATTTGAAATGATAAAAAATATGAACAGAAAAATGTCACAGATAAACCGCAACTAGCATGAGGTTCCACATATGAATTCAAGGGTAACTTTTTTCGTTTGTAACCCTCTTTAATTATGATGCTTTCAAGTGAACGTCTTACATAACTTGTCCGTGTGACAACGAAATCAGTGACAAGCGAGCATGTCGGAGAATCGCAAGGTAATTCAGTTACTATCATTTTAACTTATATCTTGATTAATTTTACTGTATGTACAATGCATGCAAGATACCTCTTGAAGAAACTGGACCTCATATGTCTTTCATGTTTGCTAAATATGGAATGTTTGAAGTTTATGTATCTTAATACTTAATTCCTATAAACGCGTTTTTATTTTTGTTATAAAAGTGTCATACCTTGCATCAGCCTCATTCAGAAATTGTCGAAACACAGTGACTTTTGCAATAAGTACATTCCCAGATAAAGATGATAATATTGCAAAATCGTCCGTGGCGACACGAATGCATATATTATACAGCTCTAAGTATACACGATTGCAATATTTTCTTAGAGTATAAGATTTTGTATCTTACGAGTTTATTTCATAACAATCAATGAAAAGTGCGTGAGAATATGCAATATAAATAGAGAACGAAGGAAGAACATATGTCCGGTTAAGAAAAATACAAAGTATACCCGTATTGAAGTCACTTCTTTCAACATCAATAAATGACTTCTATTGAATAGGTCACTGATTAATTTTGTCATTTCTGAAGTTATAATCAGATACCTTTCATTGTTATTATCATAATGGAAGACATCTGATAAAACGTAGTATCGATTTACCGTACAATCTACATCAAACTTCATCATTCCATACCTAAATGCATGGATGCATCGTTCCATTGTTATTATAGAACGCAAGGGTATCCTCCAGTTTCGAGTTAAAACCGATTACCCATAACATACTGTCGACGCCGTGGTTATTGTGCTTCCCTCCTTCAGTATCGCTTTCTACCACACATCAACTGCATTACGGACTATGTTGTGGCGAACTAAAGCTACGGTGTTAAAATGTAAACATAAAAACTGCAGAAAAGAAAAAAAAAACACATTATATTAACCCTTCCAAATAAACGTAAACGCAGATAGAAGGCAAACCACTTAACATTAGGTAAAATTTATATTAAATAAAGTATAAAGATCAGAGATATAAAATACTTACATTATAGGGTCATGTGTTGTCAATATTTCGAATATAAATTGTATTAGTGGCAAAGCGGTGACCTATATGAAAATGTACATTAATGGGTGAAAATATAGTTGGCTCGAAATGTAACAGTATAGCGCATTTTGAGAATATATGGGAATCTAACTTTTGTAGTTTTACTTATATCAACATTTCTGAGCCAATTTCGGTTCCTTTGGGAAGATAACGTACTTTAGACGATTATGGGACCCTACCGGAATTTATATTACTGGAGGAATTAAGGGATCTACGGAAGGTCTGCATTAGGAGATTGGGACCGGTATGGTCCCCAGCAGGAAATAACATTTTTGAAGTTCTTCTATTGGGTGGTCTGCCGACATGTAACATTACCGATTTTTGAATATTTGTTTAGTGTAACATGGATATGATGGAATGGAGTCCGTGTATGTAATATCTTCACATTCTGACTGCCTTACACCTATTCTGACTGACCAATAACTATTGCGATTGACCAGTACCTAATTTAATGACCAACGCATGCGCTGTTAGATTGTGATTATGCAGTGCTAATGGCCATCACACAATTCTATTTTACCTCGTCCAGTTTGCTTACATTCGTGGATGTTTAATGTAAGAAAGTAAGTTAGTATTCATTAGATATCCCCCTTCGATTTTCTCATCTGTGTCGTTTGTAGGGATGGGTCTTAGATTGTAATTGTGCATATTGGTAACATCCAGTGCCTATTAACTACCTTCTTCGTTTTTTCTTTGCAAGGGTAGATGTTGGATGGTAAATACCTGTGTTGGATTGTAATTATATGTCTTAGTGACCATCAAATAACTCTCTTTCATCCATTTGTTTGGTTTTATTTGTAAGAATTTGTCTTTGAAAACATGTGTGGGTGTGTTATATACATGTTAGTTCCGATAATACTATCCCATATGTTACGGACCCTTACGCATGTCTGTTTATATGTGTGTAAGTGTTGGTTAGTAATGGTGAATATTTGCCAGTGTGGATATGTATTTAAATCGTGTGTTTGGTAACCATAAGCTATCCTCTACTTTCCCTCATCCGTTTGTTTGTATGTGTGCGTGTTAAGCAGTAAAATAAAAGTCATTGTCGATACTTTAAGGTGTCTATGTCCATCCCAATTGGAAATTTATATAATGTAAAAACGGGTTTTAGTGTGAAAGTTACAGAGACGGTTTTACCACCCTCCAATGTTAATGGTCAGTAGATGTTCAATTTCCAACTTTTTCGTAAATTCTAATTAATTTTCTATATTTTTAAAGGTACATACACTGTGATTGTTTCAATGTATTTTTAATTTATGTAGTAAATTTGTACAATTTACAAAACAGTGTGATCATGTATCTGGTTGATATAATAGAAAATGTGATAGTTGTCAGGACAGAGAAATGGAACATGCATTTCAGAACAAGGCATTGGCAAATTGATTCAACACAAACTGTTTTAAAACCTGAGGAAATAGTCATTTGGTCATTCGTAGGTTCCAAAGGGATATTTGAAGCGTTTTCTGTTTAGGGAACACTGCATGAGCAGCAGGGAGGGCAATCAGACCAGGGATTCAGTCGAAAAATAAAACCTTCCACAGAAAACTCTCTCGTAGAAAGGTTCTATTTACCGAATAAAGGCTTCCTGGAGAATTTTATTCGTCACTGAACCCCGTTCCATCAATAAAACCTTAGATTGAAGATTTTAGCTGAAAAAAAAAGTATTCTACGTGAATTTCAATTTTTTTTTTGTTTATTACTGTACGACCAGCTATAGGTAAAGCCCTCCCTGCTGCTATCGTCTAATTGCATAGAATTATACCAATCAGCGTTAAAAGATTTTATCTAAACCTATTCGATATCTTGACCTAGGATCACATAAATTTACCGTCACAAATCCATGAGGTGTAGCTTGAGCTCGTGAGAAGAAATTTCTGAATTTATTTATATCCATGTCTGATGAATATTTCTTAACGTATGAGCATCGACGCCGTTAAAAATAACCAAAACATTACAATTGTCTCTGATCACCTTAGGTATCTGAGTATACCTCTGAGTCACATAAATGACATCTGTATTTTTATGTCTACCACGGGAAAATATTCTGACTGGATTAGTTTGTTTATTCAACATCACATCGTCATAGACAACTAAATTATTGATTGACCCATCTAGATCATCAACAGAGGGAGCCTCTTCGATGTCGGTGATAAATTCAATTATATTTTCACCATCATTCAGCAAAGCTGCATTTTCATTAAACTCTTTCAATACCTGATCACAACGTTGATCGTCAACAGATGGTGCAACCAAATACAATTTATCCCATTTTAACCATCTCATTATCAGATTCAATAATAATTGGGTTTTTCCACTACCAGATGGACCTATTATTATCATTCTAATTGAATTGGGTAATGCAGCATGATGCTTGACAGGAACGGATTTTTGTAGCTGAAAAATCAATTACAATCATGATATAATAAATATTATGGATCTATGTTGCGTTAAATGTAAAACACGTACACCAACGGTAGAGCTAACTACGGTTGTTACTCGCAACAAGAGATCAGCGATTACCGGTAAATGTGCAAAATGCGGCACAAAAAAAGTTTAGATTCACCTCATCAACTAAAAAAAAGAACCTACGGAGGTGACATCACCTCAAAGTTATCATCATTTCCAGGATTTCCCTGGGCTAAATATTCCGGAGAAAAACACCTACCAGGATACAGCTACTGCGGACCAGGTACCAGACTCGATATCAGATTAAATAATTAGGATCAACCTAATTCAGGTGAGGAACCGATTAATGCGATTGATCAAGCATGTCTGGTTCATGATATAGCATATCGAAATAAAGATATTCAACAACGACATCTTGCTGATATAAATTTAATTCACGCAATAAATTCTATAAAAAATAAAACGATTAAAGAGAGACTAGATTCGTGGTTAATTAAAAACGCAATGAAGGGTAAATTAGTCTTCGGTGCTGGTAGTTAATAATGGAATTTATCTACTATTCTCCAGCTGGATTTTGGCGGGGTAAACCAGCTATCAAGAAACTCGCAAAAGCCGCTCGAGTATAACCATCAACGGTTGCTGCTTGGTTATCTAAACATGCTATATGGCAAATTTATCTACCACCACCAAAACGAATCGAATACGCGCATTTTGATGTTAGCGTACCAAATGAGGTTCATCAGGCTGATATAATGTTTTACCACATGATACTGTTGAAGGTAAAATCTACAAATATGTGTTGACCGTAGTAGATATCGCTAGCAGATACAAAGAAGCCGAACCATTATCTAAGAAAACAGATGCTGAGGTAGCTAGTGCATTTGAAAAAATATATCAACGAGGACCACTAACCTGACCAATTTTACTTCAGGTTGATCCTGGACGGGAATTCCTCGGAGCGGTTACTTCATTAATGAAACAAAAAAATACAAAGATAAGACGCGGTAAAGTTAATATTCACAATGATCAGACAATTGTGGAGAGATTTAATAAAACATTAGCTGAGCGGCTATTTGGTTATCATTACGCGATGGAATTTATTCAGGATAAACGATCTAACGATTGGGTTGTTAGGCTACCCGGTGTTATTTCTGCGATAAATAACGAGACAACAAGAGCTATATCGATGAAACCAGCAATTGCCATACAGAAAGATTTTATACCGATAAAGCAACGCGATTTCTCAGATCGACCCGTCCTCGGTGATGTCATCGTTAGATATTTATATAAACCAGGTGAAGCTAAGAGCGGCAGAAAAAGAGCAACAGATCCAATCTGGAGCACAACGACACATAAAATAACATCTGTGACGAGATCATCAGGTAGACCAGCGATTTATATACTTGATTTGTTAGCGCCTCAACGTGGATTTACTCGCGAGCAATTACAGGTAATACCAGCTGATACTCAATTACCGCCTCAATCGCTTAGATAATCAATTCCACGCCGATTACACTCTAAACACGTCAGAGTAACGTTGTCGCGATTATGACCTAAATTGTTATTTATTCTATCCAAGGTAAATTGTCTGGAGTCATTCTTTTGCAATTGCAACCGGCACAATGATTTTTTTGTTTCTCTTTCAGCGATAAAATAAATTCGACATCTAAATCAAATTCGTGATTATTTTTTTTACCGGTTTGTTTATAGCTGATCAATTTTTTAAATCACATACTCGTCAATTTCATCGTTAATAATTATTCTATCTAAAACAATTCGTCCTATTTGATTTATTTTTCTGACTCTAGATACGGCTAAATACCCCAGATTAGACCATTCTATGTAATCATCAACAATCCAAATTCGAGTACCGGTTATGGTTAATCCCTGCGAAGAATGAATTGTCACGGCATATCCTAGCGTCCACGGAGATTTTTCTGCATTCAGCATATCATTGACAAAATTAACAACGACGACAACTATATCATTCAACACAAGATTCTGCTTTCCTTGTCCTGGTATATCAACGTCAATATTCTGCAATCTGGTATCGGCTGGCCTGTAACATAACGGTACGGGCATCATCGGAATTTTTTCTTGACGTAATTTAAATAAATTTTGCTCAAGCACATCGCGTATTATTTTTCTGCTAGCTACCATCAAATCATTTGGTGTCCACATTGATAAGAAATCTTCCATGGATGTTTTTGGAATTATTTCGCGCATCACATCACGTTGAATTTTATTTGGTTGTAATCGAATTAATCTCTTAAATTCGCTTAATCTGCCATCAAGAGATCTGTAACCGGTGTTGACTTCTTCATAATAATCAACAAAATTATTTAGCCATTCATAAGGTGATTCTCCATCAATATGATTAGGTTGGCTATGATCTCCGCACATAATTACTGCGGTATTTTTTTTTAACAACCAATCCAAAAACATTTTTAACGTTTTATTGAATACAGTACAAATTTCATCCCATATAATTATTTTATTTATATATTTTTCTCCCATTCGCGAAGGATTCCACGTACCACCATTATACTTGAAAAAGCTATGATACGTGCATGAGTTGACGCCGCGTTGTCTCATTTCTCTCGCTAATCGATGTGTCGGCCTTGACACAATTACATCAGAATTTTTAAATAATTCTATAATTCTGGTCGTTTTACCTGATCTACCTAGTCCGTTCACGTAGACTGTCTTGTATCTTGATGTGGGATCATACACAGATGGTGCTGTTGATATTTCTGATACGTTATCAGAGTAATAATTATCCTCAACAGGTACATCAGCGTTTTCACAGTACCATAAAATGTTTTCGTCTTTTACTCGCCATGTACCCCACGATCCATCGCCGGTTAATTTTTCCAACTCTGGCAGGTATTTTTCATCAACATAAAATGAGTCAGTAGCCACTCTGTCAGCGTCATTGGGGAATCTGTTTATCATTGACGATCTTAAATGACTATACTGCGGTGACTCTCCTTCGAGATAGCTAACTACAATACCTAATTTTGTTCCATCTGATAAATAAATACTCTCTCTGTTGCAAAATATACCTCTCTCAGCGGTATCAGCGATTATAAAATCTAATTCAGCTTCGTCCATGATCAATCTGCAATTATGTCTTTGATGATCACACGAACCACCCTGAGTAAATTTTCCGATTATTTTTCTGCCTCAATCTTTCGCGTCGTCATGTTCAGTTGGCAACCAAACTTCATTTTGTTTTTTATATGATATAATAACCTCGCTGACCGTCAACGACGTTAACATCGCAGATTCTAGCATATATCGTAATAAAACAATTGGAACCCATCGCTGTTCTGAAAAATGTTTACCAAACGAAACGTAACAAATTTTATGCAAACCATTATTAAATTTAAACGATACAAGACGTTATCATGTCAAATGAAACCATCTTGACAAAATTATATTCAGTGTTCCATAATCCACCATGACCATATTCGATACAGCTCTGCTGAATATGTTTAAGAAATTCACGTCGAGTTGGCTTCCACAAATTTTTCTCTCTCGCTGCGTGAGCAACAGCAGATGGAATCGTGAAACAATTAACCAACAAATTTTCATCTGCAGAATATTTTTTTTGCCATTGCTGTCATTGAATCATGTAAAGATTTATTTCTATATAATTCTCCGTTAGGCCGTACAAATTGATCGTATTTTTGATCACTAGAAAACAACCAAATAGATACCGGATCGGATTTACTTATTTCATGAACAAAATCAAAAATATATCCGCTGTAAAATTTAACAATACGCTCTCGAGGAAAAATTGTTACCGCACTGCTCCATGCATGTGAATTATGATCAATTATTTCGATAGGAGCCCCTGTGAATTTATACGCGGATGAATATAAAACCTCACCTGATATCGTTTTTACCGTAATGGGAAATTTTAACTTCGCCGATAACGCAGCAACATCATCAATTGATGCACCATCAGCGACAGATTCTGGTCAAGCATTAATTTTTTCTAGCCGCAGATCTGTTAACCCATTTCCGCGTTTCGCGTTTGTAAAATGCTCTATTATTCGCTCAGCTACACAATTTATCTTCGTGGATATCTTTATCTTGGCAAGATTATCAACGGTGGGTTTATTTAATTTATATACGCCATAAACAACCGCGGTAACAGGATAAGCTCCTACATAGTATGGTTTGTCTATGCCGGTCAATAATCCGGGTTTAGATTTTTTACTCACCGTTACAGACTTTTTCCCGCTGATTACAGGATCGCGTTTGTTTCGAGTAATCCATATGTCATTATCGTTATATACGATAAATTTGATTCTGAGTATGTATTTGTCATCACGGAGTAAATTAATTATTTTTTCAGCTCTTGTATCGTTCATTGTATTATTGATGCCGTTTGTTCTCCATGTGGACCATACATGAGCAGCTCCATCATCGTAGAATTCCTTCTTGGCGCGATTTACCTCAACAACATCATACTTAGTATCATCAAGGTCGAATATTTTCATTATTATATTTTAGACAAATGTTTAATAAATAAAATGAATCAATGCAAATGGCTAATGGTCGGTTCGTTAAATTGTTGCAATAGATCATGCAGAAAAGAATACTGCGTAATACATTTAGCTTATATGCGACGAGGTGGATCAGGTCCAACAAGATGTATCAGATGCAGCGTTGGAATTCGAGGAGGAACACGTATTTGTTCAGATTGTGGCGAAAAAAATACAGAGAACTCAAGCGATATTATGATAAAAAATCTTCCGATAGTGATCTCGCTATCAAGCGTGAGGAAGATTATCTAAATAGGTTGTCAGACAAACTTCGATTTAAACAAATGGATATTGTATAATGAATCCCATATTTATGAGACATCCAATCTACGATAACTACGAAGCATCTAGCGACGGTGTTGTTAGACATTGCAGAATAAAAAAACCGGTTGATGCTGTTGGTAATGCCGGTTATCTTCGGTTTACTCCACGATGTGATGGTAAAAAAGATGGCTATTTCAATCATCGATTTGTGTATGAATGTTTTCACGGACCAATCAAACACGGTCTGGTGGTCGATCATATCGATGGAAATATGCTCAACAATGCCATAGAAAACCTTCAAGCGATCACGCAACGTGAAAACGCACTGAAGGATAATACGGGTTATGGTAATAAAATATCAAAAGCGGTCAAATCAATCAACGTGGAGACCGGTGAGGTATTGTATTTTAAATCAATGGCCTCCGCTGGTAGATATTTTGGTATTACCCCTACATCAGTACAACATGTAGTAACAGGGAGAGGCAAATCAACATTCTCATTCAAATTTGGATATTGGTTCAAATTCAGTCATTATCCTCTGATATTAGATTCTGATGAATAAAAAACCCTCTGATATTAGATTCTGAATTATTATCTGCAATGATTATTATTTTTTCGCACATTTAGAATTAAGCTAATACATATATGAATCAAGAAATATTAACGAAATAATCAAATCTATCGAGGTGCTTCGAATCAAAGAAATTTCTTTATTGGATGATTTAGACGCCGATAAAATTACAGTGGATTTTGAAACATTAATTCAGAACAAACAAGAAGGCTGATACACGCTGTTGTCCGAATACAGATTAATCAAAAGAATTCAATCTGCGATGTACAAATCGCTGATTAACATCGATGATACACAAATATCAGACTTTACCCCGTTGGCGCGTGCCGTTGAGAAAATTCGATCAGCATTGTCTGACGAGTATGAATCTAAAAAATGATTGATACACGTGCGAGGCAGCTGCGAAAATTGATTCAGTAAAATTTATTTTATTTTATTTCTGAATAATTTTTTTCTGAATAATTTTATTTTATTTCTGAATAATTCTGAAAAAAAAAAACATTTTGGTGAAAAAATCGGCCTATTTACGCGACTTTGTCAAAATGCAGATTTTCGTCAGGTCAAACCTCAAGCGGTTCTCTAATTGATTTATCAATAATTCATCAAAAATCAACAATTACTGATTTTTTTCATAAATTCCTTGTGGTTTTGAGTCAATTTTGATGTTTTTTCACGTTTTATCGATAAATCAATTAGAGAACCGCTTGAGGTTTGACCTAACAGAATTAGTAAAATTGTGAACTTTTCCTTGACAAAATCACGTAAAATGGTCGATTTTTTCACCAAAATGGATGATATTTCATCAAAAACGGCCGAATTTTTCAAAATCCTCAGAAAAAAAACAAATATAAAATAAAATAAAATTAATTTGTTTTGTTGCTATAATGACAAGATTAAGATTTTATTAGCAGATTTATGCTTAGAGTTTCTCCGCGTATATCTAACAAATTCCCAGATTGGTCTGTTAGCGAGAAATTTACCTGCGATAATAAATTATTGTGACATTGAAGATAAATCGGATTAATCGGTTCTTGTATAATCAAGTATCCTGGTGATTCTTTTGGTGAAAACGAATATAAAACAAACCCCTGCTTTGCCTGATCAGATACAGACGCATCTGCGCTGTAGATGTTTTCGACGATATCACAATTGAGATTAACCGCGACAACATCGGTTATATTTACCACACCGGGCGAAATATGCCGTCCGGTACCATCTGGTGCGTTATCACGATTAAGAACAGTTGCTGGTGGTACTGATTTTCTCCACGCAGTAAGTAATTTATCAAATAAATCATTAACGGTGTCAGTAACAACTTTTCTTAACTTAGATGCTTGATAAGCAGGAATCTTAAAATCTGGCAACGTCGCCTCAGTTAGCGAATATGCGTTTAAAATATTTATTTATTATCAGATTTTTCATCAATTATTGTCTGAATTACTCGTGTGTGATAATATTCCATGTCTGACGCTATCTGGTTTAAAATTTCTATGAATTTGATAAATTTCATCGCACGATCTTGATATATTAACGATACACTCATGAAAATAATGTTTTAAATTAATTAAGTATATTTCATGAAGTTGATTAAGTGCAACAAATAACTCAATGAATTTATCAAAACTTATAGTTTTAAACGTTGTTGATTGACTCCCAGGAATACCTTTGAAATAAAAAAATCCACAACATATCGTCTTTTTTCTGAAGATAAATTCAGTTCTCGATGTTGCTCTCAACTCAGCTATGAGATCTTGCATTCCAGAATGATAAGATTTTTGTCTGTCTGTCGTAAAATCGGATTTTTTAGGTTCTGGTGGTATTGGTTGTGCTGGCGGCGCAACCTCAGGCCAGACTAATATGGTTCTTATTGAACTTGAATAAATATCAACCATGTAATTCAAACTAATTTCAATAACTGAAGTCAGTGTTGGCTCGTGCACGGATATTTTTATTCCGGGATCCTCTCCGACTATATTTTTTATTCTCCACGTTAGCTCGTCATTGATCTGATCGATTTCATAGCTGCCTGTTGGTAATCCAACTACTATCCAATCAGGTGTTCCATCGGGTTTTGTTTTATTAGCAAAAACAAGAGAATTATTCCACCGCAGGTTCCCATATGATTTAGCTCTGATATTTGGCCAGCTGTAATAAACTCTCAACTGCGCCAATGTTATTTCACTAATAGAAATAGGTGTTGGAAAAATGATACTGAATTCGGGTTTAGTTGAGCTCGCCGAGATCATCGTTGTTTTTTGCGGATTTGTGTTCGTCGCTATCTGCGTCAATAATTCTGTCATTATTTATATTGACATCTTTAATCGCTTGATTATAAATCTTAGTCATCAACGAGAACTCAGCTTCAGATACAATACTGTCATTGAGACTCTCTGATAACATCGAGGATAATTTTGAATACGCCGCCGTCGCTGTGTTTAATTTATCCTTGTATTCGGTTAATTTTGCGCTGGTACATGAGGATATTTTTTTTGTTATTATACCGAACACACCGGACAGCGTGATAGTAACAGAAACAATGATAGTTATCGCTACCGGAGCTATCATCGTTAACGCAGATAATATTATTCCGGTACCAACAACAACGGCCGATACAGAATAAACGGTAACATCAATTACGACTAATCTGCACTGATATTTTTTTATTTTTATTTGATAAATATCGATTATACCCTTTAGAGATTCCTGCCATGCACGAGCCTGATTGTATCGATATCTGGACGCGCTCATTTATTTATTAATTGATATTTTAAATACAAACTCCAACACGTATGAGTAAGATGCCCTGGATAAATTATTATCATCAGATTGTAATTCAAATACTGCTTCTGTATCTTTTTGTAATTCAATTGTTACCGGGTGAGGCGTTTCAATTGATAATCCAGCTATGTTTATTTTAAATTTCATCAAACTAAGCACCATTAACCTGTATATGCCAGTAACCGTTGGAGTATATTTTATTGTATTGTCTGTTCTTGTCCACGTTGCATATGAAGATGATGATACCACACGAACTACATCATCGAGTAATTTTTTAATTTCTGCGAGCTTTATGCTAACTACAGGTGGTCTACCAAAAAATTAATCAGCTGCTTTATTTGCCGCTAAAGTATTTCTTCTAAAGTTTGTGAAGGTTACTATATGAGTATCATATTCTTCACGCAAAGTACGTAATTTTAAATTTACATCATCGACATACTTTTTTGTTACAGCATCTTCACCTGCTGTTGGATCCCCTAGTGAGGATATTTTATTTTTACCCATATTGAGTTCTCCTGACATTGTATCGCCGGTGATTTTTACATGATTATCGAATTTTACATTAATATCGCGAGTATCATCATTAACCTTTTTGATGGAAACATCAATTTTTTTAATATCCTCTTTAGCAGTATTAAAATCACCTACATGAGTGTTGTATTCACCTCGTTTGATTATATCGCCTATCTTAACGTTGCTGGTCTTTAATTTTCCGTGCTGATCCTGAAAAAAGCAACCTCATCAGGTCCTACTCATGCTATCGATAAAAGATTATTTATGTAACCTTTTGTTACGTATTCAGATAAATCAACATCAACAGATTTTTTTCATACGTGATATCAGAGATCTACCGTAAATATCAACCATTATTTATACTCTGATTGATCTAATTTACCTGACGTGTACTCGCAGACTGTTTTATGGTATGGTTTGTTAGATTTAGATATCGCATCGAGTATATTAATCGCCTCATCGCCGCAGATCGGAGGATCAGTTAGTGTTTGTGTTGGTAACGTAGAATACCGTGTTGGTATATTTAACTGAGATACATAATTAAGAAACTCACGAGGCGGAGCTAATCCATATGAATCTACGTAGATAATTTCACGTGGATTTATCGCGTAAGCAACCCAGTGAGTACCTGGTCCGGTGTTTTTATCGAGGTCTATAATTCCCATTTCGTTTTTGTTTAGACGAGCTGGTAATTGATCTCGCATAAATACACCTCTGAAAATTTTATTTTTTGTTTTTTTTAGGGGCGTCAATTAAATCAAAATTTGACATCGGCGTTACCGTGGAGGTCTTGCTAATCGGAGGCCTCCTCCGTATGGATGTCTTCTCAGATAAACCCCTCTACCTTTTTTTTGCTGTACCCTTCACCGACTATCTTATTTACCGCTAATCCTCCTAATGATCCAACAGCGCCTAACGCAACGGCTTTTGCTATAGCGGGTGCAGCAGCGGCGGCTATCGCGGGTAACGAAGCGGCTTTTGCTGCGATTAGTGCTGGTATCGCAGCTAACAGTGGGACAAATCCACCTGTCTTGGCCTTCTCTTTAATGGCACCAGCGGACAAATTAACCTGAATGCCTGTTTTGCCTGACTTAGCTTTGTTAAAATGTGCTAGTTGTGTTTTAGTTAGAGATACCTTATTTGGACCGCCCTGAATCTGATTATGTTTCAATGTTAATTTTGTCCCGCAGGTTTTTGTCATACTCGATTCTAATTTTTTTATCTGACCCGGAGTCAGAGTTGCGCTAACGTGCTCGTACATTTTATAGATAAACCGGTTGATTTAAATTACATTTTCTCCACAGGAGCGTCAATGATCCTCATGCGACCACCAATATCCTCAAGAATCATGGTTCTGTCGATGAGTATTACAGCGATTGCTCTAAATTGAGCGGCACCTGCGTTGGTTATTCTTGCTTTAAAATGTATATCAACAACAGACTGTTTTACCAAATCCATGTGCTATAATGAAAAATAATAGATGGGATAAAACGATTTAAAATCCAATTGAGATATCTGCAGGCCGGTGTCTATATTTTGATCTCGTCCCATAAAGCTCCATAATTGATGAAAACCACGCGCCACGGAATTACCTGCGTATTGAAATGTCTTCGATTGGTTCTTGATATCCGTTTATTCGCAATGAGATCTCGCTGGCATTAAAATGATCAAAAATCATGTGAGTTTGTTCTTGACTACCTTACCGATTAGCCAGCTGAAGAGCTATAAAGATATGTCTTGGTGCAGAAACACCCTGCTGTGATGCCATATGCCAGGTAAAATTACCGTTGATGTTACTTTGAATGCTATCCGTGATTGTTGTCAGCCAAGACATCACCGATTTATCACCTTAATTCATAAATGATAGTAATTTTCCTTCTTCGCTCGCTGATGGTGTCATCGATGGCATCCACAGGGTTAGTTTGGTTAGTACAACCTTACCGTCGTCAACGCCAGCTCCCCTCCAGATAACATCGTTGCTGTCGCCTTTTCGATAAAAGACAATTGTGTGCTTAGCGCCAAAAATAGCCTTTCTGAACTATCTGCAAAAACCAAAAATGTGAGATAATGAAATCGCGCATGAAAATCTTCGACGAGCACCAGACAGCATAGACTTACGCGCAGCAAATCCGAGATTATAATTGGGGTAGATTTTATCATCAGGGGTTCTATGTTATCAACGTTTCCTGCATTATCGGCGGTAGATACTTTTGGTACTCTGACCAAAAACGGATCTGAAACAGCATTGTTCGAATTATCCTTAGTAAACATCATGCTAGGCCCAGCTGATCTAGTAAAATCGTCTGAGTATCTTTCCAAGCCAATAATTGTTGTTGCCACATCAACGTTATCATTGATTGATTCAATTTCTCTTCCATCGACCATATATGCGGCGCTCTTGAATAAAGCAATAATACCGTTATTAACAAATCCAATATTGTTACCTTCGGCATACGCGGAGCCATCAGCTAGTTTGACGATCTCACCAACAACCTCAATATAAGCCTCACAAGGAAGAAAATAACGCGTTGTATCCTGTACTTGTAATTCAATTCTACTGCTGATATTTGGTGTCACCGCGTCATATGAGTAATATTGATAATCCTGAACAGAGAAATCTTTTCTCACAGGCTCATCCATGTTAAAAGCATCATTGGATGTCGGTGAAAACATTTTATTAATAAAAATATTCATCGTCTAAAACGAATATTACCTCCGTATGCGCTGGTGCTAATTACATCTTGAGGTTGTTCTAATGATTGTGCCAGAGCCTCTTGTTGCGCTAACTCTGCTGATGTTTGATTAGCTGAATCATTTACTACCTTACTAACCTCGGGGGGCATCTCAGCGGTAATAGGTAATTGTGCTGGTAGTTTTTTTCGTCGCACTAAATTTGATAATTTTTCTTTGATGGCATCAAAAGATTTGCTAGCGGCATCACCAACAGCACCGAAGACTTCATTACGAATGACGCCTCTTGCTTTCGTTGATAATTGCTTAGCAATAGATCCAACTTTAGGAGCTATCCTGGTGAAGAGATCACCTAATCCTGACCTGTACTTGTATTTATATGCGGGTAACCGCGAGTTGACCACACGAATCTGTACTGGCCGCTGATTATATTTATGGATAATCATTTTTATTTATTATCCGATTTGTTTAATCGCTGTAATAATCAACGATCTCATCGATAAAATCGCGGTAAATAGATACGTCGATGATGCCACCTTGAAACAATCTTCTGCAGATATCGGTTGCTTCATTGATTATTTAATGAGAATTATTTCCGGCTCTCATTCCTCCAATTAAAACCTCTAACCGAGATGCATCGTTAACAACGCTATTAGGACAAATATTATTGTATCCGTTGCCTGTCACAGGTCTTTGCGCTCGTATTTTATACACATATTCTCTGAAAGATTTATACTCCGGATCATCCAGATCAATACGAGATTGCTTGTGAGCAAAATACACAGCGGGAATCCAATCAACCTTAGTAATTACAGAAAATGTTGGGTGTACGTATTTTGCCATATTTTTATATTCAAATGCGGCTATTTCAGCGATTTTTTTTTCATTTTCAAATTCTTTGATGGCGTTTTCATTAAATATCATGGCAGCATTCTTCCCCGCTAAGGTAGATTTTTCCGGTGGGGCAACAAATTCTTCAGCTTCTTCATATATTTCTCCTTCCGGCGTTAATTTTTCTTATTGACCTCGTTGATGAAAAGTTTATAATCCGGATCATCGCTATCAAAATCTTTATTATAGTATTTGAAATATAATGAGGCAGTCCAATCATCTGGACTCATATTGATATGCTCTGGTAGCAGATATTTATCTCTTTTATTATAATCATGTGCAGCAAGCTCAATTATTCTATCACGATTTTTGAGAAATTTAGAAACATCCGCCTTGAATACATCAGTGGACTCCGGTTGTTGCATAGGTCGAACCTGCTGCACAGGTTGAGATTGTTGTAATCTTGCAGTATATCTGTCTACTGCATCCATGTATTTAACGAACTTTGGATCGTTTGCTCTAGCTTGATTAGTATTGTGATGCACATTAAATACCCATCTAAGCCATGTTTTGCGATCTGCCGGTTTATAATCAGGTTTCAATATCGTTCTTTGTTTTTTAAAATTTTCCACAGCAAACATGGCAAAATCATTATCATTTCTGATCGATCTTATTTTATTGATATTATCTTCGGTACACTTTTCAATAGAAGGAATTCTAGCAGAAGCTTGTCCTGTTTCATCTTCCTCATATACATCTTCTTCTTCGTTTGCGGTTGGAGTTTCGGGTTTCGGTTTTTTCTAATTCTACTGGGTCCTGCTTCAACAGGTACAGGCTGAGGTCGTGTTTGTTCTTCAATTTTTTTCAATATAGGAAAAATACCACGTTTCTTATCCTCAATATCTTTTGTATCGCCCAAAATAATTTTCTCGGTGGTCTCGGTAATTGGTTTAAATAATAATTCGGTTGATTCAGTAAATCCTTGTTTTGCATCTTCAACAGCGAGTATTTTCTGTTTAACCGCTTCTTTTATTGGTATATATTTCTTCAGAGTTTCCTGTCGATTTCTTACTATTCTTGTCCTCAATGATTCTCCAACATCCATGATTATGTCATTATTGATGTATACTCTAATATAATCTTTGTGCAATTAGACGATAGCAGCAGGGAGGGCTTTACCTATAGTTGTTAGTACGGTAATAAACAAAAAAATAATTAAAATTCACGTAGAATACTTTTTTTTCTGCTAAAATCTTCAATCGAAGGTTTTATTGATGGAACGGGGATCAGTAACGAATAAAATTCTCCAGGAAGCCTTTATTCGGTAAATAGAACCTTTCTACGAGAGAGTTTTCTGTGGAAGGTTTTATTTTTCGACTGAACCCCTGGTCTGATTGCCCTCCCTGCTGCTCTGCATGTATAACCAGGTAATTCACAACTATATTGTCGATGGAACAATTGTCTGAGCTTATCACCAAAAGAAATTTAATAAATCATTATAAAAGGCTGGTATTTTGATAAAGACATATTACAGAGTTGGTAATGATCATGATATTCAGTTGCCATACAGTCAAACAGTATCAAAACATAGAAAGATCCAGGAACAAGAAACATCTAACTTATCAAATAACACAATAGGTAACACAACTGTAAAGAAACCTAGGTACAGAAAGAAGGCAAAATAAATTATAGCAGTGGATTTATGAAAGCAAGCCATATCGCTTGAACGGAGACGACATTCAAATGAAATAGAGCAAAGGCAGTGATGGAAAATCAGTCCAGAAATATGGATTCAAACCATGAGTACCACGAGAAGGTCTGGTTTTTAAAAAAAAAATTATGCCTAAACAAACGTTAGTAGGTCTTGGTAGGTAGTAAGTAGACAATAATAAGCAAGACAGTAAATTGGAAGAAAAGTAACCAGGACGTAAGCAAGATTAGGCAATAAGCAGGAAAGTGTAGACAGTACGTATGCGGTGAAACCAACACTAACGACAATTATAAAATACTGGTCATTCAAGATAAAGGGTTGAGGAGTTGGGACAAATAGCGGGAAATCAAGGAAACGCATAATTCTGTGTTAGTGAAGCTATTGCCTAATTAAGGAAATGGCGAAAACTGCTTATCACCTTAGCACAAAAATCTTGATTTATTTATAGCAGATGCGCCTGATAGATTTGAAAGTATGGAAGACAAGAGACGATATAAAATGCTGATTGGAAAGAAGATATAATGTTTTTATTTTAAAATTTATGATACGATTCTGGTTATTACGGTGTTGATCTGTCATGCGTTTGAATGATTATCACATGGACTGTACACTTTACAAATAGTGTGTGCAGTTTAATATTGTTTTATTACCACATGTTAACATATCGCTTTATGTGATTCTGGTTGTTTCAAATAAGCCCATAAATTTATGTTGCAGTATTCTCTTTTCTGATTGGCTCCGATAATGGGGAAATTTCCATTACCCCGTCTTATGCAACTTTTTCTTTTTACTAGAACTATGAATATTTTGGTGGCCATGTTTAATCAACTACCCAAAGGAAATTGAAAAAGAAAGGTCACGTCATTTTTAATATGGCGACTTTACCCCTACAGGGGCTAGTAATGACATGTATTGCCCATCATGCACTAAAGAACGATGTAAAACAATAAATATGTACATTAACAAATACAATTAAAGGTATTGGTCAGTTGATAGCGTATATGGGGGGGGGGGGGGGCGGGAACGGTAATCCTATAACAAGGAGTTCGCCTATATACAAGAGTGGTTTAAAGCAAATAAGCACACTTCTGTTCATAGAAGCATGTAGACATAAACTGGTTTTTCACCTGCAAAAATGTTGGCCTGTCTAACAATAGTATTTTCACGAGGTAAAGTGGCTCAAACAATCTCTTATTTGATGCAATTCCCTCTGTCTCATGTTCCAAATCAACCACTGCAAACATCCGTTCACAAATACATTACAGTAAATATGGAATTTTTTCATCCAGTAATTATTCTTTCGCATGAATATCCAACAAAACTTTCGGTATTGAAAAGTGACTAACCTTAGGCATCAGTATTGTTACACAGATAGTCTAACCTCAATGAGTGAAAGTAGATGACTTTAAATGGAACTTCCCTTACACATTGTGTTGAAAAACGATGTTCTCTGAGTCGATTCTTCCATTTATTGTTAAGGACAATTTCTCTTTTGATTCTAATTTGTAAAGAAAATTCTCTTTTAAATTGTATTGGTTATAAATCTGCCAAAATATCGACATAAGTTTGATTTATTTTCCGCGCAACAAATGAAAGGTACAACGTCTGAATCAGAATGAACAAAATTATATCTTCTTCTTTGTATTTATCTCCATTACAATAAAAGAATCTATGCGAAAAACATAGTCTCAAATGGGAAGTGATTTAATATTGAATTTATAAAACTCGTTGAAAAATGTGCTCGCAAAAGCTTGATATTACTCAACAAGTTTTATAAATTCAGTATTAAATAATTACACATTTGAGATCCTCGGTATATGTTATCCTACTATAATCCCTTATTCAAACGTTAGGTACATTTCATAATGTGTTAGCATAATCTAACTCGATACAAGTTAACTTTAGGCATCCAGATACGTGTGTGTGCGTGTGCGTGTGTGTGTGTGTGTGTGTGTGTTTGATTTAGATTGTTAACGTAGCTTTAACAATTTTTCAGTCATATCGCTACGATGTCTGCAGTGTGGCAGTTTATAGTGATGTCTAGCACTGGGGAATCATGCTGCAGACATGTAGCACGACATCCGACCCAGTCACATTATCCTGCACCAGGCCAACCAGTCCTAACACTAACCTCTTAATGTTGATGCCAAGCGAGGCAGCTGTTAGTACCATTTTATTAGTCTTTGGTATGACTCGGTCGGGATCGAACCCACGATCTCCCGCATCCGAGGCGGGCGCTCTTAACACTAGGCCACCGGAGCGGTAAGGTATTTTTGAACACCTCGTAGCATCAGTGTGGGTTAATTCACGTACCAGTTGTGCAGGTTCCCAAGTATATACACTTCTACATTTAAGATATCCTGAGCGTACACTTTAGATAATTAAATATACTAAATGATTCCACGTTTAGTAACCCTGCGGATAAACATAGTTTCTCATAAACTTCGATTCGAGACAATTACGAAATGATATCTAATTTTCGTTTTTGATTGTATTATCGAGACTTTCTAAACGGTATTCTTCTTTATAAGAGTTTTCATTAGTATATGTGAAACATAGCTTGATAGATTTTACGAATAATAATAATAATAATAATAATAATGCTATTAAAGATGGTAATAGTGCTCTAAAATAATTTAGGTCTTCTTTAAACAATTTGAGTTTATATCTCAAGATAGTTATGCTGAAAAATATATTAATATAGGAACACATGAAAAATTACTAATTATGTGCAGGTCTTTCACTTTCTAGATTCTTTCATACGATGACAGTAGGAGGCATGTTACAAAATTGTACCAGTTCTATGCTAGAAAAAGGTAAAACGTGTATTATTTAAACATATCCCGACCTTTCATTGAGGAATACATATGTGAGACGGGTGTTGCATAAAATGAACCAAATACAGCACTCGCAGGTCGTGGGGTTTCTTATCCCTTCGGAAAACATAACGAGATTAAAAAAGCAGACACGAAGACCCTAAATATTAAAATGTTACAGTTCTCTCGAATTGCGATAGCCACCTTAGGCCTATAAAAATGGTTAAGATGTTGTTCATCTCGAACCGATAGGACGAATGCCTAGGGATTTTATTAGGTGCCAGGTGCGCTAAGTTATCGTCTTATACATGCGCTTCGTGCACTGATCGATCACTTACTTGTGCTCACTCATGACAACACGCACCTGGGTCACACATACTTCGTGAATCTAAAAAGTGCCGGCTCCCATACTATCGATATACAATTAAGTAGTAGACAAAATAGGTGATACGAGATATCGCTCCTATTGGGAAAAGTACATTAAATGCCATGTTAAAAACCGACAAAAATTAGATAAACCCTTTTAGATTAGGGCAGTAAGTAAGGCATAATATAACACCTGTTGCATTTGTATTATTTGCCACAACTATTTTAATCTTCGGGTTGCTGTGCTGTTGGTTTTATGCAGTGGCAGTGGCAATGCGCCCGGCCAAGGAGGTGCCATCGTGAACATGTTGGCAAACCTTATAGTATTTTAGGCGCTTGAAAGGATTGCCAGCTGATATTAACATTATTCATAGTAGCGAAATGGGGAGGGGGGTCACTAAAGATAGTTGCCATCAGGGCTCCGGAAACAATATCAGCAGAGAGGGTGAAGAAACCTTTTGCTGACACGTCATTTTTTGAAATATAAAACCTCATACAAAAATAATATAAGCGTAAAAACGCCAAACTGAAGCCTCTAACTTTTGCAAGTGTTTCTCTAATTGGGTTAGTTTATTTTGTTAATTTATCTTTGTCGTTTGTGTTTTTCTAAATTTGTATGTGTGTTTTCGTTTGCCGCGGGACGTTTCATTGAGGTCACACCCTCTCTGCTGCTGTAATTAAATCATTATTTTATCAACCAAATATTTTATCAAGTCCTATACGATATCATGTTCTGAGATTGTGTAAATTTATTGTTATGAATCCGTGCGGAGCAGATTGTGCTTTTGAAAAGAAATATTTGAACTTAATCATGTCTATATCCCCACTACACCAAGTCTGATGAATATTTCGAAGAGTACGTGTATCAACTCCATTATACACAAATAAAATATTACAATTATCTTGATCAATTTAGGTATTTGTGTGTATCGTTGAGTAACTTAAATCACATCAGTATTTTTATGCCTCCCTCGAGAAACTATCCGACCTCGATTTATTTGTCCAGCATTACGTCGACGTACACTACGAGATTATTAATAAATCCATCAAGGACGTCTACTGATGGTGCTTCATCAATATCAGTTATAAAATTAATAATAGCATCGCCATCTTCATTCAACAATTTTGCATTTTCATTAAAATCTTTAAGTACGTAATAACATCTCAGATCATGAACTGACGGAGCTACTAAATAGAACTTGTCCCACTTGAGCCATATCATTATGAAATTAAGTAATAATTGCGTTTTACCAGACCGATATGGACATATTATCATTCTGACAGAATGCTTAAATATATTTTCCTGTCTTTTTTCTCGTGTCGCTGAGAAATGGATGACATCCATGTTGAAAAGATATAATAAATACCATGAATCTATATTGTGTTCGATGTAGAGCACCCAACCCCACAAGTGGATTAGCAACAATAATATCAAAAGATAAAAAGCGTGCACTTACAGGTAAATGTGTAAATTGTGGTACAAATAAATATACATTTTTATAATGATAACCTTTGTGATGATATCGCTACTTCATTAGGAAAATTACAAGGAACTCCATTGGTTAAATACCCAGGAGAAATACACCTTCCGGGATATAATTATTGCGGTCCTTGTACCCGACTTGATATCCGTCTCGACTAGCGAGATCAACCAAGACCTGGAAAGTATCCAATAAACGCGATTAACAAAGCATGTCATATTCATGATGTAGCTTATAAAAGTAAAGATTTAGAACAATGACATATTGCAGATGTAAAATTAATTAATACATTAAATTCTGTAAAAAAAATAAATCTTTCAGAGAATCATTAACTAATTGGTTGGTACGATCTGCGATGAAACGTAAATAATTATACGGAGCTGGTAATTAATCAATCGATTATTACAAAATATTGGAATCAAATTAGCATAGCCCGAGAGGATATTGGAGGGGTAGAGCAGCGATAACTAAACTTGCTGATGCAGCGAACGTTACACCTTCTGTTGCTGCAAAATGGTTAGCACGACAGGCAATATTCCAAAAAGTATCTACCATCATCTAAACAAATGCAGCATCCACATTTTGATGTCAGCACTCATTAAGAAGTTCATCAAGCAGATTGTTTATTTTTTACAACATGATACTATTAAAATTGGAATACGTCAATTAACATACAAATACGCGTTAACTGTATTTGACGTTGCAAGTAGATATAAGGAAGCAGAGCAGTTATCAACTAAAACAGCAATTGAAGTTTCTTCTTCTTTTGAACGAACTTATCAAAGAGGACTCTAACGATGGCCACAACTATTACAAGTTGATCCTACCAAAGAATTTCTAGGTGCAGTATCATCTCTGATGAAAAATATAACGTCAAAATCAAATGAGGACATAGTGCGAATCATCGTAATCATGCAATTGTTGAACGATTTAATCGAACGCTTGCTGAGCGGTTATTTGGATATCAATATGCAAAGGAAATACTCCAGAAATATACGAGATCTCACGAATGGTTTGTAAGATTACGAAGTATGATAAATGCGTTAAAAAATTAAATTACTCGTTAAATTACTATGAAACCCGTTAATGCAATTATAAAACCCACATACCAATACAACGACATGGTTTTTCAAAACAACCAGTATTAGGTAATGTTACTGTCAGTCATTTATATGAATCCGGTGAACATGAAGTTGGTTAAAAAAAGAGCTACTTGTCCAATTTGTAATATTACAATACATGAAATTTCTAGCGTGGTAACATCCAAGGGTAGACCTGCAATATACAGATTAGATTCAACTGCTCCTCAACGTGGATTTGTACGCAATCAATTATAAGTAATTCCTAATGACACACAATTACCATCTCATTCACCTTTGTAAACTAGCACCTCGACGTCTATTACATTCAAGACAGGTCAGCATTACATTTTCCCGTATATGACCAAAATTACTAATAATTTTATCTACAATAAATTGTCTTGGATTATTATTTTAATGCTGCCACAACATTACTTTGTTACAGCTTTCACAATGATTATTGTATTGTTGTTTCAATGTCATGATAAACTCAGCATCGAGATCAAAGTCGCGCTTATTGTTTTTGTTACACTGTTTATAACTAAAGTTTTCTTACTACATCATTGTCAATATCATCGCTAGTACCAGTAGTTTCTGTGAAGTCTATGACAATTCTCTGCAGCTGAGATATTCTTCTGACTCGAGACACTGCGGCATAAACTATGTTTGACCATTAGATACGATTATGGACGATCCAAACATTTGTATCAGAGATGGTTAATCCTTGTGATGAATTAATTATCACTGCGTATCCTTGCGTCCATTGATTTTTTTTTCTCCATGGTTAACGCGCTCTCAACAACATTGACAGGAACAAAGACAATATCATTTAATACAAGATTTTGTTTTTCTTTTATATCACCGTCGATATTCTGCCGTCGCGTATCAACCGGTCGATAACAAAATGATACGGGTAAATTTGCAAACATTTCTTTATGTAACATAAATATGTTTTGTTGAAGCGTGTCACCAACTATATTTCTACTTGCAACTATCCAATCATCTGGTCTCTATAAATTCCAAACATTGTTAATAGGAGTTTCTTAAATTTTATTTCACGCATTATTTCGCATTGAATTTTATTCGGTTATAGTCTGATTAACTTCTTAAACTCTCTTAAATCTGGATCTAGTGCTCTATGATGATAATTTATTTCTTCATAATAATTTACACAATTCCTCAGCCATCCTTGTGGAGATAATCCAACAAAAGGTGGTGGTTGACCATGATCGCAACGCAATATTACAGCAGTATATTTTATCAACAACCAATCAAGAGATATTTTTAATATTTCTAATGAAACAGTGCATATTTCATCCCAAACAATAATCCTTGGACTATATTTTTCTCCCATTCGTTCAGAAGTCCGTTTGTCTCCCTCCCATAGAAATAATTTATAATAAGTGCATGATGCAATATTTCTTTCCCTCATTTTACTTGCGAGTCTGTGTGTAGGTGTTAATACAAGTATTTCTGAACAACTGTTCAAGAATAAATCAATCACACGAGATGATTTCCCACAACTTCCAGGCCCACTGAGATCTACTGTTTTATGTCAAGGTACTGGATCAAATACTAATGGCGCAGCTGATAATTTTGATATTTTATTTTGTTCGCAATAAAGACTTTTAATATCTATGTCGCCGGATTCAGAATAATTAAATATATTTTTATGTTTTACTCTCTATTCACCCCATGATGCATAAATGCCTATATGTAGTCGTCCTAGAATCCTGTATTTTTTATTGATATAAAATGAATCCGTAGTGACTCTTACCTCGGTATCAGGAACTCCATATATCATCGATAATAGATTTATCGAAATTTTTGAAGATCTTAAGTGACTCACTATTAATATAACTCACAATTGTACCTAATTTAGTTCTGTCTGATAAATTAACATCGCTTCGACTTATAAATGTATTTCTATTCGTTGTATCAGCAATTATAAAACCTAGTTCAGCATCATCTATAATTAGTCTTGTACAATGTCGTTTATGATCATATGATCCTCCTTGGGTGAATTTACCAATTATTTTTCTGCCAAGATCTTTTGAGATTTTATTCTCAAAATCAGTGATATTGGGATTTTCATCATCGGAATATTTATTTTGTTGTGGTAACCAAACTTCGTTCTGCGGATGATATGATATAATTGCATCACTTACTGTTAACAATAATAGTATTTTAACATCGAACATATACCGTAATAATACTCTTGGTGCCCACATTTTTTTCTGAACAATGTTTGCCAACCATATATAACAAATCAGCAAACTTAAATACAAGCAAATCCAGTCAAATCAAAATCTGGTAATAGTCCATTTAGCAATTTCGTGTGTGGAATGTCCAAATCGCTCAAAAATACTTAGCATACTCTCCCATTCCAGGAAAAATTTCCTGGAAACATACAACCATATCAATTCAAATAACATCTCTATAATCGTATTTAGTATTCCACAATCCACTGTGCGAATTTTTCTCTCTAGCAATATGAGCAGCAACTGACGGAACGGTAAAACAATTATTCAGTAATTTTTTAACATCATCATGGGCATATTTCAACGCAAGAGTTTTCATTTCTTCATAAAGAGATTCTGTACTATAAATATCTACATTAGGTCGTACAAACTAATCATAGTTTCAGATCATAATATGCACTTTGCAATAACCATATTGATATAGGATCATTCTTACTTATTTCGTTAATAAAATCAAATATATCTCCATGATAAATTTAACAGTTCGATTTAGTGGAAATATTGTTACTGCATTAATCCACGCATGTGCATTACGATCAATACAATTCAATCGAAGCTACTTTCGATTTATATTTCGATTCGTATAAAATCTCTTCTGTCATCGTTCGTATTGTTATTGGAAATTTTAATTTCTTTCCTAACTGAGCGATATCTTTGGTAGATGATCCGGTATCTTTAACTATTTCTCCCCACTCGTTTATTATTTTACGTCTTTTGTCCCTTACACCATTTTCACATATCGCGCTTGTAAGATGTTCCGTTACTCGTTTGGCTACACAATTTATTTTTAAAAATTCTGTCGGTTTTGGATTATTGACGACGGGTTTATCATTTATCGGATAAATTCCGTAAAGAATCGCGGTTACATGATAAGCTCTTGTACTTGTTTACTTAAGGCAGAAAACAGGTTACACATGCATCTCTTATAAATCAATACAGTTCTGTTATTTTTAGATCTTTCTCTTATACAGAGATATATGTGTTTTAAATCTGACTTTGTCAATTGCAAAAATATATACATTATCTGATTATTTTAATACGATGTGCTCTGGAAAATGGAAAATAAATCCACGCCTTGGTTATCTGTAATAATTTCTGAAACAGATACCAGTAAGATTAGAACATAGCGCAGTTGTAAATCGGCTAATTCTGATACTCAACGAAACCCGTGATGGACATACAATAATCGCCGTTTTTCTGTTTCATGTACACCTCCTAACCACATCCTTTATCCTCTCTCCCAGGGGTTTCATATTGGTGTGCGTGTGTATGTTCATGAAACTGAAACGCATATACATCCTTCTGAATATTCTAAACTTGTCATTTCGTTTAGATGATTCGCTGGGGGTATGTCTATGGGACAATTTGTGGATCTCACTGAAGGGTACCATACACAACATTCAGAAAGAATGTCGCTCTAAAAGAAAAGCCTCGTGGGGTACCGAGAAGGCCATACTAAAGATCTCACAAAGGCCAAAAAAATGACCCCATGAATAATAACTGATCATCATGCTACGGTTTATTTTTTATTGTTATTATATATATATATATATATATATATATATATATATATATATATATATATATATATATATATATATATATATATATATATATATATATATATATATATATATATATATATATATATATATATATATATATATATATGTATATATATATATGTATATATATATATATATATATATATATATATATATATATATATATATATATATATATATATATATATATATATATAGATAGATAGATAGATAGATAGATAGATAGATAGATAGATAGATAGATAGATATATATAATGGATTACGAAAATTTTGATGATATTATTATTTCGACAATAAAACAATTAAAAAAGACGCCATAAAAAATTAAACTTGATCCATAAATTTATTTTTGACTTTGAATAGTAAATTTGAAGATCGATATACACTATCAGCAGAGTTCAGATTTAAAAACACTCGTCCAGTCTTTGTCTACTGTGAAAGATACTGAATTCAAAATCCGTTTCTCTCTCGAGCGTGATGGTGAAAAATAGATCAGATTTAGCTCACTAATACAAAACGAAGAAATAAATGAACACGCGCGTGAGACAATAAAGAAATATTATATAAGATCGTGAAAGTGAAAACAACAACACAATTATTGGTGAAATTGGTGGCAAAAATGAAAACAGTAAAGAGGATTTTTAATGTATTGACAATGTTACTGATGAAAATGAAGGTTACGGAAATGTCGTGGTTATCTTCTGAGGTCTATTCTGCCTGAGAAATAAAAAAAAACTTGACTAGATTTGTACAATTGTATTTATGGCATTATACCCATCAATCTAAAAAATTAGACAATTTTGTTTTAATCTGATATAATTCAATACAAGAATGTGCATAATTCATAATCTGATCTCTATCGCACGTAATCATAATAATATTTTCTCGCCGGATTCGTCAATAATTATATTGACACTAGATTGTTTTGTATGGACTGGAGACGGTGTCATTATTGTTCTGATGGCATTTTCAAGTACCTCTTTATCGTGTAGGAAAACTCTCAATAGTTGGCACATTATATATTACCTGTTAATTAAATAATCAATTGTAAAATACTCTGCATGATCAAAAAGTTTTAAGATGTAACATATAAATTTATATTTAAATTTTCATTTCTTAAATCAGTTAAGTGTCGGGATTGGTCAATAAGCTTGAAATGTATTCTTGATAATAACGGGTTATGACAACTCAGGTAAACAGAATTAATTGACCTTTGCACAATCATATATCCAGCAGATACTTGGGGTGTAAATGTGTATAAAATATATCCTTGTTGAGCCTGACTAGATTTTTCAAGATCTATTTAATAACTGGCATCAATTTCATCACATGCAAGATTGACTACAATAATTGAGGTTATATTTACAATTGCTGGTGAAATATGTCTGCCGCCACCGTATGGATCATTGTTATATCTAATAAGATATGCTGATGGTGATGTTTTTCTCCATGTTTTAAGTTTTTTAGGAACATTTTCATTGAAAATATTACTAACTGATGTTTTTAATTCGTCTGTTTCAAATCCCGGTAATATAAATTTTAACAAATTCGCTTCAGCAATTTTATAGTGATTAATGTATAGTTGTCTGATATTTGTTGTTTTGTTACTTCCATTATCATAAGTACTTGCATTTACTATTTCAATAATAACTCGATTAGTAAATTCTTGGTCTCATACAATTTGATTTTAATGTTTGTATCTTTTCAATAATTTTCTTTTTCATATCGTTATTAGGATACTCCAGGGTATAATTTTTAAATTAATTGCAACAATGTCGTGAATGTAGTTATATGTTCAATTTTAATTTCATCAGCCAATGATCTGAAATCTTTTTTGATAAACATTATGATCGGAAGATTTTATTTCAAAATAGATTATTGAAAACGGTGTTTTAGGAAATATTCTACCATGAGAAAGTTTAATAAGATTATCTGTATAATGACGCCATGGATACCCATCTGCATATTGTTGTTTTTATATGTAAAAAGTTCGTTAATTGAGAAATCATCTCGTTGATGTTCTGGCAGTCTTTTATACTCTGGTGGAATTTCAGGTCAACCTAAAACAGATCTAATTGATGGTTTATAAATATCTGCAACGTAATCTGGAGAATATATTTCAATTGCAGCTGATAAAGTTGGTTGATGAACTGTTATAGCTATTTTGGATTCGCTGCTAATTATAGATTTTATTCTGCGCTGAAATCCATCATTGATTTGTTTAATTTTGTTAACTGACTGTTGGTATTCTAACAACCTGCCAATCTGGGGTTCCATCCACTTTACTTTTATTTGCTAATACAAGCGAATTATTTGCTGGTAATCCACCGAATGATTTTGGCCAACTATGGTATACTCGTAATTGTGCTAGCTCTGTTTCTTTCGCCGGAATTGCAGTTTGAAAGTTAATATTAAATTCTGAATTGAAATTATTTAAATCCCGATTTTCTAAATCAGGAGTGGATTCTATGAAAGTCTTTGTATAATCATGTAATTTTGTGTTTGTGCACGTGCATGTGTACATTTTGTGTGTAATGATATTAAGAATACAGACAATCGTTGTCGCGGCTGAAACATAAATTGTTACAACTGCTGGTGCCATCATTACCGATGATGTTTTTGTTGATAAGAACACATCGGCTCCAGCAATAACAGCAGACGCTGCATAAACAATTATGTCAACGACATCTACACGTATGCGATGTGTTTTACCTTTACTGTATACTCGTCAACAATATCTTTTAGCTTTTTCGTTTGCCATTTACGTGCCTGGTTGTATCTAAAACGTTGAATGTTGATCGAAATGCTCATTATATTTTAATTAGGTAGGAATTTAGCTACTAATTTAAAACACCAATAATAAATCAAGCCGATTTTTCTAGGGTTACACAGTAAATGTTTCCTCGTTGTTTCGATCTAACATCACTAACATAGATCTAGGTGATTCACCTGACGGAGTCAGTGGATTAAGCCGTGAAATTTTGGTAGATATTATAAACGTTACTACACTGAGTACTTAGAGACTGTATATACCGGTATATACAGGTAACCTCATTGCAATGTTTATTTGTTTCATTGTGTGGTGACCATAATGCTTGGTCAGACGCTACTGTATATACCACGTTGATAATCTGCTTATGGGGAATTTTAATCCGATTAATGTTTTAACGATATCAGGAATTCCAGTTATAACATCTTCTAGTCTTTTTCTAATATCATCGATCTTATTCGCTATCGTGATTGACTCTGAAAATCATTTAGGATCTCTGATAACACCTAATTGTTTTTTAATCGTTTCAATGTCTGACAACTGTTTTATTATCGCCGAGTTTTGTGTCAATTTCAGAAAGTTATACTTCGGCAGTCAACGGATTTACAAAGAAATCATCTGCGATTTTACTGACTCTTTGGACGTTTCTACAGAGATCTGAAAATATACTTACTTGAACGTCATATTCAGCTCATAGCGTGGTTAATTTAGTATCTACTGTATCATAGTTTTTGTTGCGGCGTCTTCATCAGATGTTGGATCTCTTAAAACAACTATTTTATTGCCATTCATGCTGATTTCACTTGTCATTATATCACCAGTAGATCGTAAATGAATAGCAACAGTTTTCGCGATTTCATGTATAATATTTGCAATTTATATATTTGAATCTCTGGTTCTACCATTGTCAATAAATACTGGAATGTTATCCTGAATAGCACCGAGAACTCTACGAATTATGTCATTACATTTGATATTACTCGTCTTTAAAACAACGTATTTATCTTGAAAAGTAACTTTACCTCGGTCAACTCCAGAGAGGTTCATAATATCGGCAAGGTCATGTTTAGTCGCGTAATTTGACAAATCAGTATCATCTCTTTTTTGTATTTGATAGAAGAAAATCTTCCGCAAATATCAACCATTATATTTACTGCTAGTTAACAATTTTGTTTGGATGAAGATCAGATTCTGAAACAGAACTTAATACATTAATTACTTCACGACCACATATTAGCGAATGAATTGAAAGTTGTGTTGGTAATGATGAATATCAAAATGGAATGGTTCTGGTGCATTTTAAAAATTCTACTGGCGAAGGAAGCCCATATAAATCAGAATAAATAAAACCGCGCGGAACAAATGCGCATGCAACCCAATAAGTACCAGGCCCAGAATTATTATCAAGATTAATAATTCCTGTTTCAATATTATTTGGTTGTTCTGGTAATTTATCACGCATACAATCTCTCCTAAATTTGTTATATTTTCAGTTTATTAGCTAAATCAATTAAATCAGAATTTGGCATTGGAAAGAGCAACAATGTGTTCCTGGAAGTCTCAGGCCTTTTCCGTATCTCTTCTTCTTTTAAAATCCTGTTCCCGTTGCTTTATTTAATGCCATTCCAGCAGCAGTTCCAAAAGCACAAAGTGTAGCTGCTATTGATACAGCTGGAGTTGCAGCGAATATTAACGCTGGTAAAGATGCACGAATTAAAATTATACCGCCTATTTTAAATGAATTTTTAATAGCGCCGGCAGAAAGATTGAGTTTAAGGCCTGTTTTTGATTGTTTGGCGCTATTGAAATGCTTAAATTGACGTTCATTTAACGAATATTTTTTTGGCCACCTGCGATTTGATCTTTTTTAATTGTATTCTTAAACCGCAATTCGTTGCTGAACTTAACTGAAGTTTTTTAATTGGATCAGGAGTCAGACTGACACTAACATGACAATATGACAATAAATATCGTGAGTGATTTAATTGCATGTTTTCTACGGAAGCATCAGTAACTCTCATTCGTCCAGCAACAGCTTCAAGCAACATTGATTTGTAGCTGAGTATGACTGAAATTGCTCTATAACCACCAGCAGGTAATCTAGCTACACGAGATCAAAAATGAATATCAACAACGGATTGCCAGTATAAATCTAAATGTTCTAATGAAAAATAGTAAATTGGATATAATGTTGTAAAATCCCGCTGAGATATTTGCAAACCAGTGTCAATATTTTGATCACGCCCCATAAATATCATCAACCGATGATAAGCACGTGCAACATGATTGCATTCAAAATTTAACAAAACTTTTTCAATAGGTTTCTGATGTCCGTTTATCCTCAAATGAATTTCATAATCTCCATGTGTGTCAAATATCATTGGACTTCTTTCCTGCATATCTATTCTGGCATTTTCATTAAGATCAATACATATATGTCGTGGTTCAGAAACTCCCTGTTGTGATGCTATTTGCCATGTACATAAACCAGCTGCATTACCCTGAACGCTATCTCTAGTCATTGTCAACCATGATAACAATGATTTACCACTTGAATTCATAACGGAAATTAATTTTTGTTCTTCAGCAAGCGATGGAGCCATTACTGGCATCCACAGTGAACGTTTTGTTAGTATTGCTTTACCAGCACCAACTGCGTTGGGTCTCTAGATTGTATCATTCTCATTGGTTTTTCTCACAAGTACCACTTTATGTTTAGCTCCAAATATACTTTTTCTAACATTTCTTAAGAATCCAAATATATGTGATAATGGAATTGTACATGAAAACTCTTCATCATCCCTCAACATTAATCGACGTGCAGCAAATCTTAAATTGAAATTTCGTTCTTTGATGCGACTTCAGTTCCAGCTGCATTTAGTCTAACGTTACTAATCTTGGGTTAATCAGTGGTATCGTTTGCGAACACCATTGACGGACCAGCTGATATCGAACAATCATCGCTATATCTTGACAGACCTAATATCGTCGTAGCAATATCAACATTTTCGAGACATGATTCAATATTCTTTCCGTCAATCATGTATATAGCGCTATTAGGTAACGCCATGACACCAATATTAACAAAGCCAAATACGTCACCAATTTCGTACGGTGTATCGTCTGCTCTTAAATGTCTACATTCTACTTCAATAAACGCTCCAGCAGGTAAGAAATATCTGCTTGTCTCTTGAACTTGTAACACGAAAACCGCTTCCTTTTATTAAACTTGCCGTTTTATTTGTGTTTATTTTTCTGTCTGGGGTATACCAGCCAGCTCTGCTAGACTTTTATTTGCAGCTTGATTTATTATTTTACTAATTTGCACAAGCATAATTTCAGTGCAGAGGATTTTAAAGTCTTATTTTTACTTCTAGTTTTTATGGTTTATTTTCTTCTCTTCTTACTAGTTCTACATTACGTTTAAAATTTATACATTCCTTGTTTCGTTCAGTGGGAATCACACTATTGTATATAGAATATAAATCCCCAACCCAATCTATTTTACCTTCTATATAATCATCACTATATAATATTTTCAGTTTTTATAAGCTTTGCTAATTCTGGTGTTGCACCAGTATATACTTATTTATCATCGAGTAATTTGTTAATCCTTGTAATATCTTTAGGTAAAAAGCACTATTCTTAATTTCAGTTACTGCTGAATCTTCTTTTTCTTTTTCTTGCTCATGAAATTGTGGTTCTTGTTTCTGAGGAGGCTGTGTTTTTGTTGTAACAGAGGGATTCGTGATCTTGGAGATTTTTGTTGTCATTCTATCTGTTGCAGCGGTGAAGGAAGTTGATAGGAAGGTTCTTGATGGGGAGATTAGTGTTGTTGTTGAAGTCGTAACCCCCAAAATCTATATATATTTTTACAAACCCAGAAGCGACAAAAATACAGTGAGAAACTAACCTAATTAGTGACACTCTGGGTAAAGTTAGAGGTTTTCGTTTGGCGTTATGAAAGTTATATTTGTTTAATTTTTTTGTATGAGGTTTTTAATTTAAAAAATGACGTTTCAGCAAAAAGACCTTTCACCCTCTCTGCTGCTACTGTCACGATGCTATTTGTTTATGGTTTTCATACTTTAACATTAATACATTATGAGTTTGTATATGTTCCCAACAGGTTTTGTATCTCAAAAAATTTGAATTTCAGTTCGTGATAATAGAATCCGTACAGCAGTAGTTCCCTTTTTCAAAACACACGGAAACCTCCATAAATTGATTTCATAAGTTTAATCGTTATGATTTTTGTGCTGACTATTATCAAATCCTAATCCGAAGACATTATTCATATGTATGTAATTGCTGAACCAGGTAGGGCAGATCTTGATTATATTGCTGAATTGTTAACTTTATTTTTCGAATGCAGAATTATTCATCAACTTTTGAAAGTCGTATTCAGAGGTTTTTAATCTAAATTTGTATTCAGCTCGATTCACCATTTTAACATGCGATGTGGCAAAATATTGCAGCTGTGTGAATCTTTTTCACTTTCAATCATATGTGCATCAAATACTTTGTTTAGCCTAGTAGTGTAAACGGAAACTCAGGAAAGTACGAATCATTTCCTTTATATACACCAATAATTGCTTTTATCTTATGGTGATAATAATTCTTTATGTGAACTAAAGTTTTAAAGTAATGGTGGGCAATTTTATAAAATAGTCGAAATGAGTTAGAATCTCTAAATCAACTTCTAAAATTTCCCAAATCCATTAAATTGTTATTTTTAAAGTGAATAATATGATTCTGGTGTTAATGAATTTTGTTTGGATCATTCGTCACGAGTTGTTTTCATATATATATATATATATATATATATATATATATATATATATATATATATATATATATATATGAATCATAACACTAGAGGTTTGTGAGGAATAAAGAAATTTAAGCTGGTTTGTTAAATGTAGAAATGAGTTTCTATATCCTATTTACTTCTATTTTGGGCACTGTTTTACGATCGTTTGTTTAATAGTACTTTATTACCACATAAACATCAATTATTAAATATGACTGTTTGCGTTTGTGTTTGTGTAGACAGTAACTGCTTTTATTTAAAGCGGGCCAGACACGTATATTCATATTTTTCTGAATAACCCATGCATACAAATCAAGGATCGTTTTTGATAATATCCTTTTCACGTAACCTAGTGCATAGATCTAAGGACTAAGGATCTGCATAAATTATCACTTGAGTATTGAAGATGGGATATTAATAAATCTTTATTCCTAATTGAATGACACTAGTTGATTTACTTTCACCGACTTGCAGTTTATATTGACACAATTTTATTTTAAGATGAACAGTGAATTACTGGATTATACAAGTAAAATAAAAGTGACGATTCACTGAAGTTGATTGTGATTTAAAAAAAATGTATTGCTCCGTCGATAACAATATATGTGTGAAATTATTACACAAATCTTGGATACAAACGTGGCCGTGTGGTAAAATGACTGCTTGGCCGTGAAGCTTACTCGAGATCAAACACGTTTTCTTAATGTGCTATTTTACTTGAATTGGGACGAATAATTATGTAACTTTTTACATGTTCTTTGTGATAAACCATAAAGCACAGCATAAAATAATAGGTAAACCGCAAACATTGTGCTGGATTCAGTAAGAAATGTGCTTCTTCTGTCTGGTTTACAGACTACATACATAGTCCATCGTGTTAGCATTGCATTTATGCATACAATAATAATAATAATAATAATAATGAGGACTTTGTATAGCGCCTATCTTAAGATGCTCTAAGCGCTTTACAACATTGTACAACAACTATAACATAAAAAACCTGTATAATGATATGATTACAAAACCTAACACCATACAATTAGATAACATATAAAACATGCTGAAAATATTTAAGGTAGGAAACAATATTAAGTTTTTAAGCTTGTTCTTGCAGTCGAAAGAGGTGAGTTTGAAGAGCCTTCTTGAATGTGATCACTGTGTCTTTGTGTCTAAGTTCAGTGGGCAATTCATTCCACGTTGCTGGGCTTGGTATGCAAAAGAACGCTGTCCATATGACTTTGTTTTCATAGTGGGAATAATGAGTATACGATTGTCAGAAGAGGAGCGTAAGTATCTTGCTGGTGTGTACACATGGGTGATGTCGGATAGGTATGGTGGACTAGAGTCCGTCAGTGAAACGTAGCACAGAGAACAAATTTTGTGTTTCATTCTGAATCAAAGTGGTAGCCAGTGTCGGGTAAAGAGCAGCAGAGAGGTGTGCTCTGATCGTTGTACTCTAAGTATGATCCGAGCAGCTGTGTTTTGAACTCTTTGAAGTTTCTGGAGTAGATATTCAGATGAACCAGACAGAACTGAATTACAATAGTCCAGTCTTGAAAGTACTAATGAACACGCAAGTGTTTTAGTGGCATTAATTGAAATATATTTGCGAATGGAGCTGATGCTCTCAGCTCAAAATATGCAGCCTTGCATATATTCCTGACATGTTGGTGCAATATGAGAGTAATGTCCAGAGTAACACCTATGTTTCGTACTGATTGTGTAAATTTAATGTTGGTGTTGCTGATATTTATTGTTTGAGGTAAAGGATGTGAATGAGAAAGTCTTTGTGTTGTGATCAGAATAGCCGCAGTTTTATCATCATTCATATGCAGCTTGTTACATGTAATCCATGATTTCACATCAGAAATGCACCTATCTACACCTTGGATGGTAGAACCAGCTTCAGCTGAGTGGCTAGATTTGTATGTTTGGGTGTCATCAGCGTACAATTGGTGAGACACTGAATGATGATATATGACACTTGAGAATGGTTGAATATATATAATGAAGAGAACAGGTCCAAGAACAAACCCCTGTGGAACAACACATCATATATTAATAGGTCTGGAGTGTATTCCATTTGCGGACAGAATTTGTGTCCTGTTGACCAAGTAGGACTTGAACCACAGTAAGGCTGTATTATGAATGCCAAATACATGGAGTGCGAAGTTGGTCCCTAACACTGCTATACCAAGCAGAACACTTTTGAATTGATACTCTGCACTTGGTAGCTGGGGCATGTTTGTCGAGCAATGAGCGTAGGCGGTTATCGAGTTGTACTACTGTAGGAGGTAAGCAAGTTGTTACGTTTCCTTGGATGTCATGCATTAGTTTGGTTCTATTTATCTTACGGAGGTTTATCCTAGTAGCAGATAAAGGTGGAGGGTTAGGGACAGAAACGTCAAAATGACATATAATGCAGATGTGGTCTGATGCAAGTTCATGAGATACCAGTAAGGACCGTAGAATGTTATCGTTAGGTCTACGAATACTCCAGTCTAAAATGTGACCATGTTTATGGATAGGTTGGTTAACTGACTGTTTACGGTTAAAAACATTAATGGAATATAGAAGTTTTTATGTATTTGGGTTTCCGGGACAGTCCAAGTGAAAGTTGAAATCTTGAAGAATAATCAGGTTGCCACCTCTCGACCTTCCATACTCCAGGAGATTCGGAAACTGCTCCAAAAAGAGAGATTCAGTCAGCTTGTTTTTTCTACTAGGAGGAAGGCGGTATAAGCAGGAAAAATGGACTGATCTTTGCTCCAGTGTGAGTGTGGTTTGGACTAGTTCAAACGATGTGTGGTCGAAATTGAATGTTGTGTGGTTAATACGGTTGATCATATAGTTCTTTGTGATGGCAGTAATTCCACCTCCGCGAGAATTACGGGGGAACGACTTGATGGAGTAAACACTGGGTGTTAGATCCGCGCACTTGGGCTCATCGCCTGATGTTTTAGCCACGTTTCTGTCAGGAAAAAGACGTCGATAGTCTGGTTGTTGATAAAATTAACTATTTATGTGCACTTTTCCTGTGGTCCTACTGATTGGGCATTAAATAATTCAATACGCAGAGGTATCTCTTGGATAGTTGACACAAGGGTTGACGATTTAATAAGGATTTGAATTAGGTTATCTAAATTAACGGTCGAATTTTGTAATTATTGAGCCGAAAAGGGCATAAGGGAGATAACTGGATTTAGTCTTCCTGTTCTACGCCGGGCAGCTTTGAAACAAAGTTTCTTTTTTCGCTTCTGTTTACATTTAGGTAATGATGAATGTTCCAGTTCGTTTCGTCTAGAGCACAATGTAGTGTGGAGAGCCACGGAGTGGTCATTTAAAGCAATTAATGAGGGTCTATCATAGCAAAAACTGGTTGACTGACGAGTATCACGTGATGGCGGTTTGTTAATAAACAAAGGAAGTTGTAGCAGTGGAGCAAGACAGCTGAGAAAAAGTATAATTGTTCTGGTTTCCAAAACAAGGAGATGAAGAAACACTTACGAATTGAACAGCCAATACATGATGAACACAATAACGTAGACAAAGACAGGCAACAAGCACATCTATCATGAAAACGGCCTTAAAAAAAAAAAAAAGAAAAAACGGAACAGCTGCTTCAAGCCGGCTAAGCGATAGCGGTCATCTTGAGAACATCATACATAAAAAAAAATGTGCTTGCTATCGAGAGAATAACGGATATAATTCTTCTCGTGGGTGAAAAGCAAGTATTTTACTCAGTTCATGGAATATATTCGTTATTCACTCGTCGCAAACAAATATCCACTATTTACCTTATGCCAGCCCGTGAATTACTGGACATTACAAGTGAAACAAGTGTGATAATTCACTGGAGTTAAATACTATAAACATTTGCACTGCCGCCTCAATAACAATATTACCGTAAAATTCGAAGTTATTATTAAATAATTTAGTAGACGAGCGATAAATATGGCCCCCCTCGAGTCCAATCTCAAGTAGGCGCGAATTTTATTTTTCTTTATGTGCTATTTGCAATTTAAATTGGGAAGGAAAATGTGTAACTCTTTTTATTTGCCTTTTCGCATATAATAAAATGCTGCAGAACATAAACGATAAACCGCTGATATTGCGATGAATCTAGTAATAACACTACCACTTTAATATGTTATACATCACGTCTTGATCGCCAATACTTTTGAGCATAATACAAACAAAAAATGCTTTCCACGATCTGAAAAGCCGATATATTTATTCCCGTGGCTGAGAATAGTTAGTGTTTTCAATCGTGGCTTCGAAACTCCTGAAAATTTCACTCAAGGACATATATCAGTCATTCAATCGTTTCTATGAACTCTTCTGTATGTGAAATGATAGAAGTTTGATATGGTAATGTCATCGGGTTGAAATTTGCTAACTGGTGCGATCATACTTCCTTATGCATGTTCAAGAGCGTGCTGTTTCTAATATGTGCAGACTGGTCAATAGTTTCATTAAATGACGACTAAGCAATGAATGATGACTGCTAGTGTCACGTGGGAAAGAGCTTGTGGTTCGACAGTTCATTACCCAGGCTTAAACGAATGTGTTGAGTTTTGAAATTCTTGATTCATAGAATGTTATATTTATAGTTATTCGACAACATGGAAGAAACATGTTATTGTAATAATAATCTTCTGCTCAATTTATTCTTTAACTGGAGAGTAATAGCTAGACACTAAAACAATCATTTCTTCTTTCAGGATTAGAGCAAGTATAAACAAAATATTTTCTTTCTGTTCCTCCAGGCGAGGGATCCTCAAGATGGGGGGATGAACGTTGACCTTCCAACTCATCCTAAGAGTGCTATCGTTCATGAAGATGTAAGCATATGTGAAATCAACAATTTTATGTACATTCAACAAGCACTTTATTTCCTGACAATACAAAATGGAAATTCAAAGGACACGATTAGTATTGCGAATTAAGTCAAAATATTCATAAATGTTCAATCACAAATCCGAATATATGAATGTTCCCACCGAATGAATTCCAATTGCCTTGAAAGTCATGATGCAACACATTGATGTAATGCAGAATATCTTTGTATGGGTTAGCAACATGTAGAAGTCAGCTATTGCGTTTTACCGATACAAGTCAAAACATATTTAGAGGTGAAGTCGGGGGTGGGAGAGGGAGGACAAGTGTCGCCCCCTTGCCCTAGGTGCGGGCTTCCGTGTGTCTTTTAATGATTTCTTAATAATCCAAAGTAGTGTGTATAATCCAAAAGCGAACAAGCACCCGAGTAATTCCCAAATAATTCCTCTTGAATTATATCTGAACACAACAAGTCTGATCATAAATGGATTCCCTCTGATCGATCTGATCCAGGATTGAATTATTCTTTTAGCAAATCCAGATTTATTCTAATTTTCACTGGATCTAGATGTGAAACACTACTATAAAAAAAAATTCCAATGTAATTGTAAACGAGACGGTCTAGAATGTTTCAAACTCATTTGCTGTGTAAATATTATATTCACAACTTACAATTCTGGACAGATGTTAGCTATGTAATCATCGTGTTTACACTATCCAAAGTACAACTTAGAATTATGGACAAAAGTTAAGGACACCCGCCCACACCCACCCACACACACACACGGTCGGTTAAAACGCCGCATATTGCATGATACCTGATCTTTATAAATCTTACTTGCTCGTTGCATAACTTATTTTTAATTGGCACTATATAGCTGGGAATCAGATTTTATGCTAATGAACCGTAAACATAGGTACTTACTATTTGACTGGTCTCATTTCAGGATCAGCCATCTGAGGAACATGGGTCGGTGAAGCTGGGATTAACAGAACCGATTGCTTCGGGGATTTTTTTTTATTTTCACAATAGGCTGGGAAATACACAACCATTTCGCAGTTTCATTGGAAACACTGTCCCGATCCATCTGACTGGCTCCATTTGCAGAAAATGTGATGGAAGAACCTGACCCTCTGAATTTTACAGAAGCAGAACCATTTATTGAAAGGACATTTTACCACTGAATGCGGAGAAAGAATTAACCAAGAAAGATTAGATAATACAGTAACCACTATCATATGAACTGCTTTTATTAGTGGATTGTCATTTAACTTCTGAAATAATTTATCACCCTTCATACCTCTAAAATTATTTCCTATGTACTGAGTTTTCATGTAAAATATGGTGGATGCAATTTTAAATGCTTTCTAAACGCCATAGATTCTTTGACTGAAAAGACAGTTTATCTTACTGAGTCATGCTGTCCTAGTCATATGTACGTATTTAATAAGAGGAAATTGCAAAAGAGATAATCCGTCGGGGTTATATATCTTGTCATTGAACGACCAGTTTAGTAAATGAACTGTTCGTATAATGTTTCATGATCCGACTTGGAATATCAGGTCGATTGTATTTCCAGTCATGATATAATACCTTATTATTCTGTGCATTTCTACATACTTTATTTAAAGCTATTTTTTTATGAATGAATTGACTTTTCCCCCCAATGTATGAAATTTCCTCAAGTTCTAACACCTATGCTGGTTTACAACTTCACAGGGTTCGTGCTTCACTTCGCCTGAAGCATGTAGGATACTTTTATTAACATTAATTTATATTTAACACAGGCACCGCTTTACTAAAAACATGCACAAATGTTCTCTGCTATGTCTAAAAATGTATACATCTATATTTCATCGGAATACTAAATTGTACTCCAAAACCACATTAAGTGAGTACATATTTAATTTCATCAGACCATATCTTAGAATATGATGATTGCGACCATTGTAGTTGCATATTAAAACAAATTCCGAAAATCGACTTTGTTTTGAAATTTTGAGTATTTTCAACCAGTATTTTACAGGCTTCATAATGTATACTGATTTACTATTTCTTCTATATTCATGCATACCAAACCTGTTCGCAGTAGCACGTACTCTCTCAATACCGAACACATTACTAAAGCCCCAAGTCACAGCTCCATAGGACAGAACAGGCAGTATCTTAGTATCCAACAGTTTCAATATTATAACTACTGATAATGGTCTAAAACAACGACAAGTATTTTAACGGTTGTTCAGAGAGGACATACTGGAATTTTTTTTTTACCAAAAACCACGTCAAGAGAATACCAGTGCTAGATCTTTATAATATGAAGCCACACTAATATGTGATCCCCATAGTTCCATTGGTCGTTGTTCCTTAAGCAGCCTCTTTGTGAAAAACGACAATATTTGTTTCGTCCTAATTAACTTTAAATCTAATTCATCACAGTAAGATTCAAGTCTCTTGGCAAGAGTTGTTTCTCAATTGGTATTTTAGAAAATTTGGCGAAATCATCATGTACAAAAAGCAAACTTACATTTTAATGTGCGGTTAATGTTTACCTCATCGTTCTCATTGGTCAAGGCACATTCATAGTCATATTAAAATAAAGATAGAAAGGAATATTTGCACTTTGTTGCCTTCATCTTTGATTCTGTCACAAAGCAAATCAACATTGGAAAATGGGTGAGTTACCCGCCTCGGCTTATGAGATTATTGCCGAGCGTAAAGTGTATCCGAGAAACACGACATAGCATCGTTTCAAGCAAAATTAGATTCAGGTTCATCAGAGGCTAACGTAAATGGAGGAATTTTACTTACAACACCATTGGGAAGTGAGCATTGTACCGTCAGGGAGATACGGCTTTAAAGGAGGCAAAAAGACCAATGGCTCTATTCATTGCTAACACCAACTTTCCTTGTCACAGCCATCCAATTATCTCAGAAACAGAGATACTACATTTATTGTCCATATTTTTTTTTTGTATGTCCTTCACAGCTGAAAGATAAATGCCCTTTCCATTTGTCGGTCTCGTATATGGTGGTATATAAGTATGTTTATGCGTATAATGTAAGTATATTTCTAACCTTTTCATAGAAGTTTGTTTGTACATGTCAGCACACCTAACCATTGTAGGAGTGATGGCTTGTTTGTGTGTGCGTCAGCACTCCTGGCCTTTGGTGTATATTGTGTTTATATTCCTATCCTTTTCTTCGCTAGAGTTATCAGAATTATAAGGGTTGTACGTTTTGGTATATTGGTTTATAAGCAGATGGTAGGGAAGTTAAACATGGTATGGGACCCACGAGAAGCTACCGGCAAGTTTTCTCATATACCCACTTTGGCCGAATCCTAGACTCGAACCCACGCAGACAGAGGTGACATATATCACGATCTCAGTTAGATTGGACTACATTCATAATGTATGTTGTCAATATCAGTGTAAAGTCTCCAAATACACCGCAAGCTGTTTAACGTATCTTAATTAACGTTCCTACTCATTAGGTTACTATTGTTGTCTTAGAAGATGAAACCGCTATGCAAGAGCTCTGTTGTTATATAAAATCGCAAAGACAAGGTCACCAAGAATGACTTGCATCAAGTTAGCAAGCGTTGTTTTCGACATGCAAGTGTGTTCTGGTTGAAATTATAGGTATCTTATCCCAAAGCCAAATGAATTCTTTTGATCTAATGAAGCCGTCATATTCCTGTTTAGACGCCAATTCAATGCGCGTGCTATGTCATATCACGAATTTTGAATGTTGATGCTTTTTATGTTAAGTCCACATAAAGTTAAAGATCGTATCCGTTAAATTTAATCAGAAGGTTTCTCACTTTACTGAAAACAACAGCAAATGTGTTTGACGAATTAATAGCAGATGTAAAGATTTGGATTTGCCAATAGCGAATAAAAAGAAAACAAATTATATATATATATATATATATATATATATATATATATATATATATATATATATATATATATATATATATATATATACTCCACTAAGTTTAGATCCCATGAATAGTCATTTAAGCATGCTGCATTGTTACTCTGCAAATGAAATGACATCTGCATAATGTCACTTAACAGTAAGAGTACCTATACTTCCTGTATTTTGCATCATTTGGTCTCATCTTTGTGCATGCTAAGCTGTGCGTATATTAAACGTCCAACGCATTAAGACACCATCAATGCATAAAGACGTTTGCCTTGGAAAACATGAACTATATGATATAGCTTGCCACAATAATTACTGTAAATCACATCTGCTAACTTTACGTATTTATCTGTTTGCTCGACCATATCTTAAATGTCGTATCAGAGAAGGTCGCATAATCAGCTCTGTCGACCATGAGGATCCTATGGCGATAATTATATCAAAGACTAGTCGAACCTACACTTGTAACAGTACTCAACGTCAATACCGTTTACAACTTGACTTTATTGTGAGGTACCACAACTGATTGCAGAGTACCTTAAGGAAAACTAAAATCACGACAATATCAAGTTCCAGAGTCTGAGTTACATAATCGTCGCGGTGACTTATAATTTATATTTTTAAACAGTGCTATAAAAGTCAATTTCACTATATGTCAGTGTGTAGTTTGCAAATCATATCCTCCTGAAACGGCGCGTTATTGTGAGTGAGTCAGAGTTGCGCTTTGAAAAAAGAAAGATGCCAAACTGAATGGATGGATGGATGGATAGAGAGGAAAAACAGCAACAATGCCAATGTAAAACACGCTAATACTACTGAGTAAAATATGTCCAACTAAACTGACAACTGACAATGTATCCTAAATAAATCCATTAAAATCAATAATGCTCGACGTTTTAAATCCATTTATATAATAAATCAATGAAATTCAGTTATGTCTCCTACAAATGTAAACATAGTTCAGAATGATCCGATTCACAATATCTCGTAATATATTAATTCGTAAATATTGGCCGACTCAATTTCCTCTACTTCATTGTCACATGAGGGCGATTACGTAGATATTGAGCATGGGCTCTGTATGTAACACTTTCACCATACAGTGTGAGGAATGTAAGGCTGCAACTGATCATATGTCAAATGTGTGGCAACATCACAGGGTATTCAAATAACCAGCATCTGTTACTTGGCACTGACGAAGTATCAAACTCATTGCTCGATCAAAGGGTTGTCACGTGGGGGAAAAAGTGTACTGCCTTTACAAGCTAAAAGAGATTAAAGTTAAATATGCACAGGAACTCTACTTGGCTGTGAAGAAGTACATGTACTTAATTAGTGGCTCGACCGAAATGACTTTGAACTTGAAAGCAAAGTGAGTAATGATTTTACAAGCCAAGGGCTTATCAGGTCACGTGCACTGTCAGAAGATTTAGAAAATATCACTCTGGAAATATCACAGAGGAATTAAATATAACCTTTGGAAAAGGAAATAAACAACAACTTAAATCAAAAGTTTTATCGCATAAAACAATGTTTACATAGTATAACACAAATATTAATACAAATACAGGTTTGTAGGAATTGCACAAAAAGAAAGCAATATACATACTAGAAAAAACCCCACAGTAAACAATATTGATGGACAGTCCATATTGCAGTGGACGGTTTTTAATGTATCTTTAACATTTTCAAATTATTAAAATCCAAATAACTGTAGATACACGTATTGTGTAATGAATACCCTAATGCAAGAGACAAACACAGTACATACTATGATATACACATTTCTGAAAAGAAATAGTAGCATAAAATTTTTAAAATATTTGAATTCAGTATTTTTGATTTTAATGCACATGTAGAATTTCCAACTTTACCTCAAAATGTTTTTGTATGTTCCGCTTCTAAGAGGCCCCCTGCGGGTCCGGGGTTGTAGAATTGGCCCGACGTGCCTCGCTACGTGTCGTAAAAGGCGACTAAGTAGAGGCAACCTGTTTGCCGTGGGTTGCGTCCCGTGTCAGAGGAGGAAAGGATCCTGGTAGTTGAGCAGAGGCTTTCCCTGCAATACACTACTTTGGCCTCTACTTCTCTTAGACGGGTGGTCGGGATGGGCCCGGTTCCGACAAATCGGCTGGTCACGCCGAGCCCTAGGAAGTCTTTATTTACTCTATCACCTTCTTTATCTGTCTCCTTTTATCTCTCTTGATACCACCGTTGCCCCTGTATTCTAGTCCTTTATCTTTCCCTTTTCCAAGTCTTAGAAGACTTTCTAGAAGGCGGTGGCTTAACGGGTCAATCGGGGGGTAATTTTACCGACCTTAGAAATTGGCGACTTCAGGGTCAATCAAAGGTAATTTTATCAACTGAGTATGGCATCTGTGTATCCCTGACACTTGAAAAGTGTCCCCTTGTTGGGCTCCTTGGTGGGTGGGGAGCAGGGGTGCTAAATTTTTAATCTAGCCAAAATGGATATTTCCAAAAAAAATCAAAATAAACCTATGAAAACTTTATCTGACTCGGACGACGAACCATGTAGTGTGGACACATTTCCACGCTTCATGGTAATACAATCTAAAGATGCCGCAAAATCCCTTGCTTCACTCTCTCCGTTTATGATCGAGAAAACAATTACAGGTTTGATTGGTACGCCAAAGAGTGTCACAAAAATGAAATCGGGTTGCCTTCTCGTGGAATGTGAGCGACGAGGTCAGTCAGACAATATCAAGAAGATAAAAACTTTCTTCGATATTCCAGTGACTCATTCGCTCACACCACACTCAATACGTCCAAAGGCGTGATTCGCTGTCGTGACTTGGCTGGAGTCACCGACGCAGATATCATTGAAGGAATGAAAAGTGAAGGTGTCACTGCAGTCCGTCGAATACGTATCAAACGTAATAATAACCTGCAGGACACCAACACCATTGTACTCACCTTCAACAAGCCAACTGTGCCCAAAGTGGTCAAAGTTGGCTTCTTGCAAGTGAAGGTTGACATCTACATTCCAAACCCCCTTCGATGTTATAAGTGTCAAAAATACGGCCATCACGAAGACCGCTGCTTTAAAACCCAAATATGTGGCCGATGCGGAGAAAATTCTCATCAGGAAGCTGACTGTAGAGCAACTCCGCATTGTGTCAACTGTGGAAAAGAGCACCACGCAAATTCCAAGGATTGCGATACCTGGAAACAGGAGAAGGAAATTCAGAGGGTAAAATACACAAGTAATATTCCCTATCCAGAAGCCAGAAAACTTGTACAGGCGAAAACAGCCCATCCTGGCCCATCCTTCTCCACTGTAGTGAAGAGCAATCCTAAAATAACGAAGGACGCTCAAACACAAACAGAAGCACCCAATTCAACACCAAGTTCAAACACCCCTCATTACCAATCACAGAGAAACACGGCATCTACACAAACTACATTCAGCAATACCCAAGAACCTAAATCACCAAAAAACAAAAATAAATCTCATGGAAGCAGGCAACAAAAGGGGTCAGATGACCCCATCAAACTTTATAACAGGTTTGGAGACATCGAGAGCATGGATGCAGAAGAATCTGCTCCATGCGCCCAAGGGAACTCCAGACCTACAAACAAAATATTCACCCCCGTACTTCCTCCAGAGAAATAACAAAACAAATTCCTTCTGCGAAAGGTCTAACCTAGCTCCACAATCTTTAATTTAAATTTATAATGAAAAACACTATCATACAATGGAATTGTCGAGGACTTAAAGCAAATTACAATGATATTCTCCTGCTTTTAAACGAACATGATCCTGCGGTACTATGCCTTCAAGAAACATTCTTGAAAGATACGGACAATATCACATTTAAAAACTACTCCCTGTTTAACACCTGCTCTCCAAATGTTGATAGGGCATCAGGAGGAGTTTCTGTTATTGTGAGCAACAGAGCTCCTCATAGCTTCATTCCTTTAAACACCAATTTACAAGCCATTGCTGTAAGCGTCACTCTACATCGAGTGATTACATTTTGCTATATTTACTTACCACCAAACACTAACCTAGTACCAAACGAATTAGACGACCTTGTTCAACAGCTTCCCGCGCCATTTGTTTTACTCGGGGATTTTAATGCCCATAACATTTTATTGGGATCGAATCATATAAGTGACAGAGGTCACAAAGTTGAAGACCTTATTTCTAGACACGATCTGTGTCTATATAATACCAAAACACCTACATATTTACACCCAGGCACGGGTACATACACATGCATCGATTTGACAATTTGTTCTCCTTCGCTGCTTTTGGACTATGAATGGAAGGTCGCTGATGACCTTCACAGCAGCGATCACTTCCCAATCTCCCTTGTAAATCATAACTCTACAATTGATGAAGTAATTCCACAATGGAATTTAAAGAAGGCCGACTGGGCCAAGTTCGAAACACTCTGTAAAACTAGGCTGAATGAGGATACAGTTTTCAATGTTAACGATCCCATTCAGCATTTTACATCTCTTTTAACCGACATTGCAGAAGAATCTATCCCCAAGTCCTCAACAAACTGTAAAAGAACCCTAAAACCTTGGGTCACTAAGGAATGTAAGGAAGCCATACGGCAACGCCGAGAAGCATTAAAAAAATTAAATAATCATTCGACGCCCGAAAACTTAAATATATATCGCATTGTCCGGGCCAAAGCTCGCCGCACAGTCAAAGAAAGTAAAACAGCATCATGGAAGAAATATGTTTCTTCTTTAAACTCTCGTTCCTCTGTTAAGAAAGTTTGGGACACTATACGCAAAATAAACGGAAAGAGAAAACAAAACCCTCTCCGACATCTGACACTGAACAATAACAACTTTAGTTCAAAACGTGATATTGCAAATATTCTTGCTGACAGTTTCTCGAAAAATTCCTCATCATCTAATTATTCAGAAGCCTTCCGAAAACTTAAAGCTCAAAAAGAAAAGTCACGTTTAAAATTTACATCCAACAACTCGGAAAGTTATAATCAATTGTTCTCACTATCGGAGCTTAGGGAGGCTTTATATAAGGCCCATGATACTTCCGCTGGGCCTGACGAAATACATTACCAGTTTTTGAAACACCTTCCAGAATCATCTTTAACATCTCTTTTGAAACTCTTCAATGATTTATGGATTACTGGTAATGTACCTAAAATCTGGAAAGAAGCAACTGTAATACCAGTCCCCAAACCCGGTAAAGATAGCCAAGACCCCAACAGCTATCGACCAATTGCACTCACAAGCTGTGTGTGCAAAACAATGGAACGAATGATCAATTCTCGGCGTGTCTGGTATTTGGAAACTAACAATTTAATATCTCCTTTCCAAAGTGGCTTTCGATATGGCCGGAGCACCAATGATCATCTGGTTAGACTGGAAACATTTATTCGCGATGCATTTATTAAGAAAGAACATTTAGTAACGGTTTTCTTTGATTTAGGAAAGGCCTATGACACGACATGGAAGTACGGGATACTAAATGACCTGAACGATCTAGGTCTAAAAGGCCGTCTGCCCTCTTTCATATCCAACTTCCTCTCAGACAGAGAATTCAAAGTACGAGTGGGCTCTGCCCTCTCAGATTGCACGAGCAAGAGATGGGTGTGCCCCAGGGCAGTATTTTATCTGTGACGCTCTTTAACATCAAAATTAATAGCATCACCAAGTGTTTGACTCCTGGTGTGGATTGCTCGTTATACGTTGATGATTTTCTAATATGTTATCGGTCAAAGCACATGCATACAATTGAAAAACAACTGCAGCAAAATATAAACAAAATTCAAAATTGGGCCAATGCAAACGGTTTCAAATTCTCGAAATCAAAAACGGTATGCATGCATTTCTGTCAGCTACGAAAACATCACGATGAACCGAACCTCACGCTGGATGAAACACCTATTCCAGTTGTTGAGGAAACCAAATTTTTAGGTATAATCTTTGACAGAAAACTGACCTTTATTCCACACCTAAAGAACTTAAAAGCTAAATGCTTGAAAGCACTTAACCTACTTAAAGTAGTAGCGCACACTGACTGGGGTGCTGATAGAAAAGTCATCCTAAATTTATACAGAACGTTAATTCGCTCCAAACTGGACTATGGTTGCGTTGTGTATGGTTCAGCCAGAAAATCGTATCTTAAAATGCTTGATCCAACTCATCATCAGGGAATAAGACTGGCTCTGGGAGCATTTAAAATATCCCCGTGTGAAAGCCTTCTAGCTGAGGCTGATGAACCACCGTTATCGCATCGTAGAGAAATGCTTTCCGCACAGTATGCTCTGAAATTAAAATCAAACCCTCTGAATCCTGCTTTTTCGGCTGTTTTTCAACCCAAATACAAAACTTCATACGAAAATAAACCAAACGCCATACCTTCCTTTGGCATTAGAATGTCATCCAGCCTTGACACTACAAATATAGATCTTTCTAAAATTCAGAAAACATCCATCTCCGAAACACCACCCTGGCTAATTAAACAACCAAAAGTACGTTTTACGCTACACGATGGAAAAAAATCCGAAACAAACCCTTCTATCTTCCACAACTCTTACCATGAACTCCTCACCGAATTTAAAAACTACACCAGAATTTACACTGATGGATCAAAGGATGAGGAAAAGGCTGCTGCAGCCTTTGTTCGTGGAAATCACACAACGCAAGTTCGCTTACCAAATGGAGCATCAATTTTTACAGCCGAAATCAGAGCAATAGACCTTGCTCTGCAACATATAGAAAAGAACCGTATTTTAAACAGTATCATCTTCTCCGACTCGCTATCAGTACTCCAGTCACTACACAATAGAAAACTGGAGAACCCATTATTAAAAAACATACTCGTAAAAAATACCGAGCTGAGTGTCAACCACAATATAATATACTGTTGGTTACCTAGCCACATTGGTATTAAAGGTAACGAAAAAGCAGATTGCGCTGCTAAAATGGCCCTTTCTCAAGAACCATCTGATTTTAAAATGCCATATGCTGATTTTAAACCTTGTATCAGAAAGTTCTTACGTCAGAAGTGGCAGGCATCATGAAATGATGCTGTAAATAACAAACTTCACGCAATCAAACCAGCTCAAGGAGAATGGACTCCTTCCTACAGAACCATTCGTAGGGAGGAGGTAGTCATTGCAAGAATCCGAATTGGTCATACTTATATCACCCACACCCACATACTAAAAGGTGAAGACTCACCAGAGTGCGTTTCTTACAATGAACCATTCACTGTCAAGCACTTTATGATAGAGTGCTTTGACCTACAAACTACGCGCGATCGTTATTACATTGTGCATGACATGAAAGAACTTTTTGATAATATAAACATCACTCGTATTATAGAGTTCTTGAAAGCCGTAAATATTTACTCTAAACTCTGACTTTTATGCTATCACCTTGTGCAGTTTTATGCAATATATATACCGTCCCAATTTAATACCTATTCATCTTTTTTACATCTCCCGTTGATCGGGAAGCTTTATTTTGCACCGTTACCATCTTACCGTTTTTAATTTCAACCATTTGTTCTTTTATATCGCTGGTCGATATAGGACCTTTTATAAGTTTTAAAAGATTATACAAATAACACTTTGTTTGGCGCTAAATAGCCTAAAAGTGCTGATGCGCCGTTAAAAAACAATCAATCAATCAATCAATCAAGCTTCTAAGAAGGCCCCTACTCTGCAAGAATAAAATTTTCAGTAAATAGCTTGACTTATGAGTTTAGACAGTATGTATGTATCTTTATATATATATATATATATATATATATATATATATATATATATATATATATATATGTGTGTGTGTGTGTGTGTGTGTGTGTGTGTGTGTGTTTGTATGTTTCCATGAAGGATTGTATCTATGCAAGTTTTAAATATGCATTTCCAATGAAAGAATAACTTTGGACATTCATATTCATTTCATCAATAAAAAACAACGTCCATGCGAGACAATACTTTAATTTTTAAGCATTGATATTTAGTATATGAAGTACTTATTGAAGAACTTCAGTATATATAGAGGGTACTGATTTAGTTGCTTTGCATACTGAATCAAATATATATTAGTCTCTTGAAAGGACTGCCAGTTTCTAACAGAATCTCCAGGAGTTTAAGATAAGATTCTTAACTTCTGAAAATCATTTCTCCTATTCTTCAGTGGTAAGAATAGTTTCACATTAGCTGCTGTGGTGGATATAGTGGATCAGTACCCTATTTATTTAGGAACAAGTAAACATCATTAGGAGCTCTTTGCTGAAAACCCCATGTCAATATGATCATCCATCAAGAGGACTAGTGACAAGATTCTCAAGACAGCCATCATGGCAGCCATCTTGGATATATGATTGGCACCATTGTCATTTAGGACTAACTAGGTATCGTAAGACGTCTACTGGTTCAAATATTATGCTGATAAAGCGATCTCTTTAGGAGGTTTAGAGACGACAATATTTTCAAGATTGTGATGATGGTGGATAATTTGGTTTTCATTTTGCATAATTTTCATTTAGTATCATCCCCATAAGAAGTCTTCAGGTGGAAACAAAACGATGATAATATTTTCCATCAAGAAGAAGTAACAATAACACTAATTTGAATATGGTAGCAATAGGGAACATATCTGATATCATATTGGCACCATTTCCGTTTAGGAACAAGTTATATATTATAAGAAGTCTTTGGGTGAAAGCACAACATCCAGGAAATTTTCCAGATGACCATTGCGACAGTCATATTGGAAGTCAGATAGGAACCATTTTCAATTAAAACCAACTAAACATTACAAAAATGTTTTCAATTAAAATCCCTTGCTGAATGAAAGTTCATTCAGGAGTATTGATCACAATTTCAAGATGGCAATACTAGACGTCTGAGCAGGATATTATCATTCATGACTAACCAGATATCATAAGAAAGCATAAAAAAAAAACATGTCACTATCACCAACCGATCAGGATGAGTAACAATAACATGATTTTCAAGTTAATGACAACAATATTTATAAGAAGGTGGTGACCATATTTGAAGTGCAAGCAAGATAATTTTACTTTGAGACCAGCTATACATCGTGTAATGTCTTCATAAAAAACAACACAAAAAATACCCAATGACAATATTACAATTTGTTCAGGACGTGTTTTAGTGAAAACTCTGCTGATATAACATTCGATTTAGGAGAAGTGACACATTTCATTTTGGACCAAATTATCCAAGGGATGAATGTTGCAATCCCTGCAGTAGTAGCAATAACAAACTAGTACCAATAGAGAGACTAATAACATGCCGTGTTTACACAAACTGAGCTGCATATTTGTTAGCTCTACTGGTAGCAGCCCAGAAGAGCTTTTGGGATGCCCAGGACGAGTAATAATGACAAGAATATCATGCTCACTATATTGACACCATTTTCATTTAATATCAACCATCCATTCACAATGGAGCAAAGCAAACAAGATTTTCATTTTGGTTGTGCAAATGACACATTTTCATTAAGGACCAGATATACAGCATATGAATTCTTCAATTGACAACCTCACATCAACGTGATTAGTGCTGTGGGATGAATATTTGTTATGTTTCAGAAAGGAAAAAAAAAAAACATTCCCAGACCTTCAGGACTATTACCAGTAGAACCCAAAAGAAAACCACTTAAGCATGATTATTTTTCAACAGAGTAGAAGTCTCACTGAAGTACAGCTTACCTACAATTACACTGGATATAGAACTTGAACAATACAGTAAACATTGATTGTGATCAAATCGTAATCAAGAAGTATTTCTTATTGTATGCAATATTGAACATTCTTTATAAAACATATTTTCTTATGGGCAACTTTCGACTTAATAATCAAAATCCAGATACTGATGTCCCTGCATTTGTTCACATCATCATTACAAAGCTGCCCATACAAGTTGGTTGAAATCCAATAATTTAATTAAAGGAGTCCGTGACACTTTGTGTTGTGGCTTACACATGAACGTGTTTGTAACGCACAGGTCATGGTAGGTGCACAGCTCAAGCAGTCTTTGGCCGTTTTCGTTGGTCTTTCCAGTGCCATGATGTCAGAGGCAGGTAGACCATGACTAGTGTTCCGCACCTACGTTGGCATTAAAGTCGCCGAAGAAGAGTAGTAACTCGTCTTTAGGGCATCCTGTGATCTATTCGTCTAGTTGCCCATATAACTGATCATTGTGGTCTTCTAAAGACGTGAGGATGGGAGCGTAAACACTTAGGATATTGACAGGACCTTACACAAGAGGTACTCAGTGAGGGAGGCTCAACCTAGACCAGGAGAGTATTTGTGATGGCGAAGCCAACTCCGTGCAGGTAGGGCTCCTCAGGTTCTCGACCCTTACAGAAGAATGTTTAGTTTTCCTCTCTGAGGAATCCGTTGACAGGCGAGTCTGGTTTCCTGGAGGACAGCTATACTGACCTTTTGTCTCGTGAGCTCTCTGTCGACGGTGGCCGTCTTCCTGGTGTCGTCCACCTCCCTTATAGTTTGGTGCTGACTTTCCGTCTGCTTGTCATGCAGAGCAACACACTGACCTCCATACACCCATTGGAGCAATGAGACGTTGGCGGGCCAACACCTTACTGACGGGACATGCCCGGCTTGAGGCAGGCGGTAGTCGGAAAGTAGAACGCAATGAGCCCTCCCACTGTGGAAGCTGACACGAGGCGCCCCTTCCCTACGCCAATCGGGTCAGACTTATCACCCGTAGACTGCCAGCTTCCGTGTTGTTTCCTCACTCAGAAGCGAGGCTGGGATGGCCTTTCCAGGGCGCAAGCCTTACCATGGAGTATGGCGATCCTGGAATGCTGAGCATGACAGTTGGCACCAGTTCGGATGTAGGAGCTGCCGGAAGGAAGTCGTAGTTGACACCCAGTCGCCTAAGGGGCTCCACTCCGGATTTTCTGTCTGGGTTTACTCCCGAAGGTATCCACAAGGCAACAGAGTCACCATCCATTGGCTGGGGCACTCGTGGGTTTGAAATCAGAGTTTTTTCTCCTAGAAACCTAGAGGAACTGCCTGACAAGACTAACGAGCTCCAGCTGCCGAGGTTTGGAGTCGGAGTTTTCCTGCTCTTAGACTGGCTGCCTACCAAAAGCGAACGAGCTCAGTCTGCCCACCCAGTTACACCGCCAGGCACTCGGTCGCACCACACAGCAGGCTGTGTGAAAATACGGCGCCTCGTATGAAGGTGTTGCTGTGTATGATAGGCCATATGCAAGTAACCTCCTGCTCAGCAGAGCCAGACATTGGTGCCGCGTGGATCACTACACCTGGAAAGGAGAAGTTGTGAGCGACGCTTCACTTTCCTATAGCAAGCGGCCCAGACCTTGCACACCTTCTTTAAATGTAAGCCACAATACAAAGTGTCATGGAAACACCCCGGGTCTCATAGCTGACCCCAGCTTGACTTTATCTGCCCTAAACAGTGTCCTCTCCAGCAGAAACTACCACAGTGCAGAATGCGACTCCGACCACGTCCGAGTGAACATCAGGGTGCGCCAACACCCACACACCCTGCTCGAAACCAAAAGGTCCCCATCGCATCAACAATGCGCAGATGTTGGTCCCCTCCAAGGTAGAGGAATATGTGTCCGCCCTGGCCCAGGCTGTCCAGGACCTGCGAGACCAGGATGCCACAACCAAGTGGAACGTCATGTTGAGTGCCATCTACAGCAAAGTCATGTCCACGTTTGGAAAGAAGGAACGGCCCAGTCAAATTGGTTCAACGCAAACCTTTCAAGAATGGAACCAATAATCGAGGACAAACTAAAAGCCTTCATAGCTTACAAAACAGTGCGTGAACGTGTACTGGCAGCAGCTGTGTGAAGAAATCCAGCTTAGTGTCGAATCTGGAAACATCCAAGGCATGTACCGTGGCATCAAGAAGGCAATAGGCCCTAAATCAAAAGGGGTCGCCCACCTGTAATCTCTGAAGGCAGAGATCGCAGACCGCGAGGAACAGATGGCCAGATGGGTGGAGCCTACTCAGCGCTTTATTTCCGAGAAAAGTTAGTCACCAATGCGGCACTTAGCATCATAGATACTGCCCACAATGGAGGAGCTGGGGACAAAGTGCCCACCTTTGAGGAGCTCTGCAAAGCCATCGACTCCCTCCCAATCGACAAAGCACCAGGTAGCGACAGCATCCCGCCAGAAGCTATCAAACGTAGGAAACCAACATTGCTTCATCTGCTGCATCAACTACTCTGCCTCTGCTGGGAGGAAGGAGCAGTAAACTAAGTCAAGCGCAACTCCACCATTGTGACCCTCTACACTAACAAGCGTTACCGCAGTGACTGTAACAATTACTGAGGGATCTCGCTCCTGAGCAAATTTGGAAAAGTGTACACTCACATCCTCCTCAACAGACTGCAGCTGCCACCAGACCATGTGTATCCAGAACCCCAGTGTGGCATCAATAGCAGGAAGATCGACAACATACATGACCTTCTCCCTCCATCAACTCCAACAGAAGAGCAGAGAGCAAGGCCAGCCACTCCACATGAAGTTCATTGACCTCACCAAGGCCTTCAACCTGGTCAGCAGGAAGGGCCTATTTGAACTTCTCAAGAAGATCAGCTGCCCCCCACCCCGAAAAAAACTCTGCAAAATGATAATTTCTTTTCTTGCCGATATGAATGGAACAATCCTATAGGATGGATCCTTCTCAGACAGCTTCCACATCAACAGTGGCATGAAGCAGGGCTGAGTGCTGACGCCGACCCTTTTGGGGATCATTTTATCCCTGCTCCTGTCCAACGCCTTTGATGCTGTATATCTACACACTAGGTCCGTCGGAGATTGTTCAACCTTGCAGACTGCGCTCAAAGACCAAAGTGAGGTCAGTGCTCATCAGGGAGATGTTCTTTTCTGATGATGCGGCTCTTGTGACCCACACCTTAGATGCCCTCCAGAGACTGGGATACCATTTTGCTAATGCCTGCCAGCAGGTTGGGCTCACATAAAGCCTGAAAAAGACAAACGTCAGAACACCAGATGCTACCACTGCCCCATCCATCAAAATCAATGGTGTCACCCTGGAAGCAGTCAACAACTTTACTTACCTGGGGTCAACCATTAGCAAACACTCTCGCTCGATGTGGAGCTGGGCAGAAACCTTGGAAAGGCAAACACCATTATGGCCTGACTAAATATGAGTGTGGGAAAACAATGTGCTGAGAGATCACACCAAGATCCAAGTCTACCAGGCCTGTGTTCTCAGCACCCTCCGTATGGAAGTGAGACCTGGAACACCTACATGGGGCAAGAGCGCCAGCTCAACTCCTTCAATATACGGTGCCTAAAATGCATCCTGAAAATCAATTGGCAAGACTGCACCCACACACAGCGAGATCATTCGGGATGCAAGTATCCTCAGCAGGTACTCTGAGCAAACGCCGTCTTCGATGGTTGGGACACATCCGATGCATGGAGGATGGGAGGCTGCCAAAGGACATCCTATGTTCACAGCTGGCCACTGGCACCAGAAGAGGCAGAATAATCTCACTCCATTTGAAGAATGTGTGCAAGAGGGACCTGGAGTTTGACGGTCTGCAAGGGCAAAGCAGTCGCTGATGTGAGGAGTGACCAGCTGGCAGCAGAGAAACATGACAGAAAGAACAGTTTGGCAGCAACCCCAGCAACGCAGACTTCCCAATACGTCTGCACCAACTGCAATAGGGACTGTCACTCACGTATAGGCCTCCACTGTCGCAGCAGATGATGCCAAAACCCCCAAGACTGACGAAACTCCAAGGACGCTACTCACATGGTCTCGAAAGACTGAACAACTGCATAAGGCTGATTAATCAAACTCAGCTAAGGTACTATCAGACTCAAGGCAGATACCAGATTTTGTTGGAATCATATAAGAATCAAGGGATTTTTGGTGTAGGAAAGAATTCACATTGGTCAAGCTATCAGGGAGTGTAACTCTGTTAGACAATGACATAAAAGGGCTAACAATCAAATTTGCCATGATGTCATCAAAATCAAGCTGAAATCATATTTGGATGAATCCAAAAATAAATAAGGGAGTTCTCTGGGGTAACAAAAGTGGGTATGTCAAATAATTAGTGACTATAACTCGACTAACACTGATGTAGTACACTGACAATCAATCGCAGGGAAAGCCTTATCAGTGTCGAGATACATGCACAATTTGGTTGAAATCTAATAATATGGGAATTATTGTGCAGAACAAAAGTGGGTCTGTCTAACAGTGAGGGGTTATAATCAGCTAGATGATGATGCAGAAGACTGACAATTAAACTCAACCAGGGTCTTGTTAATATCAAGCTGCATGTACCACACTCAACTGAAATCCAAAGGTAATTAAGGATGGACATCAGGAAGGGTGAACAAGGCAAATTAATGTGAAAATTACACATGCTGCCATTGTATTACATGTACATAACTTACAAATAATGTCATCTGGAGTCACATATCACAGCAAATTCATTGCAAGAGATGTACCAGAAACATATCTCCCTAACATAACTAAAAACACAGGGCCCTGAGTGGCCGAGTGGTCTAAAGCGCTCTCTGTTACAGACCACTGCCATCTCACCTCTCTCTGCATAGGTTCGAGTCTCGGATTCAGCCAATGTGGGTATGTGAGAATGCTTGCCAGTAGTTTCTCGAGGGTCGGTGGTTCTTTCCGGTGTTTTCCCAGGTTCTTCCTCCACCATTAATACTGGCCGCCATGTATAGCCTATCGTGCGCTGAAAAATGGCGTTAAACCCTACTACAACAACAACTAAAAACACAAATACTTTAAATATGGTGGCATATTGATTGCAATTTTCTTGACAGAAAAAGTTTCTCTTTACAAGTTTTGACTTATAAATGTTTCCTGTACCTAACTAATCAATAGTGCAAATATTTCCATAAAGGTTTCTTACTGCTTTTAACATGGTACTTGACATGCCAGTTGTTCACGACTTTCCCCTCTTTTTACATTGTATTATTCCAAATATTTCTCAGGTGGAATTTTGGCAAACTGTTTACACTGATGGTTTTTTTCTTCTCAAGACATTTTAGATTATTGGAAGAAATGCCATGAGGTTTGCTGATTACCATAAAACAGTGACATGCCATACTCATGATAGTGTAAACCATCCATCTGTTTTTGTTTGGAATTGATATTTGCCTAAGTTCTAGAATGAATTCTCAAAGCAAACAAGAGTGCCACAGACAATCTGTCACTCTACTGGCTCAAAACAATTTACAGGAATCAAATGATAAGACCATTTCTTCCTTTTAGCTGTTGAGTGTCAAAATGTCTGATAATCACAAGTGATAACAAGAATTTAAAGAGTCACCATGGTGGTCATTTTGGATGTAAAATCAATATCATTTCCGTTTTGGATCAACTAGCAATAAAAAATGTTTTAGTGAAGGCTTCATGTCAATATGACGTTCCATTTATTCGGAATATTGATACCAAGTTTATCAAGATGGCTGTCATGGTGGCCATATTGAAGTTGACATTAGAACCATTTTCAATTTGGACCTAATAGGATCATAATAAGTCTTTTATTTAAAACCCCATGCTGATATTAATAAGAATAAGCTGTTATAATCTTTGCAAAATGGCCACTAAGCTGGCCATATTGGATGCCTGAGTGGAAAGAACTACATTAGGACCTTGATTTGAATATGTTTCCATGACAATCACCCAAGTGGTTTATGAGCAGTGATAGCGATCTTGTGTTAATGGATAGAGGAACAAGGTAGACAAACAAGAAATAGGCAATCCCAGAAGCTCTTCTGGTACATGTCCAAAACCAGAAAAATGGATCCATAGCACATGAATGTCACTGTCAATGCCATATAATTAACTTCCATTAAAGAAATAAAGGCACGCTTCTAAAAAAAGAAAAAACAGGTTGTGTAACTTCTTAATAACAACTTATAAAATAAAATATAATTGATAAAACATTGTTGAGATCATTTACGACCAACTAGACACTGCAAGAATTCTAATACAAACAGGTGCTGGTGCTGTATCTTATCAATACCAACTAGACATCAAAATAATTCTAATACAAACAGGTGCTGATGCTGCAACATATTTAGATCAATGTGACATCATTTAAGATCAACTAAATATCTTAAGACTTCTATACATTAACCAGACGTTAGAGCAGGACAATTTTCATTCAAGACCAACTAGAAAACATAAGAAATCTTCTTTGCAGAAATTGGTCCATTTACATATTCAATTGACATATTCACTTTTTCATATATATATATATATATATATATATATATATATATATATATATAGACCTATCCTAACAGTCAGCTGAGATCAGCAGTCACCTGGTGGTCACAATGGCCATTATAATTTCCCCCCAGTAAATTTCTGATACAAATGTCATGTAATCAGTGGTCACCTGTCTTCCATGGTCAGAAGCAAAGTGTTTCTTAACCAATGACCAGTTTCACCGTGCTTTTGCAGACACTGCAGCATAACAGCAGCAAATGCTCCAAGTATCCCAATCAAACTTCTTTTGTTTGATGAGCAAAGTATGGTACATATAAAGGTGTATTATACTGAAACATTTCTTTTGTTGAGTATACTTATACAGCTAAACTCAAAGGTGTCTGACAAAGCCAGACTCCTTAAGTAAGGAGCACAGGTCACATGACAAAACAAGACTACTGTAGATATAAGTGCTATACTTAATGAATCTCTCTCAAAAGTTGTATTCACAGCATCAGGTTTCTGGTGTTTGTTCTTGTAATAATATCTTCAGAATTATTTATCGTTTCTTTCTTTAACAAACAGTATGTGACTTTCATTAAATATTTTCATATTTATGTACAACAACATTGAAAAGAGATTGTGTAGTCATGTAAACGACAAGTACCAGGTTAAATTTAATCAATGCTGTGGTTTCGTCTCCTGTCAGCGGATTAAAGGCATAACAATTATAATACTCACAATTTCTCAGAAAATCAATCATTTTTTTATTGATTTCAGGCAGGTTTGACTCAAGGTAACATCATTTAAGTTTGCTACTTTTCAACATTTTGATAGGCAGTTGACTCTGATCCTATATATGTCAAAGTATCAAAATTGGGGTGGGATGGGTCAAAGGAAACTTGGACAATCAGTCTATACTATAATAACAATAGCCTTAGGAAGCTTCATTTCTGTACCTAATAATCAAAGGTAGAAAACAAAAGCTGACTGTCTTTTGATCTCGGTGAATTTGCGTAATATCTCAATTGTTTAAAGTGTCGCATGTTTCACAATTACACATAAGCTGTCAGTTAGTCATTTTGTTTAGGAGCCATTTCTACTAATAATGAGATACAAAAATGTGCGTGAGTGTGTGTGTGTGTGTATACATGAGAGAGAGATGTATCAATGAGTACATGTACATAGTAGTAGTTTTCTTGATCTGATTGGGGTGTTTTTGAATTGCCAGATAAACCCAACACATTAAATTACAAGCATATTTATTTGCTGATAAATAAACAAAATGTTATTTCTGTACAGGACAGAAGATAATATCTCTTGTCACTAGCAGGTCAAAAAACAAAGAAACAAGAAACCATGTGAGGATAATTAATTATTCAATTTTTATTATTGTTCTTTTGGTCAAATAGCTACAGTAAATCAGGTATCTTGAAAGTATGTTACACAATCCCGCTAATAATGATACATATGAAATAAAGATGTAATAATAATAATTATATCCAATGCCCCTTGTGAAAAGTATATTTATCACAAATGAGGATTGAAGGTTAATCCTGCCATCAAATGTCACCTGTCCACAAAAAACAAACGCTTTGGCTTTTTGCCATGGGTGACTGTTGTCAAGAGAAAAAAACACGTTTTTAAATAACATACGTTTTAATCTTCTCTCTGATCCTTTTATAACAAAGAGGACAAATGGAATACTTTTCAGAACAATTCAAGCATACACATAGATGTGTGCAGGGCAGCAGCAAAATCTCTCTGTTTGCTTCTCTACAAACCACACAATGCATGTTTTGCCGAAGCCTCTGGTTTTCTTCACGAAGTCGCTGAACAGAACCTGGCAATGACAAAGCAAAAAGATTTCAGGGATTAGAAGATACTAGTTTGAATTAGGTCTTCTTTGAACAATTTGTATCCAACAAAGCTTATCACTGATCTGTTAATATACAAAATGATTTCTAGACTGATATTTCAGAAGGGTTGCTCTCAAGTAAATGTCTTAAATGGTTAATCAAGAGATGGACAGTAAGCATATAACATGTAGAGGTATAATGTGTTCCCTTAGCATGCAGTCCATGATTACCAGTCTTTTTTATACTAACACAGTTAAAACAAAGTATTTACATCTATATTGATTTCAAAGGACCTGTGTTAGATATGAGCTATTTAGTGTATCAGACAGAAGACAAATTAAAAAAATGCTGTATCATGCCATTCCAGTTTAAAATGGAAAGCCTGAAGAACTCTTGTAACATTGTGGAAACCCACTGAATGTGCTGAATAATTAAATTTGGATAAAAAAAATTTTATGTAAAGAATCAAGGTTTGGCCTGATACTTATAATCAAAACAAACCAGGTGAAACATTTGTAACAGATGATACAAGTAAATGAAGCATATTCAACAGTTGCACAAGCTATGTAATTTATCTAGGAGTGGAAAGATAGTTCTTTCTTAGTTTGTCCTTTTGCTGCCACATGACCTGGATTGGTATATTAAGCAGATTCAAAGCTATACGAATTACTGATTCGGAGTCCAGCATAATAACCACTGATCCACTGTTGGTCCAGGAAAAAGAAAGAGAAATCTCATCAATAAGGGATGAACCTGAGTGCCACAATCATCTTAGATGACTGCATGTAATTAAAAAAGAAGAACATATGTAGTTGATAGAAGGAAATAATTTTATTTTCAGAAGCTGCATCTGCATACAGGAATTATTTCTTTTATGACTCCTTTATTTCTATATCAAACACCGACCCCAGATCCAGGAAAGCCAGGTATCTTTAATTTTCAAGGATTGTGTGGGAAGTAGAACACAAGAAAACTGAATGAGTTTAGACTAAATATAAACGCCACATAAAAGTAGGTTACAATTTGTCCCATATTAAAATTCTCATAGTAGGTTACAATTTTGTACCATATTCAAATTCTCAACCACATCACCAATCATTATTTGCTAAGATGGAATAGAGCAGAACAGAAAACAAATACCACACTCCCCCAATTTCTCACACCCTGGTACCTGGCAATCTACAGTCATTGCCAAATTCTAATTAATTCAAATGTGCCAATTGATTTATTCTTCCTCATTCTCTACTATGTGACAAGCCAAATCAATGTTTGAATGACATGTAAATCATAATCACAGACTGCAAATGGCTTTGATGTCAGTCTCAGCTGACTGCCCTTAAGACTATTGACTAGTAGTGTAGCTTTAATACAAATAACAAAGACCACCACCAGTGCAAATTAGATAAACTAAAAGGTCAATTTAAGCTGAGGAGAATCAGTGTTTTATAGGTGAAGAAGCTGATCTGATATCTTCGAACAAGTTCTACAAACAGTGATAAGGAGCTGATTAAACGAAAGAGAAATATATTAGACGTAATGAGAAAATGACAAAAGGTGCATTATTCCAAGTTACATCCTGTGGTTAGTCAAGAATACATCAGCTACCAATTTATTTCAGCTATATCTACTTGGCAGACTTACTTCAACCATCTGCCACCCTCAAACACCTGCCAATTTTGTACTTGACAAGTATGAAAATGGGATTGAAATGGTGGGAGCAATGTATGTGTATTTACATGTACAGTGGTCACCTACAATAAAGTCGCTCAGCATATTGGGCTGGTAATGGTGGGTATGAGTTTATAACGGGCTGGTATTGGTGGGAATGTGTTTATAATGGGCTGGTACTGGTGGGAATGTGCTTATAATGGGCTGGTGATGGTGGGAGTGCTGTATGTATATTTACATGTACAATGGTGCCTTACAATAAAGTCCCTTAGTATAATGACTTGGTAATGGTGGGATCAATGTATGTGTATAGAATGGGCTGGTAATTGTGGGATTACTGTATATATATTTACTGTATATATATTTACATGTGCAATGGTCCCTTGCAATAATGTAACTCAATATAATCGATAGGTAATGGTGGGAGCACTGGATGTGCATTTACATGTACAATGGTCCCTAACAATAAAGTCCCTAGTATAATGGGCTGGTAATGGTGGGCACACTTATGTGTATTTACATGTACAATAGTCTGTTACAACAAAGTCAATCAGTATATTGGGCTGGTAATGGTGGGAGAACTGTGTGTTTATAATGGGCTGGTAAGGGTGGGACCACTGTATGTGCATTTACATGTATGATGGCCCCTTACAGTAAAGTCCCGGAGTAAATTGGGCTGGTGATGGTGGGAGCACTGTATGTGTATTTACATGTACAATGATCCTTTACTATAAAATCCATGAGTATAATGAGTTGGTGATGGTGGGAGCAATATATGTGTACTTATATGTACAACAAATGGTCCCTTACAATAAAGTCCCCGAGTATGATGGGCTGGTGATGGTGGGAGCACGTCATGTGTATTTACATAAAGTCCCTCATTATATTGCTGTTTCTATTATAACATGGGCATGGATTCCATTAAATTGACAAAACATGGCCTTATCATCATAATTTATTATTTTAAACAATTTTCATTCTTGGCTAATAAGAACAACTAATTACAGGTGATATTTTTCATCATTCAACACCCTATTTTTCTGTTGTTATGCATTTGACCTCATTACAAGACCATCTCACTTATAATGCCAATAACTTTTTTGACTCCGATTAATAGTATTATTAAGAGGGAGCACTGATCATTGTATTTAAATATTTGGAATGTGTTCAAAAACAGATGATCTTTTCATGATCTCAGTGTGTTGTGCAGGCAAGAACATGCTGATCATCATACACAAAAATCTACCCAAATTTTTATTTTTCTTACTGGGAATTAAAATTAGAAATTACATAAAATAGATAGCATGATTCAAAGAATAGATCAAAACAAATGGAGGACAACTAGAATGGCTAAAAAATTATTACCTGTAATCTGTGCACTGGGACCAGGGCTAGGTAAAGGAGATATTTCCCTTTGATTGCCTGAGGATAACTTGCCTTCATCACCATGTTCAAGAATCGCTTCTGCTATATCAGTAGATGTGTACTCTGCCTTACCTAAAATAAATATAAATATCAAATATATATAACTGTCATCTAATGTTTTCACAAGATCAAAGGTTACAGACCTCTCATTGTTTGTTGGCATGATATCCCACCCAGTCACATTATCCCGAAACCAGCTTGACCAGTCTTATCACTAACCTTTTAATGCTATTAGCTATTAGTACCATTTTTATAAGTCTCTGGTATGTTTCAGCCTGGTCTCAAACTTGCAACCTCCTGCATCTGGGGTGAATGCTCTAACCACTAGGCCACCAGAGTGGTCAACTCAGTCTCTAAATAAGCATCTGCATATGATAATGAGGCCAAGCAAAGGAAGACAGACAATATTTATGATGACTAAACCATGATGACAATGGAGGAATTCACAACTTTATAGGAAAAAGAGGATGAATTCTTGGATTTTGTACCAGATGCCATTAGGTATTGATGTTTATAGGATACTAAGAATTAAACGAAATGCTGACTAACCTTCAGGTATGTACATATTTAGTACATTTTTCCTTTGAATGGTGATATAGATAACCAATCATTAACATTAATGGGTACCAGTAAAAATTTCTAAAATTTTGACAGTTTTTATTTCAAGATAGACTAAAATCAGATTAGAAATGTGGCTTCCAGAGTGCTAACATGCACAGCCAATCAGCTTCAAGCTCACCTCATTAATATGAACTGATCTCTCTTATTACTGAACCTGTCCTTGATTTTGATCATACAAGCTGGAATTTACCATCTGAATGAAATCAGATGAGAAATATGGACTCCAGAGTGTTGATATGCAATTGTTCACTGATAGATGACATATGATGGATGATAGGCAATGCATGACACATGACTCACAATGGACACAAGACCCTACCCTAAGGTCAGCTGACATTAAGGACATGTGAACTAACTACATTAGAGATTTTCTTAATTGGTTATCATGGTTTTTTCACACTTCATGTCACTTAAGGTATTTTTGCAGGTATTATTCCTAATTACACTGTATCCTTAAAAACAAAAGCTTCATCCAGAAATTATGCCTCTCACTAAAATTACTTTTAAATTCAATAGTTCCTCACTATGCTGTTTTGGAAGTGGTATCGATCAGTGTAGAAAAACAGTAACAAGCATCACTGTACCTGTCAACTTACCTTTGTTAAGTAATTCATTAACTGCTCTGGCTACTATGTCTCTGGAGAAACCCATTTCAATCATACATTTTTTAGCAGCTTCAGTTTCCAGCACACTTTGCTCATTTTCTGCAAAATTATACATGCAGGTTTAAATGTGAAATATTTGGAGGCGATACATATGTTACTACACATACATACAGACACACAAACACACATACATAAATACATACATACATACCTACATACACACACACATACTCATACATACATACATACATGCACATACATACAAACATGCACATATATACATACACACACACACACACATACATAGATACATACATACATACATACATACATACACTCTGACCCCTTTTCACAAGCCAGATTGGATAGACAAGATCCATATTACTGAAGTAAATGAGTGTCCAAAGGCATTCTCTGGAATTAATTTTTTAGTCAAGGAACAAACTTTAATAAACTAAATGCTGTATTGTAAAAATCCAAACAGATATAATTCATATTGTGAGGTGGTGGTGGGATTTATGTGCCAGTGTTGTCGTGGATACCACTGATAGTAGTACACAGAGTCATAACTGTTCTACATGTTGCAACACTTGCATAACTTATCTTGTACTTTCTGAGCTTCAAATAATTCAATAAGTAATGCCAATGATAAAATAAATATTTGGAACTGTGTATTGAGCATCAATATCAATTGTCCCATTCTAAGCAGTCACTTCCCACTTACCAATTGCAATTCAACACCATCTTTAAAATAATGAAACCACCTCAAAATTTTAAGATTTTACAGAGAATTACATGATAAATTAGTCTGGATATCTGGTGGCAAGTAACCTAAAAGCACAGGGATTTTACATTCTGTTCTTTGCTCAGTAGCAGGATTGTTCTCCTCCAACATTTTTAGGTCACTGCAAATGTCCAGCATGGTGTACATGAAGCTGCAGATCCTTGTAGAGAATCATATTCTGACAATCAATCAGTGGTAAATTTATTGACCGGTTCAAAAAATGCAAAAAGTCCTATAAAGTATTCAGAATTTTTCAAACATCAACTTCATTATCTGAAAACATGAGTACAATGTCTGTATTATCTAGGTTTATTGTCTTAAAATAACACAGCATCAAGAAACATATATGCAAAATTGAAGTCAACCATCCATGTGTCAGAAGAAATTCCTTCCACCATCAAACTTGTCATTAATGTGAGATGGTATGTAAGCATGTATTTCAGAACATATCTGTACAACTGTCACTTTTTGTTGGTTTTTCTACATTTGCTGATCTGTATGCACAAATCAATGACTATCTAGTAACATAATCTGTTTCTTGAACAAAGATATAAGAATTAAACTCAAAGACCATTTCATTTTATGTTTTTTGAACATTTTAAAGTCATGATATATCAATTTTCACTGGAAAGTCTGTTATGTCACTATCAAAATCATATTTTTAATGCCAATAACAGCCAAGAGTTTTTTTTAAAAATAAATAATTCTTTTACCATGACAGTACAAAGAGCAAGACTATAAGCTTGTTCATGACACAGATATCCCTGCCAATATGATGCAATTAAAGGGAATGTTCTAAGTGAAATACAGGCCATAACGCACAAAATGTTTTCAAATTCTGTCAAGTTTGTCACATTCTGTCATTGTAATAAATACTTTGGCAACCAATCTGAAAACAACACTTTACCTATTATTTCTGCTGGTGCATATATCCATCCATCTAAAACATCTTGGTAAAGTTTTGCATTTTTGTAATTCCAGGTACTGTGGTGGGGCATCCATGGTCCAGGAACAAATTTCTTATGTGTATTTTTGTTTTGATCAACCAAACCCATTTAGCAACATGCTAATGCAGGTTGCAAATAAACAAAAAAAAAAACAAACAACTTGTGTGCATGTAATATTCAAGGTTTTAGTCAATGTTTCACCCCAAGTCGTCATCTTTGTTGAATCACATGGAAACCAAACCTTATAAGCACATCACTGTTATCGTCTATGCCATCTGCACCAACATCAGTTTTCCAAAACAGTCTTTTGCAAAACATAGGATACACCCAAAATTAGTTTCATGCCTTTAATCAGGTCAGGTATCATCATTGGATGAAAGGTGTTTTAATGTACACCCTCTTCCTTGATCAGTCAGTATTTGAAGAAAAAACAAAGAAACAAATCTGACACCCCAACCCAGCCTCTGTACAGTTTGACAATGAGGGGCAGTAGTAATAACATTATAACTTTATTGTGCTTGCCACTGGAGACATGAAGATTTGGTCACCCAACTCCCATGGCAAGTCATGCAACATAAGCATAAACAAACTTAATAATCACCCCAAAAATGGCAAACAATTGTTAACAATACCAATCTTACAAGATGGAGAAGTAAAAGACAGAAGGGACATGACTGTGAGGGACACAAAAAGTTTTGTTCCATGACATGTGACATTTTGTGTTCCAATCATTGATACTGTGACCTTTATGAAATATATAAGTATTTGTTCATCTCATTCCCCTGGTGATGCTATGGGAGAAACAAAAATACTCCCGGAAATTGCCATATAGAGGATTCTAACTACCACAGAGAGGATTCTGAACCATAGAGAGGATTCTGACTACCATAGAGAGGATTCTGACTATTCATATGCTATCATAACTTATGCAACTGACTTCATCATAAGCATGATATTAACCATGCCACACAAACTACTTACCACTGTCAAAATGTTTGCAAGACAGTTTTTACAAAAAAATATCGATGATCTCAGAAATGTAATTCTTATAATATATGGACCCAATTCCTCATATCAGACAGTCGATTCATAAAGGGATTAGTACTAGTGTTGTAGCGAAAGCAGCAAAAATGTGAAATTTGTAAGGATGGATCTATTCAGAACAATATTTGTCCATTAAAATGTTGCTTAAATATGCAAGACTTAGTTTAATAATGAAAGGAATTCAATTACAAAATGTGATGCTTTAGCTAAAATCTTTGCAAATATGTGAGACATGTGTTAAGACATATCTACAAATAGTTCTCGTAACAAGTACCAATAATGTTTGCCATATCAGATGGACATTGAAACAAAATATGCAGATTTACAGTGGGCAGTTTTGTTCCCTTTTCAGAATTAAATGACTCCTCACGTGGCAACAAATTTGCTCAACTTACCTTATATTTTCTCTATCTTATTAGATGAAAAAAAAATAAACTGAACTTTCTAGCTCAAGGGAAAAAGTACAACCTACTCCTTCTTTTAATATTCATACCTATGAGCTATTAGTAATAAAACTAGTCAGTGATAAAAATTTGTTTCAAAAGTACTGTTTATTACAAGTTTAAAGTCTTGTCACACTGATATGTACTTAAATGTAACATTGATATTTGTATGTACAGGACTTAAAATATGCAATGAATACCTTATCCCATCCAACTACAATGCCACCCTTGCCCATTGTTCTATTAAAATCATTAATGTGTTAAGTTATGGAATGTACTCAAATTATAGAAAAAAAATAATTAAGAAATAAATTCATGTACTGTATTTCATGTTATTTTTCGTACCCTTTAATTTTTTGTACACCATCAAGCCATAAAAATAATAATTAATTAATTCTATCATATTTTTCGTACGCAAAATTTAATATTTTTTCGGTCATCCTATTATTTTTCGTACATACAACGATCTTCTGTGAAGATTTACTTTTGCCAAAGTGATAAAAAAAAAGTACGGCCCTTTAAATTTTACAGCCTAGAATAAGAGATAAAATCATTGTTTTAGTTGCATTTTTATTTTTTGTTTATCGATTATTTTTATATCATTTTGTTAAAACTGAAGACAGGTTCCCATTTCAAATGGATTCAAAAATATACCAAAGTTCGATTTAGGTACATCAAATGACCAGGGTATTGTTTTGCTAAGCAAGTTACGAGTAATGACTAACTTTGGGCATGTTCTTAACTGAGGCACAAGTTGTCAATTCATTTTCAACTGGTTGAGATATTTTGAAGGAGTGTGTCACCAAACATGAATCCAGGCGGGGTAAGTAATTCATGTACCGGTATGTTAATTTTGCTCAATGATCTTTTACTTTTGCCATCAATACCATGTTATGACTCCAGTGTCTTAATCTACGCAACAAGAAATAGCAAAACAAACAAGTTTTGCATAACTGAAAATAATTTATTTCTCAAAATACAGAAGTGAAAGAATTAACTTACAGCATGGTGAATGAATTCTTGTTTCCTAAAAGTCCTTTCAATTCCAATAATTCCAAGAAATCCGAAAAATGCCCTTTCTGTGTTGAATTTCAAATGTACAGAAATATTTCCAAAGAATTCAACAATTATAAGTGTGTAGAAAGCCCGTTGCTCAGCTTACTCAGAAAGGGCAACTGTTTTGTTAACTAAGAATCTATTCACATTCATTTTTTATTGACCTCCTTCGTCTTTTGTATCGGCAAAAAAATATAATGATTGATGTATTTGTTCCCTCTCTGACATACACATACAAACACACATATATATCTTTGGGACAAATAGGTGCCTGGCATGGCCACCCAGATCAGTGCCAGGGTTTGCACTACCCAGTAAAAACAAACTAAGTTGGATATCTGGCAAATTTCCCCCCTTTCCATCCCTAGTTAACTGTAAAAGAAATATTATTTGGAGAAAAAAACTCCTATTTGTGTTTTCATGCTCATCAGCCAGAACAGCTAAAAATCTAAGTAACATTTGTTGAGCTTGAAATAAATGTCAATGCCAACTACCAACTTCTTCACTGAAATGAAATTAATTACAAAATCTTATCAAAATTTACCTGTATGTGTATAGGTTACTGCTCAATTAAGTACAGCAATAGACAACAATAATAGTAATAACAAAATCTGGTGGCCATGTTGGAGACCTGATCGATGCTTTTTACTCTGGTACCAAGTAGATATGACTGCTAGTGAAGACTGCATGTAGATAGGACAATATGGAGAATTTATGACAAAATTTTCAAGAGGACCACCATGCTGGCCATATTGGATGTCTGATTGGTACTATTTTCATATAGGACTAAGTATCAGATGAAGTCATTTAGAGAAAAACCCATCTCAATATGACCATCTATATGGATGAGTAAGGTGACAAGATCTTCAAGATGCCTACAGTGGTGGCAATCTTATATGTCGGAAGGCATACCCGAGGGGCACAATTTCCAAATCTCTATATAAAAAAAACATCCATTCATTGGGAGTAGCTATAACAAGAATGTTAAGATGCCCACTACAGTGACTCATACAAACTGTCTGAAAGGCATCCTTTTCATTAAGGACCAACCAAACACAAAAGTCTTAGAAAGAACCATATATGAATAAAAGCATTCACTCAGGAGGAGTAGCAATAACAGACACTGAAAAAGGCTACATGGTAGCCATACTGGATGTCAAGTTGAAAATATTTTCACATAGAACCAACCAAACATCACAGGACATCTTTTAGTGAAAATTCCATGTCAATATGGCCATCCTGGACTCAAAATTAGCAGTAGTCCACTATCCAGAGGTACGGAAATTTCCAGCTGTAGGGTGCATAATTTGAATAGTCCAATGTAAAGTATTTCAGTAAATGCCAGCACTGGTTTTTGTTAAACTAGTGATGATTTGGCAGGACGAGTAACTTTTTCAGTCAGCTAGACCCTCTGACTACAAAGAAATTTATGTTAAATTCTAAGGCATGCCATCTGTTTTTTAAATTAGTAACAATAATAAGACTTTTCAAGGTGGATAATTCAGTGGCCATGCTGGGTGTCTGAAGGGCATCATTTTCATTTGGGATTAACTAGACCTTGGGATGAATGTGTTAAGTTTTGTGACTATCATCCCATTTGTTTACTAAAAGTAGAGACATCTAACTTGTGTACTAATATGAGATGAAAACAGTGGGCAAAAAGCCATCACATAAGCTATTCTTATCTATGACCACTAGAGCTAAAATAAGACAGCCATTATGTAAATTATAATAAGGGTGGTCATTATGTAAATTATAGTAAGGGTGGTCAGATTTGATGTCAGATATGCATATTTTATAAAAATATTAAAAAGAGCTTCCTGCAAGAATGATTTATGCAAAATAGAGTTACATTATCTTTAGTAGTTTTTGAATAGTAGTGGTTGGATTGTTTTTCTATTTTCAATAATGGTGGCCATTTCATTAGAATCAGCATCACTTGTACAAACCTGAATTGCCTTATGGACTGGATGATTGCTGTCAAATTTAAATGAAACTGGTCCAGTGGGTTTTGAGACGTTTAAGAAAACAAATGTTAATGCTTGACACACCAGGTACAGGGCCATACAAAAAACTCACCTGGCTTAATGGCTAGAGTAGCTAAAAAACTAACATAACAATAAAAAAAAGTATTTTGTTTGATTTCTTTGTGAAGACTTATTTAAAACAATTAAAATATACATTCAAACTAAAATACGGATCTGTACAGTACCTTGATCAAGTTGTGGATTTAATTCATTCCTCAGATTAGGAGTATCTGCCATCGGATTATTAGGCTGAAATGTGGAATGCACTACTGCATCCTCCTCCTTTAAAACACAAGATAAGGTCTTAGTTATAAAAAATACTTACATTTATACAAAGCTGAAATTCAATTATTCAAAACTTGCCAGTTCACAAGAAATTTAACTTCTTTAAAGGCAAAAGGAATACAGCATCAAACAAAATAAAATGTGCCTTTCCATTATTTATAGGTGTATTCATGTATGATAATTACTAAAATACATCAATATTGTAAAATTTTGTCAGTGTGCTTTTGTGAGAGATCAAAGCAAAGATATCAAACGTGGACAAGTAGGCAATACATGTTGACATAAATTTTGGAATTTTGAGAAACAATTACTCATTAGGGAGCAACTAAATTCCTGTGCAAAAGTAACATAGTACCTCATCTGATTCTTCCGTCATTCTCCGTATAAGGTCAATGAACTCTTGACCTTTAACACGTCTTACAAAAGGACATTGTGAGAACCAGCGTGCATGCTCAATCCAAGGATCATCCTCGGGATCCCAATTTTTAAGTCCACCATCACAGGCAAAACAGCGCACTACATCTTGTAAACCTATTTTGTTGAGAAAAAAACAAAGGTATGTCTGTATAGGCTTTATTGACATGTTAGCACAAAGATGGCTGTGAGATGTCGATTAAAAGTTCTAAAAATAAAAAGATAAAAAATTACACAAAAAAACTTTAACAAATGTATGCAGTGTCCTTAAATTGTTTAGTATTCTTGTTTTCCTTTTTCACAAAACGCTGCTAAATGCTTCTTATACTGTGTTTAAAAAAAAAAATTTCCCCATGTTTACTATGATGCATGTCACCTGTCTGACATAATGACTGGTTTCACTGTTTTCTTATTATTTCAATTCAGATTTTACAAACTTGCAAAATACTTTTGCTAGTGTCACTGTCGTATAATTCTGAACAAGCACTTCCTGGACCCTTTTCAAAGATGTATGGGCTATTCTTGTCAATTTTACATGCTGATACATCATTACCGAGATACATTCTTTCTAAATATCATACAGAGGCATTTGAAATATTTCACACAATTTATTCACATAGGCACAAACTGCTCTAATTTTATTTCAGGACATGTTTTTTGAACAGAGGTAACCAACTGATCTTTCTAGTCTTGCTTCCAATTTCTTAGCTGATTAAACAACCCAGTCTACTCAGAAGATAAATTAGCTTTCATACCATATGCTAAATCATACATTCATAGATCAAACAACATTTCCTTCTTTCCTTTAGACATGTATTTATTTCATGATCAACTCATTAAGCTGATAAACCTGTCGGCCTCATTATTAATACCTTATGATTTTATTCTCTCATAACATTAGCATTCAATCTCTTTTATTAACTCCTGACCACTTTTCACTGTATTATTGCTGAATTCAGTCTTGATTATTTTAGTGTAGACTAACTTTTCAAAATGTCTGTCATAAGCTCAGGCACTTAAAAAATTTCCTGGCATTTGGGGGTGGGGAATTACTTCATATGATGTAATTTTTTTTTAGAAAATGCAGTTTTAATATTCCCTGGACATCAATTCAACCTAAATGGGTATTCAAGTCTGCAATTTATGGCCATCTATTCTACCTGTACAGGTATATTTAAAATCTGAACATCATATGGGAAAATCATCTAGTCATTTTCAAAGGACATGAGTACATAAAAAAGGCAAAACATTTTGTTTCAAAAACTTTTAAGGTTATGGCTTTAAAAGACACGGTTCATACAGCCATGGATTTTTAAAAAAAAGGACTAATCAAGGAGTTTTTAAGCACTTGCAGATGTTTTCAAGGTGTATTTTGTCTTAATGAACCTGAACCTTTGCTACATGTTACTTTGTAAACTACTAGTGTTGTATGTCACTTGGTCTACCAAATCTGAACCCATTTATTAATTATTTTGAACAATTACATAAACAACAAAACTATAAATTCAAAAAATGATGCATTTTGTTCAGTTATAAGATTTCATTTTCCCTCAGATAATTAATTTATTTTTGGCAAAATGTAAAAGGTTTTCTCAACATATTCAAGAATGTTTCAAAGAAAAAACTTACAAAGAAAATGATTCAAGGAGTTGTCAAGGTAACCCTTTAAATTTAAGGCATTTTCAAGGCTGCACAAAGCATGAAATACTGTGAATTCATTAAGTTTTTTGAATACCAAAATTAACCACTTTGCAATTTTTTTTAGATATACATATATACTTAAATTCATGAATTCATAGTAATGTTTTAATAGAAGGATCATTATTTATTGGTTATTTAAATTTGTGGTCTAAATGCACAAAGCTTGGTGCTTTGCATAGAATAATGAAATCAGAATTTAAAATAGGGATTTACAAAAATTCATATAATGTGATATTGAGGATGTCCATTGCTGAAAAATAAGTTTATCAAATGTGACAAATACATGTTGTTTTTTCTTCTTGGATGAAACGTATTGAGGATTTACTTACGACTCCTCCTGAATATATTCCTTTGTATACAATGAAGGGCAAACGTTTTTAAAAAATTCAGTTATCCAGTTCTGATGGAAAATTCTTCCTGGCACTCATCCTTGGTAAGTTATAAAAACTGCTCATCCCTTTCATTACTTTATGCAGCATAGTAAGTTTTATCACTTCAAATACCTCAAGTGACTGGAGAAGTCTGCAGCCTCCTAAAGAATCTCACAGAAACTGAATAAATTGAACTAACAATCAGTTCAATTATGTATTTTATCTGTCATTAGGTGGTGGCTCAAGAGTCCTGATGTTTCAAGGACTTTCATTAATATCTGCAAAATTAAATGGCTTTTCCCAGTCAGTAACAAACTTAATCTTTCTCCCAACATTATCTCTATTTACTGAAAGCATGAAAACCCTGCCAAAAAATGATTTGTAAAATATATCAAACAGATTGCCATGACAGAGACCTGGAACAATTTCTTGCCCGGGTCTATTTTTGGGAAATGTGTTTTTGTCCTAAGTATCTTCATCAATCTTCTGTGCAAGCATGCATATTCTCTGATTACATTTCCTTACTGCATATTGGTGCTAAACATGATCAATCTTCTATGTAAGTACCCATATCATCTTCTCCATACATTTTCATACATTTCTTTACCAATGAACAATGGCATATTGGTACAACAATGAATCATGACATATTGGTACCATACCAATGAATCATGGCATATTGCTACCATACCAATGAATCATGGCATATTGGTACCACAATAATGAATCATGGCATATTGGTACCATACCAATGAATTATGGCATATTGGTACCACAACAATGAATCATGGCATATTGGTACAACAATGAATCATGGCATATTGGTACCATACCAATGAATCATGGCATATTGCTACCCAACTTGCAACACAATTCTCCCAAGTATACAATGGCATAAAACAAGAAATGACAGTTGAGACAGTCACAAGCAAGATGGCTAAACTCTTTTTTAGTGTCAGAAATAAACCCCTTTGGAAGATTATTCATTCTAATAGCAAGCCATTTGTTAGTAGTAACAAAATCAACTTTTTTGTTGTTGTATAGGACACATAAACATACACATACCCTGACAATATGTAATACCTGTATAATAAAAACCTGCATCTGCTACTTGTTCCGGTCTTTGCCTGATGTCATTCGGCCAGCGGGCAAATGATGCTAATCGTACACTGTATGCCTGATACTGCGGGCTTCTGATATGATCTGATGAACTCCATGGTCCAGGATTTCTTGAGTTCACTACTAATGCATCTGCAGTGGCACCTGACACAAGGGTAAAGACAATTATCTATCAATTACTTTGCATCTCTCATACTAAATATTAAAATAAAAATCCAATGTTGGTTTTCTTTTAAATGTTTTCTTCAATTTTGGTCAGTATCTATTTTTAAAAAAAACTTTATTTCTCTTTTTATTTTAACATAAAAATAAAAGGGTTGAACAGTGAAAAAAGACAAAGACTAACTTTTAATTATTCTAATTTTACTCCTTAACATTGTTGTGGCTGTATTACATGTGAATATATATATAACTACTGTTAATAAAATCTTCTGACTTACCATTAACGCCCTGACTTCGTTGAGTCCCATTACTTATCTGTGCCTAAAAAAGGTTAAGTTTTATATTATGAATGGAGGTAATTAATCAATCACTCAAAGATTAAGTTTCTAACATAAAAAGGAACATATATTAATTCTTAGCAAAACCTTTCAAAAATGCCGTCATGCAAATCTTGGGTTTTTTTAGTTTGAGAACCTTGAATTAGCTGATTTGATATAAGGGTTTACAAGATTCAAAATTAATTACACTAAAGCTGATGTCACCATAGCACCAAAATGTTATGCATTACAAAAGATTATTTTCTTCATAAAATACAAATTCTGCATGGAAAAAGCTGCTTGTAACTATTATATGATATCTATTCAACCCCATTATAAAGTGGCAAATTTGACATAGCTGTAGGAATATTGTATGCAAAAAATAAATAACTGAAAATGAAAAGAAGCACAAACATTAATCATGCAGTACCAGATAGTTTGAATGTAGACTCCAGCCATGTCCCATGAAATTTAAATCACCAACTGATTATAAGATCAATTATGCAGACAAAATTGTTTTCTTACAAAAAGGGTCTGGATAATTTGCATTTTGCTGCAATGTATTAAGAGTATTGAAAATTCTGATGGTTTAAATGGTTCAAAGTTAATTATATCCAAGTCAAAACAGAACAAGCACTTTGAAGACAGTATATATATATATATATATATACATGAATCAATTTAAAAGAATCCATGACTTTCAAATTTACGATGGAAAATGACAAGGTTTTTATATTTTATGTTTGTATAACTATAATGAAACGATAAGATTAGTTGACCAATGGTCTGATGTCTTCACTTTAGCATGTACGGAGACTTTTGTTGGATAAGAAAACATCAAAGGGCTTCCAATCTCATTTTAAAATGCATGTGGTGTTTTGTTACAGACTTAATAAGGAGAACTAATTAACAATAATACTTAAAGGTATGGTCTGTGAAGTTCTTTGTCCATTTGTTAATAAACACCAGTAGATATTGTAAAGACAATAAGAGAGCTTATGCACATGAGTGCCCGCAGGATTTGGGGGGGGGGGGGGGCAGTCAGTCACACCCAGACATTTTAGTATAGGAAGCAGTCATAAACTAAAGTTGATATTTATTAAGCGTTTTGAAATGAATCTTTTGACATATTTTCAGCTTCTTTTCTGCATGATTAAACTTATCGGAATTTATATATATGTCTATATATATTTGCAGTATGACATGTGACCCCCCCCTTTACCTACGCTGTGGGCACCCATGCTTATACATCAATCATTGTATTTTCTCACCAACAATTATTATTGATTTTTGTAAAAACAAAATGGCAATAAAGTATTTTCAATCTTTTTGCAAACGTAAATCTTCTTAGCAGAAATTTTATGTCTGATAATTTAATGAATTTTTTCAAAAAATATAAAGTGATATGTATGAAAAATTATGATACATTAAAAAAAATTATTTTCATAACTGGATTGTGTACAAAAAAATCAAATGGTACAAAAAATACATGAAATATGGTACATAATGATACCCATTTGTGTGACTTGTTAAATAATGTCTGAGACTTCTATACTGTACCTTTGTTCATTTCCTTTTGGTATTTAAAATATCAAATAAATATCCAATAGTATCATCCATTTCAGCTTTATCTGATAATTATTTGAAATTATATTTTGTGATAATAGTTTCAATACTTAACTTGTTCACCTTCCTGACATGTCCCTTCACAAGGCTAATCAATTCAGTCTAACAGATTGCATAAAACCAAAATGAAAAAAATATTTCTCTCAATCATCTTTAAATATTTTTCAATGTCATAAAAAATTCAAAATTTTTTGTATCCACCATAAAATCTGTACTTTTTAATATTGCTGTTAAACTCTAAGTATCTGTCATATTCTGTTTAAATACTTTATATTTACATTTTAATTTTTTTCACAATTTTAGGGGTTGTTCATATTCAATGGTACACGTGTATATAGTCAACTTGTTAACCTTCTCGACTGTTCTCTTCATAAGTCTCACTGTTAAGTCTGATTGTGCTTTCACACATCCAGATTGTCATAGTTTTCTATGATCTTCTTCAAATATAGTTGCAACGTCACTAAACAATAATACAAAAATCTTGATTATTACCACCAAATTATGTATTCTTTAACATTTCTAACAAATGAAACTTTAAGCAATTATCAATAATTGTATTTAAATTCTGTCCCTTCCAACTTTTTAATTTTGTTTTAGTGGAAAAACTTATTAAAGGCGGTTCTGGAAAAATGCAGATCAAATATATCAGTGTAAATTAATTTTTTTAAACTAAACATATTTCGATATATTTAACTATTTTTCATGCAAATAATGTGATCTATTTCAACAATTACTTTTCATATGAGTGCTTTACAACAGTTTATAAGTTTCATAAAACTGGGTTGTATAATTACAAAATAACCTATCGCCAGAATGCAAAATGAGTCTGCTAAAAATATTATATTTTGCTACGTGGGTTATTCGGAAAATAATATTTATAACTACACTAGATTTTGCTGTCACTTTTTATTCCAGTTTTATTCTATTTCTGCACAAGATGGTTATTATAAAATGTATAGTGTGCTAGTGTGCCAGTAATTTAAGTCTGATTTTAATTGTGTATCCTCATACAAGGTAATGCACAAATAAAGTCATAAATGACCATCTTCTTTAGCTTCATTTGATCAGGGTTAGTCTAATTAATCTGGTTTTACTGTGAAGTGCTGGAACTCTCAATATGTATATAACTTCCAGAAAGCTCAAAAACATGGAAACAAATTGATGAAAAATAATTGCAGTAAAAGCTACTAACTATAATTAGACAATTCAAATATTATTACTAACAAGGTGTCCATGGTTTAATTTGTGTAAGTCAAGTTGTGTTTTTACAATCTTACTAACATACTTATTCAGATGGAGAGATAGACATAAACAAGACAAAGTGCCCCTGCTGCAGGAGGTGGGGGTAATATAACACACAAAGCAATATTTTTAATTAAATAAATGCTTCAGATTCTTACTTTCACAATGTACTAAAATTCAACTTAAAAAACGTTGTTTTGACTCTATTTAAATTGTAGGCCACTACATATCTACAGTTTTTGAATTTTCATACAAGGCCCACAAAACCACAAACCAAGCCAACAGATACTGATCACCAGACAGTCAGAAAGACAGACATATAGAAATATGCGTCAAGTTCACAAATTTACCTGATAACCTGCTATTCCATCAGGTCCAAGTTTCTTCCTCAAATACCCACAAGACGGTGATTTTCGAATGTGTTCAAGGATAGGGTCATCAAAATGTGACAGACTGGAAAGCTCTACAGCACAGAAAAAGCATCGGACAACTGTTCCTTTCCCTTAAATTGTAAAGTTAGAAAGTGTAAGAGGACTAATGCTGAAAACGAAATCAAAAATATTTTAGGTGACCATGGATATAATGATAAGGAAATCAAGATAATTGATGGCTACCTTGTTTGGTGCCAACTGTTCACTTTTACTTGATATACATATCTGAATGGAGAATTGTATTTATTTAGGTTATAGATAACACACAGCAATTTTTGCTTGCATACAATTAACAAATCTTGACAAGAAAGGAACAATGAATGTTTTTGTAAAAAAAAAAACACCTTTACACAACTTGATAACAAATTTAGTTATAGTTCAAATAAATCACAAACCATTTATCAAATCTAAGTTCAATACCACCAACCTATCAAAATCATCAAAATACACATCCAATCAGATGATCCCATAAAATTTTCAAAGATATCATCTCAATTTAGGTTATGTTACCATTCAATGATACCAAACGAAATATCAGTGAAAATTTAAAAACTATCTGTGTGCAATAAAGGAAGTTGGAGCAGTTTCCTTATCATTCATAGATACATTCACAAGAAATGTTAGGGTTATGTGCTGACCTAAATTTACCTTACTCAAAATTATGACAGCTCCAAGGTGCTACTCCACAAAAACTATGACCCATACAATATTAGCTGAACATATGCCAATAAAAAATAAATTCCATGCTTTTTTAAAAATTTCTTTTGAGAGAACTAAATATTTTTATATTAGTCAGTGCTAATGTGAATATATCATTGTTTCTAAATTTACAAATTTACCAAATTTAGAGACTGTCAACATGGTTTTAAGATTTCATTCATGAAAACTGGTTTGCATTAGGCTTGTAGAATTTCTTCTACACTAAAAATAACTGATTTAAAAGGAGGTGAATATCCATACCCAAGAGGGTCTTCAAGATCAAATGGGGAAAAGATTTAATAAAAACAAAACAACAACAAAGACAAGTGGGAATAATTTCAGGACTGAAATTATGTAAAAATAAAGGTAATATTTTTATTTATACTGGATGTTTGTGCTTATTATAATGCATGCTGTGTGTGCAGTGCCATTGATTGAGAAATGGACACTGCCAAAGATACATTAGAAAATAACAATATAAGTATGTTACTATGACCTGCTTTGGCTGGATGGTGTCTTGCTTCTCAAGTATGACAAAACAAATCAGTAGGAAAAAAGAATGTGGTTTAGCAACAACAGCCTGCTTTGCAGGTGAGGCAAATGGTTATGTCATCATGACACTCCAAATCATGCAGCATTTTTCCATGCAAAATGCTCAGAAGCACTTCAAATTATAATTGATATTTAATTTTTGTGAAAGAACACCATTATACAGTCACGGAAAAAGAAAAGAAAACAATTTACAAGAATACTAACATAATTGCAATGATTGAATCATTGATTAAATTGCTCACTACCACAAAGTGTTTAGCAGTCTCCAGTAGACACTGTAAAGATTACTTATCATATCGAAAATGTTCAGAATAAAGTGATCTAGACAATAAAATGTAGGCTCTGTGACAGGTCATAAAAGACATAACAAAAGAGATAAAACTATAAAAACCAGCTCACCAATAAATTAAAGATTAATGAATTAAATAAACGACAACATTTATGTTCAGTTACCTATGTTGTAAAATCCAGCTTGAGCTAAAGCAGCAATATCGAACAATTCAAACTGACGCCACGTAGCATAGGATGCAACACGGCTACTGCACTGCTCATACATTGGATGTCTTGGCCTCTCAGTATTCTCGGTACCAACAGATGCTGTGGCATTGCCTACTCCCAAATGCTGGTCTGATACCCGTGTGTTGCTCTCATTTTGTCTTGTTACCGTTGTCCTTCTGGAATCCTGATATATGCCAGACACAGATTGTACAGGATTCTCACCATCTGAAGAAACACTAATCTGTATGGAAGAATTAGAGTTTGGTGCATCTGTTTGTGGTACACTTTCCGATGAATTTTGCAGGTGGAAGTTCGAGTCGATGTCTGGATTAGTGCTGGCAGTTGACGGATTGACATTCTCATGTCTGGAGTCATTTTCAGCCAAATGTTCATAACCAGGCCTACTACCATTTGGTTGAGCTAGATTTTGTATACAGTACTGAAGGGAAAATGGTTCATTCATGTGTTCCTCCTCTTTCATCATACAACAAAGAAATACAAATAAATCCAAACTAGATTCAAAATGAATAATGCAGGAAAACCTAATAATTATTTTGAATGCGATTTACATATCAAAGCAAAAGGATCATTATACACAGGATCCTACACATTACTGTTCATTGTTAATAGGAAAATACACATGTACAAGAGAAGCCCATTATTGTTGCTAACATCAAAATATGCATTTCAAATTTAATAGTATAATTTTATTCCACAATTTCGTTCTTTTTTGTATTTTGTTTCCAACTGTTTGCCAATGTGTATGGAATTTTAAATGGCAATTCATCCATAAACACACTGTTTGCCAAGGTAAATGAAATTTTAAAAGGCAGTATGTCAGTAAACACACTTCATGATGACATGTTCCCTTTGAATGTTTACAATTGTCAACGGAACAGCCACCACTCATGGTTTTTAATGGTATTATGAACTTCTTAAGGTGTGACCATTCATGGCCTTTCTCTCATCTTATTTCTAAACTCTTCAAAGCGACAAAACTCCAGTCCTCCAAGCCATAAGAAAACCTGAAATTATAAAGAAAGCTATGCATTTTTTATCAAATGTCAACTTAAAAAAATCTGAAGGTAAAAATAATTTACTATTAGGACATAAAGCACAGAGATAAAAATTAAGCCCTCCATATCTAACTTGTAATTATAAACAGAGGAATCCTAATATACCGCTCCCTCGATAACTCGCGCCTGGATAACTCGCGATCCCACTTATAACGCGGTGTCCATCTTGGCTTCCGATTTTTTTCCAGAGAAAATGTATTTAAAATATCTTTAAAATATGCTGAACATGAAAAAATTACGACAAGAATTGATAAATTAAACCTTGATACATTGCTCGTTTTATCATCGAAAATGGTGATTAATGCCCGTAAAAATATAATCCATATTTTGAAATTTGCAAGTTCTAAAGAAGAATTAATTTCAGAGATCTGGAAAACGCTTAATTACACGTATTTGGACACCAATTTTTGATCTGGGATGCAGAAAATCACTGAGGCGGGAGTCCTCCGTACGCATGTAATAGGTGCGTGGGAAAATTCAAAGATTTGCCGGTCCTGTTTCAGCCACCTGCTTTGTGGGAAAACGTGTTGATCAGTTAACTGTGCTGATATTTACAATGACAGAATTCGGTGACTGAAAGACTCTTTGATGTACTGTTGCCATTTTATAAGAGTACATAAAAAAAAAATGATGCGACAGCTAGGCGGCTAGTTCAAAGGCTTTGACTGGCGGCTGAGTGAGAAAATGTACTGATATTTAGTGATTGAATTCAGAGGCAGAAAGACCCAGTTTTGAAATCCTAGCAAGACCTCTGTTTAAAGATATCATATATTATGTAAGTTTTTATGATAAATAGTTGTCAGTATACTGTAAATAAACAGTCTGGTGAAATAGCGATCAATGAAAACTTCTGGTAAATGCTAACAGGTGGCAACAGAGAATGAAATAAACACCAATTAAACGTCTTCCTGTGTGAAAGTCACGTTCTAATCCTTTAATTCCGTTTCAGTGTAAACATTATAATCACAACATATTCTGTTCACTGAAAGCATGAAAAAAGTCAATCGACCGTCACATCGAAACCTGTGAGTACTTCTGTGAGAACCTAATTACATGTACATGCCAGCTTTGTTTTGATCAACAACTTAGGGAAGTGTTTGTTGCATTAAAAAAAAAAATCGATTACAAGAGACCTGGGGTGCTGCCTTTGATGTAAAGCAAAACAGTAACAGAGACAACGACGATGATAGTGACTTCGAATGTTTCAGTGAAACTGATGTCATTAATGCTGAGGCTGTTTGGGAGAAATTCGTAGAGACTCATGGTCCTGAGATGGGCGTTTCTCTTGATGATATGGAGGAATGGATTTGTGCTGACAATGATTGCCCCACAGCTGAATACATGTCAGATGAAACTATAATTAATTCTATAACCAACAAATTTTCAGCAGAAGACGATTCTAACTGGAGTAACACAAGTGTTTAAAGTGATGCAGACGCAGATGTTGCACCCCCCCTCCTCTGTACAGGAAGCAATCAAATATTTTGATATTGCCATAAGGTGGCTGGAGACCCAAAATGTTGACTACGTAAAGCTCATGAAGTTGAGAAACCTGAGGGATTTTGCTCGGCGGCGGAGAAACCAAGGAGTAACACAAACACAAAAAAAATTAACTGATTTTTTCAAAAAGTGAATTGATATTTGTCAAGCGTGGCACAAACGGCAAGTATTAACTTGTTCTAATTTACATTGTTTTAAATTTGTAGACTAATTAAATATGTTAGTACTGATTAACCCTTGTTTTTTTTGTTTTCCATTTTACTTCTATCGCATTCAAATCTATCTATCTATCGTTCGATCGACACAGTTTCTCAAAAAGAGTCGATCTTTTGTCTATAAAAAACGTCTAATTTGGATCAAACAATAAAACTAGAATGTATCCAATTCAACATAAAAATTAGTGATGTAGTACACAATGTGTGAAGTGGTACACATGTTCAGCGAACGGAAACCACGTGGAATAATGTTTTTGATGATCGCCTCAATATACTGTAATTTATTCTGAAATTAATGTTGTCCTATGAGGAAATAATAAAGTACACCGTTATGAAGAGATATTTATTCACCGTTAATCTCAGAACGATTATAAAGTGAGTATTCAACAGTATAATCTGCCTACCCCCCCCCTTATTTTTCCGTTATGTCGTCAATCACTTTATTGGTTTTGGGCTTATTTTATAGGCCCTCGATAACTCGCGCCTCACTTATAGTGCGGTCGATGTTTCTGGACCCCGATGTGCGCGAGTTATCGAGGGAGTGGTGTATAATACACTTTTGAACATAATTTAGGATTTAAACACAGCTGTACCATGATTTCCAATTATTTTACTCCCTTTTTTGCCCGACATTACTCAAAATATCAGCCAAGACATCAACAAATAAAGGTTCAGAGTCTACAGCAAACAGATTATAATTAATGTTCTTACACAGCAATGATTAACTTTCATCATGCATGTGGCTAGCTTTGTCCTTGATGTTTTATAAAATGGACTGGGAGTCAAATTATTGATATACATTTTAAATGTATTTATTCATCCCACCCATAACCTCCATTCATGCAATCACCTAATTTTGTATTGTTCTTTCCATGCTATGGTTTGGAACATAATGCAGTCAGTTGTTGTGGACCCCTAATATTTCATAGCAGATCTGCCTGTATAGCTCATCCGTGATGGAAATCAGACCTGGAACTTAACAACACTGGGAACGGAAGCAGTGACAGATAACAATGGGATTATATAAGTAGTGCAAAGTAGAAAGTCCAACAATGGGAGAGACTTTGCAAGAAGCAATTGTTGATGAATGGTCACAAAAGCATCTGAATCCTATTGAAGAAATTTTGAAAGTTTGATTTTGATAGGAATGATGTCTGGTTTCTGTCACTTTGTTTGGTAATTTATTTTAACAATAATAACAATTTTACTGAAAGTTCTTCATATAAAAAAAATGGACAAAAGTGATATTTTTTTAAAAATCAAAATGAGCACTAGGTGTCAAAATGAGCGCTAGATTTTTTATTTTACTTAAAAAAACAGAGAAAATTACCTAAAAATCATAATAATTATAATCTATTATCTACATGTCGATTTTGTTAAAAAATGTTTTCAATTCCATTTTCTACAAACTGCAGACTATCAAACAAAATTTGAAAAAGGATTTGACATGTTTGATGTTTTACAATTTTTACAAAGTGATTTTGAACCACTCCGGTGGCCTAGTGGTTAGAGCGGAGGTCGTAGGTTTGAACCCTGGACAAGTCATACCAAAGGCTTACAAAAATGGTGCTCAGCATTAAGAGGTTAGTGTTAGGACTGGTCGGCCTGGTGTCAGGATAATGTGACTGGGTGGGACATCATGCTACATGTCTGTGGCATGATGCCCCAGTGCTAGACATCACTATAAACTGTCACACTGCACACATCATAGCGATATGACTGAAACACTGTTAAAGCTACGTCAAAAATCCTAATCACACACAAAGTGATTTAGAAAGCAGAGGATATGTTGGTGGCATGTCCGACTTTTTGAGGCAAATATTATACAAATAATATCTATTTATCAAACATTTTTTTATAATTTTCACGGAATAACTAATTGTAATGTTCATATCACATGCATTAATTTATATAGCTACATTATAATATGTATTAATTATTTTCAATTGCATTCATACCAAGCTGCATCACGTACAGACAAATTTTTAACATGTTCATAACTTAAAGAAAAAAAAGACTTAAAATGCAACAGGACTGATCTGTGGTGTGCACTACATTTTGACAAATAATATTAACTTTCTTTGTTTAAAATTTATAAAAATGGTCAACAAAAAAACACTAATGATAACTTTCTGAATAGCACATTTAGGACTATTTGTGATTTAAGTCAAAACACTGTTTTTATTAAATTTTCACTTTGCATGTGTTACAGAAATAAATTAACTGATTTTAGTCATCATGTTGATTTTGCTTTTCTCTGAAGCATAATTTAAGAACTTGAGTCATAAAATCTTTAATTTTCTCTTAGAAAGGGCAATTTGTGATTTTTAGTAATGCTGCATTAACATGTTTGTTTTTTCTCCATTTCTTTTCCTAATTAACTGAATCCTGGTATTTATGAACACTTACTTTAGCCTATTTAACTTTCTCATGTGACTTATGTTGTGTACCAGAATATCTGCACTTTTAGCAAACTTTCAATCTGATTAAAATCAAGTCTCCACTGCCCTAAGTGAAGACTGTGGAGATCTGATTTTAAACATATTGGCAAAATTTATGAACAATGCTAGAATATATGGAAATCCAAACAGTATATTAAATATAAATGTTCTGAAAATTAACTTAAAAACAAAGAACAGTTCGCATCCTATATTGTGTGTGTAAGTGGCAAAAATATTAAAAACACTGAAAGCTGAGAGTGTTTGTGGTGATACAGATTAACTAGAGATTGAAGAATCAATGATATAAATACTACAATTCACTCTTTTTATACTATAAGAAAACAAAGTGCTCCAATAATCTGTAAAACGCATTTCTAAACATTCTTCCATACATATATGACACTAGCAGTTATATTAGCATTTTAATAATGTTTATGTGTTGATTACCCTTTAAAGTATTTTCTACAATAGTTTCCAGTATACAGTGGAGATAACCACTTAACTGCTAAACATTCACCTGAATTGGAGTTCCATCCCTTACTATAATCATCAGCATCAAAGGCCAGTGGCTATAGGACTCATAGTACTAATTCAGTTTCCATAGAAAACCTATGCAAACACCATGATATTAAAAATTCAATAAGTTAAAAAAAAAATTAGTGTTCATGATCAAACCAATATTTATCAGTATAGATGAAACCTGGATGTCAGCTTCTGTGTAGAGGAAAGGATATGAGCTTCGGCATTTTCTGGACCTGCATGTGTTTGAAACATGTGCTTTCAATTTTGCACCAAAGAGTCTGGTGCTAACTTTAGAAATGAGTGTTCCAAACTCAAGACTGTTAAAGGACTGAAATTCCATCAATAAAACAATATCTCTATTTTTTTTTTCACTTACAACTAGGATAAGCTCACGAAAGATTATTTTTCCTACAACATAACTTACATTATTAACCAATCCTGGTCAGCCTAACCCATACATACTCTAGTTTAGGTTCACTCATTTCCAGGCTGGTTCCCATTTTTCCATACCATTAGTACCATGAGTCCTATGCATTTTTCTATTTTTTAAAAATAAAACCAAACAGGATAATACTATTAATAATATTAGTAATACAAACTATATTTGGCTGAAGACAGTGCATACTATGCCACAGACAGTTTAATCTCTCTAATCCAAAAATATTCTTATATTCTCATGCTTTTCCCCATATGATTTTTTAAAGATGTTGTGAACAAAATGCCACAAGATTAAAACTGAAAAACCAAGTACATGTATAAGAATTTTGAGATCAAATTTATTTTCATAATTCTCCTTTATCAACTTCTGTTTTCTATGAGATATTGATGTTCCTCTACCATATCCTTTTGGCCATGGTTGATTCGTAATGGTTAGATGAAGATTCACAGTTAGTTCATTAAACCAAATCACCTAATGTAAGAACCTTCCAGCAAGAAGCTGCCTGGTTGTTAAGTGTTCACAGAAGAGATAGAGCATATCACTAATATTTTATCTGCATGTGCTAGTACATGAAATAAATTGTAGGGTATCAATCTAAATGGAGTATATTTTTGAAAAGGTAAAGCTTAAGTGTGTCAAAATACCTGACTCCTGGAAACTTGAACATTACGGAAGTAGTAGTATTGTTTGGTAAGACAACATCAACAATGAAGTAAGTGACATAAAAGCAGTACATTACACAAAGTATAGAGTTTCTCAAGTAAAACAGGACATGCTGATTAAACCCAAAATTATCCTTAAAGCCTTTATGGCCATTATTTACAGTGGGATCCTCACTGTCTTTCTAAATTTGAAGCCAACATTATTCCTATCGATCTATATGGAAAGTGAAATTAGAACAGGATGCAATTAAAGTATACTTGAAAGACTACAAACAATATAAATAACATAGATAATTCAGTGAAAATAAAATAAAGCAAAACAAAAACCAATAAGAGGAACCTTACAAAATAACTATAAGATATAAGAGAACTGGCTGAAATGCTGACCACAGTGTTCAATGGATAAGATATAGGTGTCAGAATGTCATTATCTGCTGAAAAATAATTAGTAATATTTTTTAAGAAAAAGAAGTTACTTCAAAACAATAAATACCAAATTTTCTTTCTTCTTAATTTCAGCATTTATGGTTAAGTGAAACTTTACTGCAGTTTCCAATCTCATTCTCTTTGGAACATTTATAATATAACAGTCTCTGGCAAGCCATTCCAATCATCCATTGCATTATAATAATATGATGGTAGAGGATATGCTAATTACCTGTTGTACTACAAAGTTATGATTAATGCCTTTATTAGTATGCCAGTGATGTTTGAGCTCACTAGATATGCTGACTCACTGAGGTTGTTTGGCTCTCTTGTCCAAAATGAAATACCCCAGCAAATTAAAAGCAAAGATTAGTGATAAGATATTTTGGTTTCAATATTTTTTAAATATTTCTCATTTAAATAAAAAATTTTTTATCAATATCAAGTATGTTCTTCCAATACGTAGTACAGAAAATTACATGGAACAAAATAAATCACAATGGTACTGAATCAATGCTGCACACATATTATTTTCCAAGTCTGAAAAAAAGCATAATTGCATTGTCTATGAACAGACATAAGCCTATTATCAACTTTATTCTAGATAACATTTGTATTAACTTTACGGATAAATGTTGATCCAAGATAAGACTCAACTATTTTCAGTGATATCTGTAACTTGATACGATCCATTATATTTGACACTAAACTATTGTCACCATTATATGTTTAAATTTTAACAAAAAAGAATACAATCATTTTCACTAAGATAAATTGATAGTTGATTATTATGTAACAGATTATCGCATGATGCAAGTTTTTGTCCAAGATTATGTGATATAAAATAAAGATTTTTGTGTGATAAGCATTTCACTGTAATCAACATACAAAAATAATTAACAGTCTGATTGTTATATCAGTTACACAACAAAGCATGAGAAGGGACACTAGTACTAATATTAGTACCCCTACTCCTACCTCGTGGACGGGAACAACAAATCAAGTTGAGGCTACGACATCGTAGCTAAAGGGACTCAAGATTCTACCCCAAGATAGCAACGGTTATAACACTTCGGGTCTGACATTGTTCTATTTACACCAACAATTTGGAGCCCGTTCGACAAGCATGACTGGAAAATAGACCAGCAAGTTGTTCTCCACCTTTTTTTTTTTTTTCTGACTGGCGGCGGAGTCAAACAAAAAAAAAAAAGGCGGATAACAACTTGCTGGTCTAGATTGGAACCTAGCTACGATGTCGTAGCCTCAACTTGATTTGTTTCCCGTTCACTTCAAATTCTTTCATAAAATGCAATGAATCGCCATTAAAAAAAGTGCCTGATTTATGATAAAAATATAAAAATCTAACGAATATGATCGAAAGATTGGCATAAACGTTTAGAAATTAAACGTTTAGCTGGTGGCTATGGAAAACCAGACGAATATTTTACACAGTATATTGCTCTGAAGTAGACCAACAAGTTGTTCTCCACCTTTGTTTTTTGCCTTACTGGCGGCGGAAAATAAAAGGTGGAGAACAGCTTGTTGGTGTAGCCCTAAAGTAACTTAAGCATGTTTTCCCAATGAATGCACACCCCTTGCAAAAATAGGACTCTGTGATCACAGATATAGGCAGAATTTTTCACGGTTTGTAGTTTGATTGCTTAAAGCAGAGAATAATACAAAAATAATAGAGCATATACTTATCCAAGGTCCGGTGTAAACGCCGATATGATTTCAGCACTATTTGATGCTTTAGCTTGAACGAATATGAAGAATTACGTATTAAACTGCGTTCTCTTTGAACTGTGCCTGGTCTGGTTCCCTGCTTGGTATGCTCCCTGCATTCAAACCAGACTAGTTCAACAGCCACTTTTTTTTTTTATCAGTTACTTTTGTCTTTCTGAGCCAACTGGTTCACGGGGCCTACTAAAATCAGCAAAGTCTGACAAAACCCGACAAAGCCACACAAAGCCTCAGAAAGAGATTAAGAGCCCCACATAGCAATGCAAAGTCAAATTAAAAAAGTGTATTTATATTGTTGATTATATTATGAATAAATTAACCAAGACGAAAGACTAGTTTTCAACATATTTATGCAGAATTTAATGACTGAAACTTGGTGGACAAAGTTTGAAATCGAAAAATGACCAAGTAATAACAAAGTCTGACAAAATTATAAATTATATTGACGAATAAAATAACCAAACTGAAGGCTAAGTTTTCAACATAATTGTGCCGAATTAAATAACCGACTCAAATTTTGCAAAGTTCGTATTCGATTAATGACAAAATCGTATGTAAAATGTTTATTATTCGTTAAATCGTTCATTTTACTGATTATCGAAATAAAATGCAATATTTCAATATGTCCTAATTATACAAAGCCTGACAAAGTCATACAAAGCCCAATAAAGCCACACAAAGCCTGACAGAGTCGTGCAAAGTAATATTAGACAATGTATATTGTAAATTATATTGACGAATAAATTAACCAAACGGAACGACTAGTTTCAACATAATTATAAATAATTACAAAATCTGGAAAAAATGCACATTTGCCCGTAGTCAGTCTAAACTATATTCGAAAAGCAAATATGTATATTTGTATGTGATATAAATAAAATATATGTAGAATTTGTACATTGTATCCATGATATACCACTCGTTGTTCAAGCATCGTTTCCTTTTAATGAAAATATTTATACATTTCTTGGTATATCATTGATACAGCGTACATACTATACATAAATTCTGCTAATACACCGTTATTCTGGTCAGAAATACGTGTCTTTAAACTGTTTATAAATAATCAAAATAAAATATGTGATAAAACACAACCTTGCCTTACCTCGGCTGGGCAGTTAAATATTTATATCAAGCTATTCTGCGCTTTCACACAATCTTTCATATTTGCATATATGGGTTTTGGTATAATAAGCATTTTATAACTATTTTCATTTACTAATTTATGATAAAGTGAGTTTCTGTCATGTCAATATGGACAAACGCTTTTTGATAATAATAATAATAATAATAATAATAATAATAATTATAATAATAATAACAGTATTTGGACTGTTCATCGAGCTTTCATAGTTGTACACTCCACTGTCGGTTGTACGAATGCACACACGACACTTATAAGGGTATTGTCCAAAAACAGTTTTTAAATCAACAGATGTCAACCCATCACACTTTGCATGCATCCATCACTTGCACTTATCACAAATAAAGGAACCAACACAAAAATTAAGTCCACATACAGCAGAAGACCAGTTTGTTTTTGTTTGTTGTCTGTTTCGAGCAAAACCACTAGGCATTTTGGAATTTAAATATAATATGATTTTTGATAAATATAAACAAGAAATATAATCTAGAGAGATGTAAAAGATATACGATAAAACTAAAATGGAGTAACTTTTGTGTTGATATACCAATATTACCATGTCTCCTATTATTAATAGGCATCATTTTGGCATGTTGCATGCTATTAATTGGTTAATTATTCAAAGATATACAGGTGTTACATTTGGGTTTTCAAGTTAGGAATGATAATAATACTTTCTGTGATGACTACTGGTTCATATACAAGGAAATAGTTTTATAAAAGGCCGTTTAGCAGACAAAGAGGAATTTTTATTTTTTTTTATTTTTAAACATCCAATAATATTTTGTCCTGTTCTTTTAATTCTAGTTAAGAGAGCCGGATCGTGCAATATAACAGTTATAAAACAAACCACGTGATCTTAAATGGAAAACATGACAAAACAGATTCATGCAAATTCATCCACTCTGCTCCTAGTCCTTCGCAGTCCGATATGGATTTTAGCGTGTATGCAAGCATTCATTCGACACAGAATATGTTTGAATGGCCAAAGACCATCCTCTTACAGCTGGACACGGGTCGTCCCAAATATTTTCGATCCATAACATTTTGCTGTTGTTTGTCAACGCTGAATTTTACAGTGTGTCCAAATCCAAATAAATTATGTCTTTCTAAGGTTTCTTCAAAGATGATCTCACCATGAAATTTTCAATTTTCATTTTATGTTAAAAAGAACAACGGGAAAGCAATGTCCTGGAATGACTGACCCGAGCCAAACAGATATGTGAACTCTGTATTTTTAATGTTAATATAGTATTCGCACAACTCCCGTTTGTTAGCCGATTTTGAAAACAAAAGGCACCAAAGTTATAAAAATATACACAACGTATTCGTTTCAGTCATCAATTTATCATTTCTAACTTGATTTTTGCGGGGTGGGTGGGTGGGCAACGCTTTCAACTTAGTGGCGTTTCGAATGAAACGGGAGTTTCTTTCGTAACACGTTCGCCATATTTGCATGTCTCTGTTTTCGAGCAACAGATACCATGTAGTTCACCGACTTTGATAATCTCAATAAACCCGTAAATTTTGGATTTTCATCTCTTTGAACACATGTATACAAGCGTTCATTCTATTTTTATTTTTGTTCACTTTGTGTTAGAAATTTTAAATTATACATTGCAAACATTGGACGAAGAAGACACAGCTTTTACTGAAATTGAATGTTCTAGACGCTTGATAAGGACAGTGTGCAGTACCGAGAACTTCCTTTTGGATTGAAACGCCAATTATTTGACAACGTAATCCCCACCCCGCTACATCTGTTGGAAATTATAAATTGATAAATGAATATTTATCGTTTACAAATTAATTATTTTAGTTATATAAAAATATTTCAAAATCGAAATCGTTTTTTGTTGATTTTTCTTTTATTGTATAGCGCTGCACAAAATCTAAAATTATGTTAAATGCGGTCAAATTCTGCTATGCGTCGGGAGATATTTCAGGCATTGTGACATTCGTAGCTGGCAGGATGTTTAACTAATGAGTGTTATTTATGTTTCAGTTAGAGGTGGAAAAATATTATTGTTCTATGCCTGCAGTTTAGACTTTAACCATTTCAAGAGGCTACAATTGCATAAAAGCATCGCATAATACACTTTATCTTTACCCTTGCATTTCTTTCGTAAACAGTCTGCAAAGTGAGGTACAGAATAACTGTGTAAAGATGAGTTTATATAATAATAATAATAATAATAATAATCTGTATGATAAAATGAGCTTCTCGAGACCTGAGTGTGGTTATTGAAAGTTGTCTCCCTTACACTTCCACTGAATGTTACATACTCGGGATTATTACTTTTGGCCGAAATTCCAAGAACATGAATCTGGAGATTTAATCACAATACAAAAAAAAAAAAAAAAAAAAAACAAAAAAAAAAAAAACATCCGACTGGTTGGAAATGGCGAATGAAGCGTGGATTGACATTACATAGTCTCTAAAATATGCATGTCAGCATATAATACTTATTAGCATACACAAAAACCAAACATGTAACTATTTGATTCTGCTCAGGACTGTAACTGTGACATTTTGAATCATTTGAACTGACTCTTGCGACATATGACAGGAATTTAGTTTTTCATCGGTATGTGTTAAATCTGTATCAATGGAAATGTGAAAGCACACATGTTGGTTAAAAGGCTTTGTTGGCAAAATACCTTAAAGTGGGCGCAGCCAAACCAAATCATGTATTGACAGCGTGCTTCTGGTGCACACCAATAACGCTGGCAAATTACGTGTCCTTACTTTACGGATTTAGGGTCTATTGACATGAAAATCGCTGAAAGACCGTCTGATTTTAAAATATATTCATCACCATAAAGCGGAACAATAACTAACAAAAAAAAAATAAGCTGAATTAATTGAAAAATGTAACGATATTGGTTTTGAAACGTACAGAAAAATCATCTAATTTAAGTGAACTAGCTTCATTTGCAATCGTAGGTTTTGATAACAATACAATGTATTTAAATCCTGACTATCTTGAAAAACCTGTAAGTCGATCGCAATGGGAAAACTGGATATTTCATATAAAATTTTAAATCAAGAGCTTCCTATAATGATGTGACTTTTGTGATGTTTAATAATGAAGTAGAAAATCAGCAGGAACATATTTATATGACAATGACTCGGACACGAGGACAACTATCAAAACTTACTCCATTGAAACCTCACCCTTTAATTCTCTCACCAGAACCTGAAGTTTCTCAACAAAAACAACCAATAACATTTCAACAGAAAGAAGAAGAGGAGAAAGAAGACGAACCAGAGCTAATTAATATCAAGAATAAATTTATTCCTGAAGGTATTAATTTTTTGTATAAATTTAGTAGGGGAAGAATGGAAAATATTGCTACTACAGGAGATGAAATGGAAGAATTTGTAAAACCAGAATATATTGATGATTATAGAGCAAATCAAGAAAAATGGGCTAAGGATTGATATTCTATATCTTCTAATAACATTTCAAGTGATGATGGCATGAGTTTTGAGTTTTTTAAACAAAATATAAAAAGAAACAGAGAGAGAATATTGGCAGCAGATGAGAAATTAAAAAAAGACAAGAAAAATCAGCAAAACAAGCAAGTGCATTTAAACCTCCAGAAAATTGTGAAAAATGTGGCGATGACACACCTCTCTGTGCTACAGGAAGTGGTTTTTCTACCCAAGGAAGCAGTCTTATTACTTGTTCTGGCAGTGTTCTTACCGACGCAGATATATTAGAAGTTCTGATTGGAGGAAAACGTGCTGGAAATAATTCGTCTGAAATCATTAATGAAATATCTGATATTTGTCGAAGATTATTTACTGGCGGTATTATGGATCGCAACATTTATCGTTCTCTCATTGATGAAATCGCTGATGATTATCACAGCGACTAAACAATTAATTAATCAGTATGTAATTTAAAAAATGATTGTACACAATGCAGAACGTGTATCTGTAATGGTCAGGGTAATAAACTCACGATTGCCAACTCACAAAGCGATTTACGGAGATGGACTCAGTGATACTGTTATGGCTTTTTTCTTCAGAAGGATGGCTCCGAAAGCAATACCGATTGCAAAACAATTAGGGATGAAAGCTATTGAGGTTATTCGTGATAAAGGTATTAATGCTATTGGTAATCTTGCCGTTAAAGCGTTCTCGACAGTCAATGATAGACTAGCTCGATTAGTACGAATAAAACCACAACCAACAGTGAAAGTGGACAGCCTGCAAATGGCAGTAAAATAATAAATCAAGACGCAAATCAAAAACTATCAGAGTTGGCTGGTGAAGCACAAAAATATAACAGCAAGTTTAATAGCAGGAAGTGGTGTTCATGTTAGACGATAACAATTATAATAAAATGTTCAAACGTGTATCCGATCCGGCGTTCGATATAGACGCACCAGTTCTCAGATGAATCTATACGTGATTATCAATTTTATTCTTACTACGCAAGACAACCAAATCAGCGTGGAAGAATCGAATTAAAAATTCAAGACAAAAGCAGATATCTTTTATCTGCTGAAGCATTTATTGAGGTAGAAGGTGAAGTTATGAAAGCAGATGATACTGAATACGCTGCTGATGTTAGAGTTGGTTTTGTCAACAACGGTATCATGGCGTTATTTGACAGTGCCACGTATATCATCGAAGGAAGAAATATTGAATCAATTCAGAAGGACGGTCATCTTGCCACGACGATAATAGGTCTAGCAAGATATTCTGATGATTACACAAAATCAGCCTGCCCAAAAATGATGTTCTACAAAGACGGCGCTGACTTTCCTGACCACAGACCGTATAATATAAGATGATCAAGAAACTTTGCCGACAACGACGACGCTGATATATGGCTTGTATCTCATGGTGCTCATCAAGATTAGAACTTAGGATTTTTATCACGACGATCAGTGCTGAAAGATGTTCGCAGAAGATTTTCACGCGCAATGCCACTGTCACATATTTTTGGATTTTGCAGAAATGTTAGAAAAGTTATCTTTGGAGCTAGACATACAGCTGCACTTGTAAGAAAGGCTACTGATGGTGATACGATTTGGCGACCTGCTGGTGATGCTGGTAAAGTAATACTAACAAAACTTTCGTTGTGGATGCCAGTAAGGACTCAAACGATTACCAAAGAACAAAAACTACTTTCTTTCATGGATTCAGGTGGTAAATCATTACTATCATGGTTGACCACAGACAGTGTTCAAGCTAGTGTAAATGGTTTATTTACATGGCACATAGTATCAAAGCAGGTTTTTTCCGCACCACGACATATATATGTTGCTTTTCAAGATTTTGCGCGAAAGATTCACAAACACGTAGTCATATGATATTTGACAAACTTGGAGTTAATGAAGTTTCTTTACGGATAAAAGGACATCAAGAACCAGGTGAGGATATATAGTAAATTTTGATCAAAATCATGTAGCTCGTGCATATCATCGTTTGATGACATTTTTGGGACGTGATCAAAACATAGACACAGGGTTGCAAATATCACAATTCGATTTTACGATGCTGTATCCGATTTATTACTTTTCGCTGGAGCATCTTGATTTATCTAGACAATCTGTCGTTGATATTCACTTTCGAGCTCAAGTAACACAACCTCCTGTTGCTATAGTTGGTCCATTCTTGGTAGTTACAGAGCAATTGCAGTTATTCTTTCAGACAAAGCAGCGATGCTTGAAGGTGCTGGTGGAAGAATGCGAGTTATTGACGCTGCAGTAGAAAACATGTAATTAAATCACTTATCCTATTATAAAAATATCGTACAGTCACGTTTGTGTCACTCTGACTTCCAGTCAGGTGAAAAAATCACAATCAAAACTCGCGAGTAGATGCGGAACAAAAATATCACTAAAAAATATCAAATTCTAATGGTGAACCAAACAAATTATCATTAACCAAGACTCAACTTAAACATTGTAATAAGGCCTTAGAATCAAAAACTGGAGTTGAACTTCATCTTTCTCCGAGCGCTATTAAAGATATGGTTCAATTTGGTGGAATATTTCCACCTCTTACAGCTATGCCAGCATTAATATCCGCAGCCGCACCTGCCGTTGCAAAAGCAGCCGCGTTAGGTGCTCTTGGAACCGCTGCTGGAATAGCATTAAAGAAAGCAACAATACAAGGATATAAAAGAGGAAAGGGGTCAAAGATTATCGGGAAACCCTTATCGGTACGGGAAAGGTCTGAGACTTTCCAGGAACACCTCGTTAATCCGTCCAATGTCAAATTTTGATTACTTGATGCTGCTAAAAAAATGAAATATAAACAAATTCAGAGGTGTTTTTATGCGTGACCAATTACCAAAACAACCAAACAATTTTGAAACAGGCATTATTAATCTTGATGATAATTTAGGGTCTGGTACTCATTGGGTGGCATACGCAATTGATCCACGTGGAATCGTTTATTTCGATTCGTATGAGCTTCCTCCACCAGTTGATTTTTTAAAATAGATAAACAAAATAAAACCTCCAGTCTGGTATTCAACATTACCTACACAAACGCGAACTGGTCCACCTATATATGGTCGTGAAGTAATTAATGTACTTGACGCTATATCAAAGTCTTCCAATGTACCTCATAAAGCCGTGCATGATTATAGAAGTAATCGCGTCGTTTTAAACAGATCTTAAAGTATAATGGTTGATATTTACGGAAGATCTTCTTCTATCAAGGGCAAGAAAAAAAAGATGATATTGATTTGTCAAATTACGCGACTAAAGATGAACTTACTGATATTATGAACCTCTCTGGAGTTGACAGAGTTGAAGTTGTTATTTTTCAGGATAAATACGGTATTTTAAAGACGAGCTACATCAAATGGAATGATATAGTTCGTAGAGTTCTCGGTGGTACTACGGATAACATTCCAGTATTTACTGATGGCGGAAATATCAGAGACTCAGATATATCATTCGCAACTATTAGAAATGAAATCACAAGGAGCGTTGCTAATCATTTGGGGAGCACCGGTGATACAATGACAGACGGACTCAGCATGAACGGAAATAAGATAGTTGTTTAAAGAGATCCAACATCTGATGAAGCTGCCGCGACAAAAAACAAATATGTAGACACAGTAGATACTACATTATCCACGCTACAAACTGAGTATGACGTTCACGTACATATGTTTTTAAATACTCGTAGAAATTTTCAAAAACTCAATAAAATCGCAGATGATTTCTTTGGCACCCCGTTGACTATTGGCGTAAAACTCGTTGATATTAAGACAGCTATATCAGAAATTGAAACGATTTGAAAAAAATAGAAGATGTCATAAATGGGATTCCTGAGATCGATAACAATAATTAATCTAATTAAAATCCCCCACGGGCAGATTACCAACATAGGATACACAGTATCATCAGGATTCTAAACATGGTCACAGCAAATATAACGCTCAAATATACCGCAGAAGTCACTGGTGTGAATAGACTGCCTGTGTTCAGTGCTGCAAAATTTGAGATATTTACTACGTATCCCTGGCAGCATTCAACCGATAAGTTTTCTGGAGTTGTGTCTATCATATTAAAGAAAGGCAACGAAGATATATATATATATATATATATATATATATATATATATATATATATATATATATATATATATATATATATATATATGGAAGCATCTGATAAAAAATTAACTGCAACGTCTTACTGGTGGTGTCTAGAATGTGTAGCTGAAACACCTCGATTGGTTACTAAGTAAAATGTAATGAGCACTTCAATCGACGTTCAGATATTTAGGTACAATCAAGCACGTGAATGGCAAACAAAATTTAAAGGTACCGTCGAAAAGTATACAATAAAAATAAAGAAATATCGTTGACTTGTAGTTATTGTTGATATAATTGTTTAATCAGTTAAAGAAATCGCATTAGCGCAATTACTTGTATATTATAGTTCGCCAAATATCTGATCAAAATCATTTGGTGGATTACAGTCGAATAATTCACTTGTTTTTGCAAATAAAAGTAAAGATGATGGAACCCCCGACTGGTTAGTTGTTTCTATTCCTACAGGAAGCTATCAGATCGAACAAGTCAATGATGAATTTCAACGGAGAATCAAATCAGCAACTGGAAGAGAAGCAAAAATAGCTATAATAGTCCACGAACCAACATTATCATCCGCGATAGAGATAAATTATCCAGATTACGTTGTATATATTTATCAGCCATCAATCAGATTTGTTTCAGGTTGGCCTGAAATGTTATCAGAATATCAGGGACCGCCAGAACCACCGCGATTTGATTTTAATACATACAAGAGAATATTTCTAAAATATCCAGAATATCGAAAAGACGAATCTCCATTAAACTCTGATCGTCAATATTTATATTATCCTAGTATGATCATCAAATCATCAGTACAAAGAGTTTATGCTGTTAATGAAGAAACATTCAAATCATTGGCTGACACAATTAAAAATGAACATAGAACTGCATATACATCATTAGTAAATTTATTAAAAGATTACATTCTGGAGTATCCTAATGACGATCTAATAAAGAAAATCATTGAAACAATACAACATTTAAATAACGTTATATTAGACCTTGACTATATTAATCAAAACAGTATTGAGATGATATCATCTAAGGAACTTATTTCTTCTGAAGAAAGAATTGAAAAAATTAAAGAAATATTTCTTAATCGTTATAGATTAACTGAAGCTGAATTACCAACAATTGTAATGCCAGAATTTAAAACCTACGAACTAAAAAAATCATATAGAAAAATACCCCCCCCCCCAACTATTCTAAGACACAATAACAATCCGTACGGTGAAGGTCGTCATATTTCACTAGGAATCGTTAGTATAACCTCAGCGATTGCAGTCAATCTTGTATGTGACGTAATTGATGGCAGGTCTCAAATAGATGTTGAAAAAACAAATCAGCCTCAACAAGGATATATTTTATAGAATTTTACTCCGCAAGTACCTCCTGGATATTTGATTGTATAAGAACCTATTAATCCTGTTTATTTACGATGTCATAATCCGTTATTATCAAGAATACATTTCAAACTTACTGACCAGAGTGGACACTTAATTGACTTAAGAAATAAAAATCTGAATTTAAATCTGTATGTTAAATCTTAAAGATTTTTACATTTATTCCAGAAGCATATTATATAATGTACCAACATGTGAGGGTTTTTATACACGACAAGGCGGGGGTGGGGGTACTTGAAAACGCTATCAAAACAATAATGACACAGTCTCCAGTAAACACAGAACAATTTAGTGTTGACATAGTTATTGATGAATACGGTAACGAAGACTTTTTAGTGACGCAGGAACAATTAAATGAGCTCCGGCTAGAACTTGTTTCTATGATCACGTGTGAAAGAGATCAGATTCTAAATTATTTACATTCCTGCATTAAACTCGATCAACTTTAAAAATATTGTCTAGCTCTGAATAATTTGGTATATTATATATATATATATATATATATATATATATATATATATATATATATATATATATATATATATATACATAACATAATACCTTTTATACTGATTTTTGCTTATCACTCTCACTAGTGACGTTGTTACTACAATCACTGTTATTTTTAGAAGCGAGAGTGTTTCCCTTTTCAGTATCTGATATAATTTTTTCAGTTGTCTCTCGCATGTGTCTATAATCTTTTTTGTCTCGTATTCGTCAAATAATTTTGATCTAATCATATCAATTGCGATAGAAAGAGGTACAAATGTATCTACTTCTTTATCTTTCACTGTTGATAAGGATTGTAGCATGATCTGCTGGATCGTTTTTATCAATCGATATTCAGATGATAGTGTATATCCACCCTGAATTTTACGATTTTGTAATGATTCGAAATCAGAAATGATCTTTTCAGGATCAAGTTGAATATTTATGCCATCTTTTTAATTTTTTTATTGCAGAAATAATAGCATTAATATTTTTAAAGTTCAATTTATTATATATATTTTATATATTAAAATTATATTCCTTAACCACACGATATATTACATATGTAATATATCGCAAACACAACATCTAGGCTACTGAATAAATATTTTACTCACCTCTGCTCTCTCTCGAATTCAGCTGCAGTCCGACGAGGAGGATAGAGAAATTCTGGCTTCTTTTTTAGTCAGTTATTTGGGGAAAACCCACAAGCTTCAAGAACCTTCTATGGAATCATTAGGTCGTTCTGGCAAAACCGTCTATCATCAACCCAGAACCTTCCAGAGAATCACAAGATCGAGCCACTTGGAACGTTCCAGACGTTACGGTTTTCCCCAAACTATTTGACTATAAAAGACAGGGAATCGCTCTCTCTCTCAATTAGTCTGGAAATTTATATTTTGAAGTGGACAGGAGGTAAGTAAAATATTGTCTTAAACCACGTGTATTAATTGTTACGCAGATAGTTAAACGTACATGTACGCGTGACTTTCTGTCCTGATTTCGCTTGCAAGTTAGAAATCTAAATTATCCTTTAACTAACGTGTACTCGTGACTTTCTGTCTTGATTTCTTTTGCAAGTTAGAAACCTAAATTATCCTTTTACTAATTTGAACTATTATACAATCATGTTACTTCACTGATATTAATTATGACACAGATAGGGTTAATTAATACCATGACAACATGAATTGTGATTGACGGACAATCATGTACTGCAAAATTATCTCCCTTCCCTAATGTCATTGACCTTATTTATTTATTTGTTTATTTATTTATTCGCAGAAGTTGTTATTGAAAACTGAACAAGTGATACAAAGGTCACTCACAAAAGCTGCTTGAGCATAGCTAACCAAACATAAGTCGTGGATGTCAATGTGCACGAGATCAAGACACCAGCAAGCAACGGCTGCATCATTGCCTAACCATACGTATTTTGGATACTAAGATACATGATGTAATTGTTTTGAATAGCGGGTTCATACCGGTCTATGCTTGGTTTTTCGATGACATGCATTGAAATGCCGAAATCATGTGATCGTTCAATAAACAGATGCATATCAATATCAGTTATCAATTTGGACAAAGTGGATCCCAAGCCATTTCTGGCGATGAAATGTACTTTGAAGGGTCTCTCTTAAACAAATGCAATACGTTGTTTCGATATGCTTCAGACACATATACGATTGCATGTGCTGTTTTCTGCTCCTCTTTAAGATCGAGTGATGTGACGTTGAATGAGAATTTTGAAATCGGTTGAGTTAAAAGCATCATTAATCTTTCAGCTATTTGTGGCCATAAAGCTCATTAATATTGTCATGGTTCAAAATCATACCTGTGGGTAAAAAGATTTGTTTCCGAATCTATTTTGCTGTATCTCTGATAGATTTCAAAACATGTTAATAGAATCCTTACCACTATGTAATATTGGTGGTTCAGTTTACTGTCCCATCTTCGCATTTTCGCTGTACCTATGTTAACTTTAGAATATTTTACCATGTTCAGGCATAATCGTGCACTGAGACTTTTCGCTAATTCCACCGTTATATAAGTCATGCTGGTCAATCAGCAGTTGTGTTACGTGTTAAGCAAATGCGGGCAAAATTTGCATGGAAACGTTTTACCCTCGAGCTTGGTGTGTCGGTAAACAACTGGTCAAGATTCTTCATCGATACATAATGAGATAGCGACTCTGGGCCAAGCATATATCTTAACAGATCCATCTGAGCACGCTTTGCACATACGGCGCGAGTGGAAGCTGGTACAATCTCTTATCACAAGTGAACACATTAACCTTGAATCAGGCGTTTCAAATTTTTTGATTGCGGCCCTGGAAACCTGCACTATAAATTCTATATCACCGAGATTGACTTCATATAAGTATTAATGCTATCCACGCGGCTGGTCTGTGTTGTTACTAATGGTATTAAAGACATAGACCTTTACAGGTATTGCGTAATAATGCCATGGAATGTTTAAAATCTATAACGTTTAGTCTTTAATTACTTCAATCTCTCGTCTTTGTCTTATAGTATGCTTTATTAATGGTGATACAGATGTAAACATCTCAAACTCAACAGGACTTTGACAATATTTATAGTCACCATTAGCTACATTACACTTTTTCCTACCTGGAAAGGTAATTTTTAATCTTACATTAGGCTCTGCAAAATAAATAAGCATAGATTTCTCATGCGGGCCAAGTATATCAGATCCTAACGTTGACACAATCTCAACCAAGGTTGCTTTAATATCATCAGGAACTGTTTATTTTCCAGTGTGAGGTTCAAACCCAACTCGAAAAGTTCCATATACTTATTTGTATCCAATAGTCCTAACAATGGGTGAAACGTTTACAAATAATCCATAAATTCCATTCTTTTGCAACATATTTTCTTTAGTAAATTCTTCATGCAGTGGCAAACTGTTTTTCTTCTAGTTCGTGGTATTTGTTTTCGCTATTCTTGTCATCATCTTTAACTATTATATTAATGCCGAGAGCATTTCTCTAATTACCCTACCCTTGGCGATCTTCACTACTTAGGCTACTATAGTCACTTGTTGTTTCATCCTCCTCACTGCAGTATGGACGTGTTTCGTTACCTGTTTTTAACGTATGCGCCTTTATAATTTCTAATACGATATTATGTAAAGCCATTTAAGATTTTCCGTGCTAATATTGGCTAAGATGTTCTGGTTCCTAGTACAAGACAATTCTTAAGTTTATGTGTTCGAGAAGTGATATAACTACTTTTGAGCCTGTTTAATAAATCTTGCAAGCATTGTAGAATAAAGAATTCCTGGGTCACAGCACATATCCTCTATCACTGTTGTTTGAAGAGAAATCTGGGAGGAAGCTAGGAGAACTTGAGTAAGCAGAAAAATACAGGGAGATTAACAGCAGGATTAAAAAAAGTTAAAGAACTCAAAGGGAGACTTGGTTAGAGGACTAAAGTAAGGGAGTCGAGAAACGCCTGAACCAAAACAAGGGTAGATATACATAAAGGTTGGTGTAAGACCTGACAACAAAGATACTAGCTGACCCTAAATGAACACGATCCCACTCAGACAAGCAATATGCACACCACAATTATCATCTTGAAAAATCGTGTTATCTCTGCTTCTCCTAAAAGGATAGTCACATTAACGTTAGGTATCTCGAAATAACTTCTTATGATGTCTAGGTGATACTAAAATAAATTGGGGCTGATCTGAGATTCATTATGGCCTACATGGCAACCATGTTGTAAAACTTGTTATTACTGTTCCACCTAAAGGAAAACTTTTATAGACAAGGCCCTTTCAGTAGAAGTTTTCTTATGAAGTCTAGTTGGGCAGAATGAGATCTGGACTCCAGTATGGCTGCAATTCTGTCCGGTTTAGCAGGCTTCTTATCGTTACTCCCATGATGGATGTTTATATTGATATGGCTCTTCACCGAAAGAAATGTGATGTTCATTTTGTCCTAAATAATCGCGGTGTCAGTTTCACATCTTGTTGTCATTGTGGTCATCTTGACAATCTAGTATTTATTAAGAATATCAGAGACGGCTTCAACACCTAGCAGATACAGTTTAAATGTCTTGGATTTCTACACTTTGGAAAATACACATATGGCATAAAGAAGCTATTTAAGCTTAAGCACGATTAAACAGTTAGAGGTATATATAAAACAAAATATACAAAAGTTGCAGTTAGGTCTTTATCGGAACATGTTATTATTCATAAATATAATCAATCTTATTGATTACAAATTCCACAAAACAAATAAACAAAAGCTGCACATCCATCATTCTGTATTAGAAATCACATATTTAAAATATTTTGATAATTACAATACTACCTCGTTAAAAATAGTTACCTTAATAAAATATTTTATTTTTGTTGCAATATGCCCCCAAAAGGAGAACATTCCAATAACCTATCCCTCTGCTCTATAAATCATTTTATAACATTTCTGAAACAGCATCCATGCCGAATCTATAATTTGCGGGAATTATATTTTTAAATAATTTTTAATACAAATAATGTTTTATTTGTAGATCATATATTGGTATTATTACGATATATTCTTAGGCAATTGTCTATATTAAACTTTTATTAAAAAAGAAACAATCTAGTACTTATCATAATGTTTGAAACAAATATTATATTCGTCTATTTGATTTGAACATAATTTTCAGTTATATAGAAGTACCAAACAGGGATGTATGTCTAAAATGGTAGCACCCTGAAGAATTATGAGTGGCGGCAGATCCAATGAAAATTTAAATTATTCAAGGGAATCACAACATTTTGAAATATGTTTATTTACAAATTTATTGGTTTTATAAATTTCATAAACCTTCGCAAAACGTGTGAGAAAAACGCCAAAGCACAAAATGGAATGAAGCAACATGAATAAATCTTAAATACGTATAAGAGGTTAGCAACACTAATTAGATTATATCGTACAATTACATTATAATTCAGCATCAGAACCATTAAAACTGATGTTTTGTATGTAAACTATATATAATCATCTATTTGTTATGATATATTAGAAACAAAATAAACATTTGATGTACTGCATCATTTACAGTAACAGCAAGACAAACTGAGAGCAACACTTTGGTATTAAACCAGAAGTTTAGAAGTAGGTCATGAGACAAAATCGGTTCGTACAGACACTATTGAATAGTCAGGGCATCCTACATTCGAGACGTGAAATAGCAATGTAGCATATTATGCCATATGGCGACAGTTTGAATTGTTCGATATTGCTGCTTTAGCTCAACCTGGAAAAGCTTTGCCATATGGGCAGGAAAATTATTTAATAAAACATCGGTTGGACTAAATCAAATGCAGTGGTAGTACTATTGACAACTGGAAGCATTCACGAGAAGAACGATAATTTGAAGTGTGTTTTAGGACATATTGCCCTTAAGAATTAGATATAGCACGGGGAAAAGTAGGGAATATTACATCAAAACACAAAATGGAATGGAAAAAAGGAATAAATCTTAAATACATATTAATAGGTTTAAAACACTAATTAGATCCTATTGTGTATGAATAATTCAGTATGAAACCCTTAAAACGTATGTTCTTTACGTCAACTATATATTATCATCTATTTGTTGTGATAAATTGCAAACTAAAGAATTATATCATGCAATGCATAATTCGGAGGCAAGATCGTGCATTATTTACATCAGACTATTTTATTTTTATTCAATAACAACATATATGTTAGCTTCATTTGTATTTCAGTTGTGTAGTGATCGGGTAAAGAGGGACCAATTTCTATTGAATACTATATTACAAATCTAGTGGGACTGTTAATAACAATTTGGATGAAAATGATTTTGTACTAGACATGTTACTCAGCTAACTTTTGAAGCAAATCCAGACAGAGCCCCAGCTGGCAACTATACTATTATTAGGAATCTATGACACAAACACATACGATACATAAAACTATAATTCGTCAGTACAAATTAGAGTATCATCAGATACTGAGTTTCCTGTACAAGCTGTGTCTTGTAGCTATCAGAATTCCAGACGAATGACGGCACATGTAACAACAAGACAAAATGGAAACAACCCTCGAGTTTAAGACCAACACTTGGAAGCAGTTAATGAGACAACATCTATTGGCACAGAGAATATTAAAATTCAAGCATTCTACATTTGAGAAGTGGAATAGCCATGTAGCATCTTACGCTATATGGCGACAGTTTGAATTGTTCGATATTGCTGCTTTAGCTCAACCTAGAAAAGGATTGGGCAAGAAAATTATTTAAAAAAACATCGGTTGGACTAAATCAAACGCAGTGGTAGTACTATTGATAATTGGAAGCATTCACGGGAAGAACGATATTTTAAAGTACGTTTATGGACATATTGCCTTTAAGAACTTGATATAGCACGGGGAAAAGTAGGACATATTACAGCAAACCACAAAATGGAACGGAAAATAGGAATAAATCTTAAATACATATTTAGAGGTTGAAAGCACTAATTAGATCCTATCGTACATGAATAATTTAGTATGAAACCCTTAAAACGTATGTTCTTGATGTCAACTATATATTATCATCTGTTTGTTGTGATGGATTATAAGCTAAAGAATTATATCATGCAATGCATAATTCAGGGGCAAGGTCGTGCATTATTTACATCAGACAATTTAATTTTTTTCAATAACAACATATATGTTAGCTTCATTTGTATTTCAGTTGTGTAATGATTGGGAAAAGAGGAACCATTTTCTATCGAATACTATATTGAGAATCTGGAGGGACTGTTAATAACAATATGGATGAAAATGATTTTGTACTAGAAATGTTACTCAGCTAACCTCCGAAGCGAATCCAGACAGAGCCCCAGCTGGCGACTATAATATTATTAGCAATCTATGACCCAAACACATACGATACATAAAACTATAATTCGTCAGTACAAATTAGAGCATCATCAGATAATGAGTTTACTGTACAAGCTGTGTCTTGTAGCTATCAGAATTCCAGACGAATGACGGCACATGTAACAACAAGACAAAATGGAAACAACCCTCGAGTTTAAGACCAACATTTGGAAGCAGTTAATGAGACAACATCTATTGGCACAGAGAATATTAAAATTCAAGACATTCTACATTTGAGAAGTGGAATAGCCATGTAGCATCTTACGCTATATGGCGACAGTTTGAATTGTTCGATATTGCTGCTTTAGCTCAACCTAGAAAAGGATTGGGTAAGAAAATTATTTAAAAAAACATCGGTTGGACTAAATCAAACGCAGAGGCAGATCTATTGTTACATCGAAGCATTCTCAAGAAGAATGCCATTTTGAAGTGTATTTATGGACATACTGCGTTTAAGAATTTCGTATACCATTGGGAAAAAGTAGGGAATATTACAGCAAAACACAAAATGGAATGAAACAATATGAATATTTCTGAAATACACATGTATAGGTTAACAACAGTAATTAGCTTCTATTGTACAATTGCATGCAAAAATCAGTATGAAACCCTTAACACTGTTGTTATTTATGTCAGCTATACATAATCCTCTATTTGTTGTGATAGACAGATTTCAAACAAAAGAATGATATCATTTACTGTGTCATTCACAGGCAAAGTTATGTATTATTTGCATCAGACTATTTTATTTTTATTTAATAACAACATATATATTAGCTTCATTTGTATCTCAGTTGTGTAACGAACGGGTTAAAATTGGATCGTTTTATATTGAATACTATATTGAGAATCTGGAGGGCCTGTTTATGACAATATGGCTGAAAGTGACTTTATACATAAAAATGTCACCCAGCTTACCTTCGAAGCAAACCCAGACACATCGCCAGCTCACAAATGTAATATTGAGAAGCAGGAGGGCTTATTTATGACAGTATGGATGAAAATAATAACCAGCTAACCTACGAAGCAAACACAGACACAGTCCCAGCCCCCAACTGTAATATTGATAGAAATATATAGCACTAACAGATATATCAAACAAGAATTAGTACAAATTGGAGTATCATCACATACTGAGACTCATGTACAAGCCGTGTTTTGTACCTATCGGAAGTCCAGACGGTACATGTAACAACAAGACAAAATGAGAGCAGCCACCGTATATTAAGTCAGCATTTGGGAGCATGTAATGAGACAATGTCAGTTCGTACAGAGAATATTGAATGCTCAAGACATCCTGCATATGACGACGGTTTGAATTGTTCGATATTTCAGCTTTAGCTCAACTTGGATTGAACAAAAATGGTAACGGAACAGAAATGTTGCATTATATTACTTTAATCAACTTTATTTAATGTTGAACAGTTTTTGAAGACTAGTAGCTTGTTTCCCATTTTATTAGAAATATATGATTTTACTATTTATGGACCATTACAATAATAGAATACCAGAAATATGTACTATTAAGAGAGATGAAATATATGTCTGCCACGGTTATCGTTAATATTTCGGATACTATGATATCATTTGGTATCAAACCTATTTTTGTATTACTCTCTGAAGTTAAGAAAAGCTATTTTGCCGGATTAAAGTAATTCATAATGCGTATAAACGCATATACATATATGTAGACTCACTCCTTAGAACTATTCTTTCTTTCTATGCCCCAGGCAACTGCTTCATCCTGCAGGGTTATCAGAATAGACTTATGTACATATTAATAAAGATGAAGTAAACTTGCTACGTTACATAATATACTTGAAAAAAAAGTTCAAATGATGGCACTGTATTTTCACTGCCACTCAGCTTCCGTGTACATCAATTTCATATACAGTACAGAGACACTATATAAATATATTTGAAAATGAAAATATCAACATTCATACTTTTGAAACAAATGTTCACACGTTTTAACAAATATTTAACTCCAAAATGAAAATGAGCAACTATCAGAGACCATAACTCTGAACATAAGTTAAACATTCATGACATGACAGTGCAAACGAATCTAAAACCCGTCATCATAATATAAACATCATTCAACATCCTATTGGTACTGAATAAGTTTTACTTGCAAAACATAAATATCTATGTAAAATGTTAGTATGTAGGATGTAGGTAAACAAAGTCTATTTCCCCAAATAAAGGTAGAGCTAGATCTCATGACTCATTATTCACTACGAGTTCTTAAGATTGAATCTTCTACCTTTTATGGTGTAGTCCTGAATATTGTATATAAAATTTAATATGGTTCCACAGACGCCTGCCCAGAACACGTTCTTTCCTCTATGGCGGTTCCACCGTCAATTTTCTTGTAACCGATGCTATTATCTGAAACTTTCCATGCTGTCTTGAAACGTCCTCTCACTTACTGTCTCGCTGGATTCTGACGTGGTGCGTTTACCTAGGAATAAAAAGTGTCTTTTCTAATTTAACGTGTCACACACACTACATATTAGTTCATTCATGTACATCTTTTAAAGATTAATTTTTAAACTGCTTACTATGTAAATAATGTCAAGAGAGCACATTTTAACATGAAACATTACACTTCGAATTTAACTCCGAGAAACATTATCATTGTTGCATGTTTTTTACTCTCCTCTCAGTTTCTGTAAAACAGCTAGCCGTGGGTGTAACACATTGCACAGACCACTTCATCTCTATAGACAGTGACTAGCTGTAAATTTACATGAATTTCTAAAAAAAGATGTAAAAAAATAAACATATCTTCAAAATAAAATCACAAACGGCATATCAATCTTTCAACCAACCATGACCTGGATATACTTGAATTATATAACGGAGTACTTAACATTCTGAGATAGAAAGTGTGTTGCCCATAAGGGAAACAAGTATGGTTTTCACAGACGATGACCACGGCAGGAAATCAGAGTGTAGGTGTTCAGCGACTGATAAGTACATATTAATAACAGCAATGTATTACACATCGCTATTGAGTAACCCAATTTACTCAAAGTAGGTAAGCTGATTTATAAAAATTTGATCCAAAAAATGTCTTATGTATCTCTACTTTTTAACTCTTGGTTCTTGGCTCTGTCTTTATTATATGTAAGTTTTGTTAAATACTTGTAACTTGTAATGATCACAAATAATAAAGATATTAAGTATTTAATTTTTGCATACCGGGGCAAAATTCTATTTAAAGATAATAAAATTGTAGTTTGCAAAGGATCTACAACAAACATCAGCACATTCAAAGCTACTGGTACATTACCACATTGAAGACTTGGAATCATTCGAAACACTCTGTTCTTTAGGAATAGTCTTAAAACCTAGGATTATTTGGGACTTAATCAACAGTACGGTAAGTTCCTCTTAGATTTTCATTTTATTAGAGATATAAACTATCACAAGAATGTGTTTACTGAGCTTAAGACTCGAAACACTTATCGTTTTTCCAATTTTGAAAACTATTATTTATTTATATAGGTCTAACAACAATGATCTTTAAATTATGAAACTCAAGTTATATATATATATATATATATATATATATATATATATATATATATATATATATATATATATATACTAATTGTAATGTTCATATCACATGCACTAATTTATATAGCTACATTATAATATATATCAATTATTTTCAATTGTATTCATACCAAACTGCGTCACGTATAGACAAATTTTTAACATGTTCATATCTTAAAAAAAAAAGACTTAAAATGCAACAGGACTGATCTGTGGTGTGCACTACATTTTGACAAATGATATTAACTTTCTTTGTTTAAAATTTATAAAAATGGTCAACAAAAAACACTAATGATAACTTTCTGAATAACACATTTAGGACTATTTGTGATTTAAGTCAAAACACTGTTTTTATTAAATTTTCACTTTGCATGTGTTACAGAAATAAATTAACTGATTTTAGTCATCATGTTGATTTTGCTTTTCTCTGAAGCATAATTTAAGAACTTGAGTCATAAAATCTTTAATTTTCTCTTAGAAAGGGCAATTTGTGATTTTTAGTAATGTTGCATTAACATGTTTGTTTTTTCTCCATTTCTTTTCCTAATTAACTGAATCCTGGTATTTATGAACACTTACTTTAGCCTATTTAACTTTCTCATGTGACTTATGTTGTGTACCAGAATATCTGCACTTTTAGCAAACTTTCAATCTGATTAAAATCAAGTCTCCACTGCCCTAAGTGAAGACTGTGGAGATCTGATTTTAAACATATTGGCAAAATTTATGAACAATGCTAGAATATATGGAAATCCAAACAGTATATTAAATATAAATGTTCTGAAAATTAACTTAAAAACAAAGAACAGTTCGCATCCTATATTGTGTGTGTAAGTGGCAAAATTATTAAAAACACTGAAAGCTTAGAGTGTTTGTGGTGATACAGATTAACTAGAGATTGAAGAATCAATGATATAAATACTACAATTCACTCTCTTTATACTATAAGAAAACAAAGTGCTCCAATAATCTGTAAAACGCATTTCTAAACATTCTTCCATACATATATGACACTAGCAGTTATATTAGCATTTTAATAATGTTTATGTGTTGATTACCCTTTAAAGTATTTTCTACAATAGTTTCCAGTATACAGTGGAGATAACCACTGTAACTGCTAAACATTCACCTGAATTGGAGTTCCATCCCTTGCTATAATCATCAGCATCAAAGGCCAGTGGCTATAGGACTCATAGTACTAATTCAGTTTCCATAGAAAACCTATGCAAACACCATGATATTAAAAATTCAGTAAGTTAAAAAAAAATTAGTGTTCATGATCAAACCTATATTTATCAGTATAGATGAAACCTGGATGTCAGTTTCTGTGTAGAGGAAAGGATATGAGCTTCGGCATTTTCTGGACCTGCATGTGTTTGAAACATGTGCTTTCAATTTTGCACCAAAGAGTCTGGTGCTAACTTTAGAAATGAGTGTTCCAAACTCAAGACTGTTAAAGGACTGAAATTCCATCAATAAAACAATATCTCTATTTTTTTTTTCACTTACAACTAGGATAAGCTCACGAAAGATTATTTTTCCTACAACATAACTTACATTATTAACCAATCCTGGTCAGCCTAACCCATACATACCATAGTTTAGGTTCACTCATTTCCAGGCTGGTTCCCATTTTTCCATACCATTAGTACCATGAGTCCTATGCATTTTTCTATTTTTTTAAAATAAAACCAAACAGGATAATACTATTAATAATATTAGTAATACAAACTATATTTGGCTGAAGACAGTGCATACTATGCCACAGACAGTTTAATCTCTCTAATCCAAAAATATTCTTATATTCTCATGCTTTTCCCCATATGATTTTTTAAAGATGTTGTGAACAAAATGCCACAAGATTAAAACTGAAAAACCAAGTACATGTATAAGAATTTTGAGATCAAATTTATTTTCATAATTCTCTTTTATCAACTTCTGTTTTCTATGAGATATTGATGTTCCTCTACCATATCTTTTTGGCCATGGTTGATTCGTAATGGTTAGATGAAGATTCACAGTTAGTTCATTAAACCAAATCACCTAATGTAAGAACCTTCCAGCAAGAAGCTGCCTGGTTGTTAAGTGTTCACAGAAGAGATAGAGCATATCACTAATATTTTATCTGCATGTGCTAGTACATGAAATAAATTGTAGGGTATCAATCTAAATGGAGTATATTTTTGAAAAGGTAAAGCTTAAGTGTGTCAAAATACCTGACTCCTGGAAACTTGAACATTACGGAAGTAGTAGTATTGTTTGATAAGACATCAACAATGAAGTAAGTAACATAAAAGCAGTACATTACACAAAGTATAGAGTTTCTCAAGTAAAACAGGACATGCTGATTAAACCCAAAATTATCCTTAAAGCCTTTATGGCCATTATTTACAGTGGGATCCTCACTGTCTTTCTAAATTTGAAGCCAACATTATTCCTATCGATCTATATGGAAAGTGAAATTAGAACAGGATGCAATTAAAGTATACTTGAAAGACTACAAACAATATAAATAACATAGATAATTCAGTGAAAATAAAATAAAGCAAAACAAAAACCAATAAGAGGAACCTTACAAAATAACTATAAGATATAAGAGAACTGGCTGAAATGCTGACCACAGTGTTCAATGGATAAGATATAGGTGTCAGAATGTCATTATCTGCTGAAAAATAATTAGTAATATTTTTTAAGAAAAAGAAGTTACTTCAAAACAATAAATACCAAATTTTCTTTCTTCTTAATTTCAGCATTTATGGTTAAGTGAAACTTTACTGCAGTTTCCAATCTCATTCTCTTTGGAACATTTATAATATAACAGTCTCTGGCAAGCCATTCCAATCATCCATTGCATTATAATAATATGATGGTAGAGGATATGCTAATTACCTGTTGTACTACAAAGTTATGATTAATGCCTTTATTAGTATGCCAGTGATGTTTGAGCTCACTAGATATGCTGACTCACTGAGGTTGTTTGGCTCTCTTGTCCAAAATGAAATACCCCAGCAAATTAAAAGCAAAGATTAGTGATAAGAAGATATTTTGGTTTCAATATTTTTTAAATATTTCTCATTTAAATAAAAAAATTTTATCAATATCAAGTATGTTCTTCCAATACGTAGTACAGAAAATTACATGGAACAAAATAAATCACAATGGTACTGAATCAATGCTGCACACATATTATTTTCCAAGTCTGAAAAAAAGCATAATTGCATTGTCTATGAACAGACATAAGCCTATTATCAACTTTATTCTAGATAACATTTGTATTAACTTTACGGATAAATGTTGATCCAAGATAAGACTCAACTATTTTCAGTGATATCTGTAACTTGATACGATCCATTATATTTGACACTAAACTATTGTCACCATTATATGTTTAAATTTTAACAAAAAAGAATACAATCATTTTCACTAAGATAAATTGATAGTTGATTATTATGTAACAGATTATCGCATGATGCAAGTTTTTGTCCAAGATTATGTGATATAAAATAAAGATTTTTGTGTGATAAGCATTTCACTGTAATCAACATACAAAAATAATTAACAGTCTGATTGTTATATCAGTTACACAACAAAGGATGAGAAGGGACACTAGTACTAATATTAGTACCCCTACTCCTACCTCGTGGACGGGAACAACAAATCAAGTTGAGGCTACGACATCGTAGCTAAAGGGACTCCAGATTCTACCCCAAGATAGCAACGGTTATAACACTTCGGGTCTGACATTGTTCTATTTACACCAACAATTTGGAGCCCGTTCGACAAGCATGACTGGAAAATAGACCAGCAAGTTGTTCTCCACCTTTTTTTTTTTTTCTGACTGGCGGCGGAGTCAAACAAAAAAAAAAAAGGCGGATAACAACTTGCTGGTCTAGATTGGAACCTAGCTACGATGTCGTAGCCTCAACTTGATTTGTTTCCCGTTCACTTCAAATTCTTTCATAAAATGCAATGAATCGCCATTAAAAAAAGTGCCTGATTTATGATAAAAATATAAAAATCTAACGAATATGATCGTAACATTGGCATAAACCTTTAGAAATTAAACGTTTAGCTGGTGGCTATGGAAAACCAGACGAATATTTTACACAGTATATTGCTCTGAAGTAGACCAACAAGTTGTTCTCCACCCTTTTTTTTTTGTCTGACTGGCGGCGGAAAATAAAAGGTGGAGAACAGCTTGTTGGTGTAGCCCTAAAGTAACTTAAGCATGTTTTCCCAATGAATGCACACCCCTTGCAAAAATAGGACTCTGTGATCACAGATATAGGCAGAATTTTTCACGGTTTGTAGTTTGATTGCTTAATGCAGAGAATAATACAAAAATAATAGAGCATATACTTATCCAAGGTCCGGTGTAAACGCCGATATGATTTCAGCACTATTTGATGCTTTAGCTTGAACGAATATGAACAGTTACGTATTAAACTGCGTTCTCTTTGAACTGTGCCTGGTCTGGTTCCCTGCTTAGTATGCTCCCTGCATTCAAACCAGACTAGTTCTACAGCCACTTTTTTTTTTATCAGTTACTTTTGTCTTTCTGAGCCAACTGGTTCACGGGGCCTACTAAAATCAGCTAAGTCTGACAAAACCCGACAAAGCCACACAAAGCCTCAGAAAGAGATTAAGAGCCCCACATAGCAATGCAAAGTCAAATTAAAAAAGTGTATTTATATTGTTGATTATATTATGAATAAATTAACCAAGACGAAAGACTAGTTTTCAACATATTTATGCAGAATTTAATGACTGAAACTTGGTGGACAAAGTTTGAAATCGACAAATGACCAAGTAATAACAAAGTCTGACAAAATTGTAAATTATATTGACGAATAAAATAACCAAACTGAAGGCTAAGTTTTCAACATAATTGTGCCGAATTAAATAACCGACTCAAATTTTTGCAAAGTTCGTATTCGATTAATGACAAAATCGTATGTAAAATGTTTATTATTCGTTAAATCGTTCATTTTACTGATTATCGAAATAAAATGCAATATTTCAATATGTCCTAATTATACAAAGCCTGACAAAGTCATACAAAGCCCAATAAAGCCACACAAAGCCTGACAGAGTTGTGCAAAGTAATATTAGACAATGTATATTGTAAATTATATTGAGGAATAAATTAACCAAACGGAACGACTAGTTTCAACATAATTATAAATAATTACAAAATCTGGAAAAATGCACAGTTGCCCGTAGTCAGTCTAAACTCCATTCGAAAAGCAAATATGTATATTTGTATGTGATATAAATAAAATATATGTAGAATTTGTACATTGTATCCATGATATACCACTCGTTGTGCAAGCATCGTTTCCTTTTAATGAAAATATTTATACATTTCTTGGTATATCATTGATACAGCGTACATACTATACATAAATTCTGCTAATACGTGTCTTTAAACTGTTTATAAATAATCAAAATAAAATATGTGATAAAACACAACCTTGCCTTACCTCGGCTGGGCAGTTAAATATTTATATCAAGCTATTCTGCGCTTTCACACAATCTTTCATATTTGCATATATGGGTTTTGGTATAATAAGCATTTTATAACTATTTTCATTTACTAATTTATGATAAAGTGAGTTTCTGTCATGTCAATATGGACAAACGCTTTTTGATAATAATAATAATAATAATAATAATAATAATAATAATAATAATAATAATTATAATAATAATAACAGTATTTGGACTGTTCATCGAGCTTTCATAGTTGTACACTCCACTGTCGGTTGTACGAATGCACACACGACACTTATAAGGGTATTGTCCAAAAATAGTTTTTAAATCAACAGATGTCAACCCATCACACTTTGCATGCATCCATCACTTGCACTTATCACAAATAAAGGAACCAACACAAAAATTAAGTCCACATACAGCAGAAGACCAGTTTGTTTTTGTTTGTTGTCTGCTTCGAGCAAAACCACTAGGCATTTTGGAATTTAAATATAATATGATTTTTGATAAATATAAACAAGAAATATAATCTAGAGAGATGTAAAAGATATACGATAAAACTAAAATGGAGTAACTTTTGTGTTGATATACCAATATTACCATGTCTCCTATTATTAATAGGCATCATTTTGGCATGTTGCATGCTATTAATTGATTAATTATTCAAAGATATACAGGTGTTACATTTGGGTTTTCAAGTTAGGAATGATAATAATACTTTCTGTGATGACTACTGGTTCATATACAAGGAAATAGTTTTATAAAAGGCCGTTTAGCAGACAAAGAGGAATTTTTATTTTTTTTTTTATTTTTAAACATCCAATAATATTTTGTCCTGTTCTTTTAATTCCAGTTAGGAGAGCCGGATCGTGCAATATAACAGTTATAAAACAAACCACGTGATCTTAAATGGAAAACATGACAAAACAGATTCATGCAAATTCATCCACTCTGCTCCTAGTCCTTCGCAGTCCGATATGGATTTTAGAGTGTATGCAAGCATTCATTCGACACAGAATATGTTTGAATGGCCAAAGACCATCCTCTTACAGCTGGACACGGGTCGTCCCAAATATTTTCGATCCATAACATTTTGCTGTTGTTTGTCAACGCTGAATTTTACAGTGTGTCCAAATCCAAATAAATTATGTTTTTCTAAGGTTTCTTCAAAGATGATCTCACCATGAAATTTTCAATTTTCATTTTATGTTAAAAAGAACAACGGGAAAGCAATGTCCTGGAATGACTGACCCGAGCCAAACAGATATGTGAACTCTGTATTTTTAATGTTAGCATAGTATTCGCACAACTCCCGTTTGTTAGCCGATTTTGAAAACAAAAGGCACCAAAGTTATAAAAATATACACAACGTATTCGTTTCAGTCATCAATTTATCATTTCTAACTTGATTGTTGCGGGGTGGGTGGGTGGGCAACGCTTTCAACTTAGTGGCGTTTCGAATGAAACGGGAGTTTCTTTCGTAACACGTTCGCCATATTTGCATGTCTCTGTTTTCGAGCAACAGATACCATGTAGTTCACCGACTTTGATAATCTCAATAAACCCGTAAATTTTGGATTTTCATCTCTTTGAACACATGTATACAAGCGTTCATTCTATTTTTATTTTTGTTCACTTTGTGTTAGAAATTTTAAATTATACATTGCAAACATTGGACGAAGAAGACACAGCTTTTACTGAAATTGAATGTTATAGACGCATGATAAGGACAGTGTGCAGTACCGAGAACTTCCTTTTGGATTGAAACGCCAATTATTTGACAACGTAATCCCCACCCCGCTACATCTGTTGGAAATTATAAATTGATAAATGAATATTTATCGTTTACAAATTAATTATTTTAGTTATATAAAAATATTTCAAAATCGAAATCGTTTTTTGTTGATTTTTCTTTTATTGTATAGCGCTGCACAAAATCTAAAATTATGTTAAATGCGGTCAAATTCTGCTATGCGTCGGGAGATATTTCAGGCATTGTGACATTCGTAGCTGGCAGGATGTTTAACTAATGAGTGTTATTTATGTTTCAGTTAGAGGTGGAAAAATATTATTGTTCTATGCTTGCAGTTTAGACTTTAACCATTTCAAGAGGCTACAATTGCATAAAAGCATCGCATAATACACTTTATCTTTACCCTTGCATTTCTTTCGTAAACAGTCTGCAAAGTGAGGTACAGAATAACTGTGTAAAGATGAGTTTATATAATAATAATAATAATAATAATAATAATAATAATAATAATAATAATAATCTGTATGATAAAATGAGCTTCTCGAGACCTGAGTGTGGTTATTGAAAGTTGTCTCCCTTACACTTCCACTGAATGTTACATACTCGGGATTATTACTTTTGGCCGAAATTCCAAGAACATGAATCTGGAGATTTAATCACAATACAAAAAAAAAAAACAAAAAAAAACAAAAAACATCCGACTGGTTGGAAATGGCGAATGAAGCGTGGATTGACATTACATAGTCTCTAAAATATGCATGTCAGCATATAATACTTATTAGCATACACAAAAACCAAACATGTAACTATTTGATTCTGCTCAGGACTGTAACTGTGACATTTTGAATCATTTGAACTGACTCTTGCGACATATGACAGGAATTTAGTTTTTCATCGGTATGTGTTAAATCTGTATCAATGGAAATGTGAAAGCACACATGTTGGTTAAAAGGCTTTGTTGGCAAAATACCTTAAAGTGGGCGCAGCAGCGTTGCTTGAAGGTGCTGGTGGAAGAATGCGAGTTATTGACGCTGCAGTAGAAAACATGTAATTAAATCACTTATCCTATTATAAAACTATCGTACAGTCACGTTTGTGTCACTCTGACTTCCAGTCAGGTGAAAAAATCACAATCAAAACTCGCGAGTAGATGCGGAACAAAAATATCACTAAAAAATATCAAATTCTAATGGTGAACCAAACAAATTATCATTAACCAAAGACTCAACTTAAACATTGTAATAAGGCCTTAGAATCAAAAACTGGAGTTGAACTTCATCTTTCTCCGAGCGCTATTAAAGATATGGTTCAATTTGGTGGAATATTTCCACCTCTTACAGCTATGCCAGCATTAATATCCGCAGCCGCACCTGCCGTTGCAAAAGCAGCCGCGTTAGGTGCTCTTGGAACCGCTGCTGGAATAGCATTAAAGAAAGCAACAAGACAAGGATATAAAAAAGGAAAGGGGTCAAAGATTATCGGGAAACCCTTATCGGTACGGGAAAGGTCTGAGACTTTCCAGGAACACCTCGTTAATCCGTCCAATGTCAAATTTTGATTACTTGATGCTGCTAAAAAAATGAAATATAAACAAATTCAGAGGTGTTTTTATGCGTGACCAATTACCAAAACAACCAAACAATTTTGAAACAGGCATTATTAATCTTGATGATAATTTAGGGTCTGGTACTCATTGGGTGGCATACGTAATTGATCCACGTGGAATCGTTTATTTCGATTCGTATGGGCTTCCTCCACCAGTTGATTTTTTAAAATAGATAAACACAATAAAACCTCCAGTCTGGTATTCAACATTACCTACACAAACGCGAACTGGTCCACCTATATATGGTCGTGAAGTAATTAATGTACTTGACGCTATATCAAAGTCTTCCAATGTACCTCATAAAGCCGTGCATGATTATAGAAGTAATCGCGTCGTTTTAAACAGATCTTAAAGTATAATGGTTGATATTTACGGAAGATCTTCTTCTATCAAGGGCAAGAAAAAAAGATGATATTGATTTGTCAAATTACGCGACTAAAGATGAACTTACTGATATTATGAACCTCTCTGGAGTTGACAGAGTTGAAGTTGTTATTTTTCAGGATAAATACGGTATTTTAAAGACGAGCTACATCAAATGGAATGATATAGTTCGTAGAGTTCTCGGTGGTACTACGGATAACATTCCAGTATTTACTGATGGCGGAAATATCAGAGACTCAGATATATCATTCGCAACTACTAGAAATGAAATCACAAGGAGCGTTGCTAATCATTTGCGGAGCACCGGTGATACAATGACAGACGGACACAGCATGAACGGAAATAAGATAGTTGTTTAAAGAGATCCAACATCTGATGAAGCTGCCGCGACAAAAAACAAATATGTAGACACAGTAGATACTACATTATCCACGTTACGAACTGAGTATGACGTTCACGTAAATATGTTTTTAAATACTCGTAGAAATTTTAAAAAACTCAATAAAATCGCAGATGATTTCTTTGGCACCCCGTTGACTATTGGCGTAAAACTCGTTGATATTAAGACAACTATATCAGAAATTGAAACGATTTGAAAAAAATAGAAGATGTCATAAATGGGATTCCTGAGATCGATAAAAATAATTAATCTAATTAAAATCCCCCACGGGCAGATTACCAACATAGGATACACAGTATCGTCAGGATTCTCAACATGGTCACAGCAAATATAACGCTCAAATATACCGCAGAAGTCACTGGTGTGAATAGACTGCCTGTGTTCAGTGCTGCAAAATTTGAGATATTTACTACGTATCCCTGGCAGCATTCAACCGATAAGTTTTCTGGAGTTGTGTCTATCATATTAAAGAAAGGCAACGAAGATATATATATATATATATATATATATATATATATATATATATATATATATATATATATATATATATATATATATATATATATATATATATATATATATATATATATGTATATATATATATATATATGTATATATATATATATATATATATATATATATATATATATATATATATATATATATATATATATATATATATATATATATATATATATATATATATATATATATATATAGATATATATATATATATATGGAAGCATCTGATAAAAAAATTAACTGCAACGTCTTTCTGGTGGTGTCTAGAATGTGTAGCTGAAACACCTCGATTGGTTACTAAGTAAAATGTAATGAGCACTTCAATCGACGTTCAGATATTTAGGTACAATCAAGCACGTGAATGGCAAACAAAATTTAAAGGTACCGTCGAACAGTATACAATAAAAATAAAGAAATATCGTTGACTTGTAGTTATTGTTGATATAATTGTTTAATCAGTTAAAGAAATCGCATTAGCGCAATTACGTGTATATTATAGTTCGCCAAATATCTGATCAAAATCATTTGGTGGATTACAGTCGAATAATTCACTTGTTTTTGCAAATAAAAGTAAAGATGATGGAACCCCCGACTGGTTAGTTGTTTCTATTCCGACAGGAAGCTATCAGATCGAACAAGTCAATGATGAATTTCAACGGAGAATCAAATCAGCAACTGGAAGAGAAGCAAAAATAGCTATAATAGTCCACGAACCAACATTATCATCCGCGATAGAGATAAATTATCCAGATTACGTTGTATATATTTATCAATCATCAATCAGATTTGTTTCAGGTTGGCCTGAAATGTTATCAGAATATCAGGGACCGCCAGAACCACCGCGATTTGATTTTAATACATACAAGAGAATATTTCTAAAATATCCAGAATATCGAAAAGACGAATCTCCATTAAACTCTGATCGTCAATATTTATATTATCCTAGTATGATCATCAAATCATCAGTACAAAGAGTTTATGCTGTTAATGAAGAAACATTCAAATCATTGGCTGACACAATTAAAAATGAACATAAAACTGCATATACATCATTAGTAAATTTATTAAAAGATTACATTCTGGAGTATCCTAATGACGATCTAAAAAGGAAAATCATTGAAACAATACAACATTTAAATCATGTTATATTAGACCTTGACTATATTAATCAAAAAAGTATTGAGATGATATCATCTAAGGTACTTATTTCTTCTGAAGAAAGAATTGAAAAAATTAAAGAAATATTTCTTAATCGTTATAGATTAACTGAAGCTGAATTACCAACAATTGTAATGCCAGAATTTAAAACCGACGAACTAAAAAAATCATATAGAAAAATAACACCCCCCCCCCACTATTCTAAGACACAATAACAATCCGTACGGTGAAGGTCGTCATATTTCACCAGGAATCGTTAGTATAACCTCAACGATTGCAGTCAATCTTGCATGTGACGTAATTGATGGCAGGTCTCAAATAGATGTTGAAAAATCAAATCAGCCTCAACAAGGATCTATTTTATAGAATTTTACTCCGCAAGTACCTCCTGGATATTTGATTGTACAAGAACCTATTAATCCTGTTTATTTACGATGTCATAATCCGTTATTATCAAGAAAACATTTCAAACTTACTGACCAGAGTGGACACTTAATTGACTTAAGAAATAAAAATCTGAATTTAAATCTGTATGTTAAATCTTAAAGATATTTACATTTATTCCAGAAGCATATTATATAATGTACCAACATGTGAGGGTTTTTATACACGACAAGGCGGGGGTAGGGGTACTTGAAAACGCTATCAAAACAATAATGACAGTCTCCAGTAAACACAGAACAATTTAGTGTTGACATAGTTATTGATGAATACGGTAACGAAGACTTTTTAGTGACGCAGGAACAATTAAATGAGCTCCGGCTAGAACTTGTTTCTATGATCACGTGCGACAGAGATCAGATTCTAAATTATGTACATTCCTGCATTAAACTCGATCAACTTTAAAAATATTGTCTAGCTCTGAATAATTTGGTATATTATATATATATATATATATATATATATATATATATATATATATATATATATATATATATATATATATATATATATATATATATATATATATATATATATATATATATATATATATATATATATATATATATATATATATATATATATATATATATATATATATATATATATATATATATATATATATATATATATATATATATATATATATATATATATATATATATATATATATATATATACATAACATAATACCTTTTATACTGATTTTTGCTTATCACTCTCACTAGTGACGTTGTTACTACAATCACTGTTATTTTTAGAAGCGAGAGTGTTTCCCTTTTCAGTATCTGATATAATTTTTTCAGTTGTCTCTCGCATGTGTCTATAATCTTTTTTGTCTTGTATTCGTCAAATAATTTTGATCTAATCATATCAATTGCGATAGAAAGAGGTACAAATGTATCTACTTCTTTATCTTTCACTGTTGATAAGGATTGTAGCATGATCTGCTGGATCGTTTTTATCAATCGATATTCAGATGATAGTGTATATCCACCCTGAATTTTACGATTTTGTAATGATTCGAAATCAGAAATGATCTTTTCAGGATCAAGTTGAATATTTATGCCATCTTTTTAATTTTTTTATTGCAGAAATAATAACATTAATATTTTTAAAGTTCAATTTATTATATATATTTTATATATTAAAATTATATTCCTTAACCACACGATATATTACATATGTAATATATCGCAAACACAACATCTAGGCTACTGAATAAATATTTTACTCACCTCTGCTCTCTCTCGAATTCAGCTGCAGTCCGACGAGGAGGATAGAGAAATTCTGGCTTCTTTTTTAGTCAGTTATTTGGGGAAAACCCACAAGCTTCAAGAACCTTCTATGGAATCATTAGGTCGTTCTGGCAAAACCGTCTATCATCAACCCAGAACCTTCCAGAGAATCACAAGATCGAGCCACTTGGAACGTTCCAGACGTTACGGTTTTCCCCAAACTATTTGACTATAAAAGACAGGGAATCGCTCTCTCTCTCAATTAGTCTGGAAATTCATATTTTGAAGTGGACAGGAGGTAAGTAAAATATTGTCTTAAACCACGTGTATTAATTGTTACGCAGATAGTTAAACGTACATGTACGCGTGACTTTCTGTCCTGATTTCGCTTGCAAGTTAGAAATCTAAATTATCCTTTAACTAACGTGTACTCGTGACTTTCTGTCTTGATTTCTTTTGCAAGTTAGAAACCTAAATTATCCTTTTACTAATTTGAACTATTATACAATCATGTTACTTCACTGATATTAATTATGACACAGATAGGGTTAATTAATACCATGACAACATGAATTGTGATTGACGGACAATCATGTACTGCAAAATTATCTCCCTTCCCTAATGTCATTGACCTTATTTATTTATTTGTTTATTTATTTATTCCCAGAAGTTGTTATTGAAAACTGAACAAGTGAAAAAAGGGTCACTCACAAAAGCTGCTTGAGCATAGCTAACCAAACATAAGTCGTGGATGTCAATGTGTACGAGATCAAGCCACCAGCAAGCAACGGCTGCATCATTGCCTAACCATACGTATTTTGGATACTAAGATACATGATGTAATTGTTTTGAATAGCGGGTTCATACCGGTCTATGCTTGGTTTTTCGATGACATGCATTGAAATGCCGAAATCGTGTGATCGTTCAATAAACAGATGCATATCAATATCAGTTATCAATTTGGACAAAGTGGATCCCAAGCCATTTCTGGCGATGAAATGTACTTTGAAGGGTCTCTCTTAAACAAATGCAATACGTTGTTTCGATATGCTTCAGACACATATACGATTGCATGTGCTGTTTTCTGCTCCTCTTTAAGATCGAGTGATGTGACGTTGAATGAGAACTTTGAAATCGGTTGAGTTAAAAGCATCATTAATCTTTCAGCTATTTGTGGCCATAAAGCTCATTAATATTGTCATGGTTCAAAATCATACCTGTGGGTAAAAAGATTTGTTTCCGAATCTATTTTGCTGTATCTCTGATAGATTTCAAAACATGTTAATAGAATCCTTACCACTATGTAATATTGGTGGTTCAGTTTACTGTCCCATCTTCGCATTTTCGCTGTACCTATGTTAACTTTAGAATATTTTACCATGTTCAGGCATAATCGTGCACTGAGACTTTTCGCTAATTCCACCGTTATATAAGTCATGCTGGTCAATCAGCAGTTGTGTTACGTGTTAAGTAAATGCGGGCAAAATTTGCATGGAAACGTTTTACCCTCGAGCTTGGTGTGTCGGTAAACAACCGGTCAAGATTCTTCATCGATACATAATGAGATAGCGACTCTGGGCCAAGCATATAGCTTAACAGATCCATCTGAGCACGCTTTGCACATACGGCGCGAGTGGAAGCTGATACAATCTCTTATCACAAGTGAACACATTAACCTTGAATCAGGCGTTTCAAATTTTTTGATTGCGGCCCTGGAAACCTGCACTAGAAATTCTATATCACCGAGATTGACTTCATATAAGTATTAATGCTATCCACGCGGCTGGTCTGTGTTGTTACTAATGGTATTAAAGACATAGACCTTTACAGGTATTGCGTAATAATGCCATGGAATGTTTAAAATCTATAACGTTTAGTCTTTAATTACTTCAATCTCTCGTCTTTGTCTTATAGTATGCTTTATTAATGGTGATACAGATGTAAACATCTCAAACTCAACAGGACTTTGACAATATTTATAGTCACCATTAGCTACATTACACTTTTTCCTACCTGGAAAGGTAATTTTTAATCTTACATTAGGCTCTGCAAAATAAATAAGCATAGATTTCTCATGCGGGCCAAGTATATCAGATCCTAACGTTGACACAATCTCAGCCAAGGTTGCTTTAATATCATCAGGAACTGTTTATTTTCCAGTGTGAGGTTCAAACCCAACTCGAAAAGTTCCATATACTTATTTGTATCCAATAGTCCTAACAATGGGTGAAACGTTTACAAATAATCCATAAATTCCATTCTTTTGCAACATATTTTCTTTAGTAAATTCTTCATGCAGTGGCAAACTGTTTTTCTTCTAGTTCGTGGTATTTGTTTTCGCTATTCTTGTCATCATCTTTAACTATTATATTAATGCCGAGAGCATTTCTCTAATTACCCTACCCTTGGCGATCTTCACTACTTAGGCTACTATAGTCACTTGTTGTTTCATCCTCCTCACTGCAGTATGGACGTGTTTCGTTACCTGTTTTTAACGTATGCGCCTTTATAATTTCTAATACGATATTATGTAAAGCCATTTAAGATTTTCCGTGCTAATATTGGCTAAGATGTTCTGGTTCCTAATACAAGACAATTCTTAAGTTTATGTGTTCGAGAAGTGATATAACTACTTTTGAGCCTGTTTAATAAATCTTGCAAGCATTGTAGAATAAAGAATTCCTGGGTCACAGCACATATCCTCTATCACTGTTGTTTGAAGAGAAATCTGGGAGGAAGCTAGGAGAACTTGAGTAAGCAGAAAAATACAGGGAGATTAACAGCAGGATTAAAAAAAGTTAAAGAACTCAAAGGGAGACTTGGTTAGAGGACCAAAGTAAAGGAGTCGAGAAACGCCTGAACCAAAACAAGGGTAGATATACATAAAGGTTGGTGTAAGACCTGACAACAAAGATACTAGCTGACCCTAAATGAACACGATCCCACTCAGACACGCAATATGCACACCACAATTATCATCTTGAAAAATCGTGTTATCTCTGCTTCTCCTAAAAGGATAGTCACATTAACGTTAGGTATCTCGAAATAACTTCTTATGATGTCTAGGTGATACTAAAATAAATTGGGGCTGATCTGAGATTCATTATGGCCTACATGGCAACCATGTTGTAAAACTTGTTATTACTGTTCCACCTAAAGGAAAACTTTTATAGACAAGGCCCTTTCAGTAGAAGTTTTCTTATGAAGTCTAGTTGGGCAGAATGAGATCTGGACTCCAGTATGGCTGCAATTCTGTCCGGTTTAGCAGGCTTCTTATCGTTACTCCCATGATGGATGTTTATATTGATATGGCTCTTCACCGAAAGAAATGTGATGTTCATTTTGTCCTAAATAATCGCGGTGTCAGTTTCACATCTTGTTGTCATTGTGGTCATCTTGACAATCTAGTATTTATTAAGAATATCAGAGACGGCTTCAACACCTAGCAGATACAGTTTAAATGTCTTGGATTTCTACACTTTGGAAAATACACATATGGCATAAAGAAGCTATTTAAGCTTAAGCACGATTAAACAGTTAGAGGTATATATAAAACAAAATATACAAAAGTTGCAGTTAGGTCTTTATCGGAACATGTTATTATTCATAAATATAATCAATCTTATTGATTACAAATTCCACAAAACAAATAAACAAAAGCTGCACATCCATCATTCTGTATTAGAAATCACATATTTAAAATATTTTGATAATTACAATTCTACCTCGTTAAAAATAGTTACCTTAATAAAATATTTTTTTTTGTTGCAATATGCCCCCAAAAGGAGAACATTCCAATAACCTATCCCTCTGCTCTATAAATCATTTTATAACATTTCTGAAGCAGCATCCATGCCGAATCTATAATTTGTGGGAATTTTATTTTTAAATAATTTTTAATACAAATAATGTTTTATTTGTAGATCATATATTGGTATTATTACGATATATTCTTAGGCAATTGTCTATATTAAACTTTTATTAAAAAAGAAACAATCTAGTACTGATCATAATGTTTGAAACAAATATTATATTCGTCTATTTGATTTGAACATAATTTTCAGTTATATAGAAGTACCAAACAGGGATGTATGTCTAAAATGGTAGCACCCTGAAGAATTATGAGTGGCGGAAGATCCAATGAAAATTTAAATTATTCAAGGGAATCACAACATTTTGAAATATGTTTATTTACAAATTTATTGGTTTTATAAATTTTATAAACCTTTGCAAAACGTGTGAGAAAAACGCCAAAGCACAAAATGGAATGAAGCAACATGAATAAATCTTAAATACGTATAAGAGGTTAGCAACACTAATTAGATTATATTGTACAATTACATTATAATTCAGCATCAGAACCATTAAAACTGATGTTTTGTATGTAAACTATATATAATCATTTATTTGTTATGATATATTAGAAACAAAATAAACATTTGATGTACTGCATCATTTACAGTAACAGCAAGACAAACTGAGAGCAACACTTTGGTATTAAACCAGAAGTTTAGAAGTAGGTCATGAGACAAAATCGGTTCGTACAGACACTATTGAATAGTCAGGGCATCCTACATTCGAGACGTGAAATAGCAATGTAGCATATTATGCCATATAGCGACAGTTTGAATTGTTCGATATTGCTGCTTTAGCTCAACCTGGAAAAGCTTTGCCATATGGGCAGGAAAATTATTTAATAAAACATCGGTTGGACTAAATCAAATGCAGTGGTAGTACTATTGACAACTGGAAGCATTCACGGGAAGAACGATAATTTGAAGTGTGTTTTAGGACATATTGCCCTTAAGAATTAGATATAGCACGGGGAAAAGTAGGGAATATTACAGCAAAACACAAAATGGAATGGAAAAAAGGAATAAATCTTAAATACATATTAATAGGTTAAAAACACTAATTAGATCCTATTGTGTATGAATAATTCAGTATGAAACCCTTAAAACGTATGTTCTTTACGTCAACTATATATTATCATCTATTTGTTGTGATAAATTGCAAACTAAAGAATTATATCATGCAATGCATAATTCGGAGGCAAGATCGTGCATTATTTACATCAGACTATTTTATTTTTATTCAATAACAACATATATGTTAGCTTCATTTGTATTTCAGTTGTGTAATGATCGGGTAAAGAGGGACCAATTTCTATTGAATACTATATTAAAAATCTAGTGGGACTGTTAATAACAATTTGGATGAAAATGATTTTGTACTAGAAATGTTACTCAGCTAACGTTTGAAGCAAATCCAGACAGAGCCCCAGCTGGCAACTATACTATTATTAAGAATCTATGACACAAACACATACGATACATAAAACTGTAATTGGTCAGTACAAATTAGAGCATCATCAGATACTGAGTTTCCTGTACAAGCTGTGTCTTGTAGCTATCAGAATTCCAGACGAATGACGGCACATGTAACAACAAGACAAAATGGAAACAACCCTCGAGTTTAAGACCAACACTTGGAAGCAGTTAATGAGACAACATCTATTGGCACAGAGAATATTAAAATTCAAGACATTCTACATTTGAGAAGTGGAATAGCCATGTAGCATCTTACGCTATATGGCGACAGTTTGAATTGTTCGATATTGCTGCTTTAGCTCAACCTAGAAAAGCTTTGCCACATGGGCAAGAAAATTATTTAAAAAAACATCGCTTGGACTAAATCAAACGCAGTGGTAGTACTATTGATAATTGGAAGCATTCACGGGAAGAACGATATTTTGAAGTACGTTTATGGACATATTGCCTTTAAGAACTTGATATAGCACGGGGAAAAGTGGGACATATTACAGCAAAACACAAAATGGAACGGAAAATAGGAATAAATCTTAAATACATATTTAGAGGTTGAAAGCACTAATTAGATCCTATCGTACATGAATAATTTAGTATGAAACCCTTAAAACGTATGTTCTTGATGTCAACTATATATTATCATCTATTTGTTGTGATGGATTATAAGCTAAAGAATTATATCATGCAATGCATAATTCAGGGGCAAGGTCGTGCATTATTTACATCAGACAATTTAATTTTTTTCAATAACAACATATATGTTAGCTTCATTTGTATTTCAGTTGTGTAATGATTGGGAAAAGAGGGACCATTTTCTATCGAATACTATATTGAGAATCTGGAGGGACTGTTAATAACAATATGGATGAAAATGATTTTGTACTAGAAATGTTACTCAGCTAACCTCCGAAGCGAATCCAGACAGAGCCCCAGCTGGCAACTATAATATTATTAGCAATCTATGACACAAACACATACGATACATAAAACTATAATTCGTCAGTACAAATTAGAGCATCATCAGATACTGAGTTTACTGTACAAGCTGTGTCTTGTAGCTATCAGAATTCCAGACGAATGACGGCACATGTAACAACAAGACAAAATGGAAACAACCCTCGAGTTTAAGACCAACACTTGGAAGCAGTTAATGAGACAACATCTATTGGCACAGAGAATATTAAAATTCAAGACATTCTACATTTGAGAAGTGGAATAGCCATGTAGCATCTTACGCTATATGGCGACAGTTTGAATTGTTCGATATTGCTGCTTTAGCTCAACCTAGAAAAGCTTTGCCACATGGGTAAGAAAATTATTTAAAAAAACATCGGTTGGACTAAATCAAACGCAGAGGCAGATCTGTTGTTACATCGAAGCATTCTCAAGAAGAATGCCATTTTGAAGTGTATTTATGGACATACTGCGTTTAAGAATTTCGTATACCATGGGGAAAAAGTAGGGAATATTACAGCAAAACACAAAATGGAATGAAACAATATGAATATTTCTGAAATACATATGTATAGGTTAACAACAGTAATTAGCTTCTATTGTACAATTGCATGCAAAAATCAGTATGAAACCTTTAACACTGTTGTTATTTATGTCAGCTATACATAATCATCTATTTGTTGTGATAGACAGATTTCAAACAAAAGAATGATATCATTTACTATGTCATTCACAGGCAAAGTTATGTATTATTTGCATCAGACTATTTTATTTTTATTTAATAACAACATATATATTAGCTTCATTTGTATCTCAGTTGTGTAACGAACGGGTTAAAATTGGATCGTTTTATATTGAATACTATATTGAGAATCTGGAGGGCCTGTTTATGACAATATGGCTGAAAGTGACTTTATACATAAAAATGTCACCCAGCTTACCTTCGAAGCAAACCCAGACACATCGCCAGCTCACAAATGTAATATTGAGAAGCAGGAGGGCTTATTTATGACAGTATGGATGAAAATAATAACCAGCTAACCTACGAAGCAAACCCAGACACAGTCCCAGCCCCCAACTGTAATATTGATAGAAACATATAGCACTAACAGATATATCAAACAAGAATTAGTACAAATTGGAGTATCATCACATACTGAGACTCATGTACAAGCCGTGTTTTGTACCTATCGGAAGTCCAGACGGTACATGTAACAACAAGACAAAATGAGAGCAGCCACCGTATATTAAACAAGCATTTGGGAGCATGTAATGAGACAATATCAGTTCGTACAGAGAATATTGAATGCTCAAGACATCCTGCATATGACGACGGTTTGAATTGTTCGATATTTCAGCTTTTGCTCAACTTGGATTGAACAAAAATGGTAACGGAACAGAAATGTTGCATTATATTACTTTAATCAACTTTATTTAATGTTGAACAGTTTTTGAAGACTAGTAGCTTGTTTCCCATTTTATTAGAAATATATGATTTTACTATTTATGGACCATTACAATAATAGAATACCAGAAATATGTACTATTAAGAGAGATGAAATATATGTCTGCCACGGTTATCGTTAATATTTCGGATACTATGATATCATTTGGTATCAAACCTATTTTTGTATTACTCTCTGAAGTTAAGAAAAGCTATTTTGCCGGATCAAAGTAATTCATAATGCGTATAAACGCATATACATATATGTAGACTCACTCCTTAGAACTATTCTTTCTTTCTATGCCCCAGGCAACTGCTTCATCCTGCAGGGTTATCAGAATAGACTTATTTACATATTAATAAAGATGAAGTAAACTTGCTACGTTACATAATATACTTGAAAAAAAAGTTCAAATGATGGCACTGTATTTTCACTGCCACTCAGCTTCCGTGTACATCAATTTTATATACAGTACAGAGACACTATATAAATATATTTGAAAATGAAAATATCAACATTCATACTTTTGAAACAAATGTTCACACGTTTTAACAAATATTTAATTCCAAAATAAAAATGAGCAACTATCAGAGACCATAACTCTGAACATAAGTTAAACATTCATGACATGACAGTGCAAACGAATCTAAAACCCGTCATCATAATATAAACATCATTCAACATCCTATTGGTACTGGATAAGTTTTACTTGCAAAACATAAATATCTATGTAAAATGTTAGTATGTAGGATGTAGGTAAACAAAGTCTATTTCCCCAAATAAAGGTAGAGCTAGATCTCATGACTCATTATTCACTACGAGTTCTTAAGATTGAATCTTCTACCTTTTATGGTGTAGTCCTGAATATTGTATATAAAATTTAATATGGTTCCACAGACGCCTGCCCAGAACACGTTCTTTCCTCTATGGCGGTTCCACCGTCAATTTTCTTGTAACCGATGCTATTATCTGAAACTTTCCATGCTGTCTTGAAACGTCCTCTCACTTACTGTCTCGCTGGATTCTGACGTGGTGCGTTTACCTAGGAATAAAAAGTGTCTTTTCTAATTTAACGTGTCACACACACTACATATTAGTTCATTCATGTACATCTTTTAAAGACTAATTTTTAAACTGCTTACTATGTAAATAATGTCAAGAGAGCACATTTTAACATGAAACATTACACTTCGAATTTAACTCCGAGAAACATTATCATTGTTGCATGTTTTTTACTCTCCTCTCAGTTTCTGTAAAACAGCTAGCCGTGGGTGTAACACATTGCACAGACCACTTCATCTCTATAGACAGTGACTAGCTGTAAATTTACATGAATTTCTAAAAAAAGGTGTAAAAAAATAAACATATCTTCAAAATAAAATCACAAACAGCATATCAATCTTTCAACCAACCATGACCTGGATATACTTGAATTATATAACGGAGTACTTAACATTCTGAGATAGAAAGTGTGTTGCCCATAAGGGAAACAAGTATGGTTTTCACAGACGATGACCACGGCAGGAAATCAGAGTGTAGGTGTTCAGCGACTGATAAGTACATATTAATAACAGCAATGTATTACACATCGCTATTGAGTAACCCAATTTACTCAAAGTAGGTAAGCTGATTTATAAAAATTTGATCCAAAAAATGTCTTATGTATCTCTATTTTTTAACTCTTGGTTCTTGGCTCTGTCTTTATTATATGTAAGTTTTGTTAAATACTTGTAATTTGTAATGATCACAAATAATAAAGACATTAAGTATTTAATTTTTGCATAACGGGGCAAAATTCTATTTAAAGATAATAAAATTGTAGTTTGCAAAGGATCTACAACAGACATCAGCACATTCAAAGCTACTGGTACATTACCACATTGAAGACTTGGAATCATTCGAAACAATCTGTTCTTTAGGAATAGTCTTAGAACCTAGGATTATTTGGGACTTAATCAACAGTACGGTAAGTTCCTCTTAGATTTTCATTTTATTAGAGATATAAACTATCACAAGAATGTGTTTACTGAGCTTAAGACTCGAAACACTTATCGTTTTTCCAATTTTGAAAACTATTATTTATTTATATAGGTCTAACAACAATGATCTTTAAATTATGAAACTCATGTTATATATATATATATATATATATATATATATATATATATATATATATATATATATATATATATATATATATATATATATATATATATATATATATACTAATTGTAATGTTCATATCACATGCATTAATTTATATAGCTACATTATAATATATATCAATTATTTTCAATTGTATTCATACCAAGCTGCGTCACGTATAGACAAATTTTTAACATGTTCATAACTTAAAAAAAAGACTTAAAATGCAACAGGACTGATCTGTGGTGTGCACTACATTTTGACAAATGATATTAACTTTCTTTTTTTAAAATTTATAAAAATGGTCAACAAAAAACACTAATGATAACTTTCTGAATAACACATTTAGGACTATTTGTGATTTAAGTCAAAACACTGTTTTTATTAAATTATCACTTTGCATGTGTTACAGAAATAAATTAACTGACTTTAGTCATCATGTTGATTTTGCTTTTCTCTGAAGCATAATTTAAGAACTTGAGTCATAAAATCTTTAATTTTCTCTTAGAAAGGGCAATTTGTGATTTTTAGTAATGCTGCATTAACATGTTTGTTTTTTCTCCATTTCTTTTCCTAATTAACTGAATCCTGGTATTTATGAACACTTACTTTAGCCTATTTAACTTTCTCATGTGACTTATGTTGTGTACCAGAATATCTGCACTTTTAGCAAACTTTCAATCTGATTAAAATCAAGTCTCCACTGCCCTAAGTGAAGACTGTGGAGATCTGATTTTAAACATATTGGCAAAATTTATGAACAATGCTAGAATATATGGAAATCCAAACAGTATATTAAATATAAATGTTCTGAAAATTAACTTAAAAACAAAGAACAGTTCGCATCCTATATTGTGTGTGTAAGTGGCAAAATTATTAAAAACACTGAAAGCTTAGAATGTTTGTGGTGATACAGATTAACTAGAGATTGAAGAATCAATGATATAAATACTACAATTCACTCTTTTTATACTATAAGAAAACAAAGTGCTCCAATAATCTGTAAAACGCATTTCTAAACATTCTTCCATACATATATGACACTAGCAGTTATATTAGCATTTTAATAATGTTTATGTGTTGATTACCCTTTAAAGTATTTTCTACAATAGTTTCCAGTATACAGTGGAGATAACCACTTAACTGCTAAACATTCACCTGAATTGGAGTTCCATCCCTTGCTATAATCATCAGCATCAAAGGCCAGTGGCTATAGGACTCATAGTACTAATTCAGTTTCTATAGAAAACCTATGCAAACACCATGATATTAAAAATTCAGTAAGTTAAAAAAAAATTAGTGTTCATGATCAAACCTATATTTATCAGTATAGATGAAACCTGGATGTCAGCTTCTCTGTAGAGGAAAGGATATGAGCTTCGGCATTTTCTGGACCTGCATGTGTTTGAAACATGTGCTTTCAATTTTGCACCAAAGAGTCTGGTACTAACTTTAGAAATGAGTGTTCCAAACTCAAGACTGTTAAAGGACTGAAATTCCATCAATAAAACAATATCTCTATTTTTTTTTTCACTTACAACTAGGATAAGCTCACGAAAGATTATTTTTCCTACAACATAACTTACATTATTAACCAATCCTGGTCAGCCTAACCCATACATACTCTAGTTTAGGTTCACTCATTTCCAGGCTGGTTCCCATTTTTCCATACCATTAGTACCATGAGTCCTATGCATTTTTCTATTTTTTTAAAATAAAACCAAACAGGATAATACTATTAATAATATTAGTAATACAAACTATATTTGGCTGAAGACAGTGCATACTATGCCACAGACAGTTTAATCTCTCTAATCCAAAAATATTCTTATATTCTCATGCTTTTCCCCATACGATTTTTTAAAGATGTTGTGAACAAAATGCCACAAGATTAAAACTGAAAAACCAAGTACATGTATAAGAATTTTGAGATCAAATTTATTTTCATAATTCTCCTTTATCAACTTCTGTTTTCTATGAGATATTGATGTTCCTCTACCATATCCTTTTGGCCATGGTTGATTCGTAATGGTTAGACGAAGATTCACAGTTAGTTCATTAAACCAAATCACCTAATGTAAGAACCTTCCAGCAAGAAGCTGCCTGGTTGTTAAGTGTTCACAGAAGAGATAGAGCATATCACTAATATTTTATCTGCATGTGCTCGTACATGAAATAAATTGTAGGGTATCAATCTAAATGGAGTATATTTTTGAAAAGGTAAAGCTTAAGTGTGTCAAAATACCTGACTCCTGGAAACTTGAACATTACGGAAGTAGTAGTATTGTTTGATAAGACATCAACAATGAAGTAAGTGACATAAAAGCAGTACATTACACAAAGTATAGATTTACTCAAGTAAAACAGGACATGCTGATTAAACCCAAAATTATCCTTAAAGCCTTTATGGCCATTATTTACAGTGGGATCCTCACTGTCTTTCTAAATTTGAAGCCAACATTATTCCTATCGATCTATATGGAACGTGAAATTAGAACAGGATGCAATTAAAGTATACTTGAAAGACTACAAACAATATAAATAAGATACAAAATTCAGTGAAAATCAAATAAAGTAAAACAAAAACCAATAAGAGGAACCTTACAAAATAACTATAAGGTATAAGATAACTGGCTGAAATGCTGACCACAGTGTTCAAATTTTCTTTCTTGCTAATTTCTTCATTTATGGTTAAATGAAACTTTACTGCAGTTTCCAATCTCATTCTCTTTAGAACATTTATAATATAATAGTCTCTGGCAAGCCATTTCAATCATCCATCGCATTATAATAATAGGATGGTAGAGGATATGCTAATTACCTGTTGTACTACAAAGTTATGATTAATGCCTTTATTAGTATGCCAGTGATGTTTGAGATCACTAGATATGCTAATTCACTGAGGTTGTTTGACTCTCTTGTCCAAGATGAAATAGCTCAGCAAATTAAAAGCAAAGATTAGTGATAAGAAGATATTTTGGTTTCAATATTTTTTAAATATTTCTCATTTAAATAAGTTTTTTTTATCAATATCAAGCATATTCTTCCAATAAGTAGTACAGAAAATTACATGGAACAAAATAAATCACAATGGTACTGAATCAATGCTGCACACATATTATTTTCCCAGTCTGGAAAAAACATAATTACATTGTCTATGAACAGACATAAGACTATTATCAACTTTATTCTAGATAACATTTGTATTAACTTTACGGATAAATGTTGATCCAAGACAAGACTCAACTATTTTCAGTGATATCTGTAACTTGATATGATCCATTATATTAGACACTAAACTATTGTGACCATTATATGTTTAAATTTTAACAAAGAAGAATGCAATCATTTTCACTAAGCTAAATTGATAGTTGATTATTATCTAACGGATTATTGCATGATGCAAGTTTTTGTTCAAGATTATGTGATATAAAATAAGGATGTTTGTGTGATAAGCATTTCATTGTAATCAACATATTTAACAGTCTGATTGTTACATCAGTTGCACAACAAAGGATGAGAAGGGACACTAGTACTAATAGTAGTACCCCTACTCCTACCTCGTTGACGGGCACAACAAATTAAGTTGAGACTACGACATCGTAGCTAAAGGGACTCCAGATTCTACCCCTAGATAGCAACGGTTATAACACTTCGGGTCTGACATTGTTCTATTTACACTAACAATTTGGAGCCCGTTCGACAAGCATGATTGGAACCATGCTACGATGTCGTGGCCTTAACTTGATTTGTTTCCCGTCCACTTTAATTTCTTTCATAAAATGCAATGAATCGCCATACAATAGTGCCTGATTTATAACAAAAATATAAAAATCTAACGAATATGATCGTAACATTTGATAAACCTTCAGAAGTCTCTGCAAAGAAAATTAAACGTTTAGCTGGTAGCTATGGAAAACCAGACGAATATTTTACACAGTATATTGCTCTGAAGTAGACCAACAAGTTGTTCTCCACCTTTGTTTTTTGCCTTACTGGCGGCGGAAAATAAAAGGTGGAGAACAGCTTGTTGGTGTAGCCCTAAAGTAACTTAAGCATCTTTTTCCAATGAATGCACACCTCTTGCAAAAATAGGACTCTGTGATCACAGATATAGGCAGAATTTTTCACGGTTTGTAGTTTGATTGCTTAATGCAGAGAATAATACAAAAATAATAGAGCATATACTTATCCAAGGTCCGGTGTAAACGCCGATATGATTTCAGTACTATCTGATTCTTAGCTTGAACGAATATGAAGAATTACGTATTAAACTGCGTTCTCTTTGAACTGTGCCTGGTCTGGTTCCCTGCTTAGTATGCTCCCTGCATTCAAACCACACTAGTTCTACTGCCACATTTTATTTGTATCAGTTACTTTTGTCTTTCTGAGCCAACTGGTTCACGGGGCCTACTAAAATCAGCTAAGTCTGACAAAACCCGACAAAGCCACACAAAGCCCGACAAAACCTGGCAATGCCACATAAAGCCTCAGAAAGAGATTAAGAGCCCCACATAGCAATGCAAAGTCAAATTAAAAAAGTGTATTTATATTATTGATTATATTATGAATAAATTAACCAAGACGAAAGACTAGTTTTCAACATATTTATGCAGAATTTAATGACTGAAACTTGGGCGACAAAGTTTGAAATCGAAAAATGACCAAGTAATAACAAAGTCTGACAAAACTGTAAATTATATTGACGAATAAAATAAAAAACCTGAAGGCTAAGTTTTCAACATAATTGTGCCGAATTAAATGACCGACTCAAATTTTCCAAAGTTCGTATTCGAATAATGACAAAATCGTATGTAAAATGTTTATTATTTGTTAAATCGTTCATTTTACTGATTATCGAAAGAAAATGCAATATTTCAATATGTCTTAATTATACAAAGCCTGACAAAGTCATACAAAGCCCAATAAAGCCACACACAGCCTGACAGGGTCGTGCAAAGTAATATTAGACAACGTATATTGTAAATTATATTGAGGAATAAATTAACCAAACGGAAGGACTAGTTTCAACATAATTATTTATAATGATAAAGTACTGACAAAATCTGGAAAAATAATATATTTGAAATGTCTGTTATTTTATAAACTGTTCATTTGACTGATTATCGAAACAATGTTGACAAACTAAACACACCTTTCGATGTTTCATAAGAAAGACGTACAAAGCCTGACAAAGTCATACAAAAATGTGCATTACTGCTTTGTGGCGTTTTTTCATAAATTACACAAGAAAAATGAAGGATATACTACGAACACCAAATTGAATGCCTGGTAATTGGGAGACATATTCCAAATTGACTGTATCTCAAAAATTCATGCAAAGCCTGACAAAGTCTTTACTGGAATGTTCATTATTGTAAAATGTCTGTATATGATAAACAATCGACAGAAATGGTTATATTTCACACCGGCACACAATGTCATAAAATGACATAATAAAAATGTGTTGATTGAATTAAAGGTAGGGCGGTCCCACTCACCTACTTGTGATTGCAACAGGCGTTGACGCTTGTTAATGAAATACAGTAGCACCTCACTACCATATGCCCTAAATTTTTATATCAGTAGTAAATAATTTCCGGCATTGTAAGTTTAAAAACGTTTCTGTCGCTGTACTGAGTTAAATAGATAATAAACAAATAATGATCATAGACAAAGCAGACATCTTCTAATTATGTTGTATTTATTGACATAAATTTTGTATCAGCACTACATACTTTCGAATATTGTAAGTAATTGTCATGTATTTGTTCCTCGTGATCCTGTCATTATTTTCTCCCAACACTTAATGTAATTAAATATTTTTATAAATTGACACGAGGATGTTTCTTTGTCAAACTAAAGGAGAAAGAGTAGAATAAACAAATAAGAAAATTCAACCTCCATTTGGAAAGATAGTTGTATAAACTTACACTAACCGTAAATAAATATGTTTAGAAAGTTGCACTTTTGTACGAATAATGATAAGAAAATGTTTGAGAAAATGCATGATTTAATATTTAACGAAATTCACCATTGTTATATACGTCTTTGCGCGTCTTTGCGGTGTTTAGTAGTACCGATACGTCTAAGGGACGAAACTTATTGGGGCGAAACTGCTCATAGTCAAAGAAACAACGTGATAATAATTAGAGCTGGTAACCGCGAAAAATTTTGTAAAAGGGGTATACCAAAACAAAATAGTATATCCTTGCTATTATTTGGAGAAAAAAATAATTATCTTGAGAGAAAGAAAAGAAAATATTTCAGCTGAAAAGACGATCACGGTCACGAGAGAGAAAAATAAATTGGGCTGGATAAAAAAAAAAAAATATTGAAATTGAAATTGCACCAAGTAACCTACAAAAATATCGTTCGTCACAACGGTATAGGTACACTTCCCTTGGGACCTATCTAAAGTGTTTATGTAATCAAAGATACAAAGTTGCAATTTCCGGTCGACACAGTAAGGTTAATGTTTTTGTTACGGGTCATACATATAAATATTATTTGTGTATATAGGCCTAGCAACAATGATCTTTGAATTATGAAACCCATCTCTATCTCTCACTCTCTCCCTCTCTCTCTGTCTATCTCTCTCTCTCTCTCTCTCTCTCTTTCTCTCTCTCTCTCTCTCTCTCTCTCTCTCTCTCTCTCTCTCTCTATATATATATATATATATATATATATATATATATATATATATAATCAATTTCAACTTATTGTAAAAGGTTTCGTTTTGAGTATTAAATGTTTCTAAGATGTCGGAATAATTCTTAATATAAAACACTTTCAGCGAAAATAATAATTCTTCTGTCCATAAAGAATTCACAAATTTATTTTGGATTACGCGTTTAATAAATGATAAATATAGCAAAACAATCTTTTGATTAGTGAACGTAGCCCTTCTTACAAATTTCATATAAATTTCCTTTTATTTCTATCATCGGTAAGATATCATTTCTCTCCAATTTTCATATATATTGCAAATTAAATTTATAATGCTTGTATGCTAACACTACATACAAAATAAATCCATGCACCTACTTTTCTTTTTTTTCTTCTGGTTATTGTGGCTACAATAAGCACTACTGACTTTTATGTACAGAACATATAGGATAACGTGTTTGATCAGGCCATTTCAAAATATATAAACTCTGTCAACATTACATATTTACTTTAGAAGATGTTTCACTGGAACATTTGCTATACAGTTGGTAAAAAGGCCATGGGTATTTTATAAAATGTTAACGAAATGGATTTTATCGTCCGACCTAAGAGTTTCTGTTGTAATTTGCTCATCAAATTATAATCACTGGATAAATCTAACTATCCTATTATTAAAATATTATTTTTCAAGATTTAAAGTTAACCATGGTATAGATCGGATGAATTATTTCATGACAATTATCGTCCTTTTTCTTGCTTTGTTTTCATTTCAGATCGCATGTTTTGTTTTATAACTTTAATATTGCACGATTCGTTGTTCTCAACTAGAACGATAACATAATGCAAATAAGTATTTTGCTTCATTTCAGTTTGAAGATTGATTTGTTTTTAAATATACATTCACACTGAAATATGGATATTGTAACTTTATTATGTTGTGGATTTAGTTCATTCCTCATATTAGGAGCATCTGAGATCGGATTATTAGGGAGATATGTTGAATGCACTACTGCACCCGGATCCATTAAAATGTAAGACAAGCCTTTAGTGCATCTTTAACAGGTTTTAGACTTATGTACACTATAGTGCAATAACAACCTATTCTTAATTCAAAAGCCTTTTTGCGGATATTATCTCTTTCCAGAAGAAATTTAGACAAATGCTTATACCTTTATGTAACGCTGAAATTTAAACATTCATATCCTGCTTGTTTGCCCGAAATTTAAAATTTAAGTGCTTTAAAAGTGAAAGGAATACAACATCAAAACACGATCAAATATGTGTCTGTCAATTATCGGTACATCATCAAACACAAGTATATATGTGCCTGTCAATTATGCATCGTAATTAGTAAAATGCATCAATATTGTGAATATTGCCCAGATCCGAGTAATGATGTAAAACATGGACAAGGAGGCAAAACATATTGACATACATTTTAGATTTTTTGGAGCTATCAAATTTCAAATGCAAAAATTAATATCGTACCTTATCTGATTCTTCAGTCTTTATCTGTAACAGTGTTACCTTAAACAAGTATTACAAATGGACATTGCGAGACCCAATGTTCGTGCTCAATCCAAGGATCCTCGTAAGTATTCTAATTTGTAAAACCACTATACAAGCAAAACACTGCACTACGCCTTGTAAGCCTATTTTGTTGAAAAAAACAATTAAGATAATGGTGTATATTTATAGGCACATCTGTGTATTCTTATGTGTTAAGCTATGTCAGCACGATAATGGCTAGAAGATATCATTAAAAGTTAAGTTGAAATACGTAAAGGTGAATCTACAACAAAACCTTGCAATTGGTAGACACTGTCCTTAAAAAGTATTTAGCATATTTAAATTTCATATGTTTATCTCTTTCACTAGATGCTCGTTACATTCCATTTTAGAAGGAACGTTTCTCCAGGTTTGCTATGATGCAAGTAACCTGTTTGACATACGCACTGTTTTCACTGTTTTATTATTGCAATGCACGCTTTCAGACTTGCAAACTAATTTCACTAGTCACACTTCAGTGCAGTTTTGAATTAATACATTCTGGACCCTTTTGTGACAGATGTTTGAGCTGTTCCTGTCAGTCATAGATTGGTACATCATTACCCTGACATAGTTTGCCACACATCATAGATACATTTTGATTCATTTCACATATGTTTATCAGATAGGAAAACAGCTCTAATATGTTTATTTGATACACATTTTTAATATGTAATAAGTATAAAAAACGCGCTTTCCAGTATCACTTCAAACGTCTTAACAACTCAAATAACATCACTATTCTAAGAAAATAAATTAGCTTTTATTCTGTATAGTAACTCATACACACAAAGAGTAAACCACATATCCCATCATATTTCCATCTTTTCTTAGACGTAATTATTTCACGATCAATTCATTCAGCTGACGATCAAACTCATTTGTTCGGCCACATTTCTAATATCGTAAGAATGTGTTTTCATTCAACATTAGTTTTCAATCTGTTTTCATAACTTGGCGCTACTTTAATTGTATTACCACCAAACTGAGTCTTGATTTCCGACTTCAGTCTATTTTTTGGAAACGTTTGTCGAAAATGTAGGCACTTAAAAATTCATGTCGTTTGTGGGGGGGGGGGAACATTATTTAAAATGATGTAATTTTTGTTGAGAAAATGCAGTCTTAATATTCCCTGGTAATCAATTCTACGTGGACTGGCCATCTATTCTACACAGAGTAGCCATCTATTCGACCTAGACAGGAATATTTGAATTCGTACTGACCATGTTCATCGAAGATCACTACTACTTGAAATGGGGGAAATCATTTCTATTGCGCAAACTTTAAAATTAACACTATCAAATACACAGTTCTTACAGCCGGGGATTTTTTGAAACGTCTATTCAAGTATTTCTGAAATACGTACAGTCGTTTTCAAGGTGTATTTTGTCTTACTCAGTCTGAATCTTTTTTGCCTGTTTCTGTTACCTTCCAGGGTTATACGTCATTTGACACCCCACTACTGAAACTGCTTGTTTTGTCCATTCATTATCTTGGACTGTAAATCAATAGCAAAAATTAGGAATTTGAAAAATGATGTATTGTTTGGTCTTTTTCAGATATTTGATTTCATTTTCCTTCCGATAATTAATTGAATTATTTTTGGGCACAATTCAAGAGGTTTTCCTAATAACTTCAAGGACTTTTCAAAGATAATACTAAATGTTTTAAAAAGTTAGAAATGTTTTCAAGGTAACCTTTTAACCTCAAAGAATTTTCAAGGAAGTACGAACGATGAAATTTCATTAAAGTGTTTTGAGTATCAGTTTTTATGAAATTGCCAACAAAATGCAATTTATATCTATATTTATATCAATGAATTCATAGTGGTTTCCTATACTTTTCGTAGAACGATCAGTATTAATTATTCATTGGTTCATTAAATGTGTGGTTTGAATGGACACAAACGGTACTCTGCAAAGAAAAATATAAAACAGAACTTTAAAAACTTCATTTAACCAGGCAGAATGAACGCCAGTTGCTGATATAAAAGTTCATCAAAATTTGTGACAAATCGGGTTTTTCGTGGATACATTTTTCATTTTTGAAGATAATCCCTCCAGAATGGAGTTTTAAATAAACATGTTTGTCTTAGAAAACCTCTCTTTGATAGCTCAAAATCTGTTTATATTAACTATCCCATAAGATTTGAGTCATACACATGACCTTACATATGTAACACGATGCATCACCGTTGACATACATAACTATTGAAATTTACATAAAGGTACATAAAAAGCATTTTCATTTCCAGAAAAACAAATGTTACCTTTACCTATCTGTATATATTGCTATGAATAAAGTTGATATAGAAACGGCGCTTTTACATTTGACAAGAAGCCCTTAAAATATATACTTAGTCACATAACAAGAACCAATTTGTTTGTTAAAAAAGCAGCTATGGAGGTCTCATATAAAATTCTTCCAAGCACTTTTCCTTTGTTAGTTACTTATCATTAGTTACCCTTTACGCAACAAAGTACACATATCACTTCAGTTACTTACGCAAATTCTAAAAATCCACAAATGCTTAGTATAAGTAGGGTTTGAAGACCTGCTGTTTTCAGTCTGAAGATAATACTTTCGTGATTTGAATCCATTAAATTGTCAGATTTTTTTTGATGCCTATGGATAAACAAAGTCGATATTCTTTGTTACAATATTTTAACTGACAGGTAAGCAATGGAATAGATAACTGACAAACGCTAAATGTTGAGAAATATTGATCTTCAGAACTTGTTAAAGGTACAAAAAGATATTCGTAAAATGTAGATATGTATCAATCTCCTGTGGAAGTACTCGTATCCTCTTATCGATAATTTTATTACCAATGTATCGTAGCATATTGGCACCAAACTTGCAACGCAATTCTACCCAGTATACCTTGGCAAAAAGAAGGAAATGAAAGTTGACACAATACCCTGAAGGATGGGACTGACATAAGCTAAATGGCTAATTTTTTCTGTAAGAAACAAATAACTTTAGAAGAGTGTTCTGTCTAATACAAATCCATTTGTTAACAGAAACAAAAGAGTAGGTTTTTCTATAGAACTCATACAACCTGACAAAACGTAATACATGTATGATTGAAGTCCGCATCTGCTACCTGCCCTGGTCTTTGTTTAATGTCAATCTACCATCGTACAAATGATGCTAATCGCACGCTATGCAAATGACACTGCGGGTTTCGAATATGCTTCGATAAACTCCATGCTCTATTATTTCTAGACTTCATTCCGGATGCATCTGCATTGGCAGTTGACGCTAGGGCAATAACAATTATCCTTTTAATTCTTTTCAGCATGTAATCTCTTAGTAAGACAATAAAATAAATGGGTCTCTTCTTTCTAATTTCAATTTAACTTTAGGTATATTTAAAAAAATTATATATCTTTATTTAAACGGGATAAAAGTGATGAGCAGTGAGAAAAAACAAAGACAAAATGTAAGTCTGTATTCTAATTAAGCACTGAAATTTTGTTGCTGTTTTAAACCCACCCATGTTTGACAAGCAGATGCATAGCACATTTCTCTTCTGGCTTAAGTTTACATACTAGTTTCTTTAAGGCCCTTTACTTATTTGTGCCATAACTATGTTAAATTTATATAATGAATAGAAGTAATTCATCAATCGTTCGAAGATTAAGTTTTGTACAAAGCAAAGGAACGTAACTTATTTCTACGCATACTTGTAAATAGTAAACTCATTTGTCGCAATGATTTTAAATTTCTGTATCTAGATTAATAATTACAATATATTTTCTAGCTTTTTTGCAACTGTCCAGTCATGTTTCCGAAAATCATATCAACGCCAACATGTGACTACCTTTGGCACGCATTTACACTCTGTCAAATGTCAAATACCTGAATTGTATGGAATGATTTTATCATTTGTGCTGATATAAAACGTGATTTTTACAGCAAGTCAGCGGTACCAGATAGTATGCATGTCCCGTGTAATTTAAGCCACTAACTGATTACAAATCAGTTAGAGAGACAAAATTACTTTTTGAATAAAATCGTTGTCGCACATTGGGTTTGCATAGCTGCATTCCATTACAAATGTTAAAAATAATGATGGTTTGGAAGTTGAAAATATTTTACAGCAAATAAGATGGTAGAAGACAACTCCAGAGTCACTATAATCAAGTTAATTTTTATATAGTTAATGCATTGCTAAAAACAAATTTACAAGATGTTTGTGAGTTTCTTTTCTTTAAAACCACTAAAGAATTCATATTAGCATTTTAAACTAATTGTTTACTTCAAGTGACTGTCTCCTTTAAAAGGATTTGCTGCTTCTGTTAAAAGTATTACCAACAGCTGAAGACTACCTAAAGGGGAAAACTATAATCAGGTCTAATAATAGATCAAAGTTAGAGTTTCCTCCCTTGAGATATAACTCTACTTCTTCTGTATCAGATCAAATATTTTAATCTGGAATCATGCTAGTTATATGACCATGTCTGTTCATCTTATTCATAGTAGCATTCATGTTTTACTTTGGTATATATATGTGTTATAATGTTAATTCTACTTTGCACTCCACTTTCAATCATCAGCAATATGTCATAGTCTGTTAAAATGGCAAGTTCGATACCTAATAACATTACAATTACATCATGACAATACCCAAGAGCACTGTAACATTGTGAACATTTAGTTTGTACATTTTGATACAAATATGCTTAAAACTAATGTCACCTAGCAACAAAGTGTCCATCATGACTAAAAGGTATCACGTGTGTGAAGGTTACACTATTCAATGATATCACATCATTAATATGTTTTGTACTGATCCCTTTGTTTGAATTGCTGCATGGTTAGTTAAAGGTCTCTATGCTGGTATAGCAATCTTATGAAATCTTTAAAAGGAATACAATGGATTCATGTGAGACAATGTCTTCCACAAACATTCAGGTCATGTCTCTATAGTGTTTCGGTGTTTGCGTTAACTTTTGGCCATTTAAATCTTTCCAACTGATCATTTGCCTGCCATGTCCCAACCAACATAACCGAATCAAAATAATCTGATGCAAGGCCACTTCATCAATATGCTTAGAGCTTAATCATTATTGACCTCTTAATGATGTAACCAATGTTACTAGCTGGATAAAAATCAATGATAAGTGTAGTTTTCCCTGGCTCATCCTATCCAATATTTTACGCACATTAACAAACATATACAATTCTCTTGTAAAAGTTCTCATAATATCCTATACATTTATCGGATCGTAATCAAATCAATCTGTCTAAATTATATTTTGATTGCATATTATTCTAAAACTTATTCCACGCCATAAAACAAATGTAGGGTTTTTATTTGTCACAATGATGCAATTATTGTGTTCCTAACCCATTCTTGCAAACCTATGTATGAGTTCCTCTGAGTACTGATTTCTACCGATATCTATTTATATGAAATGTTAAATATTGTACCCTGTCAACCTCTGTTGTGCACTTTTGCTCATTATATGTCCAACTTTGGTATGTAAGATATACAAAAATGTTCAGTAGCATCATCCATTTATCCTCTGTTTGATATAGACTTAGAAACTTTTTGATTCGTGATAAAAGTTTCAATACTAAATTTGTTCACCTTCATGACATGTCATTTCACATGTTTGATCAATTAAGTCTAGCTGAGCTCACTAAACACCGAAATAAAAAATATATATTTGTATGATCTTCTTCAAATATGGTTTAATGTAATTCAGAAATTCAAACAAATCAGTATTCATTAATATTTATATTAAATTAATATCTAAGTTATGTGCCATATACTGTTTAAATTTCTGTATTTATGTTCTAATATCTCTTAGTGTCATTATAGGGTTTTAGTGTCCAGTGGTACAAATGTTTCTAGTCAACTTGTTGCCCTTTGTGACTGTTGTCGTACTAGTTTATGTTATTAGGATTAACTATGTCTTATATTGTCCATTTTGTCTGCTGATGAGCTTTTCCAAATATGATTCATCATCATTTAAAAAATCAATACAAATCTTGATTATTACCACCATGAACGGCATTTGTTGGTGGCAAGTGGGGCGACCGCCCCAGGTCCCGCTCTTGAAGGGGCCCCGCGCTTCAGGCCAAATGTCGTCCTTATGAGTTTGTCAAGCTATATTCTCCGCCAAATCGCGAACGTTGATCTAGTCTAGACTTAATCAATGTTTGCAGTAGCATATCAATCGAGATACCGATACTCTGACCCCGCGCGGCCATGGTCGTCCCTAGGCTCCGCGTACTCCTAACGCCGCCTCTGATTACCACCCAAAAATATGTGTTCATTAACATTTCTAATAAAAGAATTTTTAATTTTCGTAATGATTTGTCTGTTTAAATTCCATCGTTTCCAAAATTTGCGTTGTTTTCTAGCTTACAAAAAATCTGTTCTAATTTTGTCACACATTTTCTGGGAATCTGCATATACAATATTTAAGTATGCATTGATATTCTTTTTAAACAATACATATTTAAATATAATTAATTTCTATTTTATGCAAATACATGTAATATGTCTCAACAACTATTGTTCACATAAGTGCTTTACATCAGTATAGGAGTTATCTACAAGGTGAACGTGAACGCATTCCACGAAATATACTGACCAGCATGCATAATCTATTAAGTACTGAGGAATGATATTAGAACCACAAAACCGCAAATTAGATACTGATGACCGGACAGTCAGAGAGATATATAGAAATTTATGTTAATCAAACAATTGTACTTGATAACCTTCTCCTTCATGTCCAGGTTTCTTCTTGAAATACCCACAAGATGACGATTTTCGAATGTGTTCAAGGATCGGATCATCAAAATGTTATAGATTGGAATGATTATAGCACCGAAAAGGCATAGGACATCGATTCCTTCCCCTGAAATTGGAAATTGAAAAATTCTACTTTTAAAATTAGAAATTCTCTACATTTGACACAAGGTAAAATCTCGTGTGCTGCTTACTTCAAACTTCATAATTGATTAGAATATTCATACTGCCAGGAAAACTTAATTGCATGGCTTGACCTAGCTTCAAATCTGATAAATCTGATAACAAAATTTATATTGAAGCAACCGGATTGAAAACAAGGCAGCAAATTATAAGGCAATATTTAAATTAAATCTGATTATAACCTCAGAACGAAGCCAAGTTGATCAAATGTTCATTATGGACTTCATTAAGTGTTAGAATGATAAGCAGTGCAGAGGCAACAATATTTACCCTTACAAAGTAATGTTAACAGAATTACAGGTAAGACTTTATACATGAAGATGCTGTACACATACCATATGACGTATTAGGTTAAATATAACATAATTCTCAGACAGTTACATGGAATAAGAGGACTAACATTGAAAACGTTACAAAAATAATTCATGGTTCCAGGGTCAGAATATAAAGCAATAAAGATGGATTTAATAGATCCCCTATTGTATCAACTGTTTAACGTGTACTTGATATACATATCTGAATGAAGAAGGGTGTTCATTTAGGCTATGAGATAAGTAGATAGCAAATTATCTGTTTGTATTTAAATAAAAAATCTTAACAAGAAATTGACTATGAAATACGCATAATTAATATTTTTGAAAAACACAACTTTACATAACTTGATTATAATTTCAGTTATAGCTCACAACAATCAAAAATCAGTTATTCACTGTAAACATTATGTCACCAACGTATCAAAATCATTTTAGTCCATTGTAAAAGTAACAAACAAAATAATTGCACACCGAGACAAAGATGGTCCATGTATATTTTTATAAAGATGTTAACTATCTCTTGATGGTATGTTTCACTTTTAGTCCGGGACTGAAGATTGTAATTTTAGATTGATGTTGTTTAGTTGAGGTTTGAGTTCTAGAATATGACAATAAATGCTTCATAAAAGAGAACATGTTAATATTTAGAGATAATATTCTGACTGGAGGAATGAGTCTTACGATGTATATCAAGTCGGAATGAATCGTGAAATAGGCTAGGTAAGGATGAATTGCGACTAACACTCTTAGTAGAGAAGTGGTTATATATATATATATATATATATATATATATATATATATATATATATATATATATATATATATATATATATATATATATGCACAATTATTGTTTCATATTTCCTATTACTGTTGTTATTTTAATACCAATCTACAGACGTATTTAATGTTCTCTTTAGAATTAACCTGAGCTGAATGATTTGGTTCGTCCATTCATTTGAATTAGAAGCTGCTCATGTGATGCTCTGGACTAAGCATTTGGAGATGATTCTGAATTCATTCAAGGAGATTTTGGGCAATGACACGATGATGCACTCCAGACTGTTCTTAGATTAGCACATTCTGGACCTTGAATTTGTTAAAAACACTTTTTATTCGGACTTGTTATAGAACTTTTGGGATCGTTTTAGATGTAATGTAATGATTTAGATGTAATTTGTAATATTGCAATTTCCTCCTGAAAGTTCAATTGTATAATTTAGAAAATTAAATTTGTGGTTACGGTTTACAAACTTTGTTTGTTGTTCTTCTTCTATTACTTTTCTTATGACTATAGAGTCGCACTATCATGGCAAAACCAATTTACCATGGCTTTATCACAAATATAATACGTACGAGAGTGCAATCAATGATTAAATATCTCACTAGCCGAAGGTTTTAGTAGTCTCCAGTTTACATTTTAAAGATTTCTTATCTTGTAGAACATAAGTTCATACTAAAGTAGCCTTTAGAAGAAACTGTACGCTGTTTTCCGGGGCATACAATATATAGAACAATAAAACAACAGTAAAGGAATAAAATAAAGGTTTTTCAATTATATAAAATGCAGTACGTCCGTTCATTTACCTATTTTGCAAAATCCAGTTTGAACTAAAGTAGCAATATCGAACAATTCAAACTGCGACCACGTAGCATTGGAGGCAACACGGCTTCGGCACTGTTCATATTTGGGATGTATGAGCATTTCAATGTTCTCTTTATCGACAGAATGTTGCTTAGATATATGAGAACTGGTTTCATATCGTATTGTTGTTCCCTGTAATGTTATCTCTTTAGAATACTGATAGATGCTAGACGCAGAAATCTCACTTTCTGATGATACATTAATTGGTACCGAGTAATCTTGTCTGGCGCAGCTATTTTTGTTGCATATTCCATTGAATCTTGCAGTTGGGAGCTGGGGTAAATGTCTGGGATATTTCGATGACATTCTCCTCTAGAATGCTTCCAAGTATGTATAGGACTGCAACTACTTATGATTTTTCAAAGGTTTTATTTCTAAACCATCCAAGCTTCAAGATGATCTGGAAATGCAAAGAAATAGCTATATTGAGCATTGTATCAACTTTGCCACTGAGCAGGCAGAAAGCATTTACAGTCGGGATAAACAAACAGATATAAATAACAATTCATACCTCCATATCTGACTTGTAATTCTATACAGAAGAACCCTAAAATAAAGCACTTGATTAGAACACCAATTTGGATTTAGACGCAGTTGGATCATGTTTATTTTTTGTCCCTTTTCCCCTGACATAGCTCAAAATATCAGCTAATATATCAAACAGATCAAAATGACTAAGCTTCAGAAGCTATTGCTTACAATTTGTAATTAACGTTCTTAAATATGAATACATGTTTTCATCAAGCACGTGATATCTTAGTCCTGAATATTTTATAAAATTGTCTAGGAAAACAATCATTGCCATACCCTAGAATATAACTGTATTTAGTCCCCCTCCCACCCCGACATACATTTTTGCTATATTATGGTTCGAACACGATGCAGGCGGTTGTTATAGGACACAACAGTTGCATTATAGCATGGTTTCCCCAAATAGTTATCTCCTGATGGAAACCAGACATTCCAGCAGAAACGTAAATAATACATGAATGGAAAAGTGGCAGACAACAAACGGAATGCATAGGTGGTGAAGGGTCAAGTCGAAACTCCCAAAGTGAGTGAGACTTTTCAAGAAGAAATTTGTTCGTAAATGGCCACAAACGTATTTGAAACCTATTGAAGAAGTTTTGAGAAGTTTGATTATTATAGGAAACATGTATTTTAAGTCACTTTATCTGGAAATTTATTTTGCAAATAATTATAATGTTCCTTAGCTCTTTTAGTTCTTTTTAACGAAAACTTGACCTGAGTAAAGTATTTTATCCAAAATGAAGAGCACTACATTTTCACATCATTGATACAGTTTTGACACAGAAAATAACCTAACACACAACAACAAGAAGAACTGCAATAATAATAATAATAATAATAATAATAACATGGTCAAAATGGTTGCGTTTCTCACAAATATGTTAACATTAATTTCCCATATTTTACAAAATTACTTAGAGAGCAGAGGAATCGGTAGCATATCCTACTATTTCGGGCAAATGCGTGCGAAAAATATCTATTTTCAACGTTTGGTTTCATTTTTCAAGGAAGAACTAATTGTAATCTTCATGATATCTGAAAATATACCACCAAATATCAACCTTTTGACATGTATTACTTTATATAAGTACTTTAGAAAATGCATTGATTATTTCCAAATATACTAAACTGCTTCGAGTCATAGACAGACCTGAGAAATTTGAAAAAGCTTTAGCATAATTATAACTTACGGAAGAAATAAAATGACATTCGAAGCAAAATGGTTCCTCTTTGTTGCTTGCAATTTCTGACAAATAATAGTTCCCTTATTTATTTACAAACTATAATAACGTCAACAAAATACTAACAGTAATTTACGGCATATTTAAAGTATTTGCCTACAATTGCCAAAGTGTTATTCTAATGTGTTAACTTGAATAGCTATTTTATAACATCCTGAAATTTTACTAATTTCTTTGTACCTAGTGATTTAATAATAATAATAATAATAATAATAATAATATAATAATAACAATAATAATAATAATAATAATAATAATAATAATAATAATGAAACCAATAGGAATATTAGCAAACAATTTTAGAAATGTATTCGCGTTGAACTGCTACACGACATAGACATGTCAGTTAATTCTGAAAATAAGCTCTGCCATATATAATGTAAAACTAATACAAATAATGATTTGCAATGCAGATATAGAGATAGGTAGCGTGTGCTACTTTGTTTAGGGGAATGTTTGATGAATAATATGCATTAATGTTTTTTAATAAAGACATAACAGTAACTTGTTTTATTTTCTTTTTGTTATATATACCCCAAATTTGGAGCCGTTTGTCATGCATTAACTTAAGAAGCTTTGTTATAACATACTTTTGTTTCCAACATTTAGCTCCATTTTATGTTACCAGTAAATGTGTTGGAAAGCGAAACATAATATAGAGCCGAGAAAATATTCCAAAGGGATGTTGCATTTTAATGTTGGACCAAAAGCTAATATACATCTCACCATTGAACGGATGAGATACAGACTGAATAGAATTCACAGGAATCCAAGTCCATTTCCTTTAAGCTGTTAGGTGTCAAGCCATCACTGATTTTGAAGAATAACACGATTTTGAAGATGACAACCATGACAGCCACGCTGGATGTTAAATGAGCACTAACTTTAGTTAGAACCCACTAGACATCATAATTGTTTTGGTGCAAACCCCAACGAACTATAAAATCGACCTTGAAGGAGCAACAAAAATAAGCGTTTTAACCCAGAAATCATGACTACATTATTGGAAGTCTGATCGGCACGATTCTGATTCTGTCCAAACAGACTTCATAGAAGTTTTCTACTGAAAGAATCATGTATTTCCCTATACCATTTTCATTTAGGATCACCTAGACATCAAAAGAAGTCACAGTGATATAGCCATCGGTTTAGGAGGCTTAGTGATAACAATAATTAAGGATGGCCACTGCTAGCAGATGGATGAATGATGGACAACCTTGCATAAGCTTGCATGATCTATGGCCAGTAGAGTAAATACAAGTAGAAAGCGGGACGCTAGAGGTTTGATATGGGCCAATGGCTCTCAACTTATTACAAATACTGTTGGTTTCTTCACATTAAATTTTTACAAATTTCTTTAAAAAGAGTAATTTGCGATTTGAATAATTTATATGTACGCCAAAATTTGTACCGTATTATTCATCATGTATCAAAATAGTAGTAAAATTCAGAAGAAAGAGGAGACAAAACTAGGGAATATATTCTCTTCTGTCGCCAGTATATGGCTTTTGCTTTTACATATGATGATATAAAAACATATTCTAACCATACTGTAGCAAGCCCAAACAAATTTGGAAAAGATTTTAGGTGCCTCATTTTGCACCAACAGCTTATTAGGGGCCCAATCGGACCTAATATCACTCACCTGACGTATAGTTAATTTAACAATCTTCCATTTAATAAAGATGTCTTATGAAGTAATGTATGAACACAGCTTATATGATCATCTCTTAAACGTCATATAATACTGATTTGGCCTTTATTACTATATCCTGATAAAAAATGTTCTATTACCAAAGTACAATTAATATGCATAGTCTGTTGCTCATAATGTAGTCCTCCATGGTGTTATGATAATAAACATATTCAACGATTTGTTTACGAAATTGCATAAAAATATAGTGTATATATCTACAGAAGTAAAATGTTTATCAAATTTGATTCAAGTTATCTCGTCAGCATGCGCAGATCCCACTTGTCAAAAATCGTGTCAATGACTATGATAATATAAACGTATTTAACAAAGTTTATCAAAAAACCAATTACAACAAGGTTGATCAAACTCTTATCAAAAGTTCAAACACAAGCTCAATCAATCATGTAATTTCACGCCAATAATTTCACTCATATTCTTACTTGATCAAACACTAAATGACGGAGGACAACTTATTAGGTTTCAGCGAAATATAATAAAAGTCACATCTTTTATAGTTGTTAAAATTCTAATACAACACTATCGCCAAGTATGCATAGGTGTCTCTAAAAATAATAAATGACGATATTAGCCTATTTACGAAGTCTGATTAACATCGGATCAAAAAACACAATCTCTGAAGTGACAAGAAGCTTAACCAATCATATGCATGAACACACCATTAGAATGCACATATCTTGCCCATACTAAACAATTAAATATCTTTGATATCGTAAGGCTACGCACCAAGTTCATTAAAACCATGATCCTTTACAGGGTCACTAAAGTGCTGACACGCTCAGAAAATCATATGCAAAGCACTTCAATTATGTGCCTCGATCTTGTTCATAATTATCCTCGTTTAAGATCTGGATGACTTGATCCTATTTACATATTTGATCAAACCTGGATCAATAATAAAGTCCATAAGGTGGTAACACGCTAAGCAAATTTCATACAATATCACCTCATTAATTTGCGTGAATCCACATTCATATCGCTCGAGTTATTTCTGGCTAAATAAAATTATGCCTCGGATGTATGTTGTTAACTACAGAAAAATCATGCATTCTCCTAGCCCGGTGATGTCAATACATTCACAACTTGTCAGTCAATCCTTATTTCATAAATAACCGAGATGGTCTGAACGGCAGCTAATGACAGCTATCGATATACATTCAAAGTATGATCTGTAGCTCTGAACTCTAAGTTGTGAATACATGGAACCCCTTTCATAATGGAAGTCTTGAGAGATCTGAGAATTATAAGTATATGTTAAAAGTAGATCAAATCAGATGTAAAATATGGCTTCCTAGTGGTAACAAACGACACTAATCAGTTGGAAGATCATCGGATTAATATTTGTGGATCCTTCTCAGTATCTTATAGATACTAAACCATATTCAAAGGTTGCTCAAACAGCAAGCAGAGATATAGCATCCAGTCGGAAAAGAAGCTCAGCCTATCAGATACAAAATCGTATTATTATGTGTCGATCTTGCTCATTATTGAAATTATATGCCATCTTTATGCTATAAAAGTAAGATCTAAGTTTGCTCAACTCGGAGTGGCCACTCAGTCAAGCATATGCAAGATTTACTCACAATATCTGTCGATCGCGCACATTATCAAACATATTCAAGACCTTGATTATATAATCCAACATTTTAAGTTTGATATTAAAAACCATAATCAGAGCTGTGGCAACAAGCTCACTTCATCCGTATGCTTCTTATTCAGTGCATCCACAACATTAAATATATCATCAATATTTCAAGTTTGACAAAATTTCTTCCGGAGTGGGTAGCAATCTCAGTCAGTCAGATGCAAAATTATCTCCATAATATGCATCGATGTTGCTCATTGTCGAAATTATTAAATAACTCGACGATATAAGCATATAGTCAAGTCTGATCGACGGCAAGATCACAAATATAGTCTCCAGTGTGGTATCCAACTCAGCCATTCCGATACATGATTACCTCATCTATATTCGTGGATCTTTTTCACAATCAAACTCATCAAAAAGTGACAATATAAGCCAATATTTAAAGTCCGAGCAAAAGTTGACCAAAACTATAGTTTCATGAGTTTAGCCAAACTGATGCAAGATCACCAGTTTATCAACTTTTCAGATCTTTACGTAGCTTTAGGTACTCACCCAATGTCATTTTAAACAGTCCTCGGCGACCCGGACATTTGACTTCTAAACCTTAAGTCTCTAGAAGCTTCCCGCAGCCTTGTTTGAGTTGTGGGCTAAATCTGATGATGATGCACGTACGCAAACAGGTAACTATTTCAATGTAGAAAGGATTTAGGAAGCTTGAACAGTGATGACGGAAATTTAGTCGCTATTATCTGGCTTTGTCCGACAGTCCTCACTGACAGTATAAAAAAAAGACAATTACCTTTCTCTTCTACCATTCTGTCTTTTCTGGATGTTTCCAATTTTAGATGTTTCCAATTTTTGCAGTAGTCAGTAGTTTAAATGAGTAAAATCAATTAAAAAAAGAAACAAATTAGAAGCTGGACGGCTTTAAGTACTTAAATAAATTGTATATGCAATTTTACTTACAAAACTGTAACTGTAAATCACATTAATATATGGAATTAGTTTAATGGTCACGTGGATATTCGTCTTAAAGGCAACCGAACTACTGGGGACAATAGTATCAAAATGGAGCTGAAATTCTGTATTTACACAAGTTAAACTTTTTAGCAGTTTTGTACTTTCCCGCAATCGACAATTTTCTTTTGATGTGCAAATGATAGAGATATGTCTCTAGTTTCTTCACCTTTTAAAGCACTAACCTTCTGTATTCGTATTTATCTATATCCTGAATTAACCTTCAATGTTTTTCTACATAGTTTAACCATTGTGTTCTATGGCCTTTCAAATTTTACATCTGCAAAATACACTTCGTATTTGTACAAATGTATAAAAACATGAAAATGTAAATACAACGTATTACTAAGGGATTCTTATTCAAAAGCCATATCTAAATACTAAATGGAAATAATCTAACAAATCTGCCCGAGATGCAGTCGGTTATTGTTCGGTTAATGTATTACGGGTAACCGTTTAACCTAAATCACAGCATCAAATCGGTACTCCAACGTACTGGCCATAGTCTGAATGTGATGTACGGATGTTGCAACTGTATCCTGCATTATGTAGCCCAGACTATCGACACGGATTTATTGGATACGAAATGATTAGAAGATACATATTCAGTCAAAGTACATTATAGTTCCTTTTCTGTAATTATGAATGACAAGCAAAATAATAGTTGATATAAAAATAGTGCATATAAAATCCAAAACAAGAAATATGGCTTACAAACTTGCTTATGCGATCACAAAGCTTTATGTATAATATCACTGCATCAATAATTTTAGAACATTTACGGAACTGACCACGACAATTTCGCAATATGACCATAATAATGCATTGTATGAGGCGATTTCACTGAGAGAACATTCGCTACTACGTAAAGAGGTTTTTAGTAGTACCAGAGATATGTTGAGTACTGCTGAATAATTATAAACTGAACTACAAGGACATGTGGGACACGGTTGTTAGGATAGCACGGCATTATCCGTTGTGAAATTTGGAAATTACAAACTTCCATTCTGCTAAGGTCTTACTTAAATCCATCACCGTCGTTCTAACTTGAAGCAGTTGGGATGTTAACCTTTTATCTCTATCAGTGTTTACCAGAGGGATGCAAGATTGAGAGTCAATAACTTTGTTACCATAACTTGGGGTCAAACTAAAGTGCTTGGGGTCTCTGAATGACAAATGAGGGTAAAGGTAAAGGTAGCACTGTATATGGAATATAACTGTACTTACATATATATATATATATATATATATATATATATATATATATATATATAGAGAGAGAGAGAGAGAGAGAGAGAGAGAGAGAGAGATAGATAGATAGATAAATGCACGTCATGTCATTGTCATTCTCATTCTCTTTATGTTTTTTATTTTACTCTAAGTAAATTATTAATTTCTCAAAGGACAAAATAAATATCGATGAATAAATGCAAATTAGCAGTAGATGTATCACGTATCAACTGCAATTTGTACAGCTTGATTTTTGTATTTATTTACATCCTATATCGAAGTATTGAGAATACTGACGCCATCATTGTGGTGATAAGTATGACAATAACCTTAGTCTGAAGATATAGCTATTCATGGTCCTTTCACTATTGTAATGACAATGCTAAAAATAACACAGGAAAAACTCATTTTTTCATTATTTATCATATACTGTTCACAGCTAATTCCATGTCCTCGATTTCGTTTCATATGACTATCAAAATATTACAATTTCTATCCAATGGAAAAATAAGCAATGTCGTACTAACAGCATGTTTTCTCCATTTCCTTTCCTTATTAACTGAATCTTAGCATTTTTTATACTTAGTTAGGCAAATTTACCTTTCTCCTTTGACTTATGTTTTGAATCTGAATCTCTGCACTCAAATCAAAATCAGTAAAAAAAACAAAGTCAAAAGATATAAAGCCCAAACAGTAAATGCAGTATACATGTTTCGTATGCCCACATTAAATTTTAAATCAAATGAAATAGTTAAAACACTATATCTAATATATTCTGCTTACGGGCAACCCAAGTTTTAAAACATTGAAAATTTCGAGGGTTGATGGTGATAAACATTTACTTGAGACAAGGTGGAAGAACTGACTTTTAGATATTACTATCCACTGTCATTTATAGTATTAAAGAGACAGCTCTAATAATCTTTATAATAGTATTGCAAACTTTCTCCCGTTTTATATGATACTAGCAAAGATATAGTAACATTTGAACACATTCTTGTGTTGAACAGAATGGACACTATACCACCTATATTTTCATAAATCAAATTACAAGTATTTTCTTACATTCAAACTCTTCAATTATTCTTCTAAGCCTTTGTGAAGAAACCACCCAAAATCAAAACTCTAATAACCAAAGAACATCTTTAAGAACTCTGAATTAAATTTATTTCCATGATTTTCCTAATCAACTTTGTTTGCTATGAGATATTGATGTTCCTGTGCCATATATGTTGTTATCATGGTTGATTTCCAATGGGTGGAAGTAAATTCACTGGAAGTGCATCAGAACGCACAACCTTATATAGGAACATTCCGACAAAGTACTGTTGGTTGTAAGCATGGACTGAACTGCATAAGAGAACGTATCAATGATATTTTATAGCATGTGTTAGTATACGACATCTCCTATAGTGTGGATCAATGTTTAGTTTGAAATGCTGAAGGAAGAACTTATGTGCATCAAAACCATTGACTACAGATACATTAAGTTATGGAAGTAGTGGCATTACTTCTTAGGTAAGATATACAGACTACAGTAAGCTACTTGAAAGCAATATAAAAAATACATTAAACAGGTGAAGCAGTTCATATGCAATAATTCATGCTAGCACATTATGCAAAAGTGACACATTTACTCAATAAAAGCTAGACACACTAATTAAACTTAGAATTATCTATAAAAATTGTATGGACATTAATGCAAATAGGATCCTCGATGTATTACAAATGCATATAAATAAGATATAGTATTCAATCAAATAAAGCCAAACACAATCCAATCAGAGGAAACTTTGGGAAAAACTGTAAGGTGGAATATAATCGATTGAAATATGGATTACAATTTTCAATGGGTAAAATATGTTTCAAAACATCATGTTTTCTGAAGAATAATTACTTCTACTTCTTTAGAAAAGGCATTTACATAAAATCAAGTAATGCAAATTTTCCTTTCGTCTGTAATTTCAGCATGTTCTCTTACATTACTGCTTTTCAAATTTGTAATATTTATTGTAGTCTGTGGTAAGCCCTTTGTTGTATTATAATAAAATGTTGACGAGGATATATTTACTCCAAGTACTGAAACGTTATGCGTACTGCTTTTATTGTTATAATGGCGAGTAACTCAAGGTGAAATTCTAACATTAGGTGAAGTTGAATATTTCTAAGAAACTGAACTGTAAACAAAAGTGCCATGGATAAGAGATTTTCACTTCTGGACACGTGTCAAAACCAGATTATTTACCGTGAACTGATATCAAAATAAACACAATCACATCATAATAATCAATTCAAAACAATAAATAAATTTTTCAAAATCAATGCCTTATGACGAGAGGAAAAAGTAGGTTAAAATACAACTGGGAATAACCTTGTTTCCAAATTTAGTGGCAAAATATTTACGGATCAGTATAAAATTAAAGCAAAATTAGAACAGGTCACATCCGCGGTACAGTTAAGTGAATACAAATCAAATACATAAGATCCACAATTCAATAAAAAACAAATAAAGTAAAAGGAAATATAGGCAAATGTTTCCCTTGGAAATAACTAGATGTTGGAGGATAATAGGTCGAACTTTGAATCACAGTGTTTAATGGCTACAATACTGCTGTAATTTATTTGCTATCTGATTAAAATAATGCATCGAGAGAAGGCAGTTAACTAAAATCAGCAACTGAGAAATTTGCTTTCTTATGTAATTTCAGTGTTTTCTCTTAGGTGAAATATTATTTCAGTTTCAGATATGATTGTTTGCAATATTTATAATAATCTCCGGCAAGGTATTCCAATATTTTATTCAATATAATAAAACATTGTAAAGGGTTTCTTTTTGCACATTGTACTACATCATTATCACTACTATTTTTAATATGATGCTCTTTTAAAATTACAATATAAATATGCTGACTCACCCATGATCTTGGACTCTTGTTCACATTTACCATCTCAGCAAAAGAAAAGAAAAGATGAGTGAATGGAAGATCTATTTGTTTCTTCAAAATATTTCTCATTTAACTAAAATGTTTATTTTCGTCAATATCAATTTAGCTCTTCCAGTACCATGTCCAGGAAACTACCAGGAACAAAAAAAAAACCTAAATGTTACTGAATCAATGCTGAAAACAAGGTTTAAAAAAACAAAAGCATAATTACTTTGTCTCTAGACTGACAAAATTCACTATGCAATTTGCTCCTAATTCTCAGGATAAATGTTGGTGCAAAAAAAAAGACAAATAATTTCAGTGATATTTGGAACCAACTTGATGATATCATACATTACAGTGAACACTGAAATCTTTTGAAATCTTCTGTTTACAATTTGAACTAAAAATGAATACAATCTTGTACACCAAGGTGAAGAGGCAGTTCATTATTAACTAATTACTGATTACAGGATTCATGTTCTGTTCACAGCTTCTGAGATATTAAATAGGGTATTTGTGTGACGAAACGTTCACTGTCATTAACATTTAAAACTAATTTAGTCAGAATTGATGATTACATCCATGTTAGTTAGACAGCAAACGAGGATAAGTTTCCATATATTTGTACTGTGAGATCCCAAGCAGGTTAAGGCCTAGTGTTCTGACATTGTTCCATTTACGTTAACAATGTGGAATCTGTTCGATATGTATGATTGTAACCAATCAATTCATTTTAATCATGTATCATTTATTGTATGCAATGGAATTAGCTGCCATTAAAGATGCATTTGTTTATATATAAAAATACAAATGAATTAACATATTCATGACAAGGACATAAACCTCTTGAAGGCTGTCATTGGAATATAGTCTTTCCCAAAAAATTAAATATTTAGCTGGTGGGTATGAATGTTTAAAATCAAACAATTGTTTACCCAATACATTACTTTAATCTAAGTATCTTGCCAACCGAACGCACATTCTTTCTAAAAATAGTTCTGAGGGATCACATGTATGCGCAGACTGTTTCATTGTCCGTAGTTTCTAATTTAATGTACAACATATCGAAAAGTCATATAACTTACGCTTACGCAAATGTGGGTGTAAAGGCTATTATGGTCTCAACTTTATTTAATGCTTTCATTTTGAGTGAATAATGACAATAATAACTTACATATTCGACTGCGTACCGGCTGCGGCTACATACTCCTTGCTTGTTATTGTTTAGTTTTGCCATACTGATCTAAACTGGTTCACTAATGTGTAGTATCCTTGCAAATAATATCAAGAAAAGCAGTGTAGTAGACAAAGACACAAAACTTTGTTTTTATATGAATAATATCCGTTCCTGTTTCTGCTTTATTATTCTAGTCAAGTAATCAAATCCGTCAAATATAGCAAAAACATGCGAGCAGAGATAATAATTTTCATCACATAATCATTCTATCTGTTCCTTGTCCTTCTGAAGTCAGGTTTTAATTTCTAGCGTTGATGCAAGCATTCAACCTACACAGAATATGTTTGGATTGGCAACGAGCATTCTCTCAAAAATAGAAAATGGGTCACAATTATTTTCCGTTTATGGTCTCTACAATTATTAGTCAGCACTTTATAGAGCATCTAAATCCTAATAAATCATATGCTCTTCTGATGTATAATCAAAGTGGACTCTTGGTAAAATTCTCGCATTAGGTTAACTGCCGTATATTTGAGATACGGAATTATAAACAAATATTGATATGGGTCACATACGACACATCTGGTTTCACATCAATACAAGATTACGCACTGTCTCCAAAATAAACACAAATAATCAGACCATAATACTCTGAACCTAAAAAATAAACAATTGTCTAGATTGTCTAAAACAAAGACAAAAGGATCGCCGCTCAAACAAGAGAGATAAAATAATCTGAAGAGAAAAAGACTGGGTTTGACTTTCCAGCGGAATTTGTGGACATTTTATTTTTAATGTTTGCGTATAATTCGTACACCATTCCGTTTGTTTGAACCTCGAACCAAAAAGCATCAAGAATATAAAGAAAGCAACAAGCGTAGTCATTTCATTAAGCAAGTTTCATTTTCTAACCCAATTGTTGACAACGACAGCCAAACACTGTCAACTTGGCGTTTCGAATCAAACTTGATTTTCTTTAGTTACACGGTCTCCATATTTGGATGGGAGAGTATCTTTTCAAGCAACATATGTGATATTGCTGATGTGTTTCTCTTCTGCAATCTTGTTTAATATGCATTAAACATATTAAAACTAGATTTTGCAAATGTTGTACGCAGATGACATATTCTTTACTTCAATGCATTGTTCTAGAATATGAAACAGTGTGCAGTCTGCTTGTTTACATCGAGAGTTTCCGTTTCCTTTGAAATGCCAATATGTTAACATCTTTAGGGGTCACTTGGTGAAAGTCAGAATAGAAAGTATAAATTGATGAATAAAATGTTATGTATTTCCCCAGTATTAAAAAATTCATATGGGCTTTTTGACACCTGTATAGCAAATATTTTAGCAGACGATCCTGAAAGTAAATATGTGGCATTGATATAGTCAATAGATATTTTAAAAGCCCTTTGATACTGTAATTTGAGAAGTGCTATGCAGAGAAAAACTGTAGTTTTTATTTCATCCACAATAAAACCAAAATAAAATGTAAGCATATGACTCAGTAGTCAGCGTTGAGATAGTTGCAACATTAAACAAATCAGTTTGCAATATTTTGGAAAACTTGGAGAGAAATGATATGTTATTGACGTTAAAAAAGAAAGAAAGAAATATGTAAGAACGGAAAAGTTCCTCTACGAAAAGAATTATCACATGCGTTACCTATTTGTAAAAATTATCCATCAAAGAAAGTTTTGAATTATAAATGAAAGTCTATATATCGTCTCTGTTGAATGTTTTTAACTGGAGTATTTTTTCTAATAATTTGGTACCCTTACATAATTCAAACGTAGCTTTCTAAATGAAGAAACGAAGGATTTTATACGGTATTATCATGTGTTATGGGAATAAGGACCATAACAGAATATTACAAAAGCAATAAGAAATCTTAGAACTTTGAAACAGCATAGAAATGATTATCTTTCGAATGAATCTTCCAAAAACAGAGTGTGGGATAACTTAACTTGAAAAATAATATATATATATATATATATATATATATATATATATATATATATATATATATATATATATATATATGCACTGATCCAAGTACCGCTCAAAGAGAAATGTTTCCAAAGTATATGTAGCTTAGTTATCTTGCCAAAATGATGCCTGTTTAAATGACGCAAGAAATAGACCGGTTTTCTGATGGCTGTCAATAAATATATATAAAGACTTTTGTTTCTATTTTTATAAAATATTGTATCGTGTCGTCTTTGCTGATTGTTTTATTGAATACGGTGGTATACAATCTATAATAGTGTTAGATGCTTTAAAATTCTGTCAACCATTGGCATATATTGGAAATATTGTATTGTGGTACTCGTGCCTAACAGGCTATTCAACCGATGCGTGCGAATCATGTTTTAGACTGGGGTGCAAAAACAATAATCTAGTATCATGTTTGCATGTAATTTAGATGGTGGACTACTTCAAGAGTCCAGAAATTTATTCGAATACTTTATAATATGTTTCTTTCTTTGCTGTTTGTTTAGTAAACTGCAAACATATAGGTAAATCGATATAAATAAGTGTTCGGATATGATTCTGTTGTGAGTATGTATAAATCATTACAAAACGTCTAGCTTTTATTATTGCGGATGTTGTTAAAGAGATGAATCGCTGGTGCATATATTGGTAAAATACGGACACTTGATCAAGTTGCCACAACTAAATCTAACACATCTGTTTAATAAGAAAATATTTGTCCATTTATCCTGTTAAAGTCAATTATTTAAACAACTCTCTTTCCCTATGACACACACACAGACAGATATATATATATATATATATATATATATATATATATATATATATATATATATATATATATATATATATATATATATATATATATACATTAATGTATTACATATAAGTCAAACAAATATGTGTATGTGACTTTCTTTGCCCTTCTATTTATGCATTATAACCCTTCCTTTTCTTCTCATCTGCATTTTACTAAATGCTCTATCCTGTTTCATTACTTTAGTTGTTGGCATATGTTATTAAGGTGCAACCAAAGATAAAAGGAAAACAAAAGTTCTTTATTGCGAGTTCCTTAAAACAAGGCATATTGTATTACACGTATTGTTTTAACCCAGTTTGTAACACTATGGGGTAAGCTCAAACTTCCAAAGGTGAGGTTCAATTATCATGCCATCTGGGCAGGTAACGTTTCGAACGTTGATTGTTGATTGCGAACTAAAATATCAGCGAGTGCCTATCAAACTGAGGGTACAACATCTGTTATAATCCAGACTAGGCCACAAAATACACTTTAAAATGCAGATTCATACAAAATAAATTACCTTAGGGTAATAGTGTGTTTGGGCTAAGACTCAGACCATGATCCATTAACTTACTTCGTTCTGTTTAACTGTATGGCTAGTTCGAGATAAGGTTACTTGATCTGACTGGTGTGTTGCGACATATCGCATTAGAGAATAGGAGGAACCTCAGATGTATCGTTTAATTGATTGGCAGAAAGGTGGAAACCTATAAAACAATCTTATTATGGGAGATAGTCGTACATATTCAAACGTTCGCACACATCTTTAATTCAATGGTTATCAAATTTAGCCATGCAAAACAATAGAACATGGATTAAATTTGTGTTACAATAATTTGCCAGCATCAGTAGATCTTACGTTACATAATCACTGATCATTTGATTCTGGTGATTGCTGTGCTACTCGATTAGAGTACTGTTAGTTCGGGTCCGATTTTAACGTATACTATTCTTCGTGGCAGCGAAGCAGTATCTAGTATATTAAACCACAAAAATGTACAATATATTATACCGTGCTTTTAACACTATTGATAAGAACCATTATTCTGTAAATAATACATATTAAGATCTGATAACATTCACTATCAATATGTATATTTTGCTCTCTTCTATTAATTGGGAGCTTGTTTTTACATTTCGATATTTTCAAGTCACTGTTGAAATATTGATACTGACCAGAAAATAATTCAGATTTAGAAGTTTGGTTTCTGCAGGATTCTTATGAACGTTCCCAAATTGTCAATAATAATAATAATAATAATAATAATAATAATATATTAGTAATTTACAAATAAACTATCGAGCAAATTTAATGTTATCAAGCATGATGTTCTTTATTCTGGAATACGAAACTTTTCTTAAACTCTCAAAAGCAGTCTTTGCATGAACATACATATTTATGTTATAAAATAATATATTTAAGTACCCGTTACTCATTGAAAATGATTGGTTTGCCAAGCTACAAGAAGAAGAAAGCATATGTAATATTTTCAGGCAAGTTTTGTACAGGATTAAATTATTGTTCTTTAATTGTTTGTGATATATATTTCCATACGTAGACAACTGCTGTTGTGAATGCAGAAGTCAATTTTAGTTGTTTAATTTACTTTTTATCTCGTCCTACTTTTAATGTCATTTAGATATTTTACCGATAGCTTAGGTTGGAAGATTAACGCATGATGCATCTATTAGGGGAAATTTATTTCCAGCAATGTTAATGAATGTATGAGAGCTACGTTGTTTGCCCTGTACATATATGTCTGACCTGTCAATTGTTCATTGACTACCTCATTACCGAGTTGAAAGTAATATAGTTATATTTCCTGCATTGTTGTTTTATGTTTGAATAATCTTTATCACTTCCATGCCTGCAAAATACTTTATGTTGCCCATTTTTGCGCTGCAATTGATAAATATCATTCATGTATATTGGATGTCTTTTCATTCAAAAGTTTAATTGCACTTTATAAAAAATGAAAGGACATAATATTATTTGTAATATAAAACTTTGCAAACGCGAATCGATATAACTGCTACGAGGATAAAATATCTGACATTGAGAGTCCAAAAGAATGTCACTATGTCAGTAATTTGGGATGATATAAGGATGTTAAAGGTTTAAACCAACGTAAAAACCAATGACCCCACAATAGTCACGACAACAATTATTAACGTTAGTGTACTGTTCTGATTGAATAGTAATTCTAGGTCCAATAAGATGTTTATAGATATTTATAATTAAGTGGTGCTCAACAATGTATGGATAAAACTCAATTATTTGTGAAGTCTGAAATTTGATGGGTTGTAAAACCACGAAAGATGATCTTGAAAACATTGGAGGACATAATTTAATCAAAGTCGGGTTAAGACGAACCTCATGAGACTAACTCATATATGTATCGAAGCACAAAAGTAATATAAATATGTGTATCCTAGCGAGCTACTTAAATACGTGACTAGTTAATGCTAATACCTATGCTACACTACAGGATTGAACTCTACTTACAGTGATTGTACATCACTAAAATAAAAATACGAAAATTCTTCACTCAGTAGTTCAGGATTTTGTTTTTGGAATCCATCTCGTGTACGGTTAGATCATCATTTAGAAGATCCAGCCTAAGGTATATTAGGTACTCAGTAGATAAAGTTCATATTAATCAGTTTTATTTGTAAATTGTGAGCACAGTCCAAGTCTAGGAGAAATTCGCTTTAAAAACTTTTTAAAAATCCGTAGGTTCAGCTGTTTCTGGAAGACCCTGCTGAATTTGTTTCGTACAACCAGTACTTCCAGCTATTGCCGTGTGTTACTGTAAAATTTATTAAACTTAACGTAGTCTTCTTCTGTATTTGTGTGTGTGTGTGTGTGTGTGTGCGCGCATGTGTTTGTATGAGTGCGCGCACAAGGAGAGAGAAAGCATTTCTTGATGGTAGTATTGCAACTGTGAGCAAGCGAAATCGCTACGTTTTCAGTCGCAAATTAAACGACAAAGTGTTGTCATAAAATACATCGGGTACCTAGTGTCCATCACTGGTGATTAAGTTACATATTTATCCCTTGATACCTAAGTAGTATCGTTCAGTAGACAATGCCTTCATCACCCTGTTTGACAACTAATCTCAAGAAAAAAATTGCTATCGTGTTACTATGCGTATTGACGTTTAGCATATATGACTGATAAGACATAAGGTATAAAAGAAATATTTTCCTTTTCTTGTTTATATATTTTGATGTAGCAAGATGACATAGTACATTGTTTTCCATTGTACCTAGTTTATATTGGTCTGTATAAATACAAAATCGGCTTTAATGTGTATAGAGACCAACTAACTCCTTATTTAGTACTTTTAGAATTCAGTCACATTTGAGTTATACTTCAGAATTTTTTTAAACTTGATTGACCTTTTTACTAAACTTTTATCAAATTAGTTCCTAGACGCTATACATATGTGAATAACTTGATACGGACATGCTTCAATCAAACAAGACATCACTTGTTTTACTATATTATTTGAAGCAGTTTCTCAAGAAAAAATGGAATTATTATTCATGACATTGCATCAGTTTAAAAAGCATTTGACATAAGGTATTGATTACTAAAGAAGACGGTTAACTAAATAGCTAATACGTGTATTACGACAAGTAATTAATGTCGATGACATCCAATATATAAAAATCAAGTCAATATGTTGACAGAAGAGAACAAATTTCGCACATTCTGAATTATCACATTGACACAAAGAATTAAATGATCAAATTGATATCAATAGTCTAATGACCATAATTGCGGAAATCGGCAACGTCATTGCTCGAAATGCTGATCCCCTAGTGACATACTAATTCCTTTTTAGTAGCACCATGTAATGAGTGAATTTGAGAAAGTATGCTATGTCTCAAAGATGAAACTCAAAAAGTTGTCTAAATTGAACTAAGTTAACAAAGTGCTACCACAGTTAACTAAATAATGTGCTTTACATAGTGAAACATCAACTATGTCCAATTATAAATGACCACAAGCATTGACCCTATATATACAAATTAACAATGAAATTTCCTCTAAGACGCCAACCCAATGTGATTTAGAAAATTATGGTAGATTGTAAGATAATATACCTAAGAATATTAAGAGTGGAACATTAAGTTTTCAAGATGGGAAGGAAATGCTTCTAATCAGTGCATACTACAATACACGACTCGAGTGGAAGCTACGAGTCTGCCCGTCAAAATAAATATACTGTGCACTTAGAGTATCGGAATGAGGTTCAGGCTGGTGCTTCCCATTAGCTTGACTGGTCCTTTAATCGTAATATTTTACAATGCAAAGTGACGCCTGTTAAATGAAAAGAAACAAGTCGTACTCATGCACATTTAATACTCACTGTTAACATGATATGTTCAGAGGAATATCGGTATTGTTAATTCCAGAAACATTTCTTAACAAACAAGAAAGTTTCAGCACCATCGATGTGAAAATGTTTTTCTTGTTGCGAAGAACCAATAAGGAAAAGGGATGTACCATTTCCTTCAGCTGGGAAAGCAGAATAACTTTGAAGTTGGCTGGAAGAATCGATATATACCAATCAGAAAGAATTGTCCACTTTTCTAACATCTGCCACTCAAACGAATTGTTGATACACTGCAATTAGAAGGTCATTTGCTTGGGAAAAGGAAAACTGATATACCAGTCTAAAGAAAGTAAGTAACAGGAAATTACATACAAGTTGAATTTAGGGTACTTCTAAACAAGGAACACGTAACGAACACTGTCAAACATATTCTCCGCTTATTTTTAAGCTGGCACATATGAGAAGTGACCCTTGCATTATGCTTATGTATGATATCTCTGAAGTGAATCTGATCATAATGCCCCTCTTTACCATGAAGAATAGGTGACGTTAGGCTACTTAACTTCCCAACTGCTGAGCATTTATTTCCTCCATTAGTGGTGTCCTATAGCATGTTTAAGGCGCACCAGGCGTATTCTACATCTCCGAATCCTGGTTAAAATAATTGAAACGCAAAACACGGAAGCAACTCAACTGAAGTGTCGAACTGAACACAAACCACGCATGCAACAATCTATGTCGATATAATATGAGCAAAAAGAGATCTTATATGCAAGTCCTAAACATGTACTGAGACATACGTATTTTCATTTGTCTGACCAGATTAGACATTAAGACATGTCAGTACCTCAAAATCCCAAAAACATTTTAGTAAAATGATTTTTAAGCCAACCATGTATAAGTTATTTAAGTTGGCAAAACATCCTAGATCAGAATACCATCTGACAATTATTATTAAGTACAAAACAAGCAAGTTTGAATTGTCACCAGTCTTGATCCGAAAACAAAATTGAATAATCCGATAGAAGTAGTATAACATATAATATAATAATAATGAGAGATGTGTGTATTTTGTTGTAATTGATCGTGTCCTCCTAATTCAACAGTTCAAAATGTTCCATTCATTTCAAAATATATTTGTCTTGCTCTTACTGTCTTCGTATATCACGGACTTGATAATTCATCTCAAGCCTTCATTATTCCAATTATAAATATGGCCATTGTTGCGTGTTGTTGTGTTTTGTTTTAATTTGCATGTTTGTTGTTGGGATAGAAATAATCTCCATATTCATTTTTGAAAACCACTGCCTCAGATATATTATTACCTAAATCCATCACGATCCTAACGCTTTCTAAACGTCGTCAAAGTGAGAATATCTGTATAAATAAAGCCATGCGTTGCTGGATTGTGCAAAGTAAGAGTTCTTGAAATTTAGCATCGGAGCAGACTTTTGTTCTGAATAAAATGTTAAATGTTATAAAATTGTAGTCATTCACATCAGGATTCTGACGTTATACATCTTTTTATGCAATTGTATATTTATTAGCATATTAATTGCAGGCGACATGTCTAAAAATTTCATCATTTGTTTCTGTCGACACAATCTGAAAATAAATAAAATACACAACCTACAATCTGCCGATTAAACGTAAAGTAAAAATGCTAACATCAAACTCACTAGGACTTTATTGACAATGTTATGACGTTCATGATATCAGAGATCCATATCTTTAAGGACTGGAGAACATAATACAATTTTTAAAGAGCACTAATCAAATACATGAATTGATTATTTCTACTCGATATTATTCACAATTGCCAGTAACAACACTAAAGAAACACATCTGCGAAAACCATATAAGATACAATCAGGAGCAAGTGAATTTGCCACCAGTTTTGCACATTGTGGCTTTATATTCATCAAAGGAAGGGAAGGCAATCCACTGTGATGTATATGAGAAAAGACGTAAAGTCTAGCTCGAATTTGTAGTTAAACGTTATACAAGAATCAGCTTTAACACATTTTTGCATATGGTTCTTACTCAGCTGACTGGGCACGGTCTTATAAACCTGACTGCTTTTCTTGACACCTAAAACTGTAAGATATTTGTCAGAGTAATTTTATGCAATATTATTATCACGTACTTTGAATCGGTATGTCACGAAGCGGATAAGCACAATTCAGTTTTGATTCGAGGTTTCTGCTTTTCACAAACATGGGTAAAGAATAACTGCTAAAAAAAATCGATGTAGCCTATTAACTGGGCGATACATACGAAGTGTGTGCCTCCAAAGTCGATCCAAGTACATGAGATGCGAAGAAACAGAGAGATTTCGATAAAAAGTTCCTAATAAATTATCAGCAAAGATCTTACAGAAATGTTTGGAAGGTTTACTTCACGTTGATACAAGTTTAGATTGGCGTGGCTGAACGCGATGAGAAAACGTACAGATTTCGAAACGCGAGCTGGTCACGTTGTGATAAAATTGGTAGATGAGGTCGTGTCGATAGTTTCCTTTTTAACAGAATCACGTGCCTCTGACTAGAATACTAGGCATCAGACTCGCCTCAGCTACAGCTAACATAATCCATTTTTCTGCAACGTTAATGCAAAGTTATATCTGGCTTCATGTGGAAATAACATTGAGTAACTTTGTTAAAGCACTGCATATGCACATAATCTTAATAATTCTCCAAGGAAATTAAACAAAATCTATAAATAACACGCATAGACAACTTATATACCAGTTACGCAGCAAATGTTGTTATTTATTCTTTAATAATATATGCTATGCTTTTACAAAGCTTAACCGATATTGTGTTAAATACACAAATTATGAGGGGTGTTAATTCGTAAAGAAGAAAAAAATTCAAGTTGCACCTTGTCTCGGGAAATATTTTATTTGCTGATTTGCATATTTACACACACACAAGGAATGGTCTTAGCCTTATCAAATATTACGAAGCTACCAGCCGACATTTTCGCCATTTTTGTACCGAAAGGACCAGACGATGGTAATTTAAGATCTTGTTTAGACACAGAATAACTCAACTGTGTTAGTAACCTTATTTATAGTTTGGAACCAAATGCACTATACACGTGTCTAACAAGATAGTAAGCACTAAGCTATTTTGCCACTACAAATATGTATTGTAGCTGATCATATTTGTAGATTCAATAATTCGCTGTAGATTTTTCATTTTATAAAATGTGGTTTCTACGTTAACGTATTCGGTTAATACACTGTCTATTCTAGGATATGTGATTGCAGGAATCGTGCTTGGTTCTGGTACAAAGAAAATATTATTAGCTATGCTCCAAGTTGCTAAGGAATAGGGCTAACAAAATAGTTCTAACGGACACAAGACAGACATCAGACCCAAAAAAAATCCGTTGCACAACTCTATCGAGTTAAAGGTTCTGAATGGAATTCAAGCTTGCCCCATAAAATAATCAGTTTTGATGATCATCTTTGATTATAATGTCATGCCTTCGTTAACAAAGAACGTCTAACCCTTAGGATGTTTACAACGTACCCAATACACCCACTATTTCAGTTACCCAATCCAAACACAACTAAATATTTATGTCAAGCCGATACGTAATTAAGCATATACATATTAGTAAGCTAGAATGTGTCTATACAAATCATATTGCAAATGACAATCATTTTCAGCGATCTCGATCCCGAAAGGGATCTTGCATTTTAGTGACTAAAATAACTGCACAGAACTTTGACAACGAACATGTAAAGCTTATACAATTATTGTTTCTTATTCATCTCCCCACATAAAATGTAAAGTTGCATCTTTTTATGGTTAATATATCTTCAACTGCTAAATTAGATTTTAGGAAGGAAGCCCATTTTAAAGTGAAGTATTACATAGCTGTATTTACTCTGTCTATATCGTGTGATTACTGCTGATTTGAATTGAATTTTGATTTGATTAGCTAATTTAAATACATATACTCTGAAAATGTTAATGACGTTAATTCATCTTGAGCAGGGGGAATAGTACGGTACATCTTGGTGGACAAGGTCAATGGCAGATATATAATGTTTTCAGCGAAACAATGCTATCAAATATCATCAGTAAGTCTTTTGTGTGTGTGTGTGTGTGTGTGTGATTAGGATTTGTAACGTATATTTCAACAAATTTTCAGTAATATCGCTACGATTTCTGCAGTGTGGCAGTTTATAGTGATGTCTAGCGCTGTGGCATTATGTCGCAGACGTATAGCGTATGTCCCAACCAGCCACATTATCCTGACACCAGGCCGACCAGTCCTAACACTAACCTCTTAATGCTGAGCGCCAAGCAAGGCAGCTGATAGTACCATTTTTGTATGTCTTTTCTATTTACGTCAATAACAGCAAAATAAAGTCACATGGTGTTTCAGTGTCGAATGCAAAACTTGATCACTGTATTGGGGTTACAACTCTAAACCTGCTCGACACGATTGTCATTACTAGATTAATATCTATGTACAATTATTAGAATCTTCATTCGATGATTGTGTTTTCATAAATATATTTTAATAAAACAATGGAATCTAAGAAAATATAAATACCGTTAATAATCTGGTAAACATTTTTAAAAAACAACAACTCATTAATCCTTGGCATATTCGTAATTTCCAAACGGCCATACAAGCCTTATATTTCTTGTTTGTGTAAAATTCCAAATTATAGTCTTCAAACACGTATAAAACAGGACTTCAGCCAGAAGAAGTTTGTTACAGCAATTAATAACTTAGCGACCGTTGTGGTTTGCATCAGTTAAGCACCATACTGTTAATTTATTTCAGAAGAATGCTGTTGTTTAGTATCCAGTCTCCATCAGAAATAATCATTATGACGCATGCATGTCGCTAGCATGTCCTCGACAAATTACTTCTAGCGCATCCCGAGGGAAATCCTATATGCATACTAATGCGTATTCTTCTTACTTATTCTAATGAAAGGCCAAACTATCAATTTGAGATAGAGTAGTCTGTAGTTAATCAGTTAATCAGCACATGCCAGAACTAGATTGTGGAGAATTTGACAAAGCTTTCTTGTGTTTAATGTTGTATAGAATTTTCTCTACTATACCTATTATACAATAAAACTTCATCTACTGTGTGCTTGTTTTAAATCTACCTATAGACGACTCTAAAATATGTACATACACCTGCAGCGCAATAATAGCGATAAATAAAACAATATAGAGAAGGAAATAATTAATATTATAACAGAGTTTTCCTATCGTGTATGACCTACTGTTTAATATTGCTCTGTAAACAGCGGTTTACATATAACGATTATCGGTTATTCAACGTTTATTCTACCTGTATTCATTGATCGTTTACCGTTCATTTTCCATTGACTTGCTAATAGAAGAGATAAGTGCATACGTTTAGACTTGTGCAAACTGGTGTACCGGACCCCGTTAGTCAACTAGCTTTGTTTTGGGTAGGCAAAGCCTTAACATGGTATATATATATATATATATATATATATATATATATATATATATATATATATATATATATATATATATATATATATGGCCAATGTTTTAAGTATTGCAAATCAATGGATAATTGTCAAAACTAAGATCATTATACATATTTTTCTAGCTTTTCTAAGGCCCTTAGGTTCAGAGCGTGTGGTCAACACCACGACATCAACACATGTTCCTTCAATGATGTGCAAAGAAAGTTTCGTCAAAAATATTACATAACCATTATACACTTGGAAGGTTAGTTTGTGTCAAATACACTTCGTTTTTACATTAATGATATTTATTAGTATATTTATCTATTTATTTATTTATTTATTTATTTAGTTTTTTCATCTCCCTATTATAATCACATAGTATTGATAGTTACTGTAATATTTTAAGGAAGCTCTAATGCATCAATTTTCAAATTCCTGCTTTGCTTTGCTTTCTTTTTTCTTTCTCCTTTTTTTTTTTTTTTGTTTTTTTTTTACTAAACCAAACATTTCAGAAAATATTGAAATTAAGCTTGTGTTCAATATCTAATTTTGACGTGAGCATCAACACACCAATATGTAATGCAACCTCCCGACTTGAAGTATGAAGAGTGCCACAAAATGTACTATATGCTCATTTCGTACCAGTTTCTCGACTAACTAAACCTTGACCTTGGTGCTATAAGTCTGCCAGCTGCGCGATAAGGTGTCGAGCTAGATGAATTTTATGAAAATATACTAAATGGTGTCCTTTGTTTCTGACCTTATCTTTGGTGGCAGAGGGTATGACTATGGATACATCAGACATTGTGACGTCCAGATATGCAGCAAATTAAACTTGCATGACAATACCTTGACTGATTAATGTGTCATACCTGCAAAAGGAAAGAGATCATTGATTTATATATTCCATGGCTGTGATATTGACCTTGACACTATGACATCTCTAATTATGATATATAACTGATTCAAGTTTCATTAAACTATCTTCAGCAGCTTAAACGTTATCCTCCAGAAAATGCACAAAATTAAAACATTACATTTTCCCTAACTTCCTGTGAATTTAACCTGCATATGGCTTGTGACACACCGCTTGTTTCCTGAAATCTCTTTAGCTGTCACAAAGTTATGAGATGTATAAGCTAACGTTAGCAGAAGGATATAGTGTTGACATAATTTACCAACATTTAAGATGTGCGTAAAAATGCATCACCAGTCATATTATATTTAACATTTCACTAGAATTTTCTTGCTTGAAATTGCCCTCGATAAACGATATTAAACTGTATATGCAACACACTCTGTGTATTATATTACATTCATTCTTCCTAATATCTGAAACAGCGTCAGAGCTAAAGCCAAGAAATATAATTTGAATTCCTTGTGAAAATGGTATATGAAAAACTGTCTGAGTTCATCGATATGACTATGTTTAGTTTGATGTCTCTGTTCAAGACTTGGCAAGAAATATATAACTATTATCATATATCTAGATGGCTCGGGTATGGCCTAATTCAGGGGCAAATATTTCAAGACTGTAAATAAGCATTTCTTTTTCAGGTCTTGTCAGAGTGCATATGGCTATATTATGTATGATTGTTGTTATGTGTATGCTTGATTATATTTACCGATGGTTTCTCAGATTGATAGAGAGAGAAATACAGGTATCTTTAGGGTCTCCAGTAACTACGGCGATGAGGGTTTTGTTACTTCGATGTGGAGACGAGAGGTATTGGGTTCGAAATGCAAGAGGAGGTCAGAGCCATGTATTGTAAGGCATTTTTTTTATCAAGATCAAACAATATTCAGGATACAGAATTGCACATAAGGAATTGTACTTTATCCAAAGGTTACCAACGTCATAGAGTCCCAAAATCTTCTTTTTTTCGAGCTTGATGTAAATTAAATATCAAATGAACTAAAGACAGACAGACAAAATATACTAACAATATAGTGAGAATTAACTATTTCTAACTAATACCTTAATCATTTTGTAGCAAGGAAAATTTATTAAATTCTGGACATTAAATACCGAACTAGCATCTTTTTAGCTTTGAATGTGTTACTAAATCACTTACTATTGAACATGATGTGTGTAACATCATCTTAACAAAAAACTTCAAACTACATTTTCAATACATATAATTCATACGAAATTCAAACATTAACGTTAATATATTAATATATATATATCAAACAATTCGTATAAAACATTTACAATTCATATTATTATAGAATAAAAAAATTTTATAACAAAAGAATACAGCATGTTACCAGAGAGAACTAAATTACTTTCCATAATGTTTTTTTATTTAAAAAATATGATTAAACGCATCGAGATCTAATAAAGTTTTTAAACCATAATGCAGTATGTTATTCTTATCTGTAAGAGGAAGTCATAGTCATGTAGCAAAATGTTTAGTCTAGCTTACAGGGTTGCCTATTTATTCATTATCTGAGCGAACATCTGTGTTCCGTAAAGGACACAGTTTGTTACATTCACCATAATTCTCACAACGGTTTAGTTAATTCGATAAACATCACGCCTCTGACTCCCGACCTTCCTAAACTTTTGCGAGCAAAGCAGCTAAATTAGAGTTTAACAGTAACAGGGTTCTGAACAAAACAATATTAAAGACATTGGAAATAGTTTTTAGCTGTGTGGATATCTTGCACAGCAGTAATGCACCCTAATTCAAGGTCAAATGGATGAGTAAATATGTGTATTGCAATGAGCTTTAAATACGCATTTACAAGTTTTAAAGGCAATCTTAATAATGAACATTTTGATAGGTTTGACGTAATTTCAAATTAGGTAACTAAGACGGGTGGATTGTGCTGTGAAATAAATCAGTTCGCTCGTGTGATGTATTAAGTCACGTAGTAGTGCGAAATGGATCAAGCCAAAAAATACCACGATGTGGGTGTACATAGGAGCAGAGAAATGGACAATTTATTCATTCCTAATTTCAATTTTCCTAGTATTGTTCTTGTTTAATGTCAGTCTGCAAATTTAGTCAATTTTTGTTTATATTTGATTTTAGATGAATCATATTTTTTGGAGTATTCATTGGAAATACACGGTGCGTATAGGACTTGACTAAAGCGGTAGTCTTTAGAGGTATTACAATGGTTTCGAAATGTTCATTATGACCCTCTAAAATCTAAATAGTTAAAAATGCATTTGGCTTTCGGGTCACACATGTTTCTTTGTGGGTATGCTTCCTATGTGTTATAACTTTGAAAATATTGAGATCTCCAGTAAATAACGTTATATGCAGCTGGAGGCCAAGACATAACTTGACATACCGTTATATCCAATACAGACTATGAGTGGTGGAACTTTGGTTGTGTATTTGCCCATAAGTCAAAGCTTGGAAACAGTTAGATCCACAACCTCTAACCATATTTTGGTTGAAGAACATGAGAAGAAACCAGACACATTCCAAATACAAACAATGAAGAAGGAGACTTGCTCTTGGGTCATCACGCGGAAACTGCTAAGATTCGCAGCCAATGGGAAGAGAATTAGATATGTGTCCCGCACAGACCCACCATCTATATGATATGATATGAGAAGAGAAATAAACATTTACGCTATCGAAAGATTTGCCCCTGGATGAGGCCATAACCTTAGATGTATTGATCTGAAACGTGGTGATATACAGTATCTGTAAGATACCTTATTCTAGTTTTTCTTGCATCTCACTTTGGATTACACCAGTGTATCCACTAGGGGTGCAAGACTGAGAGTAAAAAAATCTCCTTGGTGTCAAAAGTGGGGGTCAGACTGAAAACAAAGTTTGGTATCAAAACTGGGGGTCAAATTAAAAAATTTGGAGGTCTCTGAAGCGCAAATGAGGGTAAAGGGAAACACTGATTACACTGAATTTTATGTTTACAGAAGCAATTATTGAGTGTGAAAACTTTAGAAGTTACATTATTAACCTGAGAAAATGTGGAATCACAATGCAGGGATACTGGTGTAATGTTGTATAACAATTTTCCACAATTAGTCTGCTTAGAAGATTTACAGAAACTAAGGTATATTTGATTTGCATTGTATGATTTACAGTTGTCCATACTTAAGGTTGGGAGTTTGTGCCTACTAGATTAATGTCGTTTTTGTAAACAAATATAACATAGCTAAGATTGTATATTATATATTAAGATCATTATTAATTTTAGACAAACTTGTTTTCAGATGTTGAGTTCAAGTTCTTGTTGTTTTATAAATTAAGAATGTTTTAGAAAACAGTGCTTTACGAATTTGTTTGGAAAATGACCCTCATCCTGGTTTTGTTAATGTGCCTTAGCTTTTTTATAGAAATGCTATTAACTTCAGAATTACTCATTGAATTGCATTATCTTAACACCAGTCTTAGTAGAGCAAATTTCAGATGTGTTTCAGTTTTAATATGCGATGATTTATTTATTATTTATTTAAATTTATTAACTGGAACTGCAAAGTACTATATGACATTAAGACCATATTACTATTTTGGAAATTATTGTGAAATCATTCAAGGACATTTTAGACTATATTTTTTCTAATATATTTAGATTGTTGGTACTTTCGCATATTCGATGCTATTGGTACATAAGGACACTCATGATTGGAATTGATTTGGAACACCACTAAAATTCATTGGGAATACTCTATACTTTTGGACTTGTGATAGCACTTTTAGGACAATTTGAGATTTAGTAGACAATAATGTCACTTCTTTTTAAATTTGTACTTAGTGGTGTTAGAAAATACATTATTTGTTGAATTTACAGAAGTTTTTGTTGGGTTTTCGCTCTTTTCGGTTATCTAGAGTCGTGACACTAGCTTATCGTCAGGACGATGTGGTTAAATGTACACGTGGAAATTATAGAGGGTTCTTGTAGATTAATGTCACAGATTGTGTTTACATTTAGTGTGCTGTTTGTAACTCTGAATTTAGTATAAGTAGTGGTATGACAGTTCATAACGTTCTGCTTACATGGAAAACAAAGGTGTAAAATTTACCACTTTTGTCGTTATCATTTGATGATCAGAGGTGGACATTGCCATATTTATTTGCCGCTGTAACTTGCAAACTTTAAGATAACGCAACAGATAAGACTGCACATCGTAGTTTGATTTCATTTGGCAGTTTTATATATTCAAGGCCAGATCTCAATGTGTATGTCAGTGTCATCTTTTGTGTGTCCAAACTGGCAATAAGACACTGTTGATCATGGAATTAAACATTTCCCCAGTAACGTCATTGCTTGAGGGTGTATCAAACACCGATCACAGTTATCAATGGCATGGTTCAATCAGCAAGACCAAAGTCATGTTTGAAGTTTACTCACTTTTTTATATTAGGTCTGCAACTCTAAAGCCATTGAAGGTAGTTTAATTAAGCTTACGTTTAAATCATAACTTCTGAAGTTATCATTTATATTCATGGTTTGTTCAGCAATTTTAGACCATAAATCAGCATTACATATTTTGTTACTAGCCTGTAGTTCAGAAACTTTCAAGGATATTGAGATATAAAAAGTATTGTATGTTTTCATCATGACCTAAGGTCATGTCACATTACACACTTTAGGATACTTTTTGAAAGGTCAGTAATATTTTTCATGGTTCAGCTGTAGTTCAGAAGCTGTTCAAGCATAAAATATAACATATTCGGATGGGTGTGTATTGTACCGTTATCAAGATCCAGTCTGCAAGGTTAAAGTAACAGTCATATCTAGGCTACTTTCTTTAGATGACTTCGCGATGATACAAAGCCACTGAGAGCAGCATAATCCAACACTGTACAATTTTTCATATTCACTTACCTGATTTTCATAATCTTACCCACACAGTTATGGTAAAAGTGCCATTATGCATGTATTTCTAGCCAAATCACGAACTAAAAACCCGTATTTAGAGACATTAAACTGAATGTACTTATATCCATGAAAATCTGACTTTCATGGTTCTATCTTGAATGTTAACCTGCTCATTGTTTAGTAAAGACATTTAATATATAACAAATAATGTATGCATACTAATACAGAGTGTGTTGCAAACTATGTTCTATGTTATTTCTCAAAGTTAAGGTCAAGCCATGAATGCTTGTGGCGTCATGTTAAAGTGTCATACGACTAATGTTGCATTTTGTTACAATCGTCTTAAATTATGCATATTATATTACACATTGTCATTCCATCCTTCTGTTAACATCTGCTTGACTATCCTATATCTGTGTAACAGCTGAAGATATTTAACAAAACTCTGCCCATTTATATAGCATAACTAGATGGTGTATCATATTCCAGACACAGCCCCAACCTCACCCCGACACTAAGTTATGTTCACAAAGGCAAGAGAAACTGCAATAATTATATTTTGTGCATAAACCACTGAAAATATTTTTAAAAAACTTGAATCATAATTAATGCTAGTATTGGCATGAAGCCTGTCTCATGCCTACGATCACGGAAGGGAAAATATAAATGAGCATCCTCTGACCGTGTGCAGGTATAATATTTGAACCATTGTTGGTATTTTCATACAGCTTTAGCCTGATGCATATCTGGGTTTGATATTGCCTCATGTATCCATAGTCATATCGCCTGCTCTAACAATACTAGGTCGTAAACAACAGGATCATTGGCCTGCTTCCTTATCTACTTTTTGTCAACACACATCAGTGTATATTTTAGACACTTACCTGTATTTCTCGCGACTGTTAAGCTGCCGTCGAGCAGCAGAGAGACCGAGCCCACCAACTATTTCGTCCAACAGGACCATCTATCGAAAACTTTTCTGATAGAAGTTCTTATTTCACAAACATAACCCTTCTAGCCAGAAACTATGATGACTAAATCCTCTTTTCTGGCTAGAAGGGTTATTTCGACAGCGATAACTCACTATAAAAAATGTTTCTTGACCGGGGGTGACGTCGACGAAACACTTTGTGGCTCAGTCTCTCTGCTGCTATCATGTAAAATATTTTAGGATTTCTGTTGTGAATTAAAAATTTAAGTTAACAATAATGGCCAACATTGGAGAATCACATTCTGCTAGACTAGCTCGAGAGCGACTAGAAGCAATAAAAAATTTCTTCCTGTTCGTGATAGTGTCAGAGAAAAATTACAAGCACGGCAGCAAGCACAAGTTGAACTTGCAACAGGTGTAGAAGAATTATTTAAACCCGTTACAACAGCTACTGAAAAAGCTGCGGCGGTCACCAAAGAATCTTTATTGGGGGATGAAAAGGGTATTCTTCCAGTGCTAAAACAAACTGCTGAGCGGACTGAAAAGATTGCTAGAAGAACCAAACAAACAAAAAAGATTTTACGAGATCCAACAGCTCAACCTCCATCCGTCGTCAAAGAAATACTTGAAGGTATTGGGCAAATTCGTACTGAACTCGCGTCCAAAACAATAAAGGAAAATACTGGACTGATTGCAAAATTTAGGGAGGGTTTTGCTGAAGATATTAGAAATACTACAAGAGAAGAATTGCCCAGAAAAATATTAATTGGTATGTTTAATAAATCTAGTATCTTAAAACCCGGTTTTGAAAACGTGAATGATGATAATTTTATTAAATGGATATATCGTATATATAAAAACAAAAAACAAGCCAGAGACGATGATTTAGAATACAGAGGTCTCCTTGAAGAAGTTAAAAGAGTTTATAACGAAGAGGTAAAACAACTAGAATCCTCCCAGCAGAAACCTTCTGCACCTTTACAACAACAACGACGGAGGATAAAAGATACTGACCTAGTCCCGTTAAGTGAATATGAGGTTGCATCTGAACAAAGTCCACGTCGTCAAAAATCCGAGCCAACTAGGTCGCCGATAATTGGTTTAACAACATCTCCTGAAAGTTTACCGCAAGATGTTTTAGCCCCAAGAATGGTAGAACAACAATCAAAAACCGGATCTGGTCTAGCTGTTTGTCCTGATAATGTTCTCAATGATGCATCACGGCTAGAAGTTCTCATCGGAGGAAAACGAGCTGGAAATAACTCTCCGGAAATAATTAATGAAGCGGCTGATATCTGTCAGCGACTATTTCGCGGCGGCATCATGGATACTCACATCTATCGAGAACTTATTGATGAACTCGTGGACAGCGATTCAAAGTCGCCGCGATTGAAAGTCGATTAGAGAAATAACTAATTAAATAAAATGATCATACATGACTCTCATCATATGACCCGACGAGAGAGAGTGGTAAATTCGCTATATCCTGTTTACAGTGCATATTATGGAGATGGAGATGTTGTTCAAGGATTGTTTACAAGAATAGCTCCAAAGGCGGGACCGATTGCAAAACAATTATCGTCAAAAGCTATTGATGTTATCAAAGACAAAGCTTCTGGTGTAATCGGTGATGCTGCCGGCAAAGTGTTCACGGCGATCAAGGACAGACTAGCACGATTAATACGCAGAAAGCCTCCGCCGGTAAAATTACTAAGCACTGCGGATATGCCTGCAAATGTTAGCAAAATAATAAATGAAACTGCAAATCAAAAACTAGCGTCGCTGATACCTTCCAAAGAAATAGAAAAAAATATAGCTTCAAGTTTAGTGGCGGGGAGTGGTCTTCGTTTTAGATAATAATGTATTACAATAAGATGTTTCAGCGCATATCCAACGTAGCATTTGATATGGTTAAACCAGTCAGAAAGGATGAATCCTTGCGCGATTATCAATTTTATTCTTATGATGCAAAAACACCTAACGCGCCGGGGAGAATTGAGTTTCAAATTCATGACACAAGTAGATATTTTCTGCCTTGTGAGGCTTTTATTGAAGTCACAGGTAGAATCTTAAAAGCGGACGGTACTGGATACGGAATAGGCGATCGTGTTGGTTTTGTTAATAATGGTGTGATGGCGTTATTTAGCAAAGCCACATACTCGATTGATGGAAAAGATATTGAGTCGTGTTTGGATAATGTTGATGTTGCCACGACAATACTTGGTCTTGCAAGATATTCTGATGATTACACAAGATCAGCTGGTCCAACAATGATGTTTGTAAAGGACACATCTGATCATCCCGAAAATAGAAATGTAACGATGAACGCGGCCGGGGATGCAGTTGCAGCCATGAACGAAAATTTCAACTTGGGTTTCGCCGCGCGTCGAGCAATGCTGAGCGGCGACGAAGAGTTTTCCTGTGCAATTCCGTTATCTCATATTTTTGGATTTTGTAGAGATGTCCGAAAGGTTATATTTGGTGCCAAACACACAGTAACGCTGGTCAGAAAAAACTCTAATAATGATGCAATATGGCGAGCTGCTGGAGTTGATCCTGGTCAAGTAGAGTTAAGAAAACTATCTCTGTGGATGCCAACAATGACTCCATCAATCGCTGAAGAACAAAAATTACTTTCTTTTATGGATCAAGGTGGAAAATCATTATTATCATGGTTAGCAATGACAACAGATAGTACTTCTATCAACGCTCCTGGACTGTTCACGTGGCAATTGGGATCACAACAGGGAGTATCAGCAGCGCGACATATATTTATCGCGTTTCAGGCAAATTCTAGAATAAATAACCGGGAAGCAAATCCAATGATATTTGACACACTTGGAGTTTCTGAAGTTTCATTAAGAATAAACGGACATCAAGAACCCGCTGAGGATATCAATCTAAATTTTGAACAAAATGATGTTGCACGGGCATATTATCGATTGATGTCTTATGATGGGTGTGATCAAAACGTTGACACTGGGCTGCAGATATCCCAGCGTGATTTTACAACGTTGTATCCGATCTATTACTTTTCGTTGGAACATTTGGATTTGTTCAGAAAATCTGTCGTCGATATAGTTATTCGGGCTCGCCTGGCTCGAGTACCAGTTGCGGCACCACCACTTCCTGGAGGTGCTAGAGCAATCGCGGTCATACTTTCCGATAAAGCAATGTTACTTGAAGGTGCTGGCGGCCGAATGACAGTCATTGATGCACCAGTGGAAAACCTGTAGCATTGTTTTAATAGCGCAATTAGATCAACATCATATTAAATAAAATGTCATACAGTCATGTTAATGTCACACTGACTCCTGGTCAGGCGAAGAAATTACAATCGAAGAACGCGAGCACATGTGGGACATCAATAACACTAAAACACGATCAGCTAGCGGGTGGTCCAAACAAACTGTCATTGACTAAAACCCAACAAAAACATTTCAATAAAGCGAAACAAGCAACGACTGGAGTTCGACTTGATCTGTCTCCTGCCGCGGTCAAGGATATGGTTAAAACCGGCGGTATATTTCCTCTTCTCGCCGCGATACCAGCACTGATAGCTGCTGCTGCTTCCGCAGTCGCAAAAGCAGCCGCGTTAGGAGCTGTTGGAACTGCAGCTGGAATGGCACTAAAGAAAGCCACCGGGAAAGGATACAAAAAAAGGGATCCGGTCTCAGACTACCGGGAACTCCGGCATCATGGTACCCAAAAAAGTTCTAAGTGTTTTGAAAAACGCTAGCGTTTTCACACCGATGTTGAAGCTTCCAGCGAGTAATTTTGATTTACTTGATGCTGTTAAACAATTACGTATAAAGAATTTCAGAGGTGTATTTATGCGAGATCAATTACCAGCACGACCGAATAATCTAGAAACAGGAATTATTAATCTCGATAATAAAAACGGTCCTGGAACTCACTGGGTTGCTTACGCGATCGATCCACGTGGAATTATCTATTTCGATTCGTACGGGTTAGCACCGCCAGTTGAATTTCTTCGATACGTAAAAAACATCTCCCCTGACAAGTCAGGGATGAAATCAAGGACAAAATCAAAGATTTGGTACTCAACGTTACCAACACAAACACTAACCGATCCTCCGATATGCGGCCGTGAAGTATTAAATGTTCTTGATGCGATCTCAAAATCAGCGAGTCCTCCTCACAAAGTCGTGCATGAATACACCACAAATTTAAACAACCCCATAAATAATAATGGTTGATATTTACGGAAAATCAAGCAGAACCAAGGAAGAAAAAAAAGATATCGATTTATCAGCGTATGCGACCAAAGATGAAATTGATAACCTGCTAACGTTAACCGGGATAGACCCAGATGAGGTTGTTATTTTTCAGGACAGGCACGGCAAACTAAAAACCAGTAACATTAAGTGGAATGACATAATTCGCAGGGTTCTTGGAGCTGTCACGGACAACATCGTTGTATTCACTGACAGCGGGAGAATCAGAGATTCGTCGATATCAATTGCGATGCTGCGAGATGATGCACAGAAAGCCGCCCGGGGGCGTGTAGCGAAGACCGGTGATACAATGACAGGTGAACTCAGCATGAACGGCAACAAAATAACCGTTCTAAAAAACAATATGTAGACACCATTGACGGTAAACTAGCCACGTTGCGGGCAGAGTATGATGTTCACGTGGGCGCGTTTACAAGATTTCGAAGAAACTATCAAAAAACTGGTGAGACCGTGGATAAGTTCTTTGGGGTTCCTCCAGTCGTCGACGTAAAACTTTCTGAAATCAAGACCGACATTGACACGATCAAACAAACACAGCAGGATATCGTATCGGGAATTCCTGAGATCGTTAACAAAACCAGTTTGATTAAAGTCCCCGTTACAATTACCCCGGGGCATATCACCAACATCGTATTCACGGTATCATCGGGATTCGCAACCTGGTCCCGACAAAATAATTCACTCAAATATACAGCAACGGTCACTGGCGTGTACAGGTTGTCTGTGTTTTCCGCCGCTAAGTTTGAAATCTTTACAACGTTTCCCTGGAGACATTCCACCGATAAGTATTCCGGGGTTGTAACTGTAATACTAAACAGCGGAACCGAATAAATATTTATACTTGAAGCCGCAGACAAGAAATTAACCGCAACATCTTCTGGTGGTGTTTGGAATTCGTCGCAGAAACACCTCAGTTGGTTACGTAAATAATAATAAAAATGAAATCAGCATCAATGACAACACTGTCACCGATGACAACGTCATCAAGCGCCCAGCAATACCGGTATGATCAGGTACGCGAATGGCAATCAACGTTGAAAAACACCATTGACAGATGCGTAACAAAAATAAAAAAATACAAACGGCGTGTAACCGTGCTAGACACAATAGTGTATTCGGTATCCGCGGTGGTTGCATCCACGGGTGTGCTATTGTCAACGCTGACACCAGTAACTGCTGAAATCGCGATCACAATCACAATTTCATCATCAACGACGATCGCAGGAGTTGCCAACATCATCGCAAAAAAAATATCCTCGTGCGCGATAACAAAACTACACGAGTATGAGCGGTTAAACAGCGCGGCCAGCAGCGGTTACTCGAAATTATCCTCGTTGATATCATCCAGCGTAGACGACAACAACATATCAGATTCTGAATTCACGCTGATGTCCGGTATATACAACGATTACGAACGTGCGAAGAATCTTAATTTGAAAACGATGAAGATAAATAATGATGACGGAGATACTTCAAGAGATAGCCGCAAATACAACTCCGGTAAGGACCACAATGATATCAGTGTCCTCGACGCAACCTGAATTCGATATTAATTTTCCAACTGCAATTCCAGTCACCGAAATAGCACTGACACAATTACGAGTATATCACAGTTGGCCCAATATCAGGTCGACATCATTTCACGGACAGTTGCCGGATAATTCATTTGTATTTTCATATCAGAATAGCGCTGATGGCACACCAGATTGGAACGTCATTACACTTCCCACTGGGAGTTATCAGATAGAAGAAATCAACAAAGAAATACAGCGTCAAATAAAACGTATCACCGGAAAAGAAGCAAAAATATCAATCACTGCACACGAGCCAACGCTGTCCACGATCATCGAAATCTCAACACCGGGTTACGCCGTTGATATCTATAACAGTTCAATCAGAACAGTATTAGGATGGCCTAAAAATCCACCACCGGTACCACCGATATCACCCCCTGCACCCGAAAAATCCGATTATATCACTGACGCGAAGTCATATCACGGAATTACACCGGTTTATAGGCCGCGTCTGGATGATATAAAAAGCGCAACGGTGGATAGGTGGATCCCGCCTCTTAGCGATGGCGGCGATATTGTGTGGACTTTTACTCGTGCAACATATTCAACGGGAGTGGGAGGATTAGGATTTCGTGTTTATCTGAGCGAAATTACTGAATTTTTTAAAACTATTAATGTGGAGCACCGCGCGAAACTAGCGCATCTACGGCAACGCTTCCAAGAACATCTTTCTGATGTAACAGGTTCACGTGGAGAAATTATTAAGCAAATCGAAATATTAAATCAGATTGCCGCAGATATGGAATATATTAACCAACGAATGATTCAGGTAGTAACTAACAGTAGCTCCATCATTAAACAATTTTTGGATAAGTACTCGTTGAGCGAAGCTGCACTACCGAATTTTAAAATACCAGGATACGTTTCCCCGGTCATCCTACGAAAATACGTCACTGATATCGTCGATGAGCACTTCGATGGCATACTTGCACAAGACAAACGAATATTGCCACCGCCAACTATCTTAACACACAATAATTCCACAGCGAGCGATGGCCGGCATATTTCTCCGGGCATCGTAAATATCACTGATGTCGTCGCGGTCAATCTTGTATGTGACGTAATCGATGGCAGCTACAACATAGACACAACAATATCGAATCAAGCCAAGCAGGGGTTTATACTGTACTCATTTACTCCTAGAGAACCACCTGGATTTTTGATTGTGCAAGAGCCAATCAATCCTGTATTTCTGCGGTGTCATAACCCGACGCTGACAAGGATACATTTTAAAGTCACTGACCAACAGGGTAGACTTTTGGACCTGCGTGGGGAGACTGTTAGTATAAATTTGCTGGTGAAATCGTGAAACGATTTCCATCTTAAGACTTTCAATTAGCGATATCGCTATCATAATAATGTCCAAAAAATCTTCGAATTACCAACAGTATGATTCCGATGATGATCTCTCTGACAGTGAAACACAAAGTGTTTCCGACGCTAGCGTAGAAACACAGCGTGATTGTGAATCACAAATTGATTCTGACAGTGATTTTGTTGTCAGTGATGAAGATGAAATTGTCTCCGACATTTCCACTGACAGTGATTTCACTGACAACGACGACGACGACGATGATAGCACTGTCAGCGACATCACCATCAGCGACAGCACTGTCGTAATAAATTATATTAAATGAACGCGAAAATAATAGTATGTATCAACACGTGAAATGTTCCATCGTTGACAAGCGCGCGCTTGAAGAATTCATCCGAAAAATATTTACCGGAAACCATTTACCGGACGTTGTTAAAATAATCATCAATAAGTACGGCAATGATGATTTTTTACTGACAGATTTTCAGCTGAAGCAATTCCGCGAAAACAATATCACGATGATTACTTGTGACGCAGACCAAATCCTCAACGTTGTTCACTCTAGCATTTCACGGGATCATCTTGATAAGATACTGCAGTAGAAATGTCAAAGACATTTCCATCCTTTGAAAATATTTTACTTTATATATATTTTTTTACCACTGATCAAAGTCACGGATTTGGTGGGGTATTTGCTAGTAAAAATTAACAAAACAGACCAAAGTCACGGATTTGATGGGGTATTTGCTAGTAAAAATTAACAAAACAGACCAAAGTCAAGGATTTGATGGGGTATTTGCTAGTAAAAATTAACAAAATCGGACAATTGCATAATTTTATTATATATATATTTTTTTAACACTGACCATTTCACTGATCCTAACAGGGTATTTGCTAGTAGCAATCAGTGAAATCGGACAGTTGCATAATTTACACAGTAAAAAAAAAATATTACTTTTTTTACTTTCGATTTCACTTCTAGGTACCCGATTTCACTTCCAAGCATTTGACGAAATCAAGGTGAGGTATTTACTTCTGAAAATCCTTAGGATTTTCGTGAATGACTTCGTCATCCGTGACGAAGCTATCATTGCTTTCATCCTTGACTTCATCAGCGGACATACAATGCTTTAATTTTCTGACCCGATTGTTAATTATCTTTTTAGTTTCATACTCAGCTGCCAGTGCCAGCCTGATCTTTTCGATTGCACGTGACAGTGGAACAAATTCATTTATTTGTGTCTCCGCTACGCTGGCCAGCGATTTATACAAATTATTTTGGATCATCTTTATGAATCGATATTGAGCAGGAAGAATATAACGCCCTGCGCACGTAGCTTCGTATCATTCAAAATCTGACAGAATAGTTTCACCATTTAGTAATATATTAAATCCTTGTTTTTCTAATTTTTTAATAGCATCAATCACATTATTGATATTTTCTTGATTCATATTTATATATATTTTTAAATATTTAAAATAAAAAAACATCATATCTCCCTTGAGTCTCTAGGGTGTCTTATGACATCCTACCAAACTCAGGAGGGGGGCGGAAAAACGACCCCCGATTGAGCTCCTAAACTGCCAAATAACAGTCTAGAAAGCCCAGAGGGTGTGTTTGCGAGACATTCCCCATTTGTGAACCTCCTAGCTTACCATTTGATATGCTAGCAAGGCTCATATGGGGATAACACATAACACATAACTTATCCTAGTACTTAATTCTAACTTATCCTAGGGACGGCACAAACATATAGTATTTACAGTAGAAGCTATTTACAGCAGCAGTTGTATTTACAGCAGTAGAAGCTATTTACAGCAGTTGTATTTTACAATTGTATATATAACTTATCTTAGGACGGTACAAACATATAACTTAATTCTAACTTATCTTAAGACGGCACAAACACATAACTTATCCTAGGACGGTACAAACACAATGCGGGGTTATAATTCTACATCCAACAAGTTGCACACGTACCCCTGAAATCAACCCTGTTTTGTGGTAAAAGGTTACCCCGAAACGGGGCGATAACGGAGAAGGTTGTGCAACTTCGTTGGGTTTCGAAACCCCAATATGATATTAGGACGATATTGTATATAAACTGACTGATACTTGAAAGTTCAGAAATAGCTCAGCGTGATTTGTTTAAAACGTATATTCTTAAATATGATCATGTGGAAACCACAGATGAGCCATAAACCCGAACAAGTGTAATAAAATAACGATATTGTCTGTGAAAAAAAGATAAATACGCGTTTGCTTTGATAAAATCAAAGGGATAAAATCATTCTTGTGCTGTCACCTTGACGCTGTCAAGGGGAAATAAGGGGAAGTTATTTACTTCCTTGTGCAGAAAATCGTCTGCTCGTACCTGTAAGGTGACAACGGGGGAATAATTGTATCATTGACTTTTCACGCAGTCGCTGCAGAGTTATCTACATAATAAAATATGATCCAGCTATCAAACTTACTTGAAAAAGTTGATTTGATAACATTTTCTATGACACGTTGAACCGAACGCGATCCAATACCAAAATACTTCGCAGCTAAGCTCATTGAGCGAAATATATTTTCTTTATTAGTATTTTTGTTGAGAGATCTTACAGCTCTGGGGATTTTTGCAAATTTACCAGTGCCACCTCGTGCAGAATTCTCGCTCTGGGTAAAGGCTTGCAAATTCTGAAGTGAGTTATTAAGTTTATTATTATCTTTGTGATCAATTACAAGACCTTTTTTGATCTCACCGTTAAATACCTCAAACACAAACTTGTGAATATGATAGTTTTTACCCCCAGAAACCTTAAATTTTAGATAACCAACATTATCAACAAAACCAACTGGCTTTTTCAATCTGTGATGTCTCACTATTCCCTGTCGTGTTGTTTCGTAATTCCTAATGGTTGGATGTGAGACAAATTCTTGATTCATATATACTTCATGTATTTGTCTAATTTATAATTTGTCTGAAAACCTAGTTATATAATCACTCTCGGATTTTAGCGCGTCTCCGTTACTTTTTTTATTGTAATATCGCTTGAGTTCACGGTATTGTTTCCCCCCACACCCCGCACATAATTGTGTTTTACCTCTGACACCAATGCCACATTGCAGGCAACGAATAGGTCCTGTGCTTCCTCGTTTGATGCTCTGTATATGTTCACCGCAGAATTCCTTCCTACAGGGCTTACCACAGACTGTCACAGATCCAACTTTTAACCATCTGCAGTTGTTCATTGTATATATAATATTTTCTTATTTAAATATTTGTCTTAAATATAACATGGAGGAGTTTTCGAGGTTATCCGCAGTTGGCGCCGGGAGATTCGATCTTGACAGGCTAAACCCGGATCCACGACGACGGCATCTAACTTATCTGTTCGATATTATCAACGAGGGTAAGAAAGAATTCCGCGACGACGGCGCATCTCACGTATGATCGACATTTAAAATTATCCGCGACGTTGACGATGTCATCGATGAGGACATCATCGATGCTACAATGACTGATGCCCGAGCAAAAACAATTATTGATTATATTGATTTTCATCAACGTGAAAAGAAATATTTTTTCAGAATAAAATTTATTGTCAACGTTGAAGACGATACGTGGATTATCCGTGACAAACTCGACCCTGTTCTTGCTAACGGAAAGACCGCTCTTTTAAGCAGCAATTGTAAACCAGGAATGCTGACCGGGATTGATATACCATATTACGCTCGAGCGTATCCTGTAACCGCAGTCATTTATGGAATATATCCTGTAAAAAAACCAAAAATTGATAAACTCGCTCCGATGCGAATGACTGCGTCGACGACTACGTCGTTGGTGTTGAATTGTGTAGCCGAGCGAGTAATGGAACATTTTAAAAACGCAAAACGAGGAAACGGTTTAACCGATCTGCGACGTGAAAAAATAACAGCCTGGGGCGATTCGGTTAAGGATACCGGGGCAACAATAAATGATGTTGCTGCGCTATCAATTAAATTAAAATGCTCAATAACAGTAAAAACACTAACCGGAGAGATATTATATAATTCGAAGCATTATAAAAAATCAGGAACACCGATTGAAATTATTGATCACAATTCGCACGCGTGGACTGATGCGGTTACAATATTTCCACGAGACCGTGTTGTCAAGTTTTATCGCGGAAACATATACGAGGTTATTTACGCGCTGAGTAAAACCGACCCTGTGTCGGTGTGGTTATTTAGGAGCTCTGAAGATTCCGAGTATGATCAATTTGTGAGACCCAACGGAGAATTATACAGAACAGAATCGTTGCACCAACAAATGAAAAAACTCGCAAAAACGTACATGAGAAATGCCAGCGATGAGCAGTTATTGGTTAATTGTTTTACAGTTCCAACTGTTGCCGCTCACGCCGCCAGAGAATGAAATTCGTGGAGACCAACCCGAAGTCAGTTTCTTTCGGATATACAATTAAGTTGTGTCGAGTATGGTCATGGCGGGTTGTGGAATACCCGGTATGACTACCGGGATATGATTTTTGTGGATATGATTGCCTGCTACCCAGGAAGCTTTCTCGGGAACGGCGAGTGCCGCGAATACTTTGCGCGGTTTGGACACCCAACGAACTCGATGACACGAGTCGCCGTACACGGCAGTTTACCCGACGCTGACCTGACAGGATTTGCTCGTGTGACTTCGTTTGAATTTGCTGCGGGACTTCATCCGATTTGTTATGTTTGGTTTGGCAGACACTTCGTCGAAAGGCGCTGGGTACCAATAGTGTTATTGCGATACATGCTTGACAGCGGCATACTGGTATCGTTGACTGTCAGCGAAACAATCATATGTTATCGACCGCAGACATCAGTTTGGTTGCCAACACCGGAGCGTGTTACCCTCGAAGAAGTTATCGGCGAGTATGCATGAGAGTGTCCAAATACCCCGATGGATGTCATTGTCAGTGAGGCTCCTAAAATTCTCAAGATCAAACTCAAAAACAGTGAAAGCACAGCGAAAGATCTTGGACGAAGAATAATCCGTAAATTTACTCAGGGTGCAGCATTTGATCATAAAATGCATCACTCGCGGTTGATTATCGATGAAGCTGAATTGGATTTTATAATCGCCGACGCGGTTGCCAGAGACATATTTTGTAACAGGGAGGATGTGTTCTTGTCCGACGGGAAAAAGTTGGGCACAATTGTAAGTTATATCGACGGAGAATCGCCTCAATACACACATTTGAGATCTTCAATGCTGGCTTATGTTTCTATAAATTTGTTATCGATGGTAAATCGATTTCCTGGTAACGCAGTCAGAGTTGCCACGGATTCATTTTACATCGACAAGAAATATTCAGAATCACTGACCAATATAATGAAATTCTGCGGCGGAGATGAATGGGGTTCGTGGAGAATAAAAGCCGAGATGTTGCACGAGTATTGTGAATCCGCTGATGTTGCAATCGAGGACGATTATTATAAATCAACAATGCCAGAAATATCTTCCGCACCGTCTGTGGATGATCCAATCACCAGACATAAAACTGTTTATTTGAAGGGGCCGGGCGGGTCTGGTAAAACAACTCGAGCGATTGAATTATTTCGGAATTCAGATATGATTGTGCTAACACCTACACACAGACTTGCCAGAGAGATGAAACAGCGAGGAGTCAATTCTTGTACTTATCACAGCTTTTTCAAATACAGCTGCGGTGTATGGACGTCAGATCGAATGGGCACAAAATATATCAATGATATAATAATCTGGGATGAGATATGTACGGTGCCGCTGGAAACGTTAAAAACATTTCTTGATTGGCTGCTAACGAAAAATACCGCAGTGATTATGTGCGGCGATCACGGTCAACCACCTCCGTTTGTCGGCGCATCTCCGCATGATTGGCTGAGGAATTTTGTTGATTATCACGAAGAAGTGTCTGATGATTACCGAGCACTTGATGCAACGCTGAAAGAATTTAAAACACTAATCAGGCTACAACCGAATAAAATTCAATGTGAAATCATGCGCGAGATGATTCCTGAAACTTCGATGAGTGACTTTTTACGCGTGTGGAAACCAGACGATTTGATAGTGGCAAGTAGAAAGATAGTCAGAGACACACTTCAACAAGAGCTATTTCGGTTGCAACAAGAAAAGTTTCCAATGCTGCCAACGCCGTTATGTTATAGACCAACTGATACGCGGTTACAAAATATAGATGTTGATATTCCAGGAAAGACAGAGAAACAGAATTTAGTATTGAATGATATTGTGCTAGTTGACATCGATGCTGTTGAGGATGCACTAGCGATGAATAAATCCCCCTGGACGCTAGGATACGCAATGACAATTCATTGTTCTCAAGGACTGACTATCTCTGATACAACTGTCTGGATCATTGATGATCGAATCGAATGGTCAAACTTAGTCTACTTGGCGGTGTCCAGAGTCAGAAGAATATCTCAACTGCGAAGAATTGTCTTGAATGAATCAAACGCTGATAAAATTAATAATGAAAACAACAGCAACATAATAAGAAAAAAAACTCGCCGGTTACAAACAGAGTGACAAAAAAAAAAATCGCGATTTTGATCTTGACGATGACTTCGTCGTTGCGCTGAAACAACAACAGAATAATCACTGCGCGAGCTGTAATTGTATAATGCTATGGCAGTATTCGAATAAAAATTCAAGACAATTTACCGTAGACAGAAAAGATAACAGTCGCGGTCATACACGTGATAATGTCATGTTGACCTGTCTTGAGTGTAATCGACGTCGGGGTGCCAGCGCTAGTTAAGTCACTTCAGTGATTTTGGCGGCAATTGTGTGTCCTCGGGAATTACCTGAAGTTGCTCACGGGTGAATCTGCGTTGAGGAGCAGTTGAATCCAACCTGTAGATTGCTGGTCTGCCAGTGGATCTTGTCACGGTGGATATGCTATGTGTGGTAACACTCCAAATGGGATCAGTCGCTCTTCGTTTACCACCTTCAAGTTCGCCTGGTTCATATAAATATCTTACAGTAACATTACCCAGTATCGGCTGCGCTGAAGAATCACGTCGTACGGGTATATTTTTTTTCGTGATCGCGATGGAAGGTTTCATGTTGGTTGTTCGAGTTATTTCATTATTTAGCGCAGTTATCACGCTTGGTAATCTTGCAACCCATTCGCGCGATCTCGCATCTTGAATAAATTCCTTCGCGTATTGATATCCAAATAACCGCTCAGCAAGTGTTCGATTGAGTCGCTCAACAATTGCCTGATCACGATGAATTTCAGTGTGTCCTCGTCGTATGGTGACGTTATGTTGTTTCATCAACGATGATACCGCACCTTGAAATTCTTTGCCAGGATCAACTTGTAATAAATTTGGCCATCGCAGAGGTCCTCGCCGATAAATTCTTTCAAACGCAGAAGCAACCTCAGATGCTGTTTTAGTTGTTAACGGTTCCGCATCTTTGTATCTACTGGCAACATCAACTATGGTTAACGCGTACTTGTATGTGCGTCTTCGGATAGTATCATGTGGCAGAAATAATATATCAGCTTGATGAACCTCATTTGGTACACTAACATCAAAATGCGCGAAGTGAATTTGTTTAGGGCGCGGTAGATAAATTTGCCATATTGCCTGTCGGGATAATCAATTTTTGGCAACCGCGCGTGTTACTGATGCCGCGCTGGCAAGTTTATCAATTGCTGCGTTACCTCTCCAGTATCCGCTTGGGGAATAATAAATCGACTCCATTATATACCAGTACCTAACGCTAATTTACCTTTCATTGCGGATTTTATCAACCAGGATGTTAACCTTTCGCTGATAGATTTATCAGGGATGGCACTTAACGCATGAATTAATTTCACGTCCGCGAGATGGCGCTGTTGCAAATCCTTGCTTCGGTAAGCTACATCATGAGCATGGCACGCGCGATCAATAGCGTTTATCGGATACTCACCGGGTTTTGGTTGATCCTGAGCATCAAGTCTGATATCAAGTCGGGTTCCTGGACCACAGTAATTATATCCTGGAAGATGTTTTTCTCCTGGGTATTTAGCCCACGGAGCTCCTGGTAATTTTCCTAACTTGGCTGCGATATCACCTCCGCTTTTTTTTAAATAAATCTAAATTTTTTTGTGCCACATCGTTCACACTTGCCTGTAAGCGCTTGTCGATTATTTTTTGTTGTAATTGTTGTCGTATCCGTAGTTGGGGTACGTGCTCGGCATTTCACACAATATAAATCCATATTATTTTATGATATATCTAATGGAAATCACTGACTTTTCCGCGACAAAGCGACAAGAGCCAATCAAGCATAACTCAGTGCTACCAAATTCTATCCGAATGATTATCATAGGTCCATCTGGGTCGGGTAAGACGCAGTTGTTACTTAATTTAATAATGAAGTGGATGAAGTGGGATAAATTATATTTGATAGCCCCGTCAGTGGACGATCAGCGGTGTTATCAAGTGCTAAAAGATTTTAACGAAAGTGCAAAATCGATAAACGACGAAGATGTTATTGATTTTATAACTGACATCGAAGAAGCTCCATCCGTCGACGACATTGATGGATCAATTAACAACTTAGTTGTGTACGATGATGTAATGTTGGATAAACAAAAAAATCCAGCCAGAATATTCTCCCGTGGTCGACACAAAAACACTGATGTCATTTATGTGACTCAGCGGTATACACAAATTCCAAAAGTGATCAGAGATAATTGTAACGTTCTTGCAGTATTTAACGGAGTTGACGCACACACACTGAGAAATATTCATCAGACTTGGTGCAGTGGTGACATGGACATAAATAGATTCAGAAATTTCTTCAGTCATGCACAGCGAAAACCACACGGGTTTGTGACGATAAATTTACATGATCCTCGGACACGGTATCGAGTTGGGTTAGATACATTTTTTAACTAAAAATCCTAAAATATTTTACATGATAGCAGCAGAGAGACTGAGCCACAAAGTGTTTCGTCGACGTCACCCCCGGTCAAGAAACATTTTTTATAGTGAGTTATCGCTGTCGAAATAACCCTTCTAGCCAGAAAAGAGGATTTAGTCATCATAGTTTCTGGCTAGAAGGGTTATTTATGTGAAATAAGAACTTCTATCAGAAAAGTTTTCGATAGATGGTCCTGTTGGACGAAATAGTTGGTGGGCTCAGTCTCTCTGCTGCTCGTCGACTGAATAGGTCTTTTGGAGATATGTACATACTATTTCCAGATTAAATCCTATTTTTGTCGACTTGTAAATCGGCGTAGAATAACACAAACCTTCGTCCTGCGTCCGTTTGTAATTCGCGCTAATTATGGCTGTTACCAGATACCTGTAAGTGTCTAAAGCGTACGTAGGTGTGTTCCGGAAAGATATGCATGAAGCGAAATTGCACATTTTAATAAACAGTGACATCAGCTCCACATAGGGTGCATCAGTATCAACATATATTTGGGGGAATGTTGAATTATGGGACTACAATTTGTGATGCAGCTGGCAGGTTTATAGCTCTAAGATCAAGGCCATTAGTAGTGAAATTGGGCGTATAATTTGTTGTGTGGTACTCGTGTTACTTAAAGCCTCGAGTTTTTATGAAATCTCACTGTTTCGGTTTCAAATTCGTAATTTGAGACATGCAATTTGGAAACATTTTCAATACGATTCCGCCATCATTCCACGTGACACTAATGTGAAATACTGGGTACTTTGAGTACGTGCAACTTATCCACTTTTGCCATGGAATTTTCATCAATTTTCTCTGCATGGAGCTGTAGCACTATATGCCCAATAATTCATTTTAAAAAATGGACAATCATGCAGACATGCTGCTTTTACTGAAGATTTCTTTCTCAAAATAACTTTCCATTAATTTTAATATCGCACAAATCTTAGTATGAAAGAACTGTTCACATTTGAGAAATAAGTTTAGAATATGAGAGGTGTTCCCGCTGCTGGAGCTTCATAGATAGTGAGACATCACACATACAGTATTTATAGGCTACTGCATTTGTATGGGAAAGTATAAACGAAGTTTTGGATGGAATACTGCACGACTTTGGGAGTGAAGTATATCCTGGCGACAAAAGTAGTTCATATTTGCCCATACAAATGGAGTAACCTTTTTATTATATGCTCATTTTTTTTATTCTACCTAAGGATTAATTATATAAACAAAATACACTACAATAAACAACGTAAATGAATCTATGCCGCATGCCAAACTAAATACACAAGCGCATATTCATCATTACACAAATCAACATTATTACTGCGCACATAACTCCGCCCAGATAAATTTGAACTTAGTCGCGCTCTCGACATAACTTTCGAAAGAAAATGGCGTGTCTAGTTAAAATTGAAATTTGGAGTCATATTGTGAATGAATGTACATTGCAACAACTTTTCCTTTTGATCTGGAATGAATAGATTTTGGTATTTTTCTCGATTCTAGTAAATTTCGTGATTATGGACTGGATTTGTATGTGACAATTCCACATGAAATAAATCAGATTGAAGAAGCTAGGGAGAAGCGTGTTGACATCTGCAAATGTGTTTCTGTTTCTGTCAATGAATGTTTGAAATCATCATGTGGGACAAATATGAAATCTTTCGATTGCAATTATGAAAAAGACGCTATGAAATTTAATGCTTATTTCATTTTGAGTGCAGTAAGGAGGATGTAATTGCACTTATCATCGAAATTACAGTACAATTTCGAAATGTGTAATCAAGATTGAGAACCTACGACATGGCTCATGTAATTCGGATTTGCAGAATTAAGAAAATACATTTTGAGGAAATTCAGGATGTAAAACTGTAAGTATATTTTACTTTGCCATTCTTATCACCAGCTAAAGAAGAGAGTATATGACTTGTATGTTATTTGTAAGGACCTTATCTTGCGTATGCTATATACTGTAGCAGACCTAAATCCGAAACATTGTATCAACGCGGAAAGTGCCAAATCAGCTGGTATGTGGCAGTCCACGAAACATCTGTTTTAGTTCATTCAGAAACAAATTTAAACAACCACAACGTAAAGAGCATCATAAGTGAGTGTACATGATTTGTGCACAAATCAAAAGTGCTTGCGTCTGCGTCCATTGATTGTTTACAATAGAAAGTAGTTCCTTTATGCAAGTGAATGCTATATGTGTATTGTCGCGCGGGTTCAATATCGGGTAATATTGCACGATTTTGATAATGTAAAGTTAACGGGGGAAAAATGAGCATATAATAAAATACATTATTCATCAATGATCTGTCCTTCATGTCCTTACAATGTGACAACGTTTTAGTTCCCATTACAATGAGATCAAAAATACACATTGATTTTTAAAGAAACAACTATATTTGGTTAAGCATTAGTGTATATTTTTAGGCAAGTTCCATTTAGACAGTTTGCATGGCAAACATTAAAGCTCCAAAGCAACCAGATGGAAAATATATTTTTTCATATCTCGCCAAACATTTAGTGGTAACGTTTATCTCAAAGTATCGAGGAAACATTTTTTATGTAATAATCTGTAAACAAATTTATGTATCTTGAATGAAATGACAGCCCGGTGCAAAATATAATTCTGAGACCCTCTCCACAAACCATTCATTTAATTTTGTCAAACATTCAACTAGAAAAATGTTCGACGTGACCCGTTGTAGTTATTGTTATTTCGTATAGGCGCCATAGCAAACAGTCATATTTAACATCAGTTAGGCAGAAACTTGTTTTATTATTTAAAAAGCAAACTATTTATGGCAATTTAAGGCAAACTTTACCCCCCCCCCCCCCAATTAATATATTTTACATTTGGTGCATGTATGGAGAACAAGAAAATGTGTACTAAGTGAGCAACCAATTAATTTGACAGAAGGGGACGCGATGAGCTTAGATGTATTTTTTTTTAAATTAATATTTTTCTCTATTACCTCAAATTTGTTAATTTTAACTAATATAATTGGATATAACATGCTCTTTAATCCACAAATTAAAGCAAGCTTTTTAAAAGTTATCGGAAGGCTGGAAATCTGTAGGTTTGGTATTAAAATTTTCCACCCTGCCCCACCTCCGAAAATTTAATTGGCCATCCTTCAGCTTAATACCTGTCTGCGTCACAGGGGCTCGTTACAAAGAAAATCAAGGGATGGGGGTTCTATCCTGTGTTATATTAATACAGGTTAGAACCCCCATCCCTTGATTTTCTTTGTAACGTGCCCCTCTGGTCTGCGTAGGTTCGAGTCTCGGATTCGGCCAATGTGGGTATGTGAGAAAGCTTGCCAGTAGCTTCTCGTGGGTCGGTGGTTCTTTCCGGGGATTTCCCGGGTTCTTCCTCCACCATTAATACTGGCCGCCATGTATAGCATATCGTGTGCTGAAAATTGGCGTTAAACCCTACAACAACAATAATCGGCTTAATGTAACCAGGAGAAAAGTTTCTGAACCAAGTTTAACCTGCATATTACCATTTCTTTTCTCTATTGTTTCAATATAAGCTGCGGCGGTTTTAATTGTAATAGTTTATGTGGGAGTTATATTTGCAGCAGATGGTCCTACACACAAACACATACAAATGAGTCGAACGGTCTCTTCTTTACACAGAAAATGAACGAGGTTAACAAAAGCTTTGTTTGGCTAACAACGTTATGTCAAGGACACTTAGAAGCTTGCTATTTTGATGAAGTTGTATAGGCAAAACTAAGGGATAATTGCTAAATATAGAACTGGAAATTCCCCTGGAAAAGTGAGATACTATATATAAAGGTAACGCTTACAGGTAGTTGCTCTATGGGAGCGGTCAGTACACGCCGCTAAGAATAGCAGTGACATTTGCACTCAGTTATATCTCAGTAACCTTTTTTTTTAAGGATGGATGGGTGGGGATGGGAGAAATTATTTTAGCATGAAACGGGAGTGGGGAAGTATGTTACAATATAAAGGGACGGCCGAGAAATGTGGCTACAATATAACAGTTATCAAAGCGAAACATTTAGTGATAAAAGATTAGGATGTCAGTCATGTTCACTAGGAATACACTACGATACAAGCAGGCCCCTATTAACCATTAAGCAGACTAAGCACGTGCTTAGGGCACCAGGGCCAAAGGGGGCACCACAAAGTTGAGAAAAAGGTGAAAAGAAAAAGAAAAAAACGAATGAAGATATGTAATTTTTTATTATATAAAACTAGTGCAAATTGATCATAATGTTCTTTTTGTTGATCATGGTGCACCCTAGGGTCATCTCCCCAGGGGTACGTGGAAAGGAGGGAGGCACCAAGATTTGTCAGTGCTTAGGGCACCAGCGAGCCTTAATCCGCCCCTGGATACAAGGCCACATCACATAACAGACAGTAACCTTACAAAATACTCATGCTTGTCTTTCACGCAAAGAGCGCACATAACAGGACAACAACATGTATCAAACTAATCTGTACGCACTGTTTCATTTAGCCTTTTTCACCGTGCATTTGTCGTGTGTGGTATTTTTTCCCAATAGTCAACATGTTTCTAAACTTTAAATATACGAGGCACATAATCTACCTCTATTCATGGGCATCCTATTTCCAAGTCTCATTGCTAATAGAGATATATGAAAATGTAAACGATGAACCTCCATGAGATCTCTTTATATTCGGAACATCCATCATCACAGGTCAAAATAATTCTGACCCTTGAATGTCATGTATACACGATTCACTTTAAAGATAAATCAATCTAACCACTGAGCCCTTGCTTTCTTGAAAATTTGTTTGTTCCCACTGCCTGTCATGATCCTTCACATATTTTCTTCTGGCCAGGACTAGTCCGAACCACTTATATAGGCCTATACGTACATGATATGATGCTAATCTGTCTCAACTGGACATGTGAAAAGGATAATTAGTTTTCAGGTGTCGGTGGCTGGCTGGGATTTATTATTATTATTATTATAAAGAAATTGGGAAAAATAACCGGTTCTTTCTATTTCATTAGCTGAAAACAATAATAATCTTAAATCTGGAGATAATAAAATAAAAATATTGTTGTTGTTAAAAGAAATTCCCCACCCATCCAGCCAAGCAAATTAAATGTTTGATCTTTAATATTCTTCCCAAACTAACTGTGTAAATCACTCAAGTTCCTTCCAAGAACAGATTTTTAGCTGAGGAAAAGCTTGATTTGATTCTTGGAACCGAAATGTAATATATTGTCTCCTACAAGTAGGTCAAGCCACTTTTCAGAATTGAGAGAATTTGTGTAGTTGTTGAAAAAATTGACTCATGAAACAATTTAAATTATTAAACTTATTGCAGATTTGACCGGCAGTATACGAAGGTGTAGAATGGAAACACGTAACGACATAGCGAAAGGAGATAGCTAAAACAGTGAAGTTCACAACAATATAACAAATCAAGTCGTATGCTATGGAGGGGAATTACCCCATAATTCTATGCATGTATTTTCTATTTTTTCTTGATGCATTCTTGTAAATGACTGCTTGCAAGTGCTACTTTCATAATTCTATCCATGTATATTGTATTCTTCATTGGTGCAAACTGTATGCGGCAGTTTACAAGTGCTACTTTCCTTCTGCATTATTGTAAATGGCTGCTTGCAAGTGCTACGTTCCTAATTCCATCCGTGTATGTTGTATTTTTCACTGATGCAAACTGTAAGGGGCTAATTGCAAGTGCTTAGATCTACTTTCCTTCTGCGTCATTGTATCTTGCTTTTTGCTAAACGCTGAATTCGTTCTGTAATTTGTCGAATGGCAAATGCTATATCAGTTATTACAAGTTTTATATTCTGTTTATAAACTTGCCACATTACAAATTACACCATTCCAACTCCTGATTTCATTTAGATTTGGCCTTGCAACAATCTCATTTTGTCAATATCGTCTTTCTTGTCCAACTCGTATTACCATCTTTTGTCATAATGGGATACTACAGTATTAGCATGGCATTATAACAACAAATTTCCAAGGTGTTTTTACCCCCAATGAAATAATGAATACTCCTCACGGGAAGTTAGATTGCTTTACGGCACTAATTTTGTTGAGGCTAGCAGTATATAAAGAAGTTTATAGATCTACGTGTGGAAAGAAAACAAACTCGTAATTCGTTCAGTCCCGTCATTTTTTAAGTGTAAGTTAGCGACGAAGTTTTAATCGTTCTCTATAACCATGTGCTTTTTCGATGCTCTAACTGATTTATAGCACCTTAAGAAAGCAAAAACGCCATCACAACAGCAGGGTGGTCTTTAGTACTAATAGGCTACGACATCGTAGCTAGGTGGTCTTTAGTCCTACATGTAAGACCTGATGGTGATATTTATGTTGTGGGTGTCAAGCACCTAAAACAAACTCGTGTGCTATGTCTTACCTGTAGGACTAGGTGGTCTTAGACCAGGTCTATCTTCAACCCCGCTGGCTATATGAACCCAAAAATGTAAAGTTAGCGGGCCATACATGCTTATATATGCTGTAATTATAGAAATTATTTTTTTATGAGCGCTGGCCACACAAAAGATTCCCACGGGCATGCAGTTGGACCACCTTGCACATCAGTACTGTCTTGTCATATCACAGACTCCCCAGTTTTGATGCACTTAAGCACTGGCTTTCACGTTTTCATAAATATACTTCTTTCATATTGATATCTCATTATTTTGGAAATATTAGTTATTTTAGAAAAGTACGGATCAGAAATGACTGACATATTTCTTTGTTTCTTCACGAGCTTTCATAAGACGACCCCTGGTAGTAAAGATCGTGTAGTATGTCACCTGTTTTGATACACATCACAAAAGTCAATCTTTTCCTGTGATACTATTGTACATATGCTCCGGCGAAAATAAGATATTTTTGAATAACAGAAGTAGCACATAAAATAAAGATTGGAGCACACACACACCAGCCCTCTATTCATTGATGGGAACAAATAATTTTCTTTGTAATGAGCCTCTGTACATCTCACTGCTTAAATAAACAGCTTGTAAGGTCAACTGACAGGGGAACAGGGTGAGTGACAAGTCACCCCAAGATGCACCAAACACTCTTGAAAACACCCAAAGACACTTCAAATTTTGTTTTAATGTTGAAATTATTTCATTTGAACAGATAATCATTTAATCTTAAATACCCCAAAATTGAAAATTAAAAATCCAAGAAATGTTTAAGCCAACTACCTAGTCACCCACAGGTAATGAAATAGTTATTGTACTTCTGATTCTAAGCATTGAGTAAAAGCATTCTGTTATGTATGGATATATAAATACCAAATGCACTGTACAGTAATTAAATACTCATTTTATTTTCGTTTATCAATATGTATCCAGGCTACACAACAAGAAGGTACACTTTCCATGGCCCATTTTTATTGATATTTTGGGGGTGGTGGTTGCTTTTTTTTAATTAGATACACACATGTATATTACGTTTTGTCATTGTTTCTTTTTTGATGTCATTTAGTATTACTGTTATATACATTTACCATTTGCTATTTAAAGTCCTGCAAAAAGCAATCAGTGCATTTTTGACCTTTTGTCCAATAGATGCTGTCACTGTCATGATTTGCATGCTGTTCCTTTTGCCTTAATAACAACTGAACATTTCTTAGGATGTTATGAATTTTGAATTTTGTCCATAAAGAATTTTAAAACTAAATATAGAACCCTTAGTTTCTAATTATTCAGTGTACTGCACTTTGTCACATTAAAGATTATAAAAACAAAAACTTTAAAAGAATTTTTGAAACATTAATGTAGTGACACATGATTCTGACTTATTGTGTTGCTCTTTGTCATTTAAAAGTGGTTTAGTTAGAATTAACTATGATCAGAAAGAGACAGAGAATGCACCAAAACTTGCATATTTCATTAAGTTATTGTAATTATATACATGTATCCTAGGTAGATGAGTGTTTTGGGACAGTCTTAAAGTGTTTTGGAATAGTTTGCGATGTCTTGAGGTCTCTCCTTCAATAATTATCAACACTGGAAAAAACTTGACTGATCCTACTTGATAATTATGCTGATCACTCCTTTTTGGGGGTTTGATATAATTAATCACCTGTGTGTATCCTGGGCAGTTGAGGGTGTTTTGGGATAGTTTTGCAATGTCTTGAGGTCTCTCCTTCAATAATTATCAACACGGGAAAAAACTCGACTGATCCTACTTAATAATTATACTGATTACTCCTTTTTTTTTGTTTGATTTTATTTAATTGCGTATATGTATCCTGGGCAGTTGAGGGCTTTTTGGGATAGTCTTTACTGTTTTAGGGTAGTCATGGGTTCTTTCATTTGGTGATTAAAAACATGGGGGAAAAAACTCCTGATCTTACTCATTAATTATATAATGCAGAATTTTACTGATCACTATCATTATTTTTGGTTCCATTCACTGTAATTGTATACCTGTATCTTGGGTAGGTGAGTGTGTTTTCGGACAGTTTAGTGGTGTTTTGGGTTAGTCTTTGTCTTGGGGTCTTTAGTCAGACTTTACCACTCCGGTGGCCTAGTGGTTAGAGCGTCCGCCTTGGATGCGGGAGGTCATGGGTTCAATCCCTGGCCGAGTCATACCAAAGACTTACAAAAATGGTACTAACAGCTGCCTCGCTTGGCGCTCAACATTAAGAGGTTAGTGTTAGGACTGGTCGGCCCGGTGTCAGGATAATGTGACTGGGTGGGACATCATGCTACATGTCTGCGGCATGATGCCCCAGTGCTAGACATCACTATAAACTGCCACATTGCAGACATCGTAGTGATATGACTGAAAAATTGTTAAAAATCAAAATCACATCACATCACATCAGTCAGACTTAGAAACAAGAGGCCAAATATTCATGAACTTGAATGAAGTGTTTAGCCCAGAGTACTACAGTATTGCAGGTCTTCAAATCAGCAGTCAGCAAACAAGTAATTAAAGACATTTAAAGGTATTATATATGTCTATTTACTGTTATTTGATCATTATTTAAATGCATTTTATTTCCAGTTTCAAAAAGATGATTGTGGGAAAAGATTGTTAGACACCATGTAGATTCCAGGTTGTGAAAGACGAGTTACTCTGATACCTCATTAATATAGGAAAATATCTGTAATGGCATATATGTATCCTAATGTAGGGATCCTGATATATAAGTTGTTTGAAATTCACATGAAGGTTGAGGAAGTATGTTAAGAAAACCCAGCAGAGTGATATATTGAGAATATTATTGAGTATAGTGTTTATGTGAACATCTCTTGAATTATTGTTTTAGATATTGATGATGCCTGTAAACACAGGGGCTCGTTACAAAGAAAATCAAGGGATGGGGGTTCTAACCTGTAATAATATAACACATAGTTTTGACGGTCAGAGTGGATGGAGTTATTGTCATGGTATTTTTCACTAATTCATGTCCAAATTCACAACTTTTTATCCCTATTTTCACTAATTGTGAGCCTGGAAGGTTGGCAGCTATGGACATATTCAAATTGGCACGAGATGTCCAATAGACATAATTGTGTCCTTTTCAGCTTTTATGCACAAGAATACGAATACTCCTTTTTAGTCTTCTGTGTTGATTATTAACATTTTTCTAGAAGCATATTTTCCCTTTCGTCTTCAACATGCATCACTATCTGGATGCCATTTTTAAAAATTCTATAATCAACAGTATAATCATGCAGATGCTTCACGTGAACAAATAGGTGCAGTTTAAAGCATCTAGGGTGCTGCTGTAAACTTAGTCTGGTTTCCTGACTAATTTCACTAATTCTAAGATGCAACCTGGATAAAAATAAAACACGGATGAACCAATTATCTGGATTTTTTTGGAACGATCATTTTTCCGTAGATTTTGCTAGCGTGTCGTAAGTCCATATTTTAAGGGTAATTTTAAGGGTAATTTTCATAAGACTTACGGAAAAATTTTAAGAGCTGGCAGGTCTGTTCTCACCCAGTGCAGTATGTCTAGTCCTATTAGTGTACAGTTTATACTAATAGAACACCATAGGAATATCCACATTAAAAAAAAGAAACCCAGGTTTCTAAACACTGTGACCTACTTCACCACACCTAAACTGTGTTCATTATCAGATAATAGTAGCAACATTAAGTGGAAATATAGAGAATATTTTTGGACACACCATGATGTATTGTGACTGTAAACACAGAAGTGTGCATATTGCCATGCCTGTATTATTTCTGTGGTAGAAGATTAATATGGTGAAACTCATAATATTGTCATGACATTGTCAGAAGGTGGTTTCAATACCACACTCACTTCATTAGATAAGTATCATCTGTAATGGAATGATAGATAGGACAGATTTACTCACTATTGACATGTAGTAATTTTGTGACTAATTGGGGTTGGTGGGTACTAAACATCAAGGTTATTGCTGATCTTTACTGTTCTCATCTTTGCTGCTGATGCACATTGGACTTCATTTTGGGTGTTAGAGGGGTCTGGTATTTTCTGTGCTTTCACACACACACTAACAGATTATTTTCCATCTTTTCTTCAGGACAGTATTCCCAGCAGAGATGAATGAAAGCGCCTTTATGACGCTGGTCTGGGAGATAAAAAGATACATTTTTATAAGGACAGTGACCCCGCATATTTCAGGACGAAACTTGAAGCTTTCCCAAATTAAAATCTAGAAGGGGATTTGAATTGAGGTCAGGCATTTGCAGTCGTGTGTTCTTAGAATGGATTTGGATGCCACATGGTGGATACACCAGTGCTTACCTGGCGGATGAAAGCAACTTGGGGCAAGCCGTGTGCTATATATGACCCATTCAAAGAGACCTTGATTTATCAGTATTGACAGATTGCCAGGAAGCACAGGTTTGTTGTTTATATTTAAAAATGCATAACACTGCAGTGCATTAACATCGCTTTCAAATTTCATTCATACAATTTTAATTACCTCACCTATCCAACTGTGGCAAGATAGTTACTTCCAATGGGAATAGCACTGTCAACAGTATTCAAGTTTTGTGCCTTAGTTTTTTAATTATATTATCAATATCATATACTGTATTCGTGCGAAACTTTGGTATAATATTTCTTTCATATCCAAAACTTGTACACTGATATGCTTAAGCAGATATGTAGTTGTATCATTATGAATAGTATTCAAGATTTTGAAAGATGTGTATCTTTTACATCAGTAGTTATATTATACTGCATCTTTGTGACTCTCTAACTGTAAATACAAATTTCATCATGTATCATCAATAGTGAAAAAAATAATAATAGAAATAGCTCATATTTATTAATTTCTTAAATTGGGGGAGGGTTCATTAACAGTAATATCTAAAAATCATGTGATGAAATCAGTATTGCTTAGTTAAATATGTACTTGTAAGTTTGTCATGTATATTTTGTGCATTTACTGTGAGTTCTCTTCTTTCATGCTGTTAAATAAGTTTTGATTGTTTCAAAAACACCATAACACATTCACAGATTTGAGTACTAATAAAAGTGTCCATTTTTTGGAAACCACACAAATTAATATCATTAAAAGTGAATTTATGGTAATTGTTCTTAAACTTTCTTATTTTTCATTTGCAGTTAGATGTACAGAAAGAAGAAAGTTTGACATGTGGGCAGATGATTGTTGTTGGAATGCTTAAAGAACCTGTATCATCCTTCACAATAATGTTTTATTTTACATCAAACTCAAATATGCATCTGATACTATAATAGTTAAAACTAAATGTCGAATGAATTACACAGAATAAAGCAATATATTACTTCTATTCACATAGAGTTCTACTTCCAACCTTATTATCTTTTTCCCTGACATCAAATGTCATTGCTGTATTCTTGTATTATTATCACAACCTCCACAACCTCTACTTTTCATTTTTTTAAAAATGAAAATGAATGGACTGTGATCACTGAATACAACAACCAGAGAAAGAAATAAACTAATATACACTTCAGAATGTTGCAAAGACAATGTCAAAGACAAACATTCCTTTTAGTTGTGGAACAATTTCTCTGATGACTGTCTACTTTTTTTTAATAGCCGTACTTGATGATCTACATCTTGGATCAATACTCCTCCAATGCCTACATCACTTGCATCAACAGGCTTTTTAAATAATTGAAATCTGGTGCTGAAAGAACTGGTGCACTTTTAAGCAAGGCTTTTAATTTTTCAAAACAAATTCCAGACCAATGAAACTTATATTTCTTAACAAACTTGTCCTAGGCTCGTCAATTATGGAAAAACATAGCAAAATTTCTGACAATAACCATCCATACACAAAAATTGCATAAGTTTCTTTTAACAGGCGCTGGGAACTGTGATGACCTTGACCATAACTTCTATATATTTAACTTAATCTTGTCCCACAATATGTCCTAAAAATGTGAAATAAACCTGGCAAAACTCACTTGTGCATAAATTGTCAGATTTGCTTCACCGAGTTAATAAAAAAAATTCTGAATGGTTTCCAAGTGATCTTCCCAGGTGTTGTAGATAATGACATCATCGATGTATGCATTATAATTATCTAGAGCAAATATTAACATTCATTGCCAGATAAACAAAATTGTTCCAAAGGACCTCACTTCATACTGATAAAGCAAGCCCATCTAGTGTTGCAAATGGCGAAATTTCTTTTGCTCCTTCCATGAGTGGAATTTGCCAGATTCCTTGAAAAAAGTAAATCTTTGTGAATATTTGACATTTCTAATTTTGTTAATGCAGTCATCCATTCTTGGCTTTGGAAATGAATCTGTTTTGGTGACACTGTTGATTTTTTTAAAGTCAGCACACATGTGGAAAGTACATGTATTAAGATAAGAATTCTTTATTTCAGACTACAAAGTCCATACCTATAAATTAAAATATAATTATAAAGTAAAAACACTGTAGACATAACATCTGGTTTAGGCACAAGAATACATGGTAACCTGCGATTACTTGTACTTTGTTCTATGATCTATGTAATCATTCTCCAGTAAAAGTGACTTTCCTTTTTCAAATATTCCTGCTTGAGAGGATTCGTCCTATAGGGCTGTTGCTTCATAGATCTAGAATCTACAACATCAGTGTTCTGATAGAGTATACATCTCGATATATTTTATTTATTCAGGTTCGAACATCAGGAAACACATGTTCATAATCATGTAATAATTGTTCTAATTCACTCCTTTCCTATTATTCTAGACTTTTCCACAATTTTACAAGACCTCTTTACCAATTTCAAGAGTATCGTTTATGCAAATTTATGACCTCTAATACTGACCTAACATACATTTAACACAAAAACATTTCACATTTGGCCTTTGGACATACTTCATCCAATCAGATAGTTCATTCTCTTTTGAATGCCGTGAGTACAATGATATTGAATGGTGGTAAAATCCCTGGATGTAGTGTAACTAAAGTTTATGGGGAACCTACTTTAACAAAATCCATTGAAGAAGTTATGATAATACAAATTTTTGTCTACAAATAAATGTGACCGGATAATGCAAAATAACCAAATTCCATGACTTTTCCAAAACTTTGAATGACTTATAAAAATTTCAAAACTTTTCAAGGCCCTTTAAATGCTTTTCTGTAATTTACGAACTTTTCCAGGAATTCCATGCCTGCAGGAACCCTGGTATAAGGACCATAATACTTAGCCTGAAGATGATATTGAGGTATGTGCAAGACAGCCAGAACTTTACCACCAGGCTTAAAGTTACCTCTGTAATTTTGTCACAGCTATATTTAATTTTTGATTGAGTAAAGTGAAAATTAATTCTTGCTACTTAACAAGTGTTAGTAACTTAAATTTGAAATAAGAAAGATAGTCAAGAAGATTAATCTTGGAATCTTCGTTTGAAAGAAGTTTCTATTTTAATAACTAGTCCATGGACAGTATGTCCAAATACCAGTTCAAAAGATCTAAAACCCAATGATCTTAAACTGAATGCCTAGCAGCAAATAACAGAAAATGAACACCATCATCCCAATCCCTTCCTTTATTAAAGTAATATGACTGAGTACTGTTCTTCAAAATTTGATGAAATCTTTCCATATCCCTTCGACTTTCTGGGTGATAGGCAGAAAATTTTTACTGTTGGATGTCTAATTTATGCATAAGTTGTCGGAAATATCCAAAATAAATCTGACCCTTGATCAGACCGGACAGATATGGGGAGGCAAACAAATGTTAACAAAATTACCAAAACTTTTAGAACAGTTTTTGCTTTAACATTCTTTAAAGGAATATCCTTTGGGAATCTTGTGGATGCACCCATTATGGTGAACAAGTATTGGTTGCCCGACTTCATATCAGGTAAGAAACCGACAATTTACCATGTTTCTGCTAAATGGTTCGTCAAATGCAGGAATAGGTTGCAGATGTGCCTTAGGTATCTTCTGATTGGGGCTTCCTACCATATAACAAGTGTGACAAGATCTACGGTATTTATAAACATCACTTTCAATTTTCAGCCAATAAAACTGGTTCAGGTTCTTGTAACAAGTCTTATTGACATCTAAATGACAGCTTAGGAGTTTCATGGGCTCGACTATGAATTTCATGTCTATACGACTTTGGAACAACAATCTGATTGCTCACTAACCACTCATCACCAGCTGATACATCTCCATTTTCTCATAAGAAGTTACGGTGTTGCAAGGCAAAATTTGTAAAATGCAGAACCAAGTCAACAGCTGGAACGATGTAATTTGAGATATAGCAAGTTTATAAAAAAATATTGAAAACTTGTAACAACTGACATATCATTTGCCATACGACAAACTGCGGAATGAATTCAGCATTTGGCAAAAAGCGAGATACCATGACGCAGAAGGAAAGTAGATCTAAGCACTTGCAACTAGCCCTTTACAGTTTGCATCAATGAAGAATACATTCTACATGGATGGAATTATGAACGTAGCACTTGCAAGCAGCCATTTACAATAATGCAGAAGGAAAGTAGCATTTGTAAACTGCCACGTACCAATGAAGAATACAATCTACATGGATAGAATTACACTGGACAACAAATTTTTACAAAAGTCATGTTACTGAAATAAAATTAGTCAATTCTTATCAATTTTTATGTGCTGAACACGAATATGACAGTCAAATTGCAAAATTGGCTCTAGTTTTTTTGTAATCTGCAAGAAATTAATGTTTACATAACGAAATGCATTCCAATAGTAAAAGGTCAACTGTAATAGCCTACCTATAAAAAATCAAGTCATTGACTACATCTTAGATTTCTTCGCCTGTCTCTTGTACAGCTGTTCGGGAGCATCTCTGAGGAGTGTCCAGCAGTAGTCAGCCAGCATTGTAGTGGACCATTTTCCCTGGTATCTTTGTTCCATTGTTGCGATATCTTGATGAAAACGTTCGCCGTGTTCATCACTAACAATACCACAGTTGCTAGGAAAGAAATCCAAATGGGAATGAAGGAAGTGAATCTTTAGAGACATATTGCAGCCAAGTTTCTTATACTTCATCAACATGTCTTCTACTAGTTCCTTATAGTTTTCTGCCCTAACATTTCCGAGGAAGTTTGTAGAAACTAGGCGAAAAGCATTCCATGCTTGTTTCGCGTCACCTTCCAGCAAGTTGTTGAACCGATCATCTTTGAAAAGCTCTCGAATCTGAGGACCCACAAAAACTCCCTCTTTAATCTTTGCTTCGCTGAGTCGAGGGAATTTTTCATGCAGGTATCGGAATGCTGGCAAAGTCCGGTCAATGGCTTTCACGAAGTTCTTCATCAAACCTAGTTTGATGTGAAGGGGTGGTAGCAAGATTTTCTGAGCCTCAACCAGAGCTGGGTGTTGGATATTCTTCTCTCCAATGGCTACATTCTGCCTGTGAGTCCATTCCTTCCTCATGTAGTGCATTTCCCTTGCTCGGCTATCCCACTCGCATAAGAAACACATGTATTTTGTATATCCTTGCTGCAGTCCCATTAAAAGGGCAACTACCTTCAAATCACCACAGAGGTGCCAGCTGTACTTGTTATACTCAATGGAATTCAGTAGCTGCCTTAAGTTATCGTATGTCTCTTTCATGTGGACAGCATACGCTACTGGAATAGATGGAAGAATGTTTCCATTGTGCAAAAGCACAGCCTTGAGACTCAGTTTCGAAGAGTCCACAAATAGTCTCCATTCTTGTGGGTCATGAGTGATTTTTAAAGCATTTATGAGGCCCTCAATATCGGAACAGAATATCAGATTACTTTCCTTTCTGAAGAAAGGCTCCAATTGCTGGTGGCGCTTTCGATATGCAGTAATTGTGACATCTTCTTCTAGAAGATTCCATTGTTGGAGTCTTGATCCTAGCAATTCTGCCTTGTTCTTTGATAAGTCCAAATCACGAATCAGGTCATTTAGTTCTTCCTGTGTTATTCTGTGTGGGGTTGATGATGCACCACAGTGAAAATCTGGATCACTGCATGCTGATGGACCAGGAGAAGAACAGGTCGACTCACCTTTGTCTTCGTCAGATGAATCAAGAGAATATTCTGCTGGAGGTTCTGGAATAGGAAGTCCCTCACCATGTGGAACTGGTCTCAATGCAGACGGAATGTTTGGGTAGACTATTCTCGACTTCTTTCGCTTCGTTATTCCGCCGGAAAGAGGAGGAACCAAGCAGAAGTAACAGTCATTTAGGTGGTTGCTTGGCTCTCTCCACACCATTGGGACTGCAAACGGCATTGATGACCTTTTGCAATTCAACCACTGTGAAAGCTGTGTTGTACATGTAGCACAGCATATATGCGGAGCCCAAGGCTTGTCTTGGTCACCAACCTTGCATCCGAAGTAAAGATGATATGCCTTCTTCACTTGAGAATTGATACTTTTCTTCTGGTTGGCAAATGTCACTTCCCCACAAATATAGCAAAAATTGTCCGCGGTATTAACACACTTTCGAGGCATTACTGTTCTTTATTGTACGTAAATGGATAAAATAATAAGTTTTATGTAACAGTAGCTTGAACTGTCTCGCACAACGTCTAAAATATTTTAAATGCTGAACCTATCTGATTGGGCTTTATATAGTACACTGCTTACGTCAGCTTCAGCAGCCGCCTGGCATTAGTATAATAGGCCTACACATGTATAGTACACTGCTGACGTCAACTTACTTCAGCAGCCGCATGGCATTAGTATTGCATTGCATCAGAAAATGATGCAATCAACTGTGGATGATGTGAGCATGATGGTATTATGCAATGTTACATCATTATTCCGGATGTTGCTGCAGTCCTACTGGAGAAATTTACACAGTGAAACATAGAAAATGAGGTATATGAATATCTTCAAAACGAGAGCCAATACAAATTTTTCACGGTTATATTCGTGTTCGGCACACCAAAATACTACAGATTAGGGCCTTTTCAAGTCAGTAATGATTTCACTGTTGACCAGTGTTATGAAAGTAGCACTTGCAAGCAGTCATTTACAATAATGCATCAAGGAAAAAAAGAAAATACATGCATAGAATTATGGCGGTAATCCCCCTCCATAGTATGCGGACGGATAATTTTAACGCAAAATCTCTCTCTCTCTCTCTCTCTCACACACACACACATACACACACAGAGTAAAAAATGAAATGATTCAAATTCTGTGCTATATTTTCTCTGCTTCATCTGTTATGTTTTCATTTCAACTAGCTTTAGATTATAACTTAGAGCCTGACCGAATTATGGTATAGGACGTAATCATTACACTGATCTGTAAACAAATAGAAACTTCAAGACATGTATGCTAATCACTCTCACGGTCCACGACTTCCCGTTACGAAACCCACTAATACTGCATCAGTCTCAAGACATGTTTCGAAAGGCCTGTGTACTGGTGAGACCGAATTAAACATCACTTCATAGACTTAAGTCAGCACTTAAACATTACCAATGATATTGTTTGCTTGTTGCTTTGCTGTTATTTTTCATGTTATATAGATTCAACTTCTAACACATTATTGGCTATACCACGCCGTAGAAACGGAAGCTAAGAGCTATTCACAAAATCTCACAGAAACAGTCGGCCCCCTCTCTCCTGGTTGGGTATCGAACCCGCGTACTTGGAATTAAGATATTCTACAAACCAATTACTGCAGTTCAGCGTATTTTCGTTGAAGCAGGAACGGGTTGTTCAGATGAAACTATATATTTCCAAGCCATTTGTTACAGGGGATTATTTATTCAAAATTTTAGGCTAATTTTTATTCATAAAGTATGTATCCATATTTCTCACAATGAAAGTGGCATAACTAGAAAAGCAAACATTGGCGACACCTGGTTTCGGCGCAGATTCCAATCTTACACAACAGGTCGATTTACTAATACAACTCAAAAGTATTTCTTTAAACTACAATATTCTCCATTAACAACATATTTTCTAACAGAACATTTCATTAATAGCGTTTTCCTTTATAAAAAAGCGCCGTTTCACGTTTCGATCTCTTCCCAAAGTGTCCAGTGTACATGTCCATGCACTACGTCTGGTTCTCTTACCGATTTCTAAACATGTACAGCTATGTAACGAGAAAAAGTGTCACTACAATGCTAGGGATGTTGTGTTAATACTGTTAAATACATTCAACCAAATTGTGTCTTATGACGTAAATCCTGTCATAATAAAAGGTAAATTACCTTCAGCACATATGGATCTATCACAAGGTAATGTAATATCAGTAAGTTATTAAATTATTCAGTAAGAATAAAGAGGATTTTCTAATCGTTTTAATTAAGCGGCATTGTTTCGGTTACATTTTGGTAAACGAGGCAGCCCGAACCACATCAGATCGTTCTGCTTAGTCAGTGCATAAACATGCCATATTTTTCGTCCGCTTTTGTTTTCGGATATTCTATCTTGTCTTTAATATCTGGAATTATCTTGAGACAAAATATATAACCAACCTTGACATAAAGGAAAATGCCCCTCTCCCACCCCAACCTAGCACAACACTAAATTTAAAGAGCGATTCCTAATGCACTTCATAAGCTTACGGTGTATAAAACATCGATCAAATTTTTGAGACGCCTCATCAGACTGTGAGGCCCTAACATTTGTCTTGTTTTAGCTTATTCCTAATTCCGTATTCATAGTCTCCAAGAAGAAGGTCGAGCCCGTTTTCAGAATTTTAGCAACATTGTTATTTGTATAAAATTTAAAAAAAATACGGAATCATGACACATTATCAGGTAAAATAAACTTTTTCGAAGATGGAATAGAAAGTATATGGACAGGTTGTCGAACAGAAACTTACATGTCAACATCCAGTCGGAGGAAATGCTATCAGCCAAAACAGTAAATTCACAACATGAGTGGTATTGAAAGTGACATCTTTGCACATGCCTTTGCATATATGTCACTGTTGTAAGAAATATCAAAATATCTGTATAGCAACGAAAATTAATATATAAAAAATCCACATAATAAAAGAAAGGCTAGCAACCAATTTTGGGGGTTAGTTGGGTACAGAATATAAATTCGTCTTTACTCGATAATAATAAAAATATTTTTAAAATTCCTTTCTCGCCTAAATGAATGGTAATCACCTTTCTACCAGGTATTACGAGTGTAAGAACAATAGGTCAACAATATTCCAGACGAAATCGTTGTGACTCGAGCCTGAAACAATAATCAGTGTAAGACCATTTTCAAGGTCAAAGTATCGGGAATATTTCTCCTGGATTGCCTAGGAACCATCGCCCATGCAATTATGATTCCATGGCAGACGGGTGATGGGCATTCACACCTTTAGTCACGGAAAGAGTTTTACAATTATTTTGAATATCATCGAAAGAACAATTATTTATATTCCTCACCTCATCTACACAAAATTGTGGCTGGCAGCCTTGTTTTTGTTATACTTGTTTTTGTATTATTTAATTTGGGGTGTTATTACACTGATTTTCAGATGTTTTCTTAAAACATCGATATACTTTCAAGGATATGTGATAGTCTTGTAATGACATTTGTATTTGTCCTACAAGTTAGACCGCAATTTACCGAGTAAGAAAAGATCTGGATTGACTTGTTATTTTTGTTTCCCTTTGTTTAATTATAATAAAGTTTCTAGTATTTATCTCTTCAACGAGCTCGAAAAGCTGTGACTTACAATCTAAAGTATTCTCGCAAGAGAGGGACAATTTCAAGAATATATAAATAAAAAAGACACGTGACATGACGCCATTTTTCTAGTCATGCTTACACATCGCTGTTGGGAACTCATTAGTATAATATAAGAGTCAAGTACTGTCGACACCGATTATTGACAGCTTAGTCGCTGCATAAACATTTCCATTTGGATTCTATATTTTTGAGGCCCCGAGTGGCCGAGTGGTCTAAAGCGCTCACCGTTCCTGATCACTGGCCTCTCACCTCTGTCTGCGTGGGTTCGAGTCCAATGCTCGGCTAGCGTGGGTACGTGGGAAAGCCTGCCAGTAGCTTCTCGTGGGTCGGTGGTTCTTCACTGGGTTTTCCAGGGTTCTTCCTCCACCAGTTATACTGGCCGCCATGAATAGCCTATCTTGTGCTGCAAAATGGCGTTAAACCCGAGAACAACAACTATATTTTTGTATTGGGTTGGTGGGGTCGTCAAGGGTTTTTGGTTGGGCGAGGGTTGGCTGGAGTAGTTAACGCATTATTTGGCTATATCAGGTCGTAATTCCTTTCTCAAGGACACATCGTGTCAGCTGACTCAGGCTAGGCATAAGAACAGGGGTCCCAAACATGCGGCCCGTGGACTGCATGTTGCCCGCCAAGCCATATCCCGTGGCCCGCAAAATGACGGGCGTCACAAGGAGTCATAAGCGATAACAAAGATGATGCGGCCCTTGGGCCATCGAAAATGCCCTTCATGCGGCCCTCGGAGCGGTTTGAGTTTGAGTCCCCTGCCAAAGAATTACAATATTGTAGGAACAATTAATGAAGTTCACCATTTCATCACGTTTGAAAAAGAGGCACAGTATTGGCTTCCCGAGCAACTGACGACCCCACCTTTTTTGATCATTGTTTGAATAGAAACTGGTGCAGGATAAGTAGATCAGACCATCTGTTCGAAGCAGGAACATTCTTGTCGTACTGAACAAGTGATGTAGCTTTATGGAGGGATATATTTTTGGTTATCATTATCATTTATCTTGTGATATTTGAGCGTCATTGTATCAGAATTGATAAAGACATTTGTATCAAACGATTGGTTTAAATCCCAATCAGTAAGCATCGTAATTAGATAAAGCTTAACTGCGGTCACAAACATGCGAGTTTGGCATTACCCAACTAATGCAAGACAGTTTTCCATAAAACATGTCTGACAGAAAAAGTACCTTATTTTTACAGCGCCCCACAAAGCCTATAATGATTTTAAAGTACTCTTATTTATTTGGGATGCACTGACAGATAATTAAAGAAGTTCGATGTGGCACAGGCAGCAGAAAGTCTGTTAAATTAACGGATGTGAATTTGCTCCAAATGAGGTGTAAAATACACTATCTGATCTAATGTCATGCTTTGGTACATTTTTGACCATATTATCTCCAGAGGCTATGACTTCATTCAAGTATTGAAGCATACGTTTCTCGTATTTATCTAACGCAAATATGAAAAACGAAGTAAAGGGATACTTTTTTAACATTTGTTTAAAAATGTGTGTTAAAAATATATGATGACATATATTAATTTTGCGAAGACAATAAAAAGATTTTTAAGTACAAATTAAACAGACAATAGGGACGATCCCATAAAGTATAGCAAGAACAACATTGCAATCACTAATCAACTTATCTCCCCTCCCCGAGAGAGGTAGCAGCACACGTGTAAAGAAGTCTACGTCTTTCTAACAAAATATAAATTACTTATATAGATCCCTAATTTCAGTATAAATAATAAATAATGAATACTATACTGTATTAAATGTTACGTCCATTGTTATATGTTAAATCTCATTCGTTTATTTTTTATATAGCATTGTTACAAATCTCAGTTGTGTGGCATCACTTTATAAATTAGCACCGAGGTGTTTAAAGATTCCTGCTCTGACTGAGGATGTTGAACATTTGTAACGAGTAATCAAATGTAAGACTCCCAGGCAATTTCTACGATTTAAATTACACGAGGAATGAAAAGGTGTTCTTTCAAATGCTGCTAGATTTAGAAGATAAATAAAAGAACACACCTTATTTAGTACTTTAGCTTTTCTATATCTGTTAAACATATGAAAGATTATTGTACAGAAGCCTGTTTGCATGGAACAGTTTGGCTCTAAAATTTTATGATCCGACGCAGTGGGTTGGATACCAAGTTTTATTTTCAGGTAAACGATACGGATTTCAGATAGTATGGGGTGTTGTTCAGTGCCCATGTGTGTGTGTGTGTGTGTGTGTTTTGTATCCTATTAAAAGACAGAATTCATTTCACTTAACAACAAACACACTGAAATAAACGGGATTATACATGTATTCAACCAGGAAAGTGACACGAGTGTTTCATACTCGAAAGATTAAATGGCCCGTGCGTGAGAAGGCGCCGATTTGTTGTTGTAGGGTTTAACGACAATGTTAATGGTGGTGGAAGAACTCGGGAAAACCCCAGAAAGAATCACCGACCCACGAGAAGCTACTGGCAAGCTTTTTCACATACCCACATTGGCTGAATCCGAGACTCGAACCCACGCAGACAGAGTGAGATGGCAATGATCCGTAACGGAGCGCTCTTTAGACCACTCGGCCACTCGGGGCCCCTGATTCAAACGTAATAGACTGAATGGCTTCTTTACAATCATATTAGAAAATCAAGAAATTGAATGAGCGGTGAAATGCTTGTCTCAAACAAAATGCCATGAGAATTAACTGTGATGACCTCATAGATATGCCTGCCTGACACTGAGTGATAACTTGGTCTGTTTATTTATGGGGGTTGGGGTGGGTGGGGGTGGTTGTTTTGTTTATTTTTGTATTTGTTTACTTTTTTGCTTCGTTACCACTATTATTTTCTCACAACACTTACCTAAAATATTTTTAAAAATTTAGACAATTTTCTCGTGAATGTCATTTATGGTTTCACACAACAACAAAAATATACGTTACTGAAAATTTTGGCATTAGAGTGCATAATCAAAGGTAAATTCAATCGAGCTATTAATACAAACTATGCAATAGCGCTTCAATTACTTTATAAAAATGTCATTATGTCAAGTGCATCAATGTTTTCTTTTGTTCCAAACATATGCGATTTAGTTATATTTATTTAATAAAAACGTAAATTATCATGTTATGTGGGTCCCGGCAACATTATTCCGTAAAACCGTTACTAAGGAAACAATATATAAGGTCGATGAGGTAGGTAAACTCGTTGTTACATGTTTCATTGAATGAAATTATAAGCAAAGGACATAAACAACTGTACATACATGTGTGTATATACAAACGTAAATAATTCGTCTTACCTTCTACCGTGTTTCTATTTGTTAAGAACAAATGTTGTGGTGCATTCTGTGAGTTATTAGATTTTCTTAAGATTTTCAAAATATCCCAATAATCGCCAAGTAAAATGTCATGGTGACTACACAGACCTGCACAATATTCTTATATTTGTCCTCGGCCAGGAAACAAAATCTGCCTTTCAGGAAACTTGTAAGGTAAAAAACAATAGAATATCAAACATAAATACAAATATACATACTTTGATTATCAGTCCGTATGACCACTACTATGCTGAAAAATCTGTATTACAGGGAAATATCTTGCATAAGGTTAGTCAAACAAATATCGCCATATAGATTTAAAACCACTGGATTTCTATTTCACCTAAAAGTGATCTGAGGAAGCACGTGTAGTCAAAGGGACACAACTCAATTTAACCTCTGGACAAAACTGGTCAAGTAAATGATTGATTTTATAATAATGATACAATAATTAAAGGGATTTATTATCTGTACATGATTTGCAGACATCATGTGACATCTTATATTCGTATATCCGTGTGTCCGTATGTCTGTGCTTCAATCCATTCATTCATCCTTTTGGTTTTTCTTTTCTTTAAACCTTAGTTCTATCTACCACGGTTAGGAAAAGCGTGATCATATTACAGCAAAGGTTTCTTATAAGCATAAATACGAAATGAAAATGTATCGATATGTATGATGGTTTCCATTTCTTGTTTGACATTGTGATGAAATGTGCAGATGTAAGAAAGAAATGATTTCAACTATTCTGACAAAAGACATGTTTCAAATTGGTCACACTTGGCTAGCTATTACATTGAAAATATAAGCGTAACTGTTAATTATAGAAATGTCTTCGCGGTTGATGTTTCTCCCGGTACTCACGATGTATTAAAAAACGTTACACACACATTAAACAATTTTGAAACTCTGGAAACTCCAGGTCAGGTATTTATAGGATATTATCTTTGAAAAGTGAACTTCTTCTCCAAGAAGGAACACAAATAAATACTTTTGAAGGTGAACTTTAGAATAAGAATACCTACGTTCCAGGTGTTCGGATTCCAATATAAACTATTTTATTCCAATATAAACTATTTTCTCATTAGTCAAGAAATATGCAATAAATTTGGTTCTAATATATATATATATATATATATATATATATATATATATATATATATATATATATATATATCGATTAGAACAGAAACGTATTAACTAACAGTGGATTTTAATGTGCAACTGTAACCGAGAGGAAAAAGCAGATGTTCACAAGAACTGGATTTTGTACGAAATGCATCTACAAGCAAATTGCTATATAGAAATAACGGCGAAAAGAGCAGAGCAATAAATTTACAAAGTTTGCAAATAAAACTGAGTTTGAAATTTCATTGCATCTTCAAGTTACAGCACTGCAAATGCAACTTCACGAGAGACAGAAAAATTATATGGAAAACATATAAACAGAAACAGATTACCTATTACACACACACACACACACACACACACACACACACACCATTTTATTTGGAGAAGAATGGAGAGCAATGAATGCAACTGCAGTGACGATGGCGATTACGTTGACGGCAATAGTAATGTAGATATCAAAGTGAACTTTGTGTTGAACATAATTGTGAAGATGATGACGATGAAGATAACGATGTAATTGCTAATGTGATATCGACGTTATTTTGTTGTTGTTGTTGATGATGATGATGATGATGATGATGACGACGACGATGACTACGACGACGATGGTGACGGTGATATTGATGATGATAACGACATCGATGCTGCAACAGATAACATATGATGCATAGAGATAATGATGACATTTTGTTAATAATACGGGCATGGAAGAAGACATCTTGACATAATAATTGATCTGCAACAAGCGTAAGACAAATTTGAACATCACCAAATTTCTTTAAAAATGAAAGTCACATATTACTTTCTTTTGATAACAACGAGATATTAAATTACCAGTACTATAATTTATAATAGTCACCACCTGCTCAATGTTCAAGGATCAAACAGAAGTTTACATCTTAAATTCTTATTTAATGAACGAAATTATTTTCTTTTTTTTTGTTCAGCTTCGTTATTATTATTATTATTATTACGAAACATATTATTATTATTATTATTATTATTATTATTATTATTATTATTGTTGTTGTTGTTGTTGTTGTTTTTTTCAGCAGTAGAAGTAGCAGCAACTGCAGTGGTAGTATGCTAGCAATGCATGTAGGAAGACTGTAAACAAAGAAATAAAAATGTGACTAACTGCAATGTCTTGTCATTTAACTGAAACATTTTTCATTTGTTAAATTATGCATGAAGGGGACGGGGTACAAGTTGTCACCGCATTATATAATCCCTTTCATCACAACGATAACGATAAAAAATAATTAAACATGGAAAACGGCAGTCACCCCACCTACTCCAACGAAACAAACCAAAGAAAAGGTGATGAAAAGTACACCAGAATACAAGTTAATAAAGATTTGTGGCAGGAATAAAGATGACAAGGTAAATAATCAATATTGTTACCAAAGATAGCAAAGAAGAGAATTTATGCTTGTTGCAGCAGGGACCGTGGTCAGTATAGTAAAAATATTCAGATTAAAACGATTGTACATTGTCATACTTGATTTTGGACTTTGTTTATATATTCCAAAATACATTTATTGTTTCCTGTTCAAATATATTTAATGTAACTAAACAGAGGCGTAGCTATGATATTTTGCGCCCGGGGACGAACTATAAAATTGGCGCCCCAGCCCCCTCCCCGTTTAAACACATTTTTGAATATTACCCTTGTTTACTTATTATAATGTAACGTTGTAAACCTCATTTTGGCGCCCCTGTACCTTGGCGCCCGGGGACATATGTACCCCCCTGCCCCCCCCCCCCCCCCCAGCTACGCCTCTGTAACTAAAAGAAGAAGAGGAAAAAAAAAGCAATATGATTTTAATGGCCGAATGAGAAACTTCATAAGGGCTTTAAACAATACAACATGTCAACTTCTTACAGAACCCTCTGCACTATTGATTATTGAAATTTATATGAAATAAGGGACATAACTGTAACTAAGATCAGAGCGTTGTTATTAGGACAGAATTTTTCAGTACAAGTAACAAGATTGGAAATTCCTCTAAATTGTGTTAAGAGTAAGTTTTGATTAAATTGCATTAGAAGTAAATTGATAAATCATACTGAAAGTAATCTTCTACTTAAATATATTGAGATTTAATCCATTTATTCGTGTTACAATTATATACTACTATTCAATAATGATTACGCTATTATGATCAAGTACGAACCGTCTTATACAAAACATTACTTGTATCTCAGACTCAGCAGAAAGAGAGTACATTCATCAGGTTATAAAAATAGCGAACTAGACAGATTCCAAAAATTCTCATGGAGGGCAAATGTGCTGATCTTGCAGAAGTACTTACGTAATAATGTACATAGACCTAGACAATAATCTGTAAGAGACTACGAAGCCTCGCTTTGAGATTCTGGCCAAACGCAAGAGCTAAAGAACACGCCATATTTGGCGTTGTCTTAAGAAAGCGGGTATATTAAGCCCAGCCACGGGTCGACACCAGTTTTGCTAGCCAGAAACTTAAGCAGGCTCTGTCTTTTGCAGCTCGATCCCGAGTACCTTAAATTCCCCAAGAATGTAGTCACGTCTTCATCATCGAGTGACACTACATTAAATGACTTGAACTTCCTTCCTTTCTTCTCTCTCTCTCTCTCTCTCTCTCTCTCTCTCTCTCTCTCTCGGAATTGAGAAACGGGTTGACTTAGAGTTTACGAAGTAAAACTCTTCGTAAAATTGTTATTTTTGGGTGCAAGGGACAGTTTTCATGCACACATTTAATATTGCATACACCTGCCTAATATAAAAATTCACTAAACAAATACATGAGTGAGGTCAAAAAGGTCCCTATTCTTGGATAGGTGTAATAAAGCAAAACACAGGAATATTATTCACTTGACCTGACAAATCAGTGGAAATTCGTAGAATAAAACGTTGATGCACCCCACCCACAACTTTATACATACATTTTTCATGTCCGAACGCCATTTTTGAAAACACGTGATGTTGAGAGTGCAAAGGAAAGCCATTTCCATGGGTGATACGTTTGAAGAAAAACAAAACATTGTGTACTTAATAGTTGTTATCTAGGCAGTTTTAAAAATAATAGATATTCTGCTTGCTTTGAACCAACGTGCCTACTGCTGTCAGTGGCTAGCTCTGCCTCCTAGTCTACTAGGTATTTCACCGGCTACACACTATGCAGTGATCAAATGAGGTGTACATGCCTCACACCAGTTTCAAGAACAACACAAGCCGGAAAGACAAATTTCACAAATAAATCCATATCTTTAATTATTACACAAAAATAGCTATACAAAATTGCCACCATAGCCGCCAGTTAAAAAAATTGACAGGGTCCAATCTACGAAACTGTCCCCTGCCACCGTTATTATGAGAGTTATTTATTCCTATTTAAAATGGGTTTCCAGTGAAAGGAAAACAAGGAATATTGGACTTCCATATCCTAAATAAAAAACAACCTTAGGATGAAGTGAGACCAAATATCGGAATGAGATTTTTATGTGGCTTCACGTATTGGAACGATAACTAGCATCGACCCTTCACTGTGCGAATACTCATTTTTCATTTATATTTAGAATATAAGGAAAAAACATTAATTAAGATGCCTGTATCCATTTTTAAGGCAATAAAAACACATCATTGCTTATTTCCCATCACCACATTAAAACTAGGTCTATAAATACAGAAATTATTAAATATCACACTTTTTAAAATTATATATATATATAATAAAAATAATAATAATAATTATAATAAATAAATTGAACTTGACAATCTTTATGTGCATTTGTAATGTTATAAGAAACAAATATGCCAAGTTGCATGAATGTATGTGAAATACTGTTGATAATATGGCTATTTAGCTGTCAGGGAACCTTGTATCTGACAGTGGGCAGACCACTAAATATTTGGTTATTTATTACCTACACGCTGAACTCAGACCAATAATCCAACGACACTAGGATTCCTAGGAGTGATAGTGCATTTATAATACATTGACACTCGTTAAAAAGAGTCAAGAGTTGCCCTTTATTTTTCTTTGACAGTTTTTCAAAACCTATTTGGGTCAGGTTACAATTTCCGCGTCAATGAAAACAATGTTCTGTTTCATATTTCGTATTTACTTTACCTGTGCACTGTCATGAAACTGCTTTCTCAAAATAAAGAATGACTCCTTTTCAATCATTTCATGGTAAACAGCAGACCTGTCATGAATATTTCACAGTGAAAGGCATATCCAAGCAAAACCTCTAAATGTAGATAGAACTACTTGGCTTCGCACCCAATCGGAATTATTTTATTATATCTGATCCCATCAGGCTGGAGTTCTTAAAGAAGTTGCATATGTTTGTATTAGATTTTCCTTTTTAACTGTGCATCAAGTGCAAATGAGCACAAATGAAAAATTATAAAGATGTGCATTTTCTGCTTCAATCCCACAGTCGAAAAAGATATTTTCTATCCGGTAATTGTCGTACTGATCTTTTCTTATGTTAAATATGCGATCGATAATAGAGTATTCTAGATCACAGAGTACATCTGACTTTCGCCAAACGCCAAGACAGAAGCCCAAACGTAATAGCACTCTCTCAGATGGGTAGAGCGTTGGCAACTCGTATATTAAATTTAGTGTACTTTAACAAAGTCATTTATGAGGTAGTAGAGTTACGGACAGACGAACAGACAGAGCGAATCACAATATCACCCGCTAGAAATTGTGTAAGGCCATTGAAGGTCACAAAATTAGATTTAAACATAACACAAAACAGAAACTCTCTCTCTCTCTCTGTCTCTCTCTCTCTCTACATGCACATACTCCGGAAACATTCTTCACTTGAATCACATTTGACTAGATTACAGTGTCCATAGCAGTAAACTGTAATCCAGTATCGAGAACGTATACGAGCAGCGAAATTGCAATGTCACCTAGTCCATTATCTCTGCGCATATATGCACAGACGATGTAATACGACGCTATTACTACGGGATAGATAAACTTTGAACGGAACCCCCCCCCAAAAAAAAAAAGCCAAAACAAAATATAAAACAAAACATTTGTGTGTGTGTCTCATTTTCCTCCAGTATTGTAAAGGTTTTCAAGGTTATTTGAAAGTGCATACTTAACGTGGTCCATAATATATATACATTATCAACAGCTGATAAAATACACAGAAAAGAATTTATGTTGTACATGTTATCTCGTCATAAATAGTGCCATACTATATATTTGAAATAAAAGCTGGATGATGGGCTAAGTCTAATAATGTACCAATTGCTGAGTGAGAAAGCAGATTTGTTAATATCAGCAAAGATAAATAAATACCAGCCCGTTTCAGAGTTAAATTTATGTATTATTATGTACATTTGTATTTTTTAAATTTTTGTATATACCTGTAGATTATATGGATTGTATACATTTTGTACATGATATCGATCACATTTTCAGATATCAAGAGCATATGTAGATTGCATGAGATTTATAAATAGCTATGGTCATAGAAAACATTTTTTTTTTCGTTTTGAGCCATATACATAGTCTTTATTCTGACGTTATAAACTTCCAGAATTGAAATTTCCTATCAAGTTGAAAGAGTGCTTTCATAAAACGGTAACTGCGACCTGGGTCAGGTCGGTATGTATATATATAGCTATATATATATATATATATACATACATACATATATATATATATATATATATATATATATATATATATATATATATATATATATATATATATATATAAAGCTTTTTACCTTTTTACCTAAGATTACGCATTCCTATTTAGTGTATATATATATATATATATATATATATATATATATATATATATATATATATATATATATATTTGACATGAGTTACTCAGTATATGAGTATCCTTTCTTAAAACACCATCTTCATAACTAAAGAGGTTAACATGATGTTTTTACATATTTTATATAGAAAATATTTTCTGCTTAGAAATAAATGATACATTAAAGTAAGTTGATTTCTTTTTTTCGTTTTTGTATGATTTGTTTCAATATCATGTTCTACACTGCTTCGTTGGTCTCCTAATTCAAGGTATGCATATTCGATACCTACTCTGACCCGGGTGGCTGTGTGATCTAAAGCACTCACTTTTACTATTCACTGCCCTCTCACCACTATCTACCTGGGGTTGAGTCTCGGGCTCGGTCAATGTGGATATGTGAAAAAGCTGCCAGAAGCTTCCCGTGGGTTGTTGATTTTCCCTGTTCGCCCTCCATCATTTATGCCGGCCGCCATATAGCCTATCTTGCGCTGGGAAATGACGTTAGACCCCAAAATAACAACATCAACAACATTTCAGTCTGATCATTTCCGGCCTGTAAATAAAATAAAATAGTAACTTGTTTTCGCTACTTTGGTTTTGGTGTCTGTTCTAAGGATACATCTAAGCATCCGACATAGGATGGTCAGAGTAGGTATGGAATATGCAACCCTTGAATTAGGAGACCAACGTTCATACAAGACAGGTTTTATTGTAAGTCAATATCATCATATAAAATCACACACAATTGATTTTATCTGGTGAAACTCTTCGCGATATTTTCCAAAAGAAGCTATATATTATCTGTATTTATAGCATGCTTCCAATTTCCACGAAGTCTGCACGCGAGAGCAATGTTTATCGCTAATGAAAAATATAGTGAAGGCAACAAAATACACGAAACCCTTTTGAAACACTTTCACCAGGTCTTGAATTCAAAATTTGAAAAAAGTAAAAATGCCAACTGTAATTAATTTGATATTTCTATCGGTAGCTTAAATTATTATATCGGCCTTTAGAAAATAAAATGTGCTTTGGAATTAGATGACTGTATAGGCACATAAGAACAATAGCTTGCATGTCAACAGGGATATCATTGACGACATGATATTCATGAGACATTACAAGAAAGAATAAATCTCAAATTTGACTGTAAGCCTCAAGGTACATGAACGTTGCCATAAGAATGAATTTTAATTAGAAATGCAATGACATCTGAAATCGTCTGTTTTGAGGTTTCTGAGAAGCAAAATATAGAAATCTTACTTATTTTTATAGTTCAATTATGTGCTCTGCTCATCTCGACTTTGCTGAAAATTTATATAATGACCCGTACTTTAAATGGCATATCCAATGGAGTGATCCAGAAAAATCGTTAGGGGGTGGGAGGGGCCAAAATAAGTAGGCGAGGGATCTGTGGGACGGAACCCCAAATGGAGGTCCAGATGGCTTGTCCCCAGAATATCCTATACTTTAAGAGTTTTCAGGACATGATTGTAACCATTTAACACGTTTGAAGACCAATTCAACACACCGCGTTCGGGCTTGTCTATTGTCAGAATAACTTACAATACAATGAAGGAAAAATGTGATCAAAATATTATTGTATCATACAAGATTTTGAGGTTTTAAGAGGTATGCAAAGTGTTTTTTAGCATTTGGCACAAGTTCTTTGCTGGGTGTGATTTTTAAACAATAGCTGCGAATCAGAACTATTGAATCAACGTTACTTATACTGTTAAAGATAACGTTTTCGCAAGTCTTGCAGCTTATTTAACACGTTCGCCATAAGGCGGGTATTGTGCTATGACGCTGTCCGGCTGCTAGTACACATTTCCATTCCCCACAATAACTCAAGCTTTACACCATCTACACTTACCAATCATTGTTGATGGTTTGCGCCCGGGATAACATCACAACACTTACAGCTCAGTCTCTGCGACTGGAAGGAGAAATCGGCTTCCGCACAGTAACTGGAATTGTCCACCATCCACGGTCATCAAATTTTATGGATGGCTTGCACTTTGGGTAACAATCAATTCTGTAGATGTTTTGGTCAAATAGTCAAATGCCAATGTCAACAAAGTTAATTTTGTATCGTGTCCTTTGATCAACCTTTGTTGATTGCTTGCTGTTGGAGTAATACAATATCTGTAGATTTAAGACCGACAAGGTTAAGGGCCAGAGTTACTATCGCTGAAAGAATGAAAAAAAAGTTTCCAGGAAATACAATTAGTTCTCCAGCTCTGTGAAAAGTCTCAGGTCAAGGTCACTGTGCCTGAAAGAGAAAAGGAGTTCTATAAAAAGACTCAGCTATATATATATATATATATATATATATATATATATATATATATATATATATAAAGAGGGTTCGAGTATAATATGCCGTTCAAGCTGATTTTTGTTAAATTCTCAAAGTATCGAATTCGTTCGAAGATCGCTTACATTTTTTAGATCTAATGTGAAAATATACAATTATCAATGATAATCGTGTACTTTGCCTCATCATCCAACATGGAGTACTTCAGTCTTTTTGGCAGTGGCTTAATGTCTCAGTCAGTGCCGGATTACCCAACAGGCAGAGTAGGCACCGTCCTATGGGCCCCACGACTTTTAGAGGCCCAGCGACAATAATATTGATAAAACGCATTAGGAGATAATGTTCGGGGGGGGGGGGGGCAAGATTTGGACTGGCTAAGGGCTTCCACAGGGTTTAATCCGGCACTAGTCTTAGCCAGTGTCATTGATTGTTCTAAGTGTTCAGAAAATAAGAATTGCTCCGACTAAAATAAAACAAGCGAGATAACTAGTTAATATTATAGTGCAGTTTTTGCAACATGTTTTATTTTCTTTCTTTCTTCTCGCGAAACATGACGCATAGTAAAATTACGAACACAAATTTGCTTCGAATTGGACTGCACCGTTTTGAAATTACATTCCCTAGTGATTATAAGTTTGGTATTATTTAATACTATCCTCGGTCATATTTATACATTTGCAAGAAGCCAATGTATAACTTCAATGTTTTGTACCCACTGAAAAGCCTCAGAAATACCCTCGAACCCCGTAAAAGTATTGGGATTTGGAGCTCTCTTCATGTATAACATCTTTGAGGCCGGCTGGAAATACAGTTAGGCTAATAACGGTATATCTGTATTTCGTGAGTACCGAAGCAGGACTTTTTTTGCATAGGTCTCTTTGTGTAGTATACAGTATGGTACACAGTTTTGAAAGCGCTCTTCAATCACAATTGTATAGTGATTGCAATGTCGTGTTTCCTTCAAGGTGGGCTGGCGGTACGTTTGGGCAATACACAAGTACAAGTCCAACGGTTGGGTATTAGAGCAAACCAACGATATATATGAAAAGCCAATATGATATGACTGCTCCACGCATAACAGATAAAACAGATATGCCCTATATTATACAAATGACAACGTATATTGTTCGTCAAATTATGACTTGCGTAACCCCTATTATGACCGTAAAAGTGTACGACCTTACAAAAGAACACAAAATACACGCTAATCATGTCGAATTAATTTACATAAAATACTTGGCATTCACATAATTCTGAGATTGGCATGCATCAACACGCAAACATGTCTAACTATATTGGAGAAGCTGTAGACAGCTGACGACACAAGATGGCTCGATTCACACATTGGGACAAGCCTAATCATGCCATCTGTTTCTTTCATATTTGATCTATTTCTATTATGCTCCATATGCACGTTTAAACATGTGTCAAAATGCCGATATTTACAATGTTAAACGCATTTAAAGTGGTGGTGATTATCTACATGAAGTCAACCTGTTGCGTAACTGACACCTCCTAGAAAAATAAGTAAGGACAGACAGTACTAGTACCTTACATTCTCTAATTTCAGCCTCTGAAACATTTCAGTTTTCGCGTGATTACAAGAATGAGAAGGGCTGGGGCTTGCCACCCGACACGAAACCTATAACATGAGTACATACCTTCGTGTTTGTTCATTATTTTGAAGTTTCACGCCATTCCTAGGATAGGCTATACATGGCGGCCAGTACAATTGGTGGAGAAGCACAGGAGTCTAACGTTGAGGAAGAACTTGGGAAAATACCGATAAAGCCTCGCACCCACTGCAAGCTACTGGTACACACCGTTGTAAGTAAATATGACATGAGATTTGTAAATCAATAGGACACCAAGCAGTCTGCATATATCGTTGAATCCCTGCTGTAGTACTTATTAATACATGGAATTAACACATGGGTTTCGTCTAATTGCTAGCAATCTCGAGTAGGTCTTTTTTTGCAGCTGTATTAATCTTCCAATTTACGACATGCCGTATTATGTAAAGCACTTCACACAAGGAAGGATAAAAGTGGTACTAATTATGAATGCGAAAATGATTGTTAATGTTACTGAATTCTAAAATAGCAAGGCAGGCCTTGGGCTGTATGGACCGATTAGGCCTAATCTGGCCCTGGGATCACAGGGTCTCCGCGAGTCAGTAATGTTTATAAATATACCTACATAGAGAAAGTAATTTTAAAGCGATGGAAGAAACTTTCAATATCGCATAAAAGTTGCTTAAAAGTTTATTTTCAAATGTGACAATAGAGGGCCCCGCGCGTAAATCGGCGGCGGTGGGGGGGGGGGGGGGAAGGGGTTGGCGGGGGGGGGGGGGCAGGGCGGGAGGAGGCTCAAAAATGCTTTAAATCTGGGCATGCGCTTGCTAAGGCCGTTACTGTGATCAAGGTAAAATCGCTTGTTGAGTAATTACATATTTTGCTCTTTTTTCTTAATAACAATCTCTCACATTACGAATGTGACGAATGAGCATCACACAGTTAAGCAAAAGTAAATAAAAATACATGAAAGTTTGACATGTCAAATTATATGTAACATTCTCTATTTACCTTTTTTTTTCCTTTTAGTCTACACAAATTGTTGAATGCGTTCACTTTCAATTTAAGTGTAAATGCTTGTCTTCCAGTTTCCGAATAAAGCATGCATGTTTATTGATAAACATTTATTTTTCTGTGACATACCAGTCTATCCATAGTTTAGCATTCGTACAACGTCTTGCAAGGGTGACCACACTTCACTATATTGGTTAAGCACGGTTCGCGGCATTGTTAGTCCACTTGTTGCCACCTGGATCGTTCACTTGTCGCAATTTAGTTTACTTATATAATGCAATGGATTATGTGATGACCGTATAGTTGTTGTACATCTATTACTGAATTTATCCTTCCCTGTTCACTGAAAATATTGTTCGCTGCATGTAAACATTATCCGTTACAAGTCGCTAAAAATAAAGTTCTTTATTCGACGATCGGGTCTTAATATATGGGTCGTAACTAGTGGGTGTCTATCTGGTCCTTATCGTTTTAAATGGCTGAGTATTAAGCCGATCTGACTGTCTAATGCTTCGATGGACTGAGATTTAGTCCGATCTGACTGTCTAATGCATTGAGGGACTGAGTATTAGGCCGATCTGGCTGTCTAATGTTTTGACTGAGCATTAGGCCGATCTGACTGTCTATCGTTTTGATGGAGTGAGTATTAGGCCGATCTGACTGTCTAATGTTTTGATGGACCGAGTATTAGGCTGATCTGACTGTATAATGCTTTGATGGACTGAGTATTATGCCGATTGGACTGTCTAATGCTTTGTGATGGACAGAGTATTAGGCCGATCTGACGTCAAACAACATCATACTATTGTGTTTGCATAATTTGAATCTTTGTCAATAATCAATCAGTAGGAAAATAAATTTAGTCTTGAAGTGCAAAACGCTTGTAAAATACCTTTGCGCTTTCTCTTTCTCTCTCTCCAACAACACTGCTCAATAATAATAATAATAATAATAATTCATATTTTTGTTAATATTATTTGAATAAGCTGATGCTGGTTTTGATTAATTGATTTATCGAATGATATATCGCTGCAAAAAAAATCAACTTTGGCCAATGCAATCACATCAAAAAACTTGACAAGTGTTCTATGCATCGTATTTTTTGTTTCTATATCTGCCGAAAACTAATGTACTTATATACTGAACACGTATCAGCACACCCTAACATTTAATTCAACGAATAGTGACAGTGCAGTAGTATTTTTTGAAAATAATCAATTTCTTTGTGTGTGTTTCAAAAAGGTTTTATTTCTTGCTCAAGCTAAGGCGCAATCTTCGGATCTGACTCATGCCGTGACTTGTTTTTGCTGGTAACGATTACACGGCTTTTCAAATACACTTAAAACACTGCATTGTACACGCGTTATCAAGTGCTTATTTGTTTAATGGCAATTTTTAGTCGTTGCTTGGCGGTTTGCAGCATGTAGAGTATTATTGAACAGGAGAACGAATTACAGACATTGTAGGTTTAAATGTCAAAAGATCTGGGTGTGCACCATAATTGAAATATTGCAATGTATTTATCCACGGGCGCTAGGTCAACAACACAAGCAATAACAATAACAAAATTAAGATAGAATACTAAATATTTTGTTATCGTAGTATTGAGTGTGTGTGACTACGGCATAATAATCAAAACACCAATACTCTCCTCCCCCCGGGTGCCGTATGCTAAGTGTTTCCAACATGCAAGGGAGATAATAACCTCGTATTAGCACTTTTCAAAGCTTTATATAACTGTTTATACAATAATGATTTATCTATTTATTTATGCTGATGCTGTTGGAATGACCGTATACATTTTGTACCACCTTTTATTTCCTGTCTTGAATTTGATAAATTGGACGTGTTAGTATACTAGCATCAAAATCAACTAAATAGTTTCAAAGTTATTACGGAATGTGTTATATGAAGATAACCGATTGTCAAAAATCTCTTTCTTCGTGGTCTATCAAACAACTGCTGTTTTGGTAACTCTTACTATTTCTATTTCGATCATATCCAAACTTATGTTGCCTTTGCGCCGTTATATATTACAATCTGAACAAAGGAGACACAAGTATAACAAACCACCAGACGTTGCAGATTAAATATAACAAAGCATATTTGTTGTTGTTTCAAGCCTTATATATCGGAGGGTTTAGTGGATCTTCAGCTGTTTTTAATGGTTTTCAAGAGCAAAAATCAAATTAAATATGATTTATTTATTTATTGATGTAATAAAGGTGCTAAATCCTTATTAAATAGTGACATAGGTCAGTTTATTAATTTACTTCTAACAACTCTATTTAAATTCCTCTTGTTTAGTTGCATGTGTAAATTCAAATGTTTTCAATTCTCCTAATTGTCTTTATTCATGTACAGAGTTGATCATTTAAGCCTGAATGCATTCAATGATATTTAAACTCTCTCTCTTTCTCTCTTTTATAAAATATCTACCCCCATAAAGCAGAATTTAAAAATGTGTTAAGCATGTTTGCTTAGTTTTGAAAATATACATCTACATTTTATAACGCACAGTCAGTATTGTGGAGCTGATACTTACTGTTTTTGTAAGTCGAAATATTGCTGATTCCTGGCAGAAAAATTACTTGATGTATAAAACACTTTTTTAACAACAATAGTAATAATAATAATAATAATAACAATAATAAGAAGAAGAAGAAGAAGAAGAAGAAGAAAGATGAAGAAAAAGAAGAGGAAGAAAAATAATCATAATTATAATAATAACACGATTGTTCTAATAATTCATCTAGTCAATGATTATAGTTTCAAGAGAGATGATTTACTTTGTGAGTCCAATATAATACATAATCCAAACTTCATAAACGCTGGGTTTTTCCCCAAACTGATCACGTCCTGTTAGGCATTATTGGATTGCAGCCTATATGCATGTATAGCCTGGTATCCTTGACTTCTTTATTGATCCGTACCTCCGCAACTGATAATTTGACGATGGAAGTGGTACAGTAAGCATGGGCACTTGTCGGTTTTGCAAAAAACACGTTAGCATATTTCTAGAATCTCATTGTATTCGTATTATAAACAAGACTTATATCAGAATGACTTCAGCAAGTCATCACAAAAACAAAGTAAATGGACCCAGTATTTTGATATACATGCATGGTAATCGACAGGCTAGCTAAATCACTCATTAACATAAATATACCTGCAACACTCGTATCGGAAAAATAAACAACTTCCTTTAAGTCACTAGAAAAAATACTTAAATCAATGCAAGAGAAAACCACACAAATAGAGAAAAAGAATAATATAACAATGGATTGGAACTGCATCCGGGATAGGCCCGGTGTAAGTGCTGGGCCGGGGGAAAAGGAATGTCGCGGAGTTTTGCAGTATTCCAAAATCTAAATAGGATTTTAATGTCTCCAAAGTCACATAATGGGGTACCGGATCAGTAGTTATTGTTGTTTCAGATCTAAAGGCCATTTATGAGTGCAAGATTGACTATATATGGCGGCCTATATAACTTGTGGAGGAAGAACCTGGAAAATCTCTAATACGAACCATGGACTGACTGGAAGCTTCCAACAAGTTTGATTCCATTTTGGTGTTTTATGGCACATCATTACATGTAGGTTAGTTAGTGCCGAGACAATTGGGGTACAACACCCTGCCCAATGATGTACCCTATGGAGGTGAAGTCTGATCAGATGGCAGAATTAGAAACTGTACTCTTGTTACTCTTTTAATATAGTGTTACCAAAAAGTGGTTTATATTCGTCTCCATCTATAATAAAGTCCTAAATTTGGTTCACACATTGCTGCACGAGCAATGTGCTTGCAGAGAGAAACCCGATTATCTCAAGTTATCTGGCTTTGAATGTTGAACTACATCCAGGGTACTTACCCAGTAAATGATCTTTGTTATATCAACATACAGCGCATTTTTAGAGGTGAAGTCGTAAAACTGAGTGATGGTTCGTGAAACCTGTATCTTGCTGTCGATGTTGACATTGGATCAGAGGACGGTCTTTATTAACTAGCAGTGAGGAACGGAAACTTTCGGACTAAAGGTTCTCCAGGGCTTCGGGAGGATGTTAAGGGATCTATCCTCACCCTGGCAGAAGCAGCCTTACGTGGGGGCTCCCTGACCATTCAAGACAGCTGTGAAACTGGACATAAATTGTGATTGTCAACTGGTCCTAATAGGTACTCTTTTTCATTTTGGAATCAGTAATATTCAATATCCCTGTATGTATAAAAGCCGTGATTCAGTATTGCTATATCATTGCAACCAATAATGTTTTAAATATCGCTGTAACAGTGAACATCAATAATTCACACATTATATTTGTAGACGAAACTTGCGTTATTCATATTTGTTCTACAACTTCTATACATCGGTGATTATTGACATCTATTCATACGTTGCTCATATTTCTGTACAAGTCCTATACCTTGGTACCATTGGTGATATAAACATGTTTTGTTGTGAGTACAAATTATATACATTGATACACTTGGTGATATAACCTTACACTCTTCATATATTTGTTCAAAGTCTGTTACTAAAGCATTATATTTAGGTCACAATGCATTTTTCTGGTGTTGTTTAGTACTAATGTATCCAGTTATCACGTTTAACTATATAACGAACAGGACACATTACAGTAAATTTATTCACACAGTATCTACAAGGTCGCAGAAACTTAAAACATGAATTAAAGATATCTCATTTTGCAAATAGAGTGAAGCATTTACCAAAATGTTTTCGTTCATTGCGTTTCATTAATCTAATTAGGACAAATTGGATATAACATACGAATCCCATTTAGCAATGAAATAAATACAATTAACCAAAGCAGGAATTAAAATTGAACAATATGTCACAGTGACCTTTATTCATCTCGAGGATGAGGTCATACATATGTGAACCAACTAATTGTGTGTATATTCATGCAAAGCGCAGCTCGATAGTTAGTGTATTAGCATATATGCATGACCATGTAGCTAAAGTAGCAAACACAAATTGGAACTGCTTTTCTTGCACAAGTTTCTCCAAAAAAGCCAAGATGAATAAATACAAGGCATATAAATCACAGTTCTAATTTCCCTTGTGTGCTGATATGTATATGCATGCCTGTGAACTACTAAGAAATATTAATTGATATTGGATATCATACTTGTACTCTTACATCTATGCCAAGATTATACTTTACTCGATTCTGAAAACTGCCAGCATCTCGTGCTGGTATTCATTCCGTGTTTTTTTTTTCTATATTTATTTACATAATAGTAGCAATTGTGGCATTGAAAGTGTTCTTTGATTTTAAAAATAAACAAGAGAATGTTCCCTAACAAAATGAAATTGTGTGAAATCGGCCTGATTAGGTACGATTTTAATTCCTGTTTACATGGCAATGTACTCCTAGATGAGATAAAATATTTGCTTTGTAGTGCAAAAGCGGAAACAGACGTCAAGTAACCATCGTAGCTGAAATCTATCAGTTTATGCTACCTTTGATCATACATTATATATCAATGAATTAAAAATATTTTCGTATTACCTTCTAATTTAATAATATATGTTCTTTGATAGGAATGTATCCATGAGTACTTAGTGGATAATCGTTTCTCAGAATGTTGACCAATCACAATATATTCAGTCATTTCTGACTCAAGCAGCCTTAGAGTATTCTCGATCTGTCTAAAATTGACGAGAACAAACACGTAGTCTACGGTAAATTTTATCTTTATTACGGAATATTTAAGTTCCGTCCCTGACAACAATTTCCCCATACCCAACACGCATGTTTCCTTATATTATGCTTGTACAACGACATTGTCATTTCTTTTGATTGTACCGTTACCTGGAATATTCCAGAAAATAACACATGACATGGTCAAGAAATTAATTTTAAATGTAATAAAATGTGTACAAGATTTTTAACAAATATATATTATATATGTATTCTTACATCTGCATCATTAATTTGCCAAAGATCGATCAAATGCAAATTACTTATTACAGCATATTTACCTGGTCGTGTCAACAAGGGTTGACTGTACACACAAATAATATTACTTTTACACCAAGATGTGGACGACAAGACAGCGATATAGACAAGAGACGGATGTCATCTTTGACGTATTTTTAAACTGTTTGTGAAACATACTCTAAAGCAAATGAACTTGGCTTGTTTCGGTCTTTAACGGCACAGATTTTCAAGTAAGTAATTTAGTTTCCGAGGCATTGAAATAAAGTGCCTTGCCCAAGAATGCACCGCGGTTGTCGACCATATCTGCTCCAATAGCAGGTTTCTAATCAGCACACATTCAGTAACAACTGGACACGACACTTATTGTGCTACTGTTACCCTGCCTCCATCAGTCCATTTCTACGGCAGTTAGGGCTCCGCATTGGTACTACTGGTATGCCAAAAATGACTCATTTGAAGTATAACTACACAATGCATGTGTGTAATTAATCTTTAAAATGATTTGGATACACGAGGGTTTCGCTTTCTTAGTGTAAACTAATGGTAATCTACGTCAACGTGAAACTGAATGAGTGAAGGGAAGTAGATATACTATCTGTGTATTGTGAAAGTTAGTAAACATATATATAAGATGTTGAAGCAACCCAAACATTTGTCTATCAAAGTTTGATTGTACAACAGTATTAAATAGATTTTAATTTTCTTCATATACAAATGTGAATGTAAGAGAGCAATAAAATGAAAGTCCGACTCGTTGATTTAGTATGTTCATTATTGCTGTAGAACATGACCAGTTTGGGTGTACATGTTCTAATCTCACATAATATAAACAAGCAAAGACCTTTCACAAAATAATGGGATATTAAACACGGAAAGAAAATCCATGTTATTATTGCAGTACTTTTGTAAACTCGTATAGGTGTATTCCCTGCTGTTTATTTATATTGTAAACCACACAATTTGTTCACTATTAACATAATGCATGCTTGAAACATACAAAGTTTTCGGGTTTATAAATAACATCAAGACAGTCACATGGATGGTAGAATATCAGGATAAAACTACGATACCAAACATTTCTTGTCATGATCTCATCAGATATTTCAAATAAGGGATTTTTAAAATCGAAATCCCTTAGCTGGGTCTAAAGCAGTTATTCACGAAAATGTCGTTTCCATGACTTTATTAACAACTTAATTAACTTGAAAGTTGGCACGAACGTCAACATCAGAAACAGAAAGGTCTTGCTAGAGTATACATTTTTTTCTTCTCGCAAGCCTTTCAATCTTCAAAAGTTGTTTTCATCTTCTTCACATCGACCTGAACCGCCATCTTTGTTAACAAATAACAGCAATTGTGTGAAATTGGACATCGCATGTATGATATTTTAATAATAATAAATTATGGTGTACAAACCACTCTCTGAATCATAAGTGTTATCTCGGACAGATTACTAAGGACAGTGGCTTGTCTTCAAGGACTGATGCCATATCAATAACACCATTTCTCTGAATGCCCCAATCCATCAACTAGCCGACTTTTGTTATATTGCTCATCGAGACAAGACAGTTGGACCCAAATATCGGAGATTACATCAAGTATTTGTTAAAATTATTTTTCACCTGCTTTGCATGAGATTCTTCAGCTGATGGTGGTGGGTAATTTTATCGTTTAGTTCAGTTTAGATATATCCACTGAAATGCTGACCGTAACGTTTCAGACATAACAAGTGAGCTCATCTATTTTTACAATGACATCTATTAGGTACCATCTATTCACACTGTCATGGACGTCATTCATTAAGGTATAGGACCCTGTTTTGTGATGCATAATTCCTGAGATATGGTGTTGGTAGTTTTGTCAAAGGTTATCTTTTAAAACCACCGTATTATCACTAGACACGTGTACATTTGATCATTTCTCGTGACAATCTCTGTTTAATTGTATAGCTTTCTCGTGAATTTCGCTTCATTTTGCGAATTTTGATACCTTTGCCAAGGATATATGTACCTTTTTAATAACGTTGAGAGCCTGTATGGTCTGCCCATAAATGTCTGATTCAATCCAATTACAGAATATATGTCGTGTACGCTAATTGCATTGATATATTCCACTACACGTGTAACATTGCCAGGTACTTTAAGTTCAGACATTCCAGAGAATACAATGTTTCTTCCGGATTTTGATAGTTTTTAATCTCCGGTCCTTCATAAATCCCTCGCAGGAAATACAATCACATCAATTACAGTAAAGTTTTGAATAAAATTAAACTGCTATTCGATCTTACCGGTATTATTTTTACAGGCAGCATTTTCCATAATATTCTTTTCTTACATTTGTATTTGTAGAATTCTAATTCATTTGATGGATATTGGACGCTAGAATGGTTGACATTTTTTAACATCAAATGTACCCATGTTTGCTCAAAATATTTTATTAAAACTTTGGTATGTTTTGCTTTTTCTTCCCAGAGTTCAGTATAGACTGTTTAACTTCATCCATTTCATTCACTCGTTCTTCAGTTACTTGTACAATTGACGAGTACGTTCTGAAGGTCTTATCTTGTTGATCTTGGTCAACAAGTTTCCAGAAGAAGAGTTTCATCTAACTGCAATGTTTCCGAACGTTTTGGGAACTTTTAGTCAAATTATAAGTCGATTTTTGATGGTGTCATCAACTTCATTTGCCTTTAGGTATACTAAGGTTTTCACTTGGATATCTTCCTCTATCTCAAGTTCGGTGTCTGGACGAAAGGGCAATGTTTATTAATTACAAGACATTAATACAGTCGTGAAGGGGAGGAAAGACTGCCCAAAGATTTGTTTCGACAGAATTTAAAGCGTAGCGAATACGTAATATAAACCAGATGCTATAGTTTATCAGTACTAATCCAGTGTGGAATGTTAGTTCACTTTACTGCCAGGGACAGCTGAGTGATATTGAAAGTTAATTAATATAAGGTTACCACTATAGTTATCACATGATCTTGACAGTTATGTCACTTCGACCTATTTGTGACGATAGCTAGTAGCTTGTACCGTCCGAAAAGCACCTAAAGGTTTCTGGCGTATCTTGCCAAATGAACTATAATTACTAGACAAATGTAAGTACGATGTGCTTGAAAACTGTACTCAGAATATGACCATCATTTTAACTGCTTAGGTTCATTATAAGCATTTTCACAAATTGTACTCTGAGTTGTCCATCTTCCTATACTCCAGCCCCTGTCCAGTCAAACCTATATAATGTATCTATGCAGTGCACTATAGAGACCATGGATGACCTAATTTTGATTTCTAGATATCATACGTGGAATTGTCAGAAAATTATGATTTATTTTTAAATCACACTTTTGATTTTACAGCCGTTGTTTTACACAGTTCGGTCTATCACTCATACCAAGCCCAACGTTATTAACAACGCCTGTAAAAATCAAGAAATGACGATACTTATATCAAACGTAAACATGGATTATGGTCGTGTATACTGTTATCCTTGTAGCATGCGTGTCTGGCACACCAGTTTCCTCTTACTGTCAGACTCACCTGTATGAAACTGTTGAGAAAGACTATTCAATTAGTATGTTCGATTAGTCTAAATTTATTTGTACATAATAAATACAATTTAGTTAAAAAGAAGCCGTGAATTGACATAATAATACAGAACCCGAATCAAAATTAAACAGAACACTTTTAGTATCGATTTGACTAATGGAAAAGAGAATATTCCAATAAACGATTTGAATGTTTTATAAGCCGATGTAAATAAAGAGTGTGAGCTCCTAAACATTCCACGGATGAAACTGAGATCACTCAAAATTTACGTGGGGTAAATAGCATTAAGAATATTGTTATGAAACTATGTGATCAGATCGAAATGATGATGTTTAATTGTAAATGCATACGTAGAATCACTCATAGTATTCTTCCAATTCCTATACTAAGCCTTTAGAAACACGATAGTTGCACAGTGCGACATTGTAGTGACGAGGCTGACATGTGAGCCTACAATATTTCGTTATGAGAGAGCAAACTTTTAGTTTACATTGATTGACGTTTTCTTCCTTTTTGTTTCTTTATGCTTGCTGTGTATTTTCTTTACATTCGTCTTTATATTTGGACCACGTACGCTAACACTTGCCTTGTATGACATTATCAATATTGAGCAGTGAGGATATAATGCAGTGGACAAACTTACTGTCGACCTATTATTCAAGCTACATACAGCTCATTGACATTAGTAAAAAGTGGTTGAATGTTTCGTAACCGAAGTTTGGAGATAATACCACTTAGATGCAGTTATATCAATGTAATTGACTTTTAATTTCGACAATCACGAGGACATAGCACTTATGCTGTACATGCATAATGACAGTAATGCCATTCCATTGGGTATTGTGTTGTCTTGTTTTATAATATATAATATCATAATGTGTTGTATTGTTTAATATTCTTCAGAGAAGTACAAATGTGTTATTTCTTTTCTTATATTGGCAATTACTAGGTGTTGAGGAATGCTGCTCATTTCTTATAGTTTATGTTGGAAGAGGAATAAGGTCTCTAACACCAATATAGAATACATTTGATGAATGGTTTCTCGCAAACTTTTCCAAAAATTGTTACCTAATAAGAATGAGTAAATGCCGCAGAGAATCTTTCAGTTGAATTTGGAATTTTGTTCGCAAAGTCATAGTCCTACAATTAGAAAAAACTATCTTGTCACTGACAACACACAAAACCTATTATACCAATATGAGCCTTGTTGTTTGTGTGTATCTTTTGCACTTCAAGATTGGATAAATCTCATTAGTTTCCAATTCAAGTACTATCTTTCACCATCAAACCAGGCAAGTGTAATTAGATCACACCAGATGCTCCCGTACATCGATGCTAACAGAATGATTTCAGTAGTAAGTCCCTTTCATGAAGGTAATTCAAATCACTCTTTCTACTCTGTATAAATAACTTCTTTTAAAGGACAGGAGCAATAAATACACCGATGGTGATAAAAAGTAACACGAGAACACATGTCCTAGATATTTAAGGATTCGTTGGAGCATTTAAACACATCACTACGCGCACACAAATCTCTGCTGATGCAGGTGGACAAATGTTTTGTGTGATGTCACTTCGTTATTTAAATGACCAATTATACGCATATAGATCAGTCCAAAACACAACATTGTGCAGTTAGAAACGTACAGGTATTTTCTATCAGCCATATGTAGCCACAAAAGCAAAAATGGACCCATGGCATAGGGGTGTGTTATTTCACGTGGACTTACAAGTTATTTGATTTTTGATCCGGAAATAATACGTACATATGGCCACAAGCACCTTTCAACAGACAGCTGCTTAAGAGACAACATAAATACCGGTGTATAAAATGTACACCCTGTGTTGCGAAGATATCTGTCTGCAAGTACTTTTTAGACTTTATGAATACTGTAGGTGAGTTCAGAGCCATAAATTTTCTATCGGTATCATAATATATTTGGGGACTGGGACACCATCCTTGTTTAGGGCTTTTCTACTGATGAAATACGTTAAATATATAAAGATATTAAAGATGTTGATGTTAATGTGCTATTCAAGAATTTTCCGCGTATCTTTACTGACTATACATGTTAAAGGCACAATAGTGTTGCTGAGGGTGAATTTTCTTGCAAAAAGGTTGGGACATTTATGTATATCAACTGATTAAATACTATTTAAAAGGCATTTCTGGGGTAATATCAAGTACTTAGGGGTTCTCGTTATGAAATACGAGCTCTCTGAAATCTTCGAACGTAGAGTAACGAATCTATCGTCTCCATGTTGAAATCCCGCTCGGCAGTGATCGGCAGATCCCGAATGAATAACACACATAATTCCGGTGACCGAAATTTGCATAATTATAGGCCACATTGTAAACACTGAAGATGATGACGTTAAACACAACCACACTACGAGACCGCCCAACATGTCAACAACGGTGAGTACGATCTTCTTCTGATCTCGTTCTTTTCTTCTTATCCTTTTCCTAATTTTAATTTTGAGAGGAAACAATGAAATGTATGTAGAACTACCTTTATAGTTATATTTCAAAGTTTTTGTGGTACGAGAATAATTTTAATCGACGTACTCTGTACAGTATTGCAAAAACCCACAGGTACTCACTCTATTTCTTGCCCAGTAGAATTCGTACTCCCTCACGTCCCAACCACTCAATTTTATAAATGAAAAGCATCAGGGATATTTAAAAATGCTCAAAATTGAGTAATTTCATTAATCAGTTTATAAATTCTAACAAGATTGTCACCAGTGGACTCCTAACACCCATCTTTCTGACGTTTCAAACAAAGCGGAAAAGAATTTGTGTGCTTCTCCAAGTTAATACTTTACATACACAAGGTTTTAAATAAGCTTTTCTTTTTTTTGGTTAAATCTGCGACTAGAATATGGAACCTAGGTTCAAAACTCGGGGCCAGATCATAAAAAAGTACACACACACACACAAACGTACAGTCACTTGTCAGCTGAAGTTTGACCACAGCTTTATTCTTGCACATGTTTATTGGGTATTGTGCACACTGAGTAAATAGACACATAGACTTTGCTTTGGTGCCCATTCGAGGAAAGTAGGTGCCCTTTTAAATTTTGGATCCCCACCCCACCCAAAACTTGACCTGATCCAGCCCATAAAAACTTCCATCAAATCACAACCTCTCATGTATTAATTTCTGATCCAAAGTTAGCACTATATCCCTATAAGTTTGATAAGTAATCATGAATATACTAGTTATCAAATTATGAAATACATTTACATATTAAAATTCATTAGATAGACTTAAATCAGCTTTCAAGCTCAATTCTAGAGCGATTTTTAAGAGGAAGAGCAAGGAGCAAGAAGTTGAAAAGCCAGATGGGAGAGAGGAGGAAGACATGCTGTGCAGCCTAAAAACTGAGCTGACCAAGCTCTACACATAGTTCAGACAAGACAGACAAGAATGAGGGTAATTGTTTATTTATATCTTGCAAAACAAGTATTGATAGATATTGAAAAATGTTTGGTACTAAGTAACTTGGCAAAGACTCTAATATCTATGTCAGTAGTGTTTTGCACAACTTAGAAAACGCATACTTGTATTAAAGGATTAGTTATTTTACCAAACAATGTATGTTTAAACTGCTTTACTTTTTGTTGCTACTCAACACCCCACCCCAATATGATTTGATAAAGGAAGACCATGCACAGATACCATAGAAAATACAGACGCCACCTTATATAATACAAAAATGGTAAAAGTATTATGGGGACAATCTCATAGAGTACCCCATTGCACGATGAAATACATATAATTGATATGAAACTAAATACAAAAGGTTTTAACATGGGTCACTTAAATGTACAAGGTATAGTGGAAAAAATAGAACAGATTAAGTTAATGTTGTCTTCCAAGGAAAATAATATGCATGTTTTAGGACTCACTGAAACCAAATTAAATGCTAACCACAATGATAATCTATTTCACTGTCAAGGCTACAGTAAACCATTATGCAGGGACAGAGAGACAGCGGGGGGGGGGGGGGGTCTTGTATACATTACAAGATGTAAATGCAGAAAGGCGACCTGACTTGGGGTCACATGAAATTGAGAGTATTTGGGTGGAAATTTCTCAAAATAATGCAGAATCATTCCTAGTTGGTTTCATTTATAGGTCACCTTCCTCCAAAGCAATTTGGAATGATAACTCTTTGAAACAAAAAGAAAATGTTCTTGCACAGGAGAAAGAAACATATATACTCAGCAGTGTAAATAAGGACCTACTCAATACTCAAATAAGGAGTAACTGGATGGAATTTTTTGAATCATTAGGCCTAGTCCAGCTGGTAAATGAGCCCACAAGTGTAACAGAAATATCAAGCACTCTTATTGATCACATTTATACCAACCTACCAAACAATGTGTCTTATGTTAATGTACCAAATGTTGGTCTTAGTGACCACTATCCTACTTTTTTGACAAGAAAGGTTAAATGCAACATAAATAGAAACAAAAAAAAAAAAATATCACTTACAGATCTTTCCAAAATTGAAGTAAATAACAATTTCAAGATGACCTATATAAAGTTCCATGGAATATTATCCAAAATTGTGATGACATATGTGAAGCTCTAAAAGTGTGGACTGATTTATGAATGTAGTCTCTAAACATGCACCACTAAAAGTACATTGAGTAAAGCATGAAATCCAACATAACTGATTTACTACTGAAATTCTAGATACTATGAAGACACGAGACCAATTGAAGGCTATGGGAAACCATGCACAATATTAAGTATGGGGAAATAACATAACAAGTATGATTGAAAAGGCTACAAAAAAACTTTTTATCAATCAATGCTTGAAAACACAAAGGGCAACACAAACTCCATTTGGAAAGTCTTCATTGAACTCATTGGGGTAACACACAATGTCCATGACTCGTTCATGTCATATTTAACGAAACAGTTGCTGTTACACCCTATTCAATCAGGCTTTAGATAGAAACATTCAAGTGAGACTGACTTGATCTCTCTAACTGATAAATGGCTTCAACCACTTGATCAAAGTTGAATAATAGGATCTCTATTTGTAGATTTCAGGAAAGTTTATGGGCTGGTGTACATGAAATTCTTTTAAGAAACTGAAAATCAACCAATGTGATGAAAGCACAGTTAGATGGTTTACTTCAGACTTAAGTGAGAGGACACAACATGTTTATATAAATAATGTTCTGTCGGAACCTGGAACAATTATATATGGAGTACCACAAGGTTCAGTTTTAGGTCCATTACTATTGATACTATTTATTAATGGCCTACCACAGTTTACTAAGGGACTCAATTTCATCTACAGATCTCTATGCAGATGACACAACATTATCAGACATCCAAAACACAAAGCACAAACTATAAATTTATTTACAGGATGCCCTAAACAAACTGGACAACTGGTGCACATGCAATGGCATAGTGGTAAATACTGGAAGAACTAAAATATTACTTATCTCAACATGGCAAAAAAGAACAAATCTTGGTAGTGATGAACTATGTCTGTCATGGAAGGATACAAATTTGCAAATGGTTTGTCATGATAAACTACTTGGTGTTTTGGTAGATAATAACCTATCATGGACTGAACATGTCAGTAAAAAGTTAATTCAAGTTTATGGCTTTTCAGTAGAATAAGGTACAGAAAACTATTTTATAACAGTTACATACAACCCTATTTAGACTACTGTAACACAGTGTGGAGTAATTCAATGATAAAATCATAGCAAAGCTGGCACATCTTAAAACAAGTGCATTCAGGCTATATCAATCCAGAAAGTAAGCAAGGAAAATTTTAGCTGGTAAGTTAAAATTATTACCTATTAAAGACTGAATCCGGTTGAGAAAAGCCAAATTAATGTACATGATATCCAATAATAGTGCTCCTGAATATTTAAAATCACTATTCAAGCATAGGCTACCTGGTAATACTCCACAACTGTGATCCATGTCTACCAAACAGTATAAAATTCCCAAACCAAATAAGGAATTATTCAAAAAATGTTTCCAGTACTCTGGAACTTTGCTCTGGAATAGTATTAAAGTTGATTTTAGAAATGCCAACTCTATTTCCTTCTTCCAAACCAATATATACAGCGGCTTTAGAGAGACACTTAAAATATATAAATTCCTTTGTATGAGGGCCTTAAGGTAGATTAGCTAAAATCATTTCATATATAGGTATTAGTGATCTACACTAGTGGCATACAAACATTCAATACTATTAAGGTCAACTTGCTCTTTTTTCAATTTAATTAATAAACCAACTTAAGTAATACATTTATTAGTTTTATTTTTTTAAAATACAAAATGGAAACAAAAAGTCTATGCAATCTTACTTTGGAGTTCAGCAATTAGACCTGACTAGATTGCAGTTTGTTTTTAAAAATTAGACATGTACAGAATTCATATAGCCATTTAAGTCTTGTGAAATAAATACTACACTTTTATTCTTCTGTTTTAAATATGATGCATGCCTTAATGTGTATTTCTAAAGCCCCAAAATATTTTAAGATAATAGTATATATGCAATATCATGATAAACGTAAGGACTTAATAATCCTAAATTATTTTATTTATCCAGAATTAAGACTGGCATGAAGGCTTGCAAGAAACTTTTTTTTTCTCATATCTGATCTAACATTTTTGGGTAAGAATTTTAATTGCCCAGTCTGCTTGGCATTCAGTGTTTCCACCTTTGAACTGGTGATTACTGCAAATGATTTCTGTATAACAAATGTACTCGATTCAATGGCAAGTTTGAAATTTCTTTAATTCTTTCAATAACTTTTATATATATTCCTTAAGCGTGTTATTGCCAAAGCTTACAATTTTTATGTACAAAATGTATATCACAAAAGGTATGAATAACTTGACAGGTATGTTGGCTACATTACAGAAAACTTCTTTCTGTATACAGGATATGTGTAGCACATGCCTATGAATGTACAACTTGCACTTTGTACCAATAAAATCAAAATACTGCATCAATTTACAAACAGAATTAAAACTTTGATAGTTACTCTTACAATACAACATTTACAATGAATTCCATTTCCAAGGTGGACTCTCAAAGATTGATAATTGATATACATACATGATTGTTGTAAATGCTATTTCTTTGCAACCACTGTGAAAGAATTTTAAAATTGTAAGCCGTCCAAAAACAGACATGCATACATATGCAAATGATAAGGACTTTGTTTTAATGTACAATTGATACTCATCGTGTAGATTCTTTTCATTACCTGATTTCCGTGTGGGTACCTTACTATACTAAACAAATCTAAGCTGCAATTAGCCATTCCTATTTGATCCCAATGCAGGAGTCTCTGACTTCTAGAAATGCTCCCCAAAAACTTTGAGCTGTCCATCTTAACATAAATTATCAGTTCTAGTTGCGATGGAACTCTCAGTGTTCATGTCAAAATAAAAACCATGTGCAGTTTTGATTCACGTGTATTTCACAGTGGAATTTGCTGATCGAAGATGAATAACATTTGAATAAGCGCATGCTCCTATTATTTCTTAAAATATATTTTGTTTTTACATTTTAGAAATAGCATATTACAATTGGAATAATTTTTCAGATTTTTCAAGATCTAATCTTTGATGAGGCTGTACTTGCCTTGTCCAAGATGTACAGACAAAATGTTCTTGTCCTCAACGATAAAGTTGACTTGATGAGTGCCAACAGTCATGCTACCTATAGGCAGTTCATACTACGGCAACATGGAAGGTTGGGGTCTGGACAGAGACATGTAATTCCCTCTTGCTGTTTCTGGCAGATACATGACAAATATCCAGATGGACAATACACTGGCTTCATCCCCTCTAGGCTTGCGTGAACTTAAACACTTTCTTGCATGTTTGAATTTGTATATTAATGAATACATTTGACTTCATTCATTGTTTTCTTATAAATGCACATAATATTGCATCAAACAATAATGCTTTCAGATTTTTTTTAACACCAGTAAATTTCTACCTATAAAGAATGTGGTCACGATCATAAATAATCAATATAAAAAGTTTTCAGCAACTGCAGATAACAATATTATACATTATTTTATTTTCAACTACTGATATTTCATAAAGTGTAACCTGCCTTAGCTGACACCTCCATATATCAGACACTATTTCATATTTTACATAACTAAAATCGAGAGATCTCCTTCACCATACCAAAACTAGAGTTGATGGTGGTTCTTGAGGTGCCAGGTTTCTACAAATTCTCCTGGGATTATCTTCCTTTAGTTCTCTTCTCCTCTGCATACCCTGCTTTCCCTCAAGTTGACAGATAAGGGCTTTCTTTATAAGCTCCGTGATGTGGGGATGTTTTCTTTTCCTTGCAAGGGTAGATGGACCATCTGCCGCTTTTTTTGTTGTAACATCGATGCCTGTTTTAAAGAAAATTTTATTTTCTTAACATGTGTGACAAGCATCCCCATGCTAACCCATATTAACTTTTTACCCAATATTAAAGCCTCATGATCAGTTCCCAAGACGGAGTTGTTGAGGGTTTGTTTTTGTTCTTATTTGTTCTATCCACAAAATACTATGTGAGACAGGATGCATTTTTGCCCATTCCTTCAGAAAGCAACATGTTTTCATGAACAGGTATTAGCTAGTAATCATCATGATGACAGCATCTACCCCAAACGTCCTGAGGATATTCCATAAACCCCATATATCCTTAATAAAGTGTGTCAGTCCCCTGGGAAAGTGCTATACATATCACTGGATCTAATTATTAGACTTGCATTGCTCAAATCAAAATAAATAGCCACTAGAAAGATAACAATACTAATTACAAGATCTGTATGCATGAACATATTAAGATTCCTTACCACAAATATAAATGTGTGCCGATTGTTTCAAAATGACTTGTATCTAATACAAAGTTTTCATGACTTGTACATGTGAATAATACTCCATTCGACTGATCTCCAGGCAGGGATCATAATGCACAATCAATATATAAAATTATTTCTAATGTCCTGTAGTGAAACAAGCTTACACTATCTCCCCTTCTTTGCTTCTCATTACACCTCAGCCACTATGTATATTGTGATCCAAAGCAGCTAGCTCATTCCTAATCCTGTACACTGTACATCATGATCTGCTGATGAAAAACTTCAAGTTCAGCAGTGCTTCTTCAATTATCAAAAACATGTATCTTGTAACAGGTGTTATTTGTAATCTGCTAACAGATTAATACAGTTATTAAATAATCATTACTGTTGGCAATTTTTGCATACATAAAATCTTTACTGAAGTGTTTATTGATAGAGTGTCATGGAATTGTTTATACCTGATGTGCATGTATTATACCTGAAATTACCAAAGACTTGAGGAGAGTCACTATACATGTATCATGTGCACACATCTTATGAATTCTAACTCATTCAGATCTTCAAATGGTAAATATTTACAGTAATTTATTATTAAGTTGAGAATACAAATATTTAAAGTGGTCTTCACATTTTTCTTTTAAATACCATGCAATTGTTGCAATCCTCAAATGGCATACCTGAAATTTAAGTAATACTCCACTGTTTAGGAATCTTTGGTCCAAGAGCACCTGTGCCAAGGTTTTCAGCACTTTGGCTTTCTTCTTGGGATCATCTTCATCAAGCCAAGGCTTTGTCAGCTCTTCATTCTCCAGGTAAGGTTCATGAAGACATTTATCAATGCCTTGGCAATGTGAGAGGATCTACTCATGTGTATTGGTGATGTGATTTAGGACACTCCTCAAGATACTCTGAAAGAATGCCACAATCAATACCTTTAGCACCTAAAGCTGGTCTCTTTTGTCATGGTGACCCCATATTGATAAGACAGCTTGATTTATATCACAAAGTGAAAGCTACGTTGTAGAACTGGCTAATAGTTAGCGTAGCAGGATTCAAATTTTCCTCAGATCATTGTTCCTTCAATATTCCATATTACTATGACATTTCAAATAAATTACTTTTAATAAACTACATATCTAAAAGATTTGGTGATGAATAAATATGGATAAAAAATATATCAAAAGAAATCAGAAGATAAGGATTATGCACTGTAATTTTTATTTCATACAAAAGTCTACAATAGCAAATGTTTACATATAAGTTTCAAATAAAAATACTGAAAACTCACAAAAATTGTCCATAGCTGCTAGCAGTCTTGCATGAAAACCAAAACTGGTTCATGTCTTTGGACCATTGTAATAAAGCCATATTATCCATTTGTTTGGCAACCTTGAAAAGTAGGTAGATAAAATAAAGTTAAAAATGCACGAAGAGCAATCATCAAAACAGTTACAGCTTTTCAATTCCAAAAGTTTTATGACAGTAAAGAGTGAAAACCAGCAATTCATTTAATTCCCAAGAATAAAAAATGAAATTTAGAAAGAACTTACAGTATTGTAAATTAAATCCCAAATAAGTTATATCACCAGTTCTAATGAATAAAGTTCTAATGAACTGCCAGTGGTTTCCAAAAAAAAAAAAGATTCAACTGTTATCTCAGTATTTTGTTTTTAAATTAAATATGTCTTATGTGCATTCATCATGAGCTAAGTGGATAGATGGGAAGAGGGTGTTAGCAAGAACTGTATGTGGGACATAGATTCATGTATAAATGGGAAATGGCATAAAGAAAGCATATGAGGCATGTAGACACAATTTCAATATACAATCAATGGTCCTCTAAGTATTGAGTGGGTAAAAAAAACCCAGCTGTGATTATTGGGTTAGCCAGCACAGTATACTGGAACATTTTTGCATAACCAAAACAATGACAGTTCAAATTATGCCTTTTTCTATGCATCAAGTGGCACAGCTGAAATAGCCAACCCCACTTCTGAGAAAGCGAAATTCAAGTTTTTTTTTTCAAACTCAAACTAAGAAAAGCATGAAGTGGGAACTCAACCTGCTGGCAGTTATAATAATGTTCTTTATCAGCATTGCATTTGTTACATCATTGTTTTTAGCAGAATGACAATTGTAAGACAAGCCCCACCCACACACAAAAAAAATCTGCAAGAAATTTGTCATTTTTATCTTCCTGATTCAATAGCAAATACTTCAGATACTGAAGGTGTCTTCATTCTCTCAGTATGTTGCAAAAGCACTTGGCCAGGTGTTGATGTGAAGCATGAAAATGTACTGGCCATCGGTTCTGTATGCTTGGGTTCATCTTTTGCTATATTTTTTGTAACTTAAAATATGAATTAAATATTCATTTGCATTATAAGTTATGCTTTAAATCTGTTTCTTTGTGCACTGTGTTAAACACTTAGAACTGAAATACTTCATTTAAGCAAGAATACATAATAATAGATCTTAAACAAATTCACATCAATAAAACTAACTTGATTGCAGCTCAAAGCTTTAACTGATACCAATCTGCCAGCCATATATTCTGGTAGCACTACAACATCCTTTCCTATCATGACTAGAGATCCTTTTGTAACTGTAGTCAATACAGTGATTTATAATAGATTTGCTAGTAGTTGAAAGATGTACAATAAAATCTTATTATTTGTTCCATCACGTTTACATGATAAGGTTATTAAACTTTTATGCAAGTAATGTGCATGTCATATTAACATAAGGTGTGTGTGTGTGTGTGTGTGGGGGGCGGGGAATAGATATGATATAAATAATGATAACGCTTGTAAATGTATCTAAGGTCCCTCGCCGAATTTTAACAAACCTGTCTCACGAAGATAATTGACAGGTGTACAAAATGACCTTTATGAGCACACTGTATAAAAAATAAATAATATATTCCACCCCCACATACAATACACACAATGCAGTCACCGAGTGAAATATTGATCAGCCGATCACATATTTTGGGCATATCACAAAGCAAGTGCTTGTGCAAACATTGTATAAATAAAACAGTGTGCTTTCAAACATACAGTAGGAACAAGATATTGAAAAATGGAGAACACTTATACATAGACATCACAGTCACTTGATTCTGGGGAAACTAATGTGTATCACCATATAACACAGACATTGACTTACCTGTCCAACAACAACTTCGCCTTTTCAGTGCCTGATGCCAGTCCTAACTCTTACATGCTCTCCATCGAACAAACTGGTCCGCAAGACGAATCCTTGATAAGTTCCGTTCGGTTTCTCAGACAGTTTTTCGACGTTTCTTCTCGGAAAGCGACAAGCGCGGACGACCTTTACGTTTTTGACTCTCACGTGTGTCCGCCATTTTTGTTTATAGTAGATATTTAAATTACAACCTCGTGACTCTTAACCCGCCCACTGGACGAAGATGACGTATACGTTTTTGTGGTCACGTGAGACTTCCATAACAGTTCGTGACCTACAAGTTTCAATTAAAGCGGGCCCCCACAAAAATTCATTTTCTCTCGTTTATTTATCAATTGCCCAATTTAATCTTCTCAAACTCTAGGTTATTTTGAATTATTTCAGCTTATAAGTCGACACATTTCACTAGTTACATGATCTGTAACATTCACAAAATTACAAACACTCTGCACTATTATACCTTTAACAAAATATAATTACTGTTGAGGAACCTGCAAGCACCATTCATTTGAGCTCCGCTGTATCATCATAATATTTCCACAGGATCTGGCCATTCCCTTCATTTCAAAGTTGAATATATCATCTGTTCTGTATTCAGCTTGAACTGGAATTATCAGTTACAATGTTGTCTATTTGCAAATTTATAAATCAAATAAATATTTTGCTTTAGGATTCAGAAACAATTTTATCTACTTTGCCAATTTGAACAGAAAAGAAGAAATATACATATGATCAAATTCTTTATCTTCTAATAGTCGTTATAAGTCTAATGAATTCAAGTACCAGTTTGACACTATATTATAGTGGTTATTAGGCCTTAATCCGTTGTTGCTTTAACATCTGGTGCTATCCATGCACTGCGGGTGCTGGATGGGCATCAGATAAGCCCTTCATGTCATGCAAGTTTGGATGCATTCACAACAATATTTATATTTTGGGAAACTATTAGGCCTTTGTGACCCTTATTAATATTCCACCATAAGCAAAATGGGAACATCATTCTTGTTAGGCTATGATATTATTATTATTGTTATTATCATTATTATTATTATTATTGTCATAGTAGATATTGTTGTAGTTAATAATAGTGGCAACGGAAATTGAGATCCTCGGAACACATTTTCAACGTTCTCTTCCTCCTTGTGGTGTAATGAGGATTATACGAGGCACTATGTGATATATCAAATTTCCATTTTGAGTCTTTGATAATTTTACTTTATTTATGTCTCAAACAATGCAGCTGGGATGGGATCCAGTCTTCTAATAGATTACAATATAACCACTCCCATATGAAGAGTACTTTCTAATACCAAACTGTACAAAATGAATTTCAGAAACAATGCGTATAATATCGATATTTGAAGAAGATACTATGAAATATTAAAGCAACACAACAGGAACAAAGGTAGGGAATACGTAGCTACCGGTAAATATTTAAGCATTAAGATCGAGTCGTTTCGTCGTTTTGATGCATGTTTGCACTGCCACACCTATAATTGTCGTCTTTTCTCTGGCTTCTTTGGGATATCTCCTGCATAATAAATCCAAACTGAAATTCAGTAGGGTTTTGTTAAAGTAATTATAGTAATTTTCTTTGCTTTGTTCATCTTCTGAGGATGCATACATTGTCTCGACACTGGATAGCGTGGATAGTAGCATACATATATACATACGTACATACATGCATGCATACATACATACATACATACATACATACATACATACATAGAGACAATCAGACATACATTCAGACAGATATATATTCTCTTCTTAGAGGGATTTCTCTGATTTAATCTGTTTCAACCAATGCAGTCTCTTTTAAGGAATACGTACCGCTGACGTTTCCTGAGTTCTTTATAGGACGTGGCACGTGCCTGTACTAAATATTTCATACAATTAATACAATATAACAAAGCTGAGTGTTTGAAATTGCAAGAACATCAAGTGTGATAGATTCTTATTACAAATCTGCTTTTGTATTTTAACATTTTGTGATGACTATACTAGTGATTAATTTTATTGTGGAAAGCATTTTATGCATTTGTTTCACCCAGTTCATTAGATGGTCATACGCCAAAACTTATTCGTGATTTTAGAACATTTACTGCTTAGTGCTTTACTTCGCATTGCTCTCTTATCACACTTTTTTGTCTTGTTTTAACGACGAGGTAAAAGCCAGGAATTCTATTTTGAAGATAACTGAGACGTTATGGCTTATCCATCTTTGCAAATTTTACCACGCCTCTTTAAGACATTAATTTATGTTACGATTAATCATTTTGTATTGATATTCAGGAATTACATAGCTTGCATGCTCCGCCAGTTCATATTGCAAATGCCTAGCACAGTTACTGCAGCAAGAAATGTAAGTCAATGTGTACCAAGTTTTACAAATACAAATCATGAAAATGAATGCCTTTATTAAGTTTCATTATATAAAGTAATAGTCTCAGCTGAAAGCAAACGTTTGACATAATTACCCGATTTTCTGAATCTATAAATTTTCATGATTGTTAATTCAACCAAATTTACATATAACATTGTTTGACAAATGAATTGAATTCCAAAAGCAAGTCACAGTTACCTATGGTTTACCCAAGGTGAGTAAAATGTTAAGGATATTTAATTCGTATTGTGTGATTGACCTTTTCCATAATTGTGGGTAGGAGTTTTCGACTTCTCGACGAAAGTCTTCTTCTTGTAAACAACATATATCATTGTTATTTTTGTCTATGATTGTAGATTATATTTTAACATCATTATTATTTATAGGTGAACATATTTACTTGGTTTTGAGTTCAGGACATTGGCTTTCCTCTCGGTAATTCATGACCTACCTGATGATTGTCACATTCTTTATCAGAATTTAAGTAAAAGATCTGATCTTGCATTCGGAACACCACTATAATCAATTCGGAACTCTATACTCTTAGACTTGTTAAAACACTTTTTGGGCTATTCAGGATTTGGCTCACAATACTGCAAGTTCCTTTTTAAACATTCACTTGGTATTCTAGGGAAATAAATTATTTGTTAAAGTCTACAAAACTTGGATTTTTTCTCTTTTCATTTACTTAGGTTAAGACTATATGGCTGTTACAATAGCCTGCAGGATGTGTCTACCTAATCAATTTCAAGGTTGTAAATAAGACAGTGTCAGAGAAATGAAGTTAGATTCAAAACCCTAGTTTTCGTACCTTCGTCTTAGACGCTTTTCTCCGAAGCGTTATAACTATATAGTGCCAGCATTTTGTAGACGATATATAAAAGAAAGTTTTTAAATACCCTGAGCAGATGTACCATTTAACACAAAAAGGGATTTATGAAGAGCGGTTACAAAATGAGATTTAATATGATGATATTTTGTATTTACCAGCTGATATTTAATGTGTTGTAACGTACATTCGTACCTATTTCTCAATTGAGCTATTTAGAAAGGAAATACGTTTTATCTTGGGCTAATGGATCGACCTTTGAGTATCATTACTGATTACACGAAACTTGTAGACTTTGGATATTGCTATGATTTGTTAAATTTTTAAGATGCTGATACTTCTAACAGACATCAGTTATATGCATATCATGTGCTTGATAATAGCAAAGGATTGAATTACCAATACATTATAACGTGAATATTTCACACTTCAGAAAAATGTTGCAGAATTATGGTGCTTTTGACAATTAAAATTCAGCGTGAGGTAGGTACTGGCCAGGCGGAATGCTATGATTTTGAAACTCGGCAAAATGTTTCGAAATATATTTCTAGGCTAGATCAATAGCTCATTGAGATTGCACAAGATAGATAGAAAACAAACTTATCAGAAAGAAAATTGGTCTAAAATATAAACTAATTTCAGAAGTATTTACTTAATATACTGTCTTTAATTGTATCTGACATATAATAAATTAATAGATATAAAAATAAATATCATGATATTATCTAATCAAATATATATATATATATATATATATATATATATATATATATATATATATATATACAAGAGATAAAATAATAGAATATAAATATTATCACATCATAATATAAGCAAAGTTTTCTATGAATTCTTGGCAGTTGGGTATACATAATACTGATTTCTTGCACACATAGACAGCCAGTTCATTAGTAGAGTATTTAATGTGCATAATCCGATCCAAAATATCAAATGGAAGAGTACAATTTTAGTGGTACATTTCCATAAATAGATATATTGTACGATTTTCGAACGTTTGTGGTATAAAAATGAAACCGTAAAGTGACATAATATAATGTACCTGTATTCCATTTAGTCTCTTCTATTCTATTCCAATCTATTATCGGATTATTAATATTAGTAGTAGTAATAATAATAACAATGATATTATTATTATTATTATTATTATTATTATTATTATTATTTCTGCAACCACTACGACTATTAACAGCAATGAATACTTTCATTACTAAATCTGAGTATTTTCTATGTTTCAGTGTGCTTTATATGGCTGTAAAGCGTCAGATGTTATGACACAATTAGTTAAATTGAGAAAATAGGTGCTGTAAATTATTTGCCAACAATATTTTACATACTCAGCATTTCACAATTCAACATAAATCAAAGTCAATATACTGAAGCAAATTTAACACATACAATTAAATTGTCAGAAATTAACGTTAACGAAATATACAAAAACTCAATAGTACATTTTCTCAAAGGTAGGGACAATCGTTACTGCAGCAATCCATGTCCCTTATTCTTTGCTCGAAGCAAATATGTCTGCTTAAACAGTAAACAATTCACAGGATTACGTCTTTTTTCGTTATATCTGTACAGCGTGTCTCTTTTAACACTATCTACTCAAACGGTTATTGAATACTGGTTCCTGTTTTGGGAGAAGTCCTGGCCACTTACTTGCTGATTGAATGTTTTCCCTTTCTCAACACGTGTCTCCTTCCGCGTTTGAGAACGAAGGGATTGAATATTGATAACATCCTCGATTAACATCATGTCATGACACTAAATTCATTTACAATATACGCAACTGATCAGTTGACCATTAGTTCTCAATCAGGTCAAACGGTTATTCGGTATTAATAAATTAATAGAGTTGATGCTCTTAACTCATGTAACATTTCCGTCGTTCAGTATTTTAATATATTAGAATAACTGGGTTCTGGGTACATTTGTTTTGTAGGAACGTGTGCGTTTGGTTATGTTTGACGGCACAACAACAGAGATAAGTTCCGAAATGCAGGCGCAATGTTAGTAAGGTGCCTTGACCTTGGACGCACCATCGTGGTCGACCCAGGCAGATACGACGGTAGGATTCAAAACGACATCCTTTTGCTCGCATGTCCCGTGCATTAACCACTTAAGCACACGGCATCAAGTCTCCTTTAGTAACCTCTTTCGACTTGGAGGAGATCGCCGCTGGCATATACATCTTCCCCGAGGTCTAAGAAGGGCCTAGCTCTGTAAGAATAACTATATCACGTATGTTTTAATTTTTTCTCTAATCCTTTTGAAACAGAGAGGACATATACTTGATGTTTTCGCACATGTCGAGCATAGACAGAAATGCGTACAGGGTAAGAGTAAAATATCTCTCTTCTCATTTCTGCAATTGACGCATTGCATGCTGCGCCGTAACTGTTCGTTTTCTTGGTGAAGGGCCAGAACCGAACCTGTGAAAATATGTCGTAGTAGTAAATACATGTTATAGTAGATATATGTAGAAAGAATACCAAATCATAGAAGGACAGATATATAAGAAATAATGAAAATACCTAGCAAACTATGAAGCATATATATATATATATATATATATATATATATATATATATATATATATATATATATATGAAATTTCATATAACTGGAAGGACATGTTATTTAATCAGAAATAATTGCAACCGTCCATACTATCACATCAACGAAATTTAAACCTGTATCCAAGACTATTTAGCAATTAGGTGTACTATGAATTATATCTGATATAAAACACGATCTGTCAAATACAAATCTAATTTAAGAAACACCATTTTTCTGAGAAAACATCAACGGCAAAAATTTAATTTACCGACGTTTGCACCGTGAGTGTGGAGTACATTTGCTGCTTTTTGATGAAGCATATATGAAATAGAATAGTTATGGCTCATTCTTTAGCATCATTGTCATAAATGTACTTTTATATAGTCATCTCTACTTGTACATAAATTACTAACTTACCAGTATTAGTGTCGCCACCTCTATCTGATGACAACGAAACTGAAATTATTTGAAACATACATGTAACCCATCTGAGTAATAGCAGCAAAATGTTTTCATTCTGCATTCAGTTTGTACACCTTATGAATCCTGTTTTCGAATACATTTTTACAAGGTAGTACATCAATTAGGAAAACGAGTAGATCATCACTCATTAAGCTTTGGCAAGAGTGAATCAATCCTTGGCGTTGTCAACAAATACTATATATCTAAATTATTTTCATCATTGTTGAGAAATAAGCAGCTAAAAAATGCTAAATTCTAGAGCAACACGAAAGTAAAATACGCAGTGTCACAAATATTAAGATGAAGAACATGAAATAATGAAAATGAATAGCAAACTATGTCACATGTATTTAGACTATTTTTGCAACTCGATGTCAGTAAGGTTTGTGAACCTATCACTTATCAACATGTCATAATGTATGCAAATAAATAAATGCATGAATAATAACAAAATACAAAAAGCACATTTCTATTCAATGTAGAAAATACTAGATGTAACCATCACTGTTGTTAAATCATGACAATAACAATTGCTACACCATAATAACAATTTCCAGTATATTGAGGAAGTGCGATATAGTGGATACTGTACGTTATATTAAGTGCGAAACAATTATACAATAAATTGCCAAAAATGCAGAACCAAAGAAGTTTATGTTCGTAAGACATATTAAGAACGGAAACAGTACTTCTTTAACTTATTGTGGATATTGGGTACACCTGGGAGCTCAATACAGTTGTAATGTGTTTTTGTATGTCTACCTCTTAAGCAAACGGCAAGCTGAGGAAACACCATCGATAATTTCACAAGCATCAAAAGATTTCTAACATAAATGTGTGAGGAAATATATGATTATTAAATTAAATTATCCATTATAATTGAGAGCAATGATTCAAATTTAATATAATTTCAAAGGCCACATTAAAGGATTTTCAAGGAAGGTGTCTCTACTATATTTGTGAAGCCTATAAAAATACAATTTAATTAGTTCTCTTAAATTCACAAATAGTTTACATAATAAAATTTAGATATTTCATAAAATCAAAATCAAACTGATATATCACTTAGACATTATATTTACTTTGTGTGATAAGAATTAAAAGTTTTGATCATTTAAATTTCATGCAAACGTTATGAGACAATGAAAAGCACGAGTTTTGTCAACAAATTAACACACATACACACAAATACACACACGTAAAACACAACACACATATATGCATCAAACAGAATGGTCATACAATGTTTATGGGCAGTAACACTCCTGAACGTTGTTTTGTGACGTGAAATTGGAGTTACTAGGTCGTCCCTTATAGCATATTCAATTGCTTCAAAATCCAAAGATAAGTAATATGTAACTCGTTAAATAAAGGCCTATTGTTCTAAAAATATTCCAGCGCCTTTAGAAAATTCGACAGAGCCAAAAGTAACAGTTGTTTATTTTGTGTCTGTAGTAGAGCCATCGTCAGGACTATAAATGATAAATTTCACAAGTCTTCGTTCTGGTAACTGGTAGTGATACGCGTGAACTCTTTTCACGTGGTATTCTATAAACACATATTTGTTGCTTGATGACTGTTCGATCCGATATAACGTGTCAAAGCTATCAGCCTGTATTGTCTATTCGAATATTCCATGTAACTTGACATAATATAAATCTGTTTAAATTGCTATCAAAGGAAAATAACCTCCCCTCACCATTCATTGGATTGCTAGATCCCGGTCCAGGTAGAAAATCTTCATCCTCATGATGTTTTCTAACGAGATGACTTAGTTCACCACTATCTTCCATTTGAAAGACGATGGCCATTATATCATCTGCCGTGTACTCAGCTTGCCCTGGAATAATACATTTCCTAAGTAGTTCAAATTGCAGTATCAATCCTAAAGAAATAGTTAGTTCAACGTTTACAAAGCTGAATTTGTTTTACTTATTCATCTTTGTTTAAAAGTGTTAGTAATTAAACATTAATTAGTACATACTTTCTTAACACTATACAATCCCAATGTTGTCTCCTATTTACATCGAATTCATTATTATTATTATTATTATTATTATTATCAATATGTCTTACTAATAATGACCCGCCGTTTTGACCATGTATTGAAACATGCTTTGAGGCCTTATTCTCTTTGAAATTAAGGCACGCAGTTATCTATCCATTGTTCACGCTAAATGCGCGCGAGATAATTTGTACATATCATACAAACAAGATATTGCACACTTAAGTCTAATTTACAAGTACACTAGACCTTTTCGAATATTCCCGTATTATGTCACACGAAAGAATCTTTCTTGCCGAGCTGCTTTATTATTATTATTATTATTATTATTATTATTATTTGTTGTTGTTGTTTCTATGTTGTCAATGGCAATGATAATTGTTCTCGTTTTTTATCTCTTTATTTTAAAAACTAAATACAAAACCACAAAGTAAACTTGATTTCATGCCATATCAACCAATATGAGTGAATTTTAAGAACGAGTACTACTAATTATCAATTCGGAGAAAAATACAAACAAGCTTTCCAGCTTCATATTATGAAAGCAGAAATGGATAATGTAGCAATTTATAAAAGGTTCATACTGTAAATGTAACTATAATGGATAATGTAGCAATTTATAAAAGGTTCATACTGTAAATGTAACTATAATGGATAATGTAGCAATTTATAAAAGGTTCATACTGTAAATGTAACTGTAATGGATAATGTAGCAATTTATAAAAGGTTCATACTGTAAATGTAACTGTAATGGATAATGTAGCAATTTATAAAAGGTTCATACTGTAAATATAACTATAATGGATAATGTAGCAATTTAAAAAAAGGTTCATACTGTAAATGCAACTATAATGGATAATGTAGCAATTTATACAAGATTCATACTTTAAATGTAACTATAATATATGAGAATACTTTATTAATATTCTGTTTACCGATTGAGGTTTTCATACATTTTTATTTTTGTGAAAACCATGATGAAAATATGCTTATAAGAAATATGTGGGGGATACATGTATTAAATCTGTTTATTAAGGTATTCCATAATGAGCTAAAACCTTACAAAAAAGAACTTAAAATGTTTACTACGTCAATGTGCATTTCCATCACAACGAAATGAAGAGAACATACTCTTTCAACAGATAAATATTGAATTTATTTCTCGTGCATAATATTGAAATGTACAAATTAAATCGATGACAACAAATATGTGATTTTTGACCCAAACCAACACTTTCCTTCTAGAGCGTTCATGACGTCAATGCATTAATCAACGTCATGAAATGAAATGTTCATATTCGCAAAGTGTGCAGATATCTGAATGGGCATATCAAAAGAGCGTCAGTTTATAGTAAAGTACAAAAATAAATTGTGTCAACATCTTAATAATCGATACAATCCACACAAGCCATCGCTCCGTGAACGATTTTTGCACTGGCGATAGAACTCGATCGGCGACAGAACTGATTCCCGATTTAAAAGGTCTCAAAGCTAAAAAGTATCAAGGTGGCAAAAACTGTATTTTAATTACACTTCAGATATATCAAGACTTCATAAGTATCCTCCAAAAGGACATCAAATGCAACGTCATACCTAGGTACGTGTTTTATTAACATATTCACAGAATATCGCTATATGTATGTATGTATGTATGTATGTATGCATGTATGTACGTATTTGGAGAAACAGTTTCCCTGTTTTGATCAAGAGCCAACTCCAGTAACAGTGCGCGAAATCATTTAGATGGTTACTCAAATGTATAATAATACATACGACGTATTCGGATACACACTAACTCTATTTTCAATCTTTGTGGTATGTATCCTTTCTTTTCTTAGCTTATTTGTCTGATCTTTTATCAACTTCGGCTGTTTTGTGATTTTAGATATTATACAATCATTCGACTCTTGACTTGTTTTGGTGAAACCTCCCAATACTACAGTCATAAAAGATTACACAAAATATAAATCAATACCTGTAAAACAACGTTTTAAAGGTATAAACGGTTCTCTTCCTTTGTGCATAAAAACTTTAAATGTACCCATCAAACTAATTTAACAAGCATCATATGTCCTAACAATTTAAAAGCACATATAGGGTTACGGATTCATTGCAATAGGGTATATGACAGTAGTTATTACAAATTGATGTCGTACTTGATGTTTGAAAGAATACGTATACCATAATACTACAACATCCAAAGTTAGGGATGTGCATTAATTTGGAATAAGAACAAACACTTCTATAACCAAGCATTGCGCAATGGTTCAAATTTATGTTGTAAATTGGACAAGTGAAGGAAGAAAAAGAAGGTAACTCGTCCCGACCTGACACCAAGGGAATAAAACGAAAATATAATCGATTATACCTTATTATTTATCTTCTTCGTTGCGTTTGCTCATTAATATTAGGGAACAGGGAAAATTCCACTTCAGCTGTAAATATTTTTTCAAATATATCAATTTACCTTTGGTAAGCAACTCGTTGATCGCTTTAGCAACAGCGGCACGAGGATAGCCTGTTTCTATCACACTTCTTGCAGCGACAGATTCAAGCACACTTGATTCCTTTACTGCAAATAATTCAACAGCGCGGCACATATATTTTTTGAATATCTTGGCCATGTTTAGTTGATAGTGGATTTAAAGATAACAATATATTACATAAAATTTTACGGAAAAATGTGACACATCTTCGTGAAATGCAATAATATAATAAAAATGCACCTTTTAAAGGAGCAATAATTGATATAATTTATAAAAACGTTCCATTCTAACAGTAGGAGACATTGATGCAATTTCCCTAATTGCCTTCACAAGGTGTCTTTCGTCACCTGCAAATATGTTAATAGATTCTTTAACCACTATATCTTGAATAGTCACATGTAGTGTGGATGTTATATTTTTATTGTTGTATCCAGATAATAATCTTGTGAAAAATATTTGATCAAGAAGGTTCCTTTTTAAACTTTCTTTTCAAAATTTTAAACACAAGTTATTTTCGGAAAACGAAATAAACCATTATCCTTACTGCTTGAAGTGCTTTGAAAATTTATACGTCTGCTATAACTTCCACCAATAATAATGTTTATATATCTGCTACTAATTTTCCTGACTTTTCCAGATGCTGATGCTTGTACCCCTACCACCGCCACTACGGCTACAACAATTACTAGTATTAGTCGACTTCTAGTGGTAATGACGCAATCATTACAGCCAGCAATAACTCAATGTAAAATCGCAACAAATACTGCATGACAGCTATGGATAAAAATAGTATTCTTTGCAAAAGAAATTGCACTGTTACCTTCATCTGCTTCGAGATTAATTTCATTTTTCAAAGTGGGTGCGTCAGCCATTGGATTGCTCGGTTGGAAGGTTGAGTGAACTACCGCATCTTCTTCCTTCAAGTATGTGATGTTAACATTAAAGATGGACAATACAAATTTGGTTTAAATTGGCAACATGCGTTTGTATTAAGTAATGTGTTTATTTCATATACGTTTTAGAGTACCCAGTATGAATGTTTTCTAAAATGCTTTAGTTAATTTCTCGAATGTTTAAATGCTGTATGAATGTTATTTTAAAAATGTTTATTTTAGATCCGTTAAAAGCTCGCCGGTGTTATAGTGTTGATAACAATCCAATTATAAATACAATAAATTTGGTTTGGGTTTGTGGGGTTAACGCCATGGTTTCAGTGCTTGTTCGGCCATTCCAGGCGCCCAGTATATATGGTGGAGGATGAACCGCCTATCCATGGGAAGCTATTGGCAAGCATCCTCACATACCCTAGCCGAGACCAGAATTCAACCAGACAGAGGTTAGATATGCGAGTGATCTGTAACGGCGAGTGTTTTATGCCACTTGACCACCTGGTATCCCACACATGCAATAACGTATCCATCATATCTTGATAAAGGGTTTTCGCAACACAGTAATGGTGACAATGTATACTCTTTGGACGGTGACTTTGCAACTTTGAATGCAAAGCTGCAAACGCGTTTTAGTCCTGTGGTGTCCGTGTATGTGTGGACGTTTGCTCTAAATATTGTCCCGTTTTTAATTTGATTTCTGAATATTTTAGCATAATCCACATCATTTTTCGTATGGACCTGGATCAATTTTCAAATGAGAGCATGTTCAGTAAAGCATCACACCGGATTGTTGTTTCATCTTCTGGAGAAGATTCGATTTGGGATAAATCAAAGGCGAATTAGTAATCTAAACATATCATGCAAACGATGCTTAAAAGCAAAGACTCGTCGGCCCACTTTGTTCCACATAGATGTATAGGTAAGTGGATCAATAAGTTTTGATTAGTGGAGATCTCTATAAGCACCAGGAGCAATACTTCAGCTTCTCCATTCCGCTTTGCAAGAAAATTCTTTAATCATGGTTAACACATCAGTATATTTGTGACACTCTGTTCACTCTTTTGCAGCTTTTCTTTCAAGGCACACACGTCCAGCAGTATATTTTGTTTTCTATTTAACGACCAATTGAGAAACAATCAATAAGAGGTACTGACTTAACAAAGATTTCACAAATCACAAGACCTTTTGCTTGTGTGACAAAATCATAACATGGGAGCAACTGTATGTATTAAACAAAGTAAAAAGAGAATTAATATGCGTAGGTTTTAAATAACCATCTAGTAACCACCCCAGCCACACACACACACACACACACAAATAATTTATTCAGCTATTGAACTTGTACACTTTGAATGTGATTTAGAAATAGCACATGGTTCAATGTCTTTGGGATCAGATTAAGCTGATCAAAGCGACCTTTAATCTATAGATATATAAGAAACTTTATATGCAAGACTTAATATATTTACGATTATATTGGAAAAATAAGTATCGTGGTTTGAATTGATATGAATGTCATAGTTGTCACTAATCAAACGTAGATAGAAAGATATATGATAGTTTCCTTTAATTAGTTCTGAAAAACTTCTAATATATCAAAGTATGAAGAGAGATGCATTTCTTTTACTGACAATTTATAATTTAGAATGTCAGATGGAATAGCCAGCAAATCAAAGAATGATATAAAAGGCTGTGATATTGGGATGCATAGGATTGCCATCATTTTTCGGTAAAAAAAACTTGATAAACCAATACACTGTATATAACATTCAAAAGCGTAAAGTACTCATACCGTTAAATAAATCATGACATAAAGGATCGTACAATTATCTCTTGTAAAGAAATGCAATGTAAAAGTTCGAGTTCGAAAACAAATTAAAATAACAATATTCTACTTTCTTTTCATTTGAAAAGTACCTCGTCTGATTCTTCCGTCATTCGCCGCACAAGGTCGATGAACTCCTGACCTTTCACACGTTTAACAAAAGGACATTGTGAAAACCAGCGCGCATGCTCAACCCAGGGCTCGTCATCAGGATCCCAGTTTTTTAATCCCCCATCACAAGCGAAACAGCGGACCACATCTTGCAATCCTAGTTTCATGATAAATAATGTATGAACGTTATGTTACATCAATATAGATCTACATACGGAAAAGGTCAATGGAACATTTCAGTTTTATTGGGTTAAAGCAGGCTTAAGAACACAACACAGTGGCGACCAGAATGCAGTTACTTCCTACAATTAGTATGTGTTCAATTTCCGTTGCATTTCCTTCAGTTATTGGTTTTATTAAATTATTTCCACATGCGTTCGTCCAATTTCGATTGTTTTCTTTCCTTTTGGTGATGAAGGGCTTGTCATGTCAACTTCTTTAATATACCCTCAGGACTTAAATTAATGTTCAGACATCTAACAGCATGAATTAGTAACATTTAGTTATGTACCCGTCTGAGGTGACTATCTTGGCGAGAAATTCAAGAATACACTAAGAGAAGAAAAAACTAACATACAAGCGTCCTTACAAGTTTTAAAGTAAGTTACTTTACCTGTCCCCATTTTGAATGTATCGCACACAAAAAAGTGTTCGAAACCCCAGGATTTGAAATGGCAGATTCACTGCCGACTATACCAATGTAGCTTCAACAAAGCAAGATTAAGAACCAAAGTATATTTTATTCATTAAGCTTTGGACGGTGTACAGTTCAAGTTATCTCCCTTCCTATATGCTTACGATAATTATTTTAAATTGTAGTATGAGACAAAACAAAGTATCTAAGATAAACAATGAACCGTACTATTGTTAAAATATTTAACGTAATCTATTCGAAAATGATGCTTTGACCTGAGGACAAATAAAGAGACCGTACACAGAACAAAACATTGTTTTCATATCTTAGTATGCAAATCTGTATTCCTTTTATGCGTGCGTGATAAAATAAGCTGTTATGTCAGTCCGCATATTATAGTGTTGATTCATAGTGTGTCATTTCAGTGAGGGGTTATTTCAAACTGAATCATTTAAGACATTAGTTTTAATTAGTAACATAGCTAAGGTTTATAAACCCTGCTTTACTGATCTGAACATGCTTTTTCTCGAAATGAGAATTACATTTATTCAGATAATTTACGCGTCTGTGCTTTCGCAGAAAAACACACTTAGCTCCAATTTCCTCGACATGATGTAACTAGTAATGTGCAAATTGTACTGTTAGCACCCACCCCCCAACATTGGTACTACCTGTATAATAGAAGCCAGCATCTGCCACTTGTTCCGGTCTTTGCTTAATGTCACTAGGCCACCGGACAAACGAAGCCAATCGAACACTGTATGCATGATATTGCGGACTTCGAATATCATCCGATACATTCCATTGTCCAGGAGTACTGGAGCTCGCGCTTGGCAGGTCTGCAGCATGGTCTAATCAAATGAAATGCATAATCATAATCCTATTCGGTCACGATAAATTTAATGAAACTATATATATATATATATATATATATATATATATATATATATATATATATATATATATATATATCACATGCTTTGCAATAAGGAAAATGAAAGCTCTCTGATATTGGAACTCTTTTAACTGTGATGTTTGTGATTTATATTTTTAACATAGCTTTTAACAATTTTTCATTCATATCGCTACGATGTCTGCAGAGTGGTAGATTATATTGATGTCTGTCCCTGGGGTACCATGCCGCAGGTAGCGTGATGTCCCAACCCGTCACATTATTCTGATATCAGTCCTAACATTAACCTCTTAACGCTAGGCACCTAGCGAGGCAGCTGTTAGTGCCATTTTTTAAAGTCTTTGCTATGGATCGACCGTGGTTCGAACCTGCGAGCTCCTGTATCCAAGGCGGGCGATCTTACTAATCTATATATTAACTTATTAACACAAATAAATAGTTCTATAAGAACAGTTTTATAATTGATTAATTTGAAAAGATTTGGTGTCAGGTAAATAATTTTGTTAAAGATGCCTGCAAAGAAATATATTTATCGTTTCGTTAAAACTTTCTGCATCAATATACATATATATAAAAAGGAGGAAAATATCTCAGATCGAAGCTCATAATATTTAGAAAGAATTTATGGAGGTCCCTAATAGTGACATAAATCTACCAGTATATATGTGTATACAAATTTGGCAGACATGCTTACATCTCTATTTCGTTTGAATTCAGCAGTCAGATTTATCAAACAGGATCAACATATGTTAAATACGGTTGAAAGCAAATATCCGGCACATATTGATGCATTAATTAATTTAGGAAATGTTTTAGAATAAGGACGATACATGCTTAGGCAAGGTTTTGAGTAAACAAGTAAACAGGTTTTGCTATTTTGAAAGAAACTATTAAGTCCCTTACGTGTACTAAATGGCTTTGTACGTCTGGTACGTCCATAGCGAGTTAATCGAGTGAATCGTCTGATGATATGAGCGCAAATTCAAGCAGGAATGAAAGTTTCCAAGAGCAAATCAATTTCATATATATGGTATGTATATAACAATGGCATCTACATTCAATAATCACCATAATATGATGTACGAAATGATATACAACAATGCAGTAGTGAAGTAGCGAGAGCACAAATAAAATTATCAACGTCTTTTATGAGACATAAAATGCCCTTAGTTTGAGGTCACGTTTGATATTATTACGTCAGACAAATGTTTTGTTGTCATAGTAATCGATCATTTCATGCTACTTCGGTCGACTCATTTCTGAAAGATATTTTATTTATTACCGCAAGTTAACGTTATGATGACCAAGAAATGGGTAAAATCTATAATGTGAAATGGGCTGATTTAGAATTTTTTTCTCTATAAAAGCATTGTATAAAATACGATTGGAGGCGCAAGAAAAGTTGATATAGTTGTATTCTTAGTTATGGTGAACAAAAGAGACGTCATATTACACCTGCATCTGCTGCTGTTACTCAAGTTGCTGAATATCTTCGTGACAAAGGACCCCTAGTAAGAGTACCTTGATATAAATTTCAAAACATGCAGTGGCGAATTAGAAAATTCCAAATCACATGGCATTTAAACCACACACACATATGTACCAGGCAGATACGCCTGACATCTATTATCGAAATGACTCCTCGATTCATATCGGTTTTACATGGCTCTGGTACCTCAGGATTTAAAGCAGACATTGCTCTTAATGCGTTTTTAATTATGCCAATTAATCGAAAAACCTCAGACAAAGATGTACAGCACAGTGAATTGAATCTTAAATCGTAAAGACATCAAGGCAATCGGAAATGAATCGAGAAAAGAATTGAAGTATTTATTGAGACGTTGGAAAAATAAACCAGTTGATAATTAAGAATGATCTCATGATAGATACGCTCAAGTCGATGTAAAGTCACCATGAAACGGTTCTTATTTTAAACCTTGCTTGAGTACGTATCACAGAATTCAAAGATTTATAAGTAATGTAATGTTTTTATTTAGTTGCAAGACGGAGAGATAGGAAATACTGCAAATGTTAATATGTGACTCAATAATATTTTAATAGTAATGAATATTTTTGAACTGTGTTTGTGAAACTGATGATTTCTACTGATAACACAACTGAACGAAGAGACCTAAGGTTATGCATGTTTATATTTTGTACAACCTTAAGTACATGATTGTATCTGTATTGTGTGTAATGCTTGTTTATGGCTATAACACTGTATCGATCATCTATAAACAAGATAATACGTACCTAGGTTTTGTTCGTGGGTGTGGTCAAAACATGTGGACACGTATCGGTAATTTCTATCTGATTAGTATTGTCAGGTGGATTCTTTGAAGTTATAAGTAATTTCCCTTTAGATGAGTTGGCCATGTGCTTCATTTTGCTACGTGAGGTAATTGGGAAATGTCACGTAGTGAAAGAGTACGTTATAGTTATTGCTTGCATATAAAGAGAGAACTGAGCATTTGATTCATTTGTATTTCGAATTTTTAAAAAAATATGTTTATGTGTCATTATAAGTCTGCAGACGTGGGCAATGTTGTGTTTATATATAATTGGAGAGGAGGCATTTGTGATGAGTAACAATTTGAATTGCAAAGTGTTCATTTGACTACAATATTATTAGTGGACTATGGTGAATTTATTAAAATGAGTTCTGGACAATACCATTGTGATCCATCATGACTATTGGCAGAACAGTACTTTCAAGGATCTATAATTCATTCAGAACATTCGATTCTTTTGAATTTCTGAAGAACCTTTTAGGATTATTTTGGATTTAATCCATAATGCTGTCAGGTCATCCTAAATTTTCTTTACATAACGTCATAATCATTTGATAAGTCTTGCAAAACATGTTGGTATTGCTTTTTTTTCCTTTACTTAGTGTATGACTCGTAACACCTACTTATAGTTGTTTTGTATACATAGCGTACATGCATTGTTTGGACACCTTATCTTTGTTTCTTAATAATAATGATAGTGTTTATTCGTGATATAGGGGACTGGCCCATGATACATATCCATACATCATGCGGTACAGAAAGATGTTATAGTGCGTACCAAAATAACATAGTATTTATAAGAATAAATATACATGAAAGTAACAAATATTACTTGTTTCGGATATACTTGAGAAACCAGTATATATTGCACAGTACTTAAACAAGCGGATGTAAGGGTAACCCTAAATCTTGTGAGGAGCAAGATATGATAGTTTTTCTTTTTTTCTGTTAGTTTATGACCCATGACTCATAACACCTACGTATAGCTATTTTCTGTACATTGCGTACATCCATTGTTTGAACACTTTATCATTGTTTCATTAATAATAATAATAATAATAATAATAATAATAAATAAATAAATAAATAAATAAATAAACAAATAATGCTTTTTACATAAAAATTCAAAAAATATATTCATTACATAAACATAAATGAGAATCATGAAAACTTCATTAAAATTCCTGAGTTTCATTTTTGACAAGTTTTGTGAGTATATATTATATTCAAGTGCACGGTAGTTATGTGCTGTATTAAAATATGATGCTGTAAAAAAATACAACAGCGAAATGCAATGATATCATAGTGCCTACCGACCATATCTTTTGTCGATGTATATCAATCGTAAAAAGCAGATAAGCTGTTTATATATCCCATAAGGCCATTTCAAATGGGCTAAAATGTTCACACACTTTGTCTATGGTAGTCATCTTGTCTTCTTGTGAACACATTTTTCTTTTCAAGCAATGTTTTGAAAATTATTAAATCGTCCTAACTTGTACCTTATTCTTCTTTATTTTCTAACCTCGCATTTGCATTTGTTAATTCAAATATCCGTATTTATACTTTGTAAAAGGTTTTATTCCTAATTTTGTACGGTATAACTTAACTTAGGAAATCTTAATTAGATATATAAAAAATGTTCAATAATAGCTGATTACAATGCAATTCTATTTATGAGAAGAGGGAATTTGGACTGAAAATGCAAAGAATCGTTGCCTTAATTTCTTCTTAGTAGCCAATATTTAGTGTTGGCTCCATCTGACATAATTTAGTTATTTTACGACAGATTCAGTGATATTTAAAACTATTATTACTTCGTGTTCCTGGGAAATCCTATGCATAGCCCGGTTTCTTTTTAAAATTTCCATGAAGAAGAAAGAAGTAATTTGCTGTTACTGTTCTCGTGGATATGTAATTTCGTGAGTACTATTTTCGTTGTGAAGGTGGGTGGTTAGTGGTGGTGGTAGAAACAGTGATAAAATTATGGTGTTCGTGTTCTTATTCTCTTGGGGATCTTAACTTTTCTAGCAAAGACAGTTTTTGAAAGCATTAGTTAAGGTTCATGTTGGTCGACTCGCGGATTTTTCATAGCATGTGTCACATTGAAACTGTTTCATTAATCTTCTTGAATCCTGTAACAATAATACAAAAGTTTAATGCTAAAATTTTTGTAGAACTTTGCTATTTACTAAACACTTACTTTTCGTAACGGAACTGGCGACAGAGATGATGGAAGATTAATGAGATGCAAAAATACTGGAGCGTTATATTTATATTAGTGTTATTTATTTCACACAATAGTAGTAATCCTCTGTAAAGAGTGCATACCAATTTGTAAGACCTTATAAGGAAGTGTTGCTTCTCAAATGGTAAGAAATATTCTACAATAAAAACACTAAGTTTACATTCGACCTACCATTGGTTTGCTGTGAGTTCTGGCATTCATTTCGTAATCTTTTCTGAAATGACCCAACATGAATAGATATTAATACGAAATAGGAAGAAACAATAAATTCTAACCTGAGTAGGTGATATTTAAAAAAGACCAAGTAAAATAACTTTCGCATAATGTCAAAACAGTTATTCGAAAAATCTCAAGCCTGTCTGAAAATAATGTTTTAATGCTATCCGGTTACTAAAATCCTTCGAATCATTTTAGGAGAGGAAACATACAGTTCACGTAACAAATGCATTTTAAGTGAAAGAGATGGACACCGATGGTGAAAATGTTAACTCAGCACTAACCTGTCGCATTTTATAATAAAAATATGATACAATTTTTTTAGGACATGTTCATATTATTACGTGCATGAGTCGACGTGTGCTTGAATTAGGCCTTCTGAAAAGTACAGAAAAAAATTCAAGGATGCACTAGGATGACAACATAATGAGTATGAACTATACTCCAAAAGTTAAGAGTTTTTCCAATAGTTCCATTTTCAGATAAAATAACATTAACTATTATTTCCTTTACTTTTTCTGTGTTATCTTTATTATTATATTCTATATCAAAAGACTGTGTTGTATTAATTGTATTTGACACAAAATTAAACAGAGCAAATACTGATGGAAGAGTGAAAGTAAGTAAGGAATACCAGTGGGACCATACCAAAACTTCATTTGGCCTAAAGAGCAGGTGAGGCCATAAACGCAAAGCAAAACATGTCCAAGTGAACGTGAGATCACTTTCTCGGCCGTCATATATCTAAAAATCAATACAGATGTGATTCGCCACGAAATATAAATTAGTGCGATACTCTCTGTCACAATGTTCAAATTCTGTAGAGAATATGCGAAAAATTATTGAGGACTTCCATATTTTGCCTATCTTCAGCCATATTTGACAGAATAACAGAACCACTTTTTCAGCATTAAATGTCCATTAATCACAACTGAAGCCGAACACAAGGCATCACAATAACAATAATTGACCTTATATAGCTAGATAAATTAAAAATCAATACCTTGTACGCTTCTAGTTCTTGTTCTCCAAGTTTCTGCCTAAGATATCCGCAGTTCGCCGACTTCTTTATATGCTCTTGAAGGGAATTTATACTACACGCTAGATTGACGAGCTCAACGCCGCAGAAGAAGCATCTAATTACTGTCCTATTTAATCCTCCTAAAACATTGCACAATAGCTTGTACATGCATCAGTAATAGCTCTATATACAACATATTGAAATAACGAAAAAGGTTTGATTCAAAACAGGAAAGCAATATTATGCAATAAAGTTTAGTTTGTACGCAAACATTACGGTTATCAAATAAATGCTCAGGATAAGTATTGGGCGTAGTCGTGATAATTTACCTATATTATAGAAACCTGCATCGGCCAAAGCGGAGGTATCCAGGTGCTGAAACTCTCTCCACGTTGCATAAGATCTCAGGCGCATATCATAACAATCGTATAAGGGATGACGCGACCCTGGAGTAGCGTCTCCTCTGTTCGATGTATCCTGCTGAAAGTTATCCTGTTCAATACTTGAATGAAGGGATCCGCTGAATAAGGAACTTTCGGCTGCCGCACAATTCAGATAGCCTATGCCATCCTCGTGTACTGCTTGCTCGGATGAGTTGTATCGAAGGTTTGAACTAGAACTACTATTACTAAGATTAGTGGAATCAGTCGCCATATTGGCACTACTATCTCGAGCTGAACCATCTGGCTGCACGACCTGACCAATGCACTCTTGGAGAGACAGTTGCCGAACACCATGATGATTTCGGCGCATTATGAGCAATCCTACCTTATACTCGGGTAATGGCAAATTTACCACTTGTTCAACAAATCGTATTCGTGGTTTTAAAAGACAATGTTTCTTGATCGGGCTTGTAATTTGAATATTACGTTCAACTGTTAGTGACTTAGTTTCTTTAAATAGAAAATTATTCTCGCTAGCCTCAAACATAAATAAAAGATACACATTCCTTTTTATATCTTCTTCATAATTAGCAATTATGTCTTCACCCAAAATATATATTTTCTTATTGTGAGCGATGAAAACTGTTTTTTTTGCTTGTGGGTATTAGCAAAGCATGCCTGGCGTCTTTATTATTAACTGCTGCCGTTATTAACTCAAATACGAATAAGATTTGAGATTATTTCACTACGGATATTCTTAGGGTTTCTTGTCAACCCAATAAAAAACAAATTACAATTATCAGCCATATTTTATCTTAAAATGTGTACGATGTTAATGCCTATTTTTATGTATTTGTTTATAAGTATTATATATCGTTCTATATTTTGGAAACGTATTTTTTTATTATTAGTAACTCGTTTGTCAGTGAAATCACCAACCACCTATGAAGTACAAATGTTCAAACTACGCACTTTAATTAAATTATTTCTTTAGATCTTTATAAAACATTCAATCAGCAAGTAAGTAGGCCGTCCTCTCCCGAAACTCTAAAGTTCACTCAGTACTAACTCCCTTGCACATCTACGTATTTAGTCCATCATTGCCAGAGGAAATTCTGAAAGTAAATATTTATGTAAACACTAACTGAATATTCTGATTTCATTTTAAATTTCCATTTCCTCGCAACTATTGGTACATGCAGAAAATTCCATGATAGGACTCGTTGGATCTTCAGATATTTGAAAACTCCAAATACTTCACACAATATGTACACAAAAGTGTGTAAAATGCTGAAAATCAGGGGTGTACATGTTTATCAGGTACATGAGTTTAATATGTTATTAAGCTGGATTGATTTTCAATATGTTGTTTTTCAAGCACAATGTAGACAAAGCGAAAGAATGGTCCTTGTGGCAGAAGCAGGTGGGCCAGATCACCCACAATACAACCTGGAGAAGGCATAAGAAATGGCAGACCTTGTCATCTTGTCAGGCTACATATATATTCATACATAACATTTTATAATCTGTTAAATAAAAAACAAAACAATCATACGAACACTGTGCCTGCTTACCATTTGTGACCTAAACTCGAAGGTGGGCCGTTTCTTGCATTGGCACGTTACTCGAATACAATATTAGTCTGTAACATTCGGCTTTCTCAAAGTAACAAGTGTTATCTGTGCGTTCTGGGTTGACATTTGTGATACGAAAACCACACAAATGATTATAACGTGTTAATGAAACCTTATTATATGGATTCAAGTTTGGTTTTTTGTCGGGAATGCAACTTTAAAAACGTGTAAATATGGTAGCTGTCATGCATATGGTTGTATTGTATTTAATCATGCCCACAAATCTATCATATTTGGCGTTACCTGGTTACAGTCGCGTTCCTCCACCTTTGAACAAAGATCGACAATATTATCATATTCCATCCGTTTTAACACTGATTTATAAGACGAAAACACGAGGGTGAAGATTTGGTCAAACATAGATTTAATAGGTAATCTTCTATAGATCAAATCCTACACACAACAATGGAAATATCAAATGATTTAACTAACGTTATATAAGCGTTATACGTTATCCACCGTGAAGTTATTGTCTTAGGTTAACTTACATGTTTTTAGAAGCTGAACAGTATGCAAAACAACGTATCATGGGTCATATATTTCAAATCTGGGCATGCATCAGTGCCATATTACTCACTATACAGTGTAGCCAAAATACATAATAGCACCATAATGTTTATATTTTAAAGAATAAATACTTTCCTTCAAATCAGTACTAAAAATGTCTACATCTAAACCAAAGATCACAATCGAAAACGAAACTAACAAAATATCTGAAAATAGATAGAAACTACATTCGTGGTATTGGCCGGGAAGTAACAATTGTAGACTGAGTCTCATCAGTCCATCTAATATATGTCCAATTTTAGCCAGATTATCATATTTGTATGCCATATATATGTCAATGGGAAACATCAAATCTTATAAATTGTAAGAGCAAATACACCGGGCGATGAATTTTAGAAAGAGTTTAGCTTTCAGAAATGTTCATTGTTTGGAGCTAAAGTATTTGAGACCCCAAAACTAAATTTGCAACATCTTCCTTTATTATATGAAATTTTCAGTTCAGTACAAAAAAAAAAATAATTACTATCTGAAACTATGCGCGAAACAATTTAAAACAAATTGAAACAAAATTGTAGAATTAAAAATTAAACGATAAAATTTAATTTCATTCAAAATTTAACATATTAAAAAGTTTAGACAGAGAAGTTTATACATGACTGATGTCTAGACAAGTTGTACGTTGGGTTGCTTATAACCTTATATCCAGGTATAGTTAAGCGTGATAGCTCACAATGAAGTTTAAGGTAATTATATACAAGCTTGAGAAACAATGACGAAGAGTTCTTTACTTGGATATATTGCCTGAGATGCTCATTCAATTGCTAATATAGATAATGGTACGCTAAATTTCACCCTTGGAATATGACCAGTATTGTTTGAAGCAAAATTGTCAATCTTTTCAGTGTTAATCACCGAAACATGCGGCCAAGTAATACGTAACGACTATACCTTATTGCAAGAGGTGTTGATATCTTGTGTGAAGACCTACGCCATGGATTTGGGCAGTATGGTACGGTGGTATGAACTAATCCTGCTATGTTATGGCTGCACATTAGAAAGGTAACACCACCGGACTGCTGCAGATCTTCCAATCTAATCCATCTCGTATGTTTTGTTCCAAATACTAGGCCAGACCTGAAAAGAGATAACATTATTTTCTGCATCTCATGCATAAGTACGTTTGACAGTTATTAAAATGACAGAGGCGATATACCAAGTATGTTCTTTAGGCATCAGAGTATCGAAGATGTATTGTTCTCAAATACAATATTCTGTAAACTAGAAAGCTTCACCTTTAACAGAAGAACACTTGGTCAAATATTCACACCCAAAAGAAAGCTAGAAAATCACGAGTACAAAGAAGTGGCTTTCAACAGGTATCAATTTGTGTCTCCCTATACAAAACGTGATGACACAAGAATACCCTGAACAAACTAACGCTCTAATGGCCGAAATATACATTCAGGAATCCAGGATAAAACCTTATGTCCATTTAGAATCGTCGGGTTTCACAAGAATATTTCTGAGAACACTATTTGTAAGATTTTAAAGATTACCGCACCGGAGGGCCAGATCGGATGTCAGATTGGCACCATTTTCATTTCAGCCCACGTAGACATCCCATGTTGATATTTTAATACGATTATTCATTCAGGAGTAGCAATAGCACGATTCTCAAGTGTGTCGTTTTTAATATCCAACATACTTTACACGATGATAAATCGACTGGTTAGGAAAAATAAGATGGCCGACATGCATACTGTATTGGGTATTATATTGGCATTATTAGTATTTACCATCCAATATTCATCATGCAAAGATTTTACTGAAAACACGATGTTTATTAGACCATCTGTTCAGCAGAAGTAGTAAAATCAGAAACAAGATCTTTAGGATAGCTTGGGTGGTGGCATTGTTAGATGTCATAATGACACCTTTCTTTTATAACCAACTAGATCTTGGGGAGCATGTGTGTCTATGTGTGTGTGAAGGAAGTTTCATATCATTATTCCCCGTAATTTAAGAGCAGTAGCGATACTAAACCTGTTCTATCTGATGAACAGACCCTGGACAATGAGACATTCACAGTAGAGTGAACCAATTGAATAATTGTACTATGAACTTGACGCTTGGTAGTGTTTACTCCGTATGTTTAGATCGTACAATGTATATAATAAAGACATGGACATTCGCATCTTTTGTTTCCATTCATTAGAGTTATATCGTCAGATAATTCTCCTTTACATACTGCTACGTTCACATTTTTCCGAATGACATCCAACGATTATATTCTACTTGTGCTATGCATTGAATAAATGCATTGACATTTAGTGATCCATGCTATCGTGAAAAGTTTAACACGTGCGTGGGATTAGTCCTTCTGATTAGTATTAAAGTATACCTACAATTAGTAGATGTAATAAAGAAATCAGATGAGGGAAAATGTGTATGTGCTGCCATGTCGAAAAACTGTCAACCGGTTTCAAAGCGAACCATCAAACACTGCGAGACAAGGTACTTGCAAAAGATTTCCATACACTGCCTCCTACTTCTAGACAAAAAGAGGACTAACTCTAACAGAAATCCCAGGAAGAAAGGAATTTGTGGATATGCAAATTTTCAGATGATGAAGAAACATGTTCCAAATGTAATGGTGAACAACTGAAAACTATGTGACTAAATGCATTCACAAGATTATATTCATTGTAATCAGCTGTAAGTGAAAAAGGGCAGTCTAATAAAGCTTGGGATCAAATTGATTTGTCAGCATGCATATCTTCTTTCAATGCATCCATCAAAAATTCCGAAAATAGTGACGTTCACAAGAATGTGTTACGAACCAACGGACGGATGAGCTATCAATCACAATAGTCATATATACTCACTCTTCTTGATTATTAAATAAGTTATAGTTTTCTTGGTCATTATATAAACGTCTGATACAGGAACATGGATCTAAAATTAAAATATCTGTAATAGTGTCCATTTTATTTCAAAAGAATTCGTTGATAAGTGTTAGTTGGGTATTTTGACTCTATTATTGTTGATCAGTCATGAAAAGTATCCGTCAAGCATGTGAGACACATTATCGAATAATTGGACGAGAATTGCTGAAGAGCCAGAATTTCGGTCGATTCTTGTAGTTCTCTCCACTAACATCACATACTTAAAACTTTAAATGTGTATCGGTTTTCACACCCAGAATGCTTAGTTCATTCAGAAAAGCATATATAAATGCTCCTTGAAATGAATTCGTCGCATTAATATCCAACGTTTCATGCAGAAGTTTAAATTTTCCAATTTTTAACACTTAAGTAACGAATGTTTTGGTTATTATTCATCTGTCGAAGGCAATATTGATAAAGAACACCTCTAAAATTTTCTACTTTTCCCTCAAGTTTTCATATCGTACTTTCATTCCACAACCTTCAAGAGTTACGAAAAAGTCACTATATACCAAAGACAATTTCCTCATAATCTGATGAATTTTAAGAATATGTTAGCTTGCAAAAAATAAAAACAAAAACAAAACCTTAATTATGATCCCTAACCATTTCATGTTATATGAACAAAATGATTTAAAACTTACCAAGCTGAAAAATGAGAACAATTTACAAAAATTTGTCCACTTCTTATTATAGGACAGTTTCTCAATTTAAACTTTGAAAACGAAGAAGTTATTGCAAATTCTATAGTTTTTAAAAACGTTTTTTACATATATGAAAACGCTTTGTGATGGTTCCAACTGATATCTGGAAAATCGCCTCTTGTCCTTCACTGCGATAGTTCTATCAAATGATCTCAGCGTTGTAATGTTAATTATCTTCCGTGTTTATGGTAGGCAAGTCCACTTTATTCGATCGCACTGAATAAAATGATTGCTATCAACCCAATTTGTAGTTAAATATGTAGCTTACTATTCTCCCATAGTGCTCCGCACATGCCCGCACATGACCAATAAAAAGTGGGAACATGAGTACCACTGATTAAATAATACCACAAAAATGCACTAGCTTTGGGTAAATTGAGTCAAATAAGTTATTTCCGGCTGTGTCGTCACCGGTTATTATAAAAAGTTAACATAAGTTTTTAATCATTAGATATCAATATATCTGTTTATGCTGCAAAATACAAAATGGAATTAATCTTCAAAACTGACACCAATAATTGTATGAACAATGCACATTTGAATACTGGTTAAAACACACGAAGCAGTTCAAGCATGGTTCAGATCAGTTTGTAAATTTTCTCTATTGGAAAACAACACATACATATATTCAAACGATACTTCTTAATTTAAAGAAGTATTTATTCATGTCCGTTGGAGCTAGATCATAGGATAAGATGGTCCCACTGCATCTGCCGGTTTCCAGAGATTATAAAGTCGGTCACTGTCATATGAAACACAATACACTAGAATTCTGTCAGTATTTAAAGCAATCGTGGGTCATGTTTTACTTTCTGTACATTTTGACTTGGGTAGGTCTTGACTTGGCTACGTTTCTATTTGGGCACGTTTTGACCTGCTCGCAATTATGAAAGTAATTATGAGATAAATCATCTGCAAATATAACCCATCGCCTCATTGTTTTCAGTGTCCCTACTGTAGTGTAACCCATTGGGTTATTGGTGTTCTACAAATGTTCATATAGGTTTCAATAATTTGTGTTATTTGATTCGATGGCAACATACAGCACGACCAACTTGTTTTATTGTACTGATTTTAATAGCTCAGAAAACGAACAGACACACACGTGTACACACACATGTAGTAGTTCGTACAGTAGTTACAAAACTCTTGTATGTATGCCACCGTTCATAATTTACAATTCGCGAACAATGCGTTTCGAGGAAGTAATGCCCGACTTGTCAACCACTATGCTGATCAAGATAAAGAAGACAATTGTTGCGACTTTTGCGTTCTACTGAGTATAGGATATCGACATTCCATTTTTTTTTTGGGGGGGGGGGGAGGGGCTAAGCATTCCTTTCCAGCCTGGATATTTTTTTCTCTTGTACCTTAAATCTCTAATGGCTAGAATAAGTTTTTAAGGAATACAAAGTAGATAAATAAGATTTTCATTCGAACTTCGAATGTAGGTTGCCTGAACGCTACTGATTCATAGTTTCTATAGTTTTACCGTTCGGTTAATAAACCATTTTAAATGGTTAAAGTTTAATTTAAGGAGCTGTTTATGAATTGGTTGTCATTTCTTGTAAGAATTGTCTATACACGAATACATAGGATCACCTTGGTTACTTTATAGGCATCTTAACATGAACATAAATGTAGAATAGCAAAGTATGCACAAGTTTAATGCTGTATGCTACGAAATCCTGTTTCGTTATCTCAACAGCCAGTATCCGTTTTACATATTATTCGGCACTCGAGTTTACGTAATTTGATTCACAATACCAACTCGCAGTGGAAACAAAACTGAAGACACCAAGGTTTGGCTCGTCATGATTAACTTTTGATCCGTGCAAGGCACATGATATTAGTAGACAAGTATAGCCACAAAATGTCTTTCTAAAAGCACAAGGCAAGAAAGAAACAGAATCATATAACTTAAAAATGCGAAAACTCGGCTGAATTATTTGAAACATTTCAACGTCGAGCGTTCAGTGTGCTCAGATATAGTTAAGATTATGAAATAATACAGTACGGTCGGGTACCTGACACAGGCTAAACAAAGTAAAAAATTACATGATTAAGTAAATCATATATTCAAAGAACAATTTAACAGGACGCGTTGATATATTACATTTCACTCGGTATTTGTCAGATTGCTTGCATTTTGTTGCAATCGAAAATGTGAAATTGCCAGCAGCATAAATGTATCGGTATCTGCGTCCACAAATTAACTTAGCAATCAATTTGTTTTAATCAATGTATTTAGGTGTTGATTCCAAGGTTAATAGTTTTAATGCGTTCAAAACGTCTCTACCCGTTGTTGAGTAAATAACAGAGTTGGTCTGAATAGCAGCAAATGGTACTTATCGGCACAAAATCAAGGTAGCGTTGAATCGACCTAGAAGTTGCGAATGCTTTCTTTCCTTTAAAACTGATTTTTATAACTCCCAGAGTGAATAAGAAAGTGCGCAAACGAAATGGTCGCCTCTCTTTTGTACACACACATACGATTATATATATATATATATATATATATATATATATATATATATATATATATATATATATATATGCCAATATTTTCTAGTAATAAACATAACTTAAAATGCAATTATGTTCAAGACGAACGAAGCTATTTGAACTGACCGTTTTTTTATGAAGGTGGAGAAACTTTACTTTTATCTTTTTTATTACAATGACTTCGATCTCCTTAACTAATCTCAACAATATCAAAACTCAATACATTACATTACTTAAATATATCGTTGGCATAAATTGATCAAGTTCACCAAGGAAATTATTCCCACGGATGCAAGGGGAACCATTACTGACTGATGATTTGATAAAGGTTTACAATTTATAAAACAAAATGTTCGCCATACTGAATACAAGTTTGGGAAACTATAACTAGCAATAAAGATCACACGATAACCTCAGTTCCAGGAATACTTTGTATCATTTTCTCAAATTGTACTATCAGTGAGGGTCATAGTCAAGTACCTTTGAATCTTTGATAACTTTCAATGAAGCCGAACACGTTTAAATCTTTGATAATGCAGGAAAGTAATCATATAATCTACGTCAAGACAAAAATCATTTATACACCCTAATATTTTTTACTCCAGTTAATTAGGTACAGACATGTAGCCATCATTTTCATAGATCAGAACTGATTTCTTTATTAGGTATAATATTCGAAATATTTGTAGCTTAAAAAAATGATTGCTTGATCCCGCTATCTACTAACCTTTTTCTGTTACAAATTTATTGGAACAAAAAACACATTTGTACGTCCCACTCTCTACCTTTATCATTATGTCGCAAGGAAATTCATGATGAAGAAAATGGTTTTTTTTTTAGTTTCGATTTATTTTCTCTTCTAAGAATCGAATAGAAGTATCAAAACATGTTCAAATGCAAAAGGAGTTATCTGAACTCACTATGGGAAATAATTTACCGCGACTATATTTTATAACGCATAAATTGAGTTGAAATGTGATGCTGACGGTTGAGTGACGTTTAATTTTATTCATAACATTCCTGAAACGAAACGTTTCTCTACTTTAATAGATGAATAATTATTTTGATTATTGTTTTATCTTGTCAGCCTTTAGATATTTTGAAGTCCTCGCGCTTAGACATGTTAAATAAAGTAAGGAGTAGAGTAAAGGAAATACCGAAAAGCCATTCAGATGTTTCATGATAATTTAATCGGATCAGAGCCATCGTAAATTTGCGCTGGACGAAGCTGCGTCCCGGCCGAGCACGGCATATACCATCCACATCCAGGCTGGTCCCGTCCAATATCATTGTTCTGAATAAGACTAAAATGCGTTGATGTTTTCTTTTTCTTAATAAAATCTATGCATGCCAGACAATACGATACATTTAAGTTTCCTGGCAAATTTACACTATTTTCTAGAAGATTACATATTGATCATGAATGTTAACATTTACCAGTCTCTATGAAACCTAGATATTGTTCCACGTTTGAGTATGTGTATGATTTGGATTTTTAACGTAGCTTTAACTATTGTAGTCATATTGCTAAGACGTTTGCAGTGTGTCAGTTTATCGTGATGTCTAGCACTGGGACATCATGCGCATACATATAGCATCAAGTCCCACTCAATCACATTATCCTGACACCAGGCCGACCAGTCCTAACACTAACCTCTTAATGCTGTGTCAACCGAGGCACATGCTAGTACCATTTTAGAAATCTTTGGTACGAATCGGAAGGAGTTCGAACCCGCGTTTATCCGCATCCGAAGCGGACGCCTTACCATTAAAACCACCCGAACAACTGATCTTTTTGTGTGATATATATTTCATAATGAGCTTCTCGGTATATCTAAACCACAGTATATTGTCAAATATATACGAATGCCCCAAAACACTGAAAGCATTATGCATGACACAATTATGATAGGAATAATAAAGAAGGTTTCCTCACGCGAACCAATTGATTTATCTTGAGTTGAATTGCTTTTGTCTATCGGATTCATATGTTAAAACAAGAATGACTCGACATTTAACGGTAAAGAATTTCTTTTAAAAGAATTAAAATTAAGGCATACTAAAATGATCAAAGGGATTCAAGTCCGTGAATAAATATTTGTGCTATGCACGCCTCGCCCTATTCAAGACTCAAATTTATTTAAACAAGTATTGTTAGGGCTACGCAGAGGATATTGAATTTACAATGCAAAACCATTATTTGAAAGGTTTCCTCATAGTTTTATAACAAATAGTAAACATTCAATAGAAACTATATGTAACTAGACCTCCATGAAATGTTATGCTAGATAAAACATTTTCTAGCCTGAGTTACTTGGCACTACAACATTATAAAGGGCTTTATACGGATCATACGATATTTAATCAGGTGACAACAGCTATTGCCAATCATTAAATTACAATTTTTTTTTTGTATTAAACAAAATAAATGAGTGCGTCGTCCTGTACCTATTGATTAGAGTGGACCTCAAAAAATTCTTATGTCATTGATATTCTGCTTTATCATACATGATCTTGAAAATAAGCACGGTCATATCAGGTAATGTTTGTCAAAAACGTTATCATTCGGGAACAGGTAATATATCGTGACAATGTGAATTACTCGTTCTTACATCTGGCATAGAAATGTTTCAGGGTAAAGTTCTAAATTGAATTTTGTGGAATGTTTGCACAATGACTGACTAAACTTCCCTTTGGCTACCAACCATCGCATATACTGAAAGACAATTTGAATATTGATAACAGCCAACTTACCGTGAGGAGAATGAAATAGCCTTATAAGAGAAGAACGCGTATAAATCAAATTTGAGTCATTAGAAAATAGAATATTATTGCAAATATATTACATATAGAATATTACCGCACATATTGCACATTACAGAACATCATAGTACATACTGCACATCCGAGAATATTATTGCAAATTGCATTTTATAAAATTGTACTATACACATTGCACGCCACAGAATGTCACTGCACATATTGCACTTCATATAATATGATAATAAATACTGCACTTTACAGAATCTCCCTGAAAATATTTCACAGCACATAATATTATAATAAGTATGGCATACCACAGGATATTATAGCACGTATGGCACATCAAAGAATATTGCAGCACTATGGCACATCACAGAATGTTATAACACGTATGGCTCGTTACAGAATATTATAGCAGATATTGCACATCAAGGAATATTATAGCACGTATGGCACATCAAAGAATGTTGTAGCAGGTAGTACACATCACAGAATGTTACAGTACGTTCTTTCCGGGGTTTCACGGGTTCTTCCTCCATCATTGATACTGTCTGTCATATATACACTATCGTGTTCTGCAAAATGGAGTTAAACCCCACAACAACAACGCCGACTTTTTCCGACATAAAATTGATTAGGATGATGCAAACGATGTGCACGTTGCATGTTTTAACCAGTTATAATTATCAGGGTCCACCTCTAACATTGAAGACTAAAACATGTATATGATATTTAGCCAAGACCAAAAACAGAATTATAAAATATAACTGGCAAATAAGGCTTACTAATTACTATGCGTGTATCTGGCACATATATAATAGCAACATACCTTCTAAAGATTACGATTATACACATATGGAGCACAAACCCTTTTGCCGACCTGCACAGGTGGCAGTCTTGAACAGGTTTTGCTTGGTTCGGCGATCCACATATTTGCAAATGCCACAAATGCAAAATAGTGAGTAGATACAACAAAGCATACATTATTACACCACTCTGTAAATAAAAACGTCATTCTTCTTTAATAAAGGAGAAGTAGTACACATAATAACTTGCCTTAATCCACAACAAGTGAAATATATGCTGTAAGCCTGAAAGGAGACTACGAACTCTTTTCTCTACTTTTACCACTTTACCCACTTTTAAATATACGATATTTGGTCTCTTGAGAACTTGTATATATACGATATTTGGTCTCTTGAGAACTGTATAGCATAAAAATATTTTAAATGTATGCATATTTATACAGATGACATGCTAAAGTAAGAACAACTATTAATGTATTTTTACAAGCAAGAGTAGACAGAAATATTTTCATCGAAATCAACACAAAAGTTGCCCTCAACACAATGTAATTTTTACACTAGCCAGATATAGTCGACTTTGAAAGCAGCATTGTAGAACATTTTGAACTTATTGTTCAAAAATAAAGCTCATTATTGTTTTTCAGACCAGTGGGATTGTTTCTGGACAAAATATTTACGACTTGAAAAGGAAAAGGCAAGAGAAAGATTGCAAACATTGTTTGGATCCGATACAAGCTTCGACCCAACATGTTTCTTACTCTCAAATTTTAACCAACTGTCGGCGTTTTGGTAAGCAATATAAATAACATATATTCTAAGAATGTGCGAAAAGAAGCTACGATATTGTATGGGACCTTTTACCTACTAAATTTGTACAAGATATATAAACATTCGGTGAACACATTTACCTCTGCAGATAGTGACCAAAAATTTGTTCCCACTTTTAATGGGACGAGGGTGTAGTCAGAAATGTATTTTCCTTTAGATATAATAATAATAATAATAATAATTCATTTGAGACGTCACCAAACAAATGTTACCATATTCATAAAAACTATCATCATAATCTTATAAAGAGCCGATGACAAAAGAAAAGTGAGCCTAGCTCTTTGAACAATCGGACACTAAGTTCATGGTTTTAAAATAAGATTGTCTAAAAAAGCAAGACCTGAAAATTGAAATAAGAAAGATAAAAACTGGCTGGTTATGCTTGTTCCGTATTTGAAACTTAATTAATATTATCAACCTACGTGATGTACTCAATAATACTGAACGTGTCAGGTACATATAAATATCTAACAACCAAACAGATTACAGCTAAGACTGACATGTCTATTTGATAAAAACTCTGAGTTATAACATGCTATGGCATTTAAATGACACTTATTTAAATCAATTTAGTCAAAATTGGATAGTTTGTGGAAGGAAGTCTTATAAAGAATAACACATTGACCTTTTTTGAGAACGTCGCAGTGCATTATATGTACCTTTGAAAATGCAGTTCACTTGTGATAATGGTAACGAGGAATGAAGATAGTGACTTTTAACCTGGTTAAATTCAACATGGTCCGAAAATGTATTTTCACAACGCGAATAGGGTTACCGACTCTGCTTGCGTCAATCCATGATATGTGCAATTGTTCCCCTGTTCCCTTCGCTACAAATAAATCGTATAAGTACTAGCATCAGCTAGAGGTTTAAACTGTGGTGAAAATTCAAAGGTGACTAAAATATTAACTCATGATTAGGTGCAAAGTACACTCAATTTTTGGACTGTATTGTAAATTCAACAGCAGTCAGTTGTGCTAACTCAAGGCTAAGACTGTATGCAGACTCAATGATAGGTTGTAATGCAATCTCAAGCTTAAACCTAATGGAAATTCAAGGCTAGGCTGTAATGCAAATTCAAGCCTAGACCTTAATGCAAACTCAAGACTAGAATGTGTTGTAATCTAAAGGATAGACCGTCATATAAACTCACGCTTAGACAGTGATGCAAACTCAAGGATAGACAGTAATCCAAACTCAAGGCTAGAGCGTGATGTAAACTCAAGGCTAGGTTGTATTGCAAACTCAAATCTGGACCGTAATTCAATTAGACTCTGAAGCAAACTCAGGGCGAGATTGGCATGTACTCAATGTCAGACTGTAATGCTCATTCAAGGCAAGATTGTGGTACAAACTGAAGGCTAGACTGTAATGCAATTTCAAGCTTAAACTGTAATGCAGACTCAAGGCTAGACTGTAATGTAAACTCAAGACTAGAGCGTAATGAAAAATCAAGGCTAATCCGTCATGTAAACTCAGTGCTAGAATGTGATATAAACTCAATGCTAGACTGTAGTGTAAATTCAAGACCACACTGTGATGTAAATTCAAGGCTACACTGTAATGTGTGACTCAAGCTGAGATATTAATGTACAAGTTTATTAGCAGTTCACGTTTTTTTGGCAGCTACTACCGTGTACAAAACTCACGAAACAATACGAAAAAACTCATTACTAAATTACTGTGATAAATCAAAGATTTTCCCGCAGTGCTGCAAGGTGATGTCAACTAAGTCAATAATGTTTCCTGCTTGTCAGAAGCTACAAGGGAAGAACCAGGTGAACGGTAAAAATATGAACCAGTCTCAGTCTTTTTTTTTTAAATATAAGCCGACTGACGTTTGGTAAAACTAACACATATACTAAATCCTTATATGTTATCATTAAGCTATTGTATACATTTATAACAGAGTGTACTGACGTAATGTGTCCAGATTTTTAAAACAGTACTGACAATTACAATGGAAACATTTGTAGGAATGTATGTTTTAGAACGGAATGTAATAATGCACATGGAATGAGACACAAGGAAGTTATGTTTCTAAATGTGTTAATTCACACTGAAAACTAGGCAAACTATATCTATATAATCTAACGAAACATATACTAAGAGTTAGCAAAACAACATAAATAATGTGACCCGTAATTGTTTCTTCTGACGGGAATGGGTCATACCGGTTTTTCACACAGATTACATACTGAGCGAAGAATGCTAGCAATTAAAACATATGTAAAGACTAAATAAAGGAAGGCAAAAAGCGTTAAATTTGTTGATATTTTCTGATGGAAATGGGTCAAGACAAATGTCCCTACAGATAAAAATCTGATAAAGAATTCTAGTAATTCAAAACTTCTCTATTTAAAATTATGGGGGTCAATAATGTTGTTGAAACAAATTCCTAAATGTTGTTGAAACAATTTCCTAAATGTTAAATAGACAAAAACTTTGCAGGTTTTTCTTGATGGCGATTGTTGAGCGAATTATCGGGTATATCACGCTTAGGAAAAAAGAGCTTAGTACCATTCCAAAAGACACTGATACAGCCGACCTAAGGTGGCCTTTGCGGGTATCTAACATGTCAGCTTTTAATTAATAGTAAGACGCTCAATTAAGTACGTTTCCGCGGCATCTGAGGCAAAGGATCCTGCAGCGGTAAATTATTCATGTTATTCTGCAAAACTAGCAAACAGAGCCAAAAACAGGTTAGCGACATCATCGGCTATTAAGTAAAAAATTATATAATAATAATAATAATAATAATAATAATAATAATAATGTATTGGCAAGAAAAAGAAAAACATTAAATAACTGCATTCATCTATATTTTCGCCAAAATTATTTGCCAAATGGGAGATATTCTGATGTATGCATTTTATGTTTCAAAAAAAAAATAATATTCAAGTATAATACTTTTGAAGCAATAGTGACTAGTACAAATAGTACAACCAATGCGAGAGATTGAGAGAGAGACGCTCGGCATGATGTCGATAATCGTAAAAGATATTCGGATTAAAATGTATTCTAGCCAAATATCATTATACAGAATAATAAACTTCTGTTGTTACCAGTTCTAAAACCATACGCATACAACGTGAAACATTATTAGTCAGAAATAATTTTGTCATGCGATTTGCATATGTCAATGTTTTTCAAGTCGCTCGCAGCAGCACACCAAGTCTTCAACATTACAACCTCTAAAGAAAGTTTAACACGAAACCTTTATACTTTTGCCGAGTCTCGTATTCAAACTGTAATGAAACTTAGTGATGTACTCATGGCATGGTATTTACTCGCTACCCTAATTAAGAACCGGTGACCTATTTTGAATGTTTCAGTAACTATCATATATGTCTGTATGCCGTGAACACGTGAACAGCGCATCGTATCGTTCCACGTAATCCTTGACTTTTTTTAAACATATCTGGGTTGTTTTGAAGTTTAACTTTAGTATGTTTTTCAGAGTAGGGCATCGTTTGGGTTTTAACTGCACTCATAAAATGCGGCGAACCAATAAACTTCACTAGGCACATGGCATGTTTCCCAGAATAACCTTTCATATCAAATATTCACTGAATAACCAATCTCTCTGCATCGCGTTTACTGCAATTTTATCACCTTGCTATCTCAATTCCTGGAAAAAACTATAATTTTTTCAAACTTTAATTTCTTTATTGGTCAAAATCAAGTACCCTTGAAACTGTGAGAACTTTCAAGGAAAGGCAGTCAATTTTAGAATTTGATATTGTATAAAGTAAACAGAGAATCTACATGAAGAAAAAACACACACATTTTTACCCTAAATATTTGGGTAAGATTTTGTAGTCTTCGTTTGTAATATTATGTTAGATATAAATCTTTATTCGCTACAGCATGCGAGGTATTTTGATCTTATATAGACGATTGCCTCATTCAATCACCTTTTTCGTTTAGCAAGTTTATTTAAACATAAGATAATTTTATTCCCGCTCCCTGCCTTATCAATCGCAAATACATGTATGATGAATACAATTATTTCTCTTTTTCTCGATTTCTTTTCACTTCTAAGATTCAGATATTAATATAGAAATGTTTAATGTAAAATTACCTGTTTTTAGCATAATATAGGAAATAATTATCACTTATATTCCATAACGCATGAGTAAATGCTCTATGTGACTGTAACGGTTGAGTGATTTTTTTTTCTGTTCAAGCTATTGATAAAACATACATTTTCTCTACTTTTAATAGATCAATTATTCTTCTGAAGATTGCTTTGTCAATTTTTACATTTTGAAATGCCCTCGTGCTTAGACTTGTTAATTGAAGTAAGGAGCGAAGTACATTAAACCGTTGAAAAGCTGCTAAGATGTGGTATGGTATTTTGAATCGGGTCAGGGAGGTCGCAAGCTAGCGTTGGACGAAACGGCGCCACCGACAAGCGTGGCCTATACATTGCTCAGAACAGAACTCGTTGAATAAACATGTGTGCCGTGCACGCCTCGCCCTAGTCAATACGTAAATATGTATTGATGCTGGATATACAAAGGCTACTGAATGTTAGTTGTAAAACCATAAAGTCACATTAAAAATCTTCGTCACTTTGTTTATCACAGTTACAAAACAATGAATGGAAACGTGTTGCTAGGTGTACATGAATGCTAGATCATATATTTTCTTATATTATTGGTGTTGCATGACACGACAACTTTACAAAGAACTTTATACCGATGATAACATATTTGCACAGAAGACAACAAATATTATCAATCATTAAATTGCATCGACATATTTTACCCCCAAAAGACTCAGTGCATCATCATGTACCTATTGAGTATCTGTAGGACTAAAGACAGCCATATGTTACTGACATTCTGATTACCTAATGTGATCGTGCAAATAATACCGTCTCTCAGATAACGTTTGGCAAAGGTTATCATTCTGCACCGGGTAATCAATAGTGACGATCGCAATTACTCGTTCTTACATAAGCCGTTAAAACGTTTTAGGTTAAAGTTCTAAATTACATTGTATAGCATGTTTGTACAATAACTTATTAAATGCTAAGCGCTACATATTTCGTTTCTAAATTTGGTAAGGGATGCTTAATAGTCAACTAATTTGTAAAGAGATTATCATTAAAACCAATCAAAAGGCGTTGCCAATTATCCTGAATATTATTTCTAACTGTATAGAACAATGATAAAACTAATCTCCGAAGGGGTATAACATCGCTGAACACGTTTAGACGTATGCAAAATTGTTCGAATAATTTGATTTAGACACATTAAATTTGCTTTTGATCACTATGAGACTACGTTGTATTTTACACGTACACACATTCCTTGCCTTATAAAATACTCAACAATAGTGTTTATTTTGTCTGGAGAGAGGTGGATAAAAGTCCTTTAATTTTTCTATAATATCTGCTTTCAAAACATTCCTACCCATACACCCCAACCCACCCTCTCCATATAAAATCTTGTTATTAGATCGGCAAGAGACTATTCATGTAAATGGCACATTATATAAATATTACTACATATATTGCATATCTTACGATGTCATTACATATATTGCACTTCATATTTAATATAACAACACGTACAGCCCTTCATAGGATATCCCTGACAATATTCTACATCGAAGAATAATATAGCACGTATTGCACATCACAATATATTACAGCACGTATTTCACACCACAGAATATTACAGCACGTATTGCACATCAAGGACTATTATAGCACGTATTGCACATCACAATATATTACAGCACGTATTTTACACCACAGAATAGTACAGCAAGTATTGCACGTCAAGGACTATTATAGCATATATTGCCATCAGAATATTATAGCACGTATTTCACACCACAGAATATTATAGCAAGTATTGCACATAAAGGACTATTATTGCACGTATTTCACACCACATCATTTTATAGCACGTATTGTATATACATCACAGACTATTATAGCATGTATTGCTCATCACAATATTATATCACGTATTGCACATCACGGAATAGTATAGCGCTTATTGCACATCACAGAGTATTATAGCGCATAAAGCATAGCGCATCGAATATCATTACACACATTACATAATCGTAGAATTATTGCTGAAAGCGTCTGATATACAGATGTATATTCTCAAGACGAAATGCACAAATTATATTATAAATTCCACATATCCAAAAATATATTTCCGATATAAAACTTGAAATACCCAGGCCAGCCCACGTCGTCTGCTTTGGTTAGTCCTTGAGAAAGGTGCTCAGCTCACATTTCCTCTTCGCAAAGATAATACATTTATCAGTGCCTTTCTCACAAATAAAATAACAAGAACAACAAAAGGAGAATAAAAATCTTCACTTTCATAGGAAAACGTTACACAAATACTTTTTCATAGGGAATAATTCACTTATTAAAAAATAAAATGTAAACACTTCCAAATATATATGAATAAACAAAGAAAAGATAATTTAAACCATCTCCCCTCTTCTTCTTGATACAAAACAGTCTAACTGTATTTTGATAATTTGGCAATCTTCAGGGAATGACTTAGTTTTAAACAGATTTATTTTCAAACTAGTGTGATGAACAAGTACAAAGAATACAAAATGAGAAATAAGGGTTTCATAGTAGAATCCAACTTATTGGCAAAATGCACAGTTCTTCTCATTTAGTTATAAGGCAGACTCAGTTATACAATTATACATTATTCCAATGTTGAATAATGCAGATAACATAGTGTACAATCGGTTCACTGGATCAAAAAACTGCATTATGACAAGAAATGCATTGAGCAAAATCAATTAGTGAAAATAGTTGCTATCTGCAATGCAAGAGTTCTGGACTATGAAACGTCTGAAAATATTTCCGCTTTTCATTTAATGATCTGTTGAATATTTTACTTGCATTTTATTCTTCAAGTTGGAGATATTGTCAGTTTGTAAATATATGTATTTGAGGCATCGATTATATTACTGGGCATTTTCTGAACTTATTCTCTATTCTAATATCCGAACAATGGAACACTGAAGTAAATAATCTATTTTTATATCTCAGTAAGAATTGGGATGCCTACATGTGATCCAATCTCGCTACTTGTGTTATAATGTATGAAAAGAAAAAATATTCCGCTGCTTAATATAACAATACAGATAATGTAATATTTAGATTTCAAAATGACGAATAATTAATTAGAGACATTTCCATCTCATCTCATCGGTGACTGGTGTACAAGTAAAAATTATTTTGCCATGTTTCCTCGTGTTTAATGTCAGTTCTTTAAGAAACATGTATGCATTGGTAGTTGCTTAATGCTAATTTGCAATTATGACCAATACTTTTCTCATTTAATCTTATTAGGAAATGTATTTCTACTGATGTAACTCCTTTGTTTAATATAATTTATTATTACAATGCAACCTGTCACTCTGTTCAGTATATGATATATTATGAGTCCAAACCAGTCCGAAAACTAAACTCTATTAAAATCTTTTAATTACAGTTATGGGCGTTTGTTTTCCTACAAATCAGCTGTATCAGATCATGGGAACAATTAATAAACTGTCTTTAGGATTTCTAGGTTATTTTAAACTTAAATGGGGATAATTATCCAAATGCACTATCAATTCCGCTATCACTTTCTATAGCATTCTCCGAATGCAGCTGTAATGAACACGATCAGCTGGTATTTTTCGTTAAGCCTGGAGAGACGAGTGTAGTTTTCACTTATCTGCTGTTCTTATATAAATAGTTGAACATCCCAATTTCCACTTGAGTTTTCTGTACGATTACTAATGGCTACTAAATAATACGTGTATTAAATAGAGCTTTCACCATGTATCTAACATACCTCATGGAACACAAATATACGGATCATCTGATGTACAAAATACGTTGAACGTGGCTCCGTCCCGTAGAAAGTGCATTCGAAAAACTCTAGAAACCAAAGTGAAGCCCATTTACCTCGTGCTGCATGCTACTTGAAGCAATACAGACTCCCTTACTTTCCTGGCCTCGACAAATCCATGTTTTACGTACACAAATAATTTCTTCTCTTCACCTTTCCTAGAGGAAAGCTTCCTTCATCTCCTATATATCTCTAGACACGGATCTTCCTCAATCACCGGCTGACCTTATCCTCATGATTCTGCCTTTTCAAATGCTGTATTTCGTCAACATATCTATGTCTTGATAGTGCCAACCTTAGATGATCGTAGATTAAATCACTCTCTAAAACCCTGGGGTCTACTAATTTATATCTGACAAAATAGAGGATGCATTTAGTCTTCGCTAAATGTTTCTTTTGAATGAGATAATCTTGATGTTCTCTTATCCAGCCCCTTTTACTCGAGTGCATGCCATTTAAATTAATTGCCACGATAGGTTTCGTAGCATACACTGAACCCTAAACATCTTTGCAGATTCCATGATTTCTGCTTTCCTCTGGCTGTGTCTGTATTCGGATGTATGTTTTGCATGCGAATGGAAGCGGTCATGTCTGACATATTCCTCTTTTCTCTCGGTCCAGACATTCTGAAAATAAATAAATACGCAAGATAAAGTACATAAATTTGAAAAAATTAAATTAATTAGAATCAAAATCACTCTTAATTTATAGAATCTGATTCATTTGTGCAAATACTAAACTACACAGAGCTGTGTGCCAAATATTCAGAAGCATTTTCCCCACGTATTTTTGCTTTAGGCATTTGTCTGTAATTAATGGGGCAATTCAATTCCATAGCTAAAAAGATATGGTTTTCCCACATTATCAAGAACGTCAATTGTTAACCGTGTGCAGAAAAACATTATCATGAACTTAATAATAGCAATTGACTTTAAAAGTTTTGATCTGACACCAGTATTTCATCAGTTACATGGTTAGTTAGTAATACTCTGGTGTATGACATGAGTCTGTAGACCACATACCCGTCAAAAATATTGTCTACTGACTTGATTATATTCCATGCTGTGCCGCTCACAAACCATGCAACGAAATTATAAAGCCAGCAGCCTTAACGATATCTTTGCAAAGCAAAATACAAAATATTACATCATAAATTGGCCTCAGTGTTTATTAAAATTCGAATCTTGGCTAAATTCAATCTCGTGTGTACTGAATATTTTATAAATGTTTTTAAAATGACATCCATTGTGTCATCATGATTACGTCACGAAGACCCACTGGTCATTATTTGGTCCTATTTATTACACTATGTTCAGGTAAGTTTGTTCGTTCTAGGCATTAGCCCGCTCAGAGAACTAAATGATATGTACGTATCATATTTCTTTCACAATTGTGCAGGGGGAGCTGAGAGACCGATTGGGTTATGGCGATCGACATTACAAATCAGTCGCACCTCACGTCCGTCCCAAAGAGCGTGGATATGTGAGAAAGATTGAAACTTGAGAAGCTTCACAAAAAATAGTGTAATACGCCAAAAAATATCAGTTATACTATGTACTGTGTGTGTGTGTGTGTTTGATTTACATGTTAACGTAAATTTAACTTTTGTGGTCATATCGCTATGATGTATGCGCTGTATCAGTTTATAGGGATGTCAAGCACTGCGCCAGGTGTGCAAATTTAAACAATGACTTTAAGCTTCATTTTTAAATTGAGACATAGCAGTTTCAAACCCTCTTTTTCGGCCATGAACAATGATATCTCTGTAAATATATTCTTCTCAGTTCCCTTTTAAAATGGACAAACACGCACACTATAACGTTCGTTTTTATACATCTTATATTAGACCAGTTAGACAGCCGCTCATTCATTGGTATTACCTTTAAAACAACCCGTTTCAATATATAAATAATGCGAAACTGGTCTAAATTTCACCTGGTGAAATTTTACAGAAAGGTTCATTTACCACAACCAAGGCACTCTTCTAATGATAAATATTCTTATACAAAAAATACTAAATTATCTTTTTAGGTGACCACGCATGTGCTATCTATTCTGCTTATACTGATCAAAAATTTAAATTGAATGGAATCGCAATATCAAATTTATTTTCTATACGTATGAACACATTTTAATATAGAACTTGACTCCATCTAATATCAATGTTACCGTCACAAAAAGAACGTTGAACGTGCAAAGAAGGTTAAATTCATTCGCATCCAGGCTGTAAACTTGTAAACTTAGTTTTCAATTAAGTATATATAATAGTTCCTAAGACTCGTTAGCACGTAAATCAAATATTCACCGTCAACTATTTCGTATTTGTAGTGCAGTCATATATACGTATTTACGTTATCAATGCAAACAATTGTATCCTTGGTAAAATAAGCTGAAAGGTAATTCAATACTTGTAGCTGTGATATTTATGCGGACACAATAGATGATCATGTTTGCGAGCACTAATTTTAAATAAACCCTGGAACGAAAGAATTATTAGTATCGTAAAGGAAAATATGTTCACTGAATGCATATATCTTCTGCTAGAGTTGCTATTCAAGTGAAGCATTTTCCCATGCACGTTTAATAATAACACACACGTCTGCGAAGTATTTCTTTCAACAAGAACAATAAACATTTAACGAATATGTTTGCTAAGTTTCAGTTGCTTTCTGACCAAAATATTTCCAAGATAAAGTAATTCATTTCTGACTTGCAGTTTTGACGCATCAATAATGTTTCTTTGACTTTATTATGGGTTATAATAAGATTTTTAAAACCATATTGGCTGTTATCATGCCGAGGGAATGGTTGCTAATGGTTTTTCCAATGACACTCCGAGGCATCCGACATTGGCACTTATCGAACCTGCGACCCTTGGATTAGAATTCGACGCTCAGCCAACTTAATGACCGCGGCACCCGCATAACTAATGGATTCATACCGAATCTGACCTTGTAGCTACAATCAATATACTAATACATTGAAGGGCTTATATTAAAATGGTATTCATTATAATGCATGAATTGTTGTTCATATATCCTTGCGCTGTTTGATCAAAATGCATAGGCAATTTCGTCCTAACCGTCAATTGGCGTGTTCCTTTGTTTGTACGCAGGGAATATTCGTACCACATCTCACACCCCACATAAAGGGATATTTTTATCCATTTGAATAAGATTCAATGTATACACACACGTATGAAACGGTTATGGGATTTCAGTTCATACGCTTACAGTGATGACTTGGAAAGAGATAGTAGGACATATGGACAAATAATGATCAATTTAATTCAATAAATCTTGTCTTATTAAACTAAGCTGAAAGTTTTCTAACTTTTTGCTTTATTACAACATGCATACATCTTCTCTATTTTAACTAAGAATGTGATTACTAGTAACGATTTCATTTCCTTTTCTGAACTTTTTAGTGCTCATGTAGGTTCATTTTAGTTATAAAGAATCTAGAATGTCCTTTAAATGTTAATTCATTTCTTTAATGGTCGACCGAAATAAAACTTCATATTTTAGTTATTTAAATATACTTCCAGGGTATTAGCTTATAAACCACTGAATGATTGATTCGCTTTTTACAAGAACAAATAGTGCTTATACTACTAAGTTTTAACCGTAAAATTAGAATTTCTAGATGTGTTCATCGCACTAGTTTTCAATATGTTTACTACAAAATACCATTATACGGTAACTGCATAGCATCATATACTTGAACCGGAAGTTCATCAATGACACATCTTGAGTATGCACAAATATGGTAAAGCTATCCACCTACTCAGAGACCACGTAAGAAAAGGATATAGGCGGATTTATAAATATCCTACCTCCTAACAACCTAGTCAGATAATCAGAACTAAAACAATCATACATCGCGCAAAGTTTTAAGGTCCAGTTTATTGTTCCATTTAAAATCCTGCCTAGAACGAAGGACTCGGATGGAATAGTATAGATCAACTTTCGTGAGAGAGAGAGAGAGAGAGAGAGAGAGAGAAGCAATCAGACAAGTGTATATATGTTTATATCAGTGTATTTATATGACGCTGTGATGTGTATGCGAATGTTTTTGCGAGAGTGTGAACAAGTTAAATTTCCAGCTGAAGGTCCTACTTGCATAAACAAGGGTCCATAAATATGTACCAGTCTTACATATACGGTACATACCTGAAAATTGCGTTGTTGAGCAATTTATGATCGCATTCTATAGCTTCGAACAAAGCACTGACATATTCTCCAAGATAGCTATTGAACGGTGAAACTGAGTTAATCCAACACACACACACACACACAAATAATAATTGGCACAATGGAATTCTAATATGAGAAATGTAGCCTAATTGTTTGACCACTGTGTAGCAAACATATACGATAATTTCCAAAACTAGTCAAGTGGATAGTACCTTGGAAAAACCTGGTCTAATTATTGAAACGACGTATGAGTCGTATCGTATTATATTCCCCATGGAGACAAACAGTGCCAGTGCACGCAACTGGGATGACATTGTAAATTTTCCTCACTTGTTATTGTCAGGAAATTAGCACAATTAGTATGGACAAATGTCTTTCCAAAATAAAGGACATCAAAGAAACATTTGGGAGCACAAATAAACTATTCACTATAGATTTCAAAAAGGTTAGCTATGCTGAATACAAATACAATGAAATCAGCTTTTATAAATGCCAACTGCACAAAAAGGACATAGTACTTTAAGTATACAGGACGAAATAGTTTCTGCTTTTATTATACATACACATTTCAACAGTCTACGGTCGCATGAGCACATGACTCTTTTCAAAATGTCCATTTGTACTGCATATATGTAAGGTACCTCGTAGGATAATTGTTATATTTAAAAAATTCTTTGTTTATTTTGTCGGGGATTTACTTTGATAGTACTCATATAGTGCTTTTCATTATTCATAGAGAGAGAGAGAGAGAGAGAGAGAGAGGACCATTTCATTTTATAAATAGCCCGATCAGCGAGAAAATGAATCAAGACACATATTCAGGTATAATGGAAACGTTTGAAGATTCCACTAGAAGTATATGGAAAGATAATTTGTGGACGCTCGCATATTAAGATGTAATGAGTGCAGATATACTTAGCAAGAGAAGAGAAAATACACAACACGAGAGGGAGGGTACAATGTTACTTATTTCTACTGTTGTTTGGGAATGTTCTAAAACCCACAACATAATTATTTGACACAACAAGCTAATATCTGTGATCGACTCGTATCAGAAAAACATACAGTGAAGTCTGTCTCTCTCTGTCTGTCTGTCTGTCTCTCTCTCTCTCTCTCATACACACACACACACACACACACACACACACACGCACACACACACACACACATGGGGCGCACACATATTAAACAAGAGGTGGTGTATTTCTTGTAATGCTTTTCACAATTTGTTTTATCATTATTCTCTTTGGTAGTTCTTAATTACTACAAACTGCAAAGGTACTTTTGACACTTTAGAACTTGCTATCCTAAAGATTTCTTGTAAGAGACAGATCATTACAAGGATCTAAAAATAAACAAGATTTATTGTTAAATTGAAACGTAAATGCATTATGTTCGTAACGAGAACGGCGCAAGACTTCCTCCTTGGGAAACCCACTAATAATCAGAGTCAAAACCAACTTCAAGAAGATAACCGATTATAAACCGAATTATGCTTCCTTAAGTACAGTTTAATCAGTACATACATATTACAAACAACCTTATATCAACAAGTCGACATGAGCCTGTGAGACGGAACCCCTGCTGGAAATTTTGAAAGCTCTTCAACATTATAATTCGTCGTATCGATTGTTAAGAAAGTCCATCCGTTAGCACAAGCTTGTTATCGCTACTCCTTCTAAACAACATTTACACATACATTCAAGGTTCAAAGTTTGACAAGAAGTATATAGAGCAGCAGAGAGGGCGAAAAGACTCCAATTGACTCACCCTAGAATTGCAAAAATAAGCCTTCCTGCAAATCGCAAAAAAATCGCAAAAATGGGATCACGGTGACTGGATGCCGATTAGGGGACTTCGCACTCGTTGCTGCTATCAATTGTTTTATCAAAACCAATTCGATATCGCGCAAGCGGATCATGCAAGTTTATTGATATAAACCCATACGAGATTGACTCTACGCTGTTAAATAAATTTTTAAACCGATTAAAGTCCATATCACCGCTGCACCAAGTATGATAAATATGTCTTATCGTATACTTATCAACTGCGTTAAGCACCGCAAATACATTACATTTATTCCATATCACTTTAGGTATTGTGAGTATCTCTGAGCACACAAAATCACATCGGCGTTTTTATGCCTTCTTCGGGAAAATATTCTGGCAGGAATCATTGATGTTAGTGATAAATTCAATGATGTTTTCGTCTTTTATCGTTTACGCGCGCTCGTTAAAGTCCTTAAGTATATAGTAACATTGATGATCATCAGCTGACGCAGCTATCAAATACAACTTATCCCATTTCATCCACTTCATTATCAAATTAAGTAGTAATTGTGTTTAACCAGAATAAGACGGTCCTATAATAATCATTCGAATAGAATTTGGCAACATTGGATTAAACTTGACTGGTTCACGCTTTCTTGTTTCCGAGAAATCAGTGACCTCCATATTATATAAATATAATACATAATATGGATTTATACTGTGTGAAATGCAGGACACGTCCTCGTACAGGTGGACTAACAACCATCAGCAAAAAAAAAAAAAAAAAAAAAAAAAAAAAAACAGATCAGGAGTTACAGGTAAGTATAAACGATGTGGTACAAAAAATTTAAGTTTATTTCAACAGGCGGAATTTGTTAAAAAGAGGGGTAATATTGCTGCCCAGTTAACGAAGTTACCAGGAACTCCAAGGTGGAAATATCCAGGAGAAAAACATCTTCCAGGATATAAGTACTGTGGTCCTGGTACTCGACTTGATATCAGGCTTGATAACCAAGATCAGCCAAAACCAGGTGAATATCCAGTAAATGATATTGATAAAGCGTGTCACGCTCATGATATAACTTATAAAAGTAAAACCTGCAAGATAGACATATCGCAGATGTAAAATTAATTCACGCGCTAAATTCCATATAAACAAATCTGCCAAAGAATCATTAGCTAATTGTTTGGTGAGATCTACGATAAAGGGTAGCCTTGTATTAGGAGCTGGTAATTATTCAACCGATTATTATCATAATGGAGTCGATTTATTATAGCCCATACGGTTACTGGAGGGGTAGAGCAGCTATTACTAAACTCGCTGAAGCAGCAGGTGTCGAACGAGTTGCTGCTGTAAATAGTTAGCACGACAGGCAATATGGCAAATTTACCTACCCCCACCTAAAACAATACAGTACGCGCATTTTATGGCAGCTTGCCAAATGAAGCTCATCAGGCTGATATTTTATTTTTACCTCATGATACTATCAAAATTGGAAGACGTCGATTAACGTACAAATACGCGTTATCTGTCGTTGATGTTGCAAGCAGATACAAGGAAGTAGAGCCGATATCAACAAAGACAGCAACTGAGGTAGCTTCTGCGTTTGAACGAATTTATCGATCTAGACCTTTGCAAAGGCCACAGCTGCTACTAGTTGATCCTGGCAGAGAATTTCAAGGTGCAGTATCATCGCTGATGAAAAAACATAATGTCAAAATCAGACGAGAACATGCTGTAATTCGTCGTGATTAGGGAATTGTTGAACGATTTAATCGAACACTCGCTGATCGGTTATTTGGATATCAGTACGTGAAGGAAATAATTCAAGACAAAAATCTCGCGAATGGGTTGCAATATTACCAAGTGTGATAGCTGCATTAAATAATGAAGTAACTCGAACAATTAACATGAAACCTATTTACGCGATCATAAAAATCATATACCTGTACAACGACGTGATTTTTCAGCGCAGCCAGTGCTGGACAATGTTATTGTAAGATACTGATATGAACCCGGTGGACTTGAAGGTGGTGAAAAAAGAGCGACTGATCCTATCTTGAGATCACACACAACATTTCAGAGTGGTTTTTTCTACTGGTAGACCCGCAATCTACATACTAGATTCAACTGCTCCTTCAGTTGCAAGTAATTCCTGCTGATACACGTCTATTACTTAACTAGCACCTCTACTTCGATTATACCTAAGACAGGTCAGCATAACATATTCGCGTGTATGACCAAGACTATTATCTTGTCTATCCACGGTAAATTGTCTTGGATCATTATTTGAATATCGCCACAGCATTACTGTATTACAACTTGCACAATGATTATTCTGCTGCTGTGTTAGCTCTATGACACATTCAACATCGAGATCAAAGTCGCGTTTTATTTTGTAACTTTGTTTATAACCAGTTAGTTTTTTTCTTACTATATCGTTATCACTTTGTCATGTATCAATGGTTTCTGTAACGTCTATGACAATTCTCTGCAGCTGAGATATTCTTCTGATCCGGGGCACTGCGAGATAAACCAAGTTTGACCACTCGACACGATCATCGATAATCCAAACTCGCGTATCAGAGATGGTTAGCCCATGCGATGAGTGAATTGTCATTGCGTACCCCAGTGTCCACGGGGAATTATCCGTACTTATGACAGCTTCAAAAACACTGACAACAACTTCGACAACATCATTTAATAGGAGATTCTATTTCTCAGAACGTTCTGGTATATTAACGTCGATATTTTGTCGTCGTTTATCAACTGGTCTGTAACACAATGGTATACGTCGATCTGAAAAGTTTTCTTAATGCAGATGGAATAACCACTGTTGAACTGTATCACGAATTATCTTTCTACATGCCACTATCAAATTATTTGGTCTCTACAAGTTCAGAAAAATCGTTCATAGAAGTTTCTGAAATTATTTTACGTGTTATTTCACACTGAATTTTATTCGGTTGTAGTCTGATTAATTTCGTAAACTCCCTTAATTCTATATTAAGAGATATGTGATCGTCAGTTATCTTCTTGTAATAATCCACAAAATTCTTTAGCAACCCGTGCGTAGATAACCGAACAAACGGTGGTGGTTGACCGTGATCGCCGCACATGACCACAGCTGCTTTTTTTTAATAACAGCCAATGGAGAAACATGGATACTGGATCATATTCATGTGCCGCAGACGATAATTTTGATATCTGATTATCTTTGTAATAAATATATTTGATTTCAACATTTGCAGATTCAGCATAATTATATACATTTCTTGTGTACTCTCCATTGGCACTATGATGCATCAGTGGTTGGAAATTGTGTCAGTAACTCTATATATTTTGTTTTGATATAGAATGATTCCGTTGCAACTCTGATTGCAGTGGTAGGAAATCTATCGCGATAATAAATTTATAGAAACATAAGCGAGCATTGAAGATCTTAAATAAGTAAACTGAGGTGACTCACCATCAATATAAATAACAATTGTACCTAATCGTGCTCCGTTAGGCAAGTAAGCGTTTTCTCGACTTACAAATATATCTCTCTTTGTTGCATTGGCGATTATAAAATCATATTCAGCATCATCTATAATTAATCGTTCATAATGTCTTTTATGATCATATGCTCCGCCTTGAGTGAATATACCAATTATTCTTCTACCAAGATATTTCGCGGTTTTATTTTCATCATCAGGTGGTGGTAACCAATCTTCGGTCAGAGGACGGTATGATATCACTGCCTCACTTACAATCAACGATATTAGTATTTTACAATCAAGCATATATCGTAATAAAACTATTGGTGCCCAGCGTTTTTCTGAAAAGTTCCTACCAAACCAAACATAACAGATAAGATGAAGACCTTTAGCAAACTCGAATGATAGAATACGATCGAGTCCGGTCAGAGTAAAATCAGATAGTGGTCCATTTATCGATACTCTGGTCATTTCGTTTGTGGGGTGTCCAAATCTTTTAAAATACCTAAAACACTCTCCGTAAAAAAAAAAAAAAAAACGTCCCGGACAACACGCGACCATATCACCCGAGATAAGGTCTTTGTGGTCATACTTAGTATTCCACAATCACCGTGTTCGTATTCACAGCAACTTAGTTGAACGTCTTCGAGAAATTCAAATCATGTTGGCTTCCACGAATTTTTCTCTCTTGCAAAGTGAGCAGCAACTGACGGAACTGTAAAACAGTTATTTAGCAATTGCTCAGTATCCTCTGATGAAAGTTTGTGCGCAAGAGTTTTCATTTCTTCCTGAAGAGATTCTTTAGGATATATTTCGCCGTTAGGTCATACAAATTGATCATATTTTTCATCATCTGAACTCTTTAATAGGCATACTGACACAGGATCGTTTTAACTTATTTCGTGAATAAAATCAAACATGTTTCCCCTCCTAGAGTTATCTGGCGGGTAAAATCTTACAGTCCGATCTTGTGGAAATATTGTGACTGCGCTGGTCCAGGTGTAAGCATTATGATCAATAAATTCAATTGGGTCTCCTCTCGATTTATACTTTGATTCGTATAAAATCTCGTCAGTTATCGTTGCTACTTTTATTGCAAATTTTATTTTATTTCCTAACTCGCGACATCATTTATTGTAGCTTGGGTATCCTTGACAGATTCAGCCCATTTGTCTATTTTTTGTCACGTCGTAGATCGGTTAACCCATTTCCACGCATCGCGTTTGTAAAATGTTCGATTACTCGTTCTGTTACACAGTTCAGCTTTGCAAATCTCATTGGCGCAAGATCATTAATGTTGGGGTCATCATTTAGCTGATAAATTCCATAAATAAACGCTGTCATAGGATGCGCTCGAGCATAATATGGTCTGTCAATTCCAGTCAGCATTCCTGGCTTGGAACTTTTGCTTAGCACAGCGGTTTTCCATCAGCAAGGACAGGGTCACGTTTGTCACGGATAATCCACTCAGCGGAATCGGTTTCTGATAATGCAACAAATTTTATTCTGAAAAAATATTTTTGATCGTTGAGATAATCGATAATCGTTTTCGCCCGTTCATCGCTCATTGTATCATCAATGACTTTATCATCAAGTATGACCTTGAATGTCGACCACGTGTGAGATGCCTCATCATCACGAAATTCGTTTTTAGCATTCCGAATATTGTTAATCAGATTATTCGTCGGATCAGCCAGAGTTCGTCTATATTATATGTACTGTGCCGTCATTGTATACACTACATGTACTGTGCCGTTCTTACTGTAAATATATCTTCTTGAGCCTGATAGAATGTCACATGGCAATCTAGGGATGCATGGTAGATTGTGCCGTCTTTGTATACACTACATGTATTGTGCCGTCCTCTGCTAAACACGCCTTCTTGAGCCTGCTAGACCGTTGTTTGACAATTTAGTGACTTACATGGGTGGTGGTGTTTCGTACCCGTTGAGCCTGCTAGAATGTCATATGGTAGTATAGGACTTCATGAGAGATTGTGCCGCCTTTAGTGTAAAAAAAACACCATAGGAATTAAGATTTAGAATTAAGATTTATGTACTGTGCCGTCCTTTCTGTAAATATATATTCCTGAGCCTGCTAGACTGTTGTTTGACAATCTAGGGGTTCATGGGAGATTGTCCAGCCCTTAGTGTAAACAACCCTACCTTCTAGAATTGCTAGAATGTCATATGGCACTCTAGATGTTCACATAAGAGTGTAAGATATTTTTTCTTTTAAACGTATATTTAGTATATAACGAATTACGAAAATATCAATGATATTATTTCTGCTATTAAAAGATTAGAAAAAGACGGCATAAATATATCTGATGAACTAAATGCTGAAAATATTATTTCTGATTTTGAAACATTATAAGAACGTAAGGAGGATGGGGGGATACACGCTGCCATCGGAATACCAGTTCGTACAAAATTTCAAACGGCGATGTTTCAATCGCTGACCACAATACAAGAAAATTACGTGAGGGAATTCGTCTCTCTCTTACTCGCATTAGAAAAAAATAGATCAGAACTGTCCCGTAATATGAGGCAGAAAAGACAATCAATACTCGCATAAGACAATTAAGAAAACATTATGTCAGAAACTGTTAGTGGTAATGAAAATGAAAGTTAGAATCATTCGTGGAAATTAAAGTGAAAGTGTATCAGATTTTAGTCGATTTGTCAGTAAACAAAAATATCCACCCCTTGAAAGAGTCAAGGATAAATCAGGGGATAAAAACCAAGGACGGGGATTGTGTTATTTTACTGTTTTAATGTGTATCACGCGCCAGTGTCATTTTTAAAGTATATACTTGTCCCCTCGCTAAAAATCAAGGGAGACAACACTCTACGATTAAAAATCCTCACAAATCGTAGGTTTTCAGGATTTTACATATAAATTCAGACTTCGCGTCTATTTACGAAGTTCAAGCAAGTTGCCGGACTGGTCAGATATTTTAAAGTTTATTCGCGATAATAGCGGGTTATGAAAATGCAGATAGACCGAATTGATCGGCTCTTGCGCAATCAGATATGTGGGTGGGACTTGTGGGGCAAACATATATAAGATATATCCTTGCTGTGCTTGATTTGATATTTCTGTGTTTGTCTGAGAGCTGCCATAAATTACGTCACATACAATATTGACCGCGATCGTTGAGGTTATATTTACAATATATTTTTTTTTTACAATTCCTTGTCCCTGTTGTCCATTGTTGTATCTGAGAACAGTTGGTAGTGGGGATATTTTTCTCCATGACTCAAGTATTTTAGGGAAATAATCATCGATGCTATCGTTTACTGATTCTTTTAGTTCGTCTGGGTTATACCCAGGAAGTTGAAAATTCGGTAGATTAGATTCTGTTATCTAATATGCAATTAAAAATCGTTGTTTATAACGATTTATGCCGTTAGTATAACTGACTGTTGCCTGAATTACTCTTTGGTTAAGATATTCCATATCAGATACGAGCTGATTTAATATTTCTATTTGTTTAATGATTTCTTTGCGTGAAGATGCTATATCAAAAAGATGTGCAGTGAATCTTTGTTGTAGAATTTCTCGTTGTATTTTATGTTTTTGATTAATTATTTCAAAATATTCAATAATTGTATCTAGGCGAATATTTGTAGAATTAGTTCCTCTATTACTACGTTAAAAATAAAATTCCACCATACATTGTCCTTACTAATGAAGCCAACATTATTACCCAATATTGCATTTTCAAAACAAGTAAATGATCTTTGTATGATGGGGTAATTTCCCAATACGATTATTTATCCGTCGTAAAATCATTATACTTAACACAGTAACCAATTGATTCGTTTCAGCAACAAATTCCAGACACCACCAGTAAGATGTTGCGTTTAATTTTTTATCAGCTGTTTCCAGTTAAAATGTGTCTTCGTTTCCGCTTTTTAACACAACAGAAACTTCCCCGGAAAACTTATCAGTTGAATGCCGCCAGGGATATGTAGTGTATATACTAAATTACAAAACTAAAACATTACATTCGTCCACCAGCAGCAGCAGGGAGGGCGAATCGGACATTTTGTCCAATCGTCATTTGGCTTAATTAATACCTTCTGCACTCAGCGGATCCAGCGTCGTCAGCGCCTGGTAAAAAAAAACGACATCGTCGTCGGGGGGATCGTCCAATCGTCATTTAGTTTAATTAATACCTTCTGCGCGCCGAACCCAGCGTTGTCAGCGCCTGGTAAAAAAGCGCGACGACCGCGTCGATGTCATCGCCCTCCCTGCTGCTAAGAGGTTATTTACAATGATCTCACAAACAGAGTGATCACTAATTCCTCCTCTTGTAGATCAATTAGGTTATTTGACTGATCGGTAAGTTTAAAATTAATTCTTGTTAAAAACCGATTATGGCATCGCATATAGACCGGATTAATTGGACTCTCAACGATTAAAAATCCCGGAGGGGCTGTTGGTGAAAATGAATAAAGGATGTACCCCTGTTGAGCCTGATTTGATTGCTTGGTATCCACCTGGTAACTTCCTTCGATAACATCACACACTAGATTGATTGCTATCACAGACGTAATATTTACGTTGTATGGAGCAATATGCCTACCATCCTCTCCGTTATCGTGTCTGAGGATAGTTGATGGGGCGAGAAAATCATTAAGAGATTTTCTTAGTTCTGGTGCGTTGTATCCTGGAAACTTGAAATCGGGTAAATTGGCTTCTGTGATATTATACTCGGTTAGGAATTTTTGTTTATTATCATCGCTGTTAGCGGATATTGTCTTAACGATTCGTTCATTAATATATTCCATGTCTGATATAAGTTGATTTAACACCTCAACGTGTTTTCGTGTTTTTGTTTTCCGCAGCTGTTCTAGTTGTGATCGGTAATTACGATTAATCTCGGCAAACACACCAGTGATATCATTTAAACTAACTGTGACCACGGCGGACGATTCAGGAGTTTCCTTATACGGAAAATACCATTGCATGGTATTCCTGTCTTGAAATATAAACCTACCGGGTAATAACGTGTTTTTTATGATAGACAAATCACTGGGATAGATTTCATAATACGATTGCACATTCGTGTGCAAGTCCGTGGGGATTTCATGAGGTGGATTCTTAGGCCATCCTAGTATGGTTCTTATTGAACTGTTATAAATATCAACCATATACCCCGGTGTGCTTATTTCAATCGTCGACGATAACGTCGGTTCATGAACCGTAATAGCGATTTTTGATTCTTTTCCTTTGATCGATTTTATCCTGCGTTGAAATTCTTTATTGATTTGTTCTATTTGGTATGACCCAGTTGGTATTGTAACCTCCTTCCAGTCTGGGGTCCCATCGGGTTTATTTGTCCATGCAAAAACCAGCGAGTTATTAGGTTGTTGTCCGTTAAATGCGTCCGCTCGGATATTAGGCCAACTGTGATATACTCGCAATTTTGCCAGCGCTATTTCCTTTACTGGAACCGGTGATGGGAAGTTCACGCTGAATTCGGGTTTCGTTGACGTTATCGATATCATACTTGTTTGTACCGGAGTGGTGTTTTCCGCGATCCGTTGAAGTAATTGAAACCCTTCGGGGTTCAGCGACATTATTATTATTCGTTGTTTTTAGTGTTTAATTTCGACACCTAATATTAACAACCTGCTTGTTTTCAGGAGAATGTTTTAAGCCCATTGAAGTGGTTTCAGCGACGTGGTTTCCGGCTTCCAGTTGAAAATTTTCGATTTTTGACATCGCGGAGCCATACAACTGGACCATCGTGGAGAATTCAACATCGGATATGAACGAATTATCAATCGACAACGAGATCAACCCGGATAATTTCGAGTACGCGTCGGATACTATTTGATGTTTTACTGTATACTCGTTGAGTTTTTTCTGAGAACACGATGATATCTTTCTAGTGATTGCGTTGGCGACTCCAGCAATTGTTGTCGCCGCGGAGATAGCGATTGAAACAGCGATCGGGGCTATCATGGTCACCGTGGATAAAATGACACCGGTACCGGCTACTATACCGGACACCGAGTACACGGCCACGTCGATGGCGGTTATTTTACGACGGTATTTTTTTATTTTTGCGCTGTATTGTTCGGAAAGCGTTTTCAAGTTCGCGGAGAATTCTTTTGCGGTATCGAATCGATATTGATGCGACGTCGGTGATACCTCCGATTCAATTACCCTGGTGGTCATTTTATTTTAAAAGAGCTAGTGTTTTCAATTACTTGCTTAAATCCACTACAAATTCCACATACCATGTGATGTTTGTCCTAAATAGACCGCTATCAACGGCTCTAATTATAAACTGTTCGGTTGTATCCTTGTCAACGATTGTTGATATTGTATTGTTAAACCCGGATGAACTCGACGATGATATACTGAACTGCATCGCCGAAATCAATGTCAATCGATAAATGCCCTTAACAGTTGCGGTGATATTTACTGTATTATTCGTAGGAGTCCAATCGAATGATCCATGCCGAATTGTGTATACTGTGTTGATGGCGTTCTCATGAGGGATTTTCATTTTTTCGAGTTGCTCTGTCATTCTAGGTAGTCTGTTTTTAATCGCTGCAACATCAGTTTTGATCGTTCCTATTTCCCGTGTATTCTCGGTCATACTTTTCTTGTTCGCTGCAACATCAAGTTTGATTGTTCCTATTTCATATGTATGCCCGTCTATACTTTTTTTGTTCGCTGCAACATCAGTTTTGATTATTCCTATTCCCCGCCAATACGCGTCTACATTTTTTTTGTTCGCTTCAACATCAGTTTTCAGCGTTACTATTTCCCCTCCATACACGTCTATACTTTTTTTGTTCGCTGCAACATCAGTTTTGATTGTTCTTATTTCCCCTGTATGCGCGTCTATATTTCCTTTGTTCGCTTCAACATCAGTTTTGACTGTTTCTATTTCCTCTGTATGCGCGTCTATACTTCCTTTGTTCGCTTCAACATCAGTTTTGACTGTTTCTATTTCCTCTGTATGCGCGTCTATACTTCCTTTGTTCGCTTCAACATCAGTTTTGATTGTTTCTATTTCATCTGTATGCGCGTCTATACTTCTTTTGTTCGCTATAACATTAGTTTTGAGCGTTACTATTTCCCCTGTATGCGCGTCTATACTTTTTTTGTTCGCTATAACATTAATTTTGAGCATTACTACTTCCTCTGTACGCGCGTCTACATTATTCTTGTTCGCTGCAACATCAGCTTTGATTGTTTTTATTTCCTGTCCATACGCAGTGATATCATTTATAGTTGTTGTAATCTCATCCAGCTTGGTATTTTTTTTACCAAAGAATTTATCAAAGTTGTCATCGATCCTGTTAACATTTTTTCGTAACGTGTAAAATTGGCCCGACAGCGTTGTAAACTCCGAAATAGTAGTTTTTATCCCCGCAAGATTCGGTTCGGTTACCGTCGGGGTCCCAAAAAAACTAGCGGTAGTGAGTTGTATATCGGTGACAGATTTTTTCACCTCGGTGACAGATTTTTTCACCTGCGCGTCAAGTTCGGTCACCGATCTATCCAACCTTATAAAACCGTCTTGGATTAATGTTACCCTATCCGTCACCGTCGACAGATGTTCACCCGGTTTGAGTCGTCCGTCGCTGGTATACAGCGCGATAGTGTTCTCGGCGGCATCACGCTGTCGTATTAAAACATCATCCAGCGACACATTACTGGATTTTAATTTACCCTGGCGGTCTTGAAATACAACTATTTCACCTGGGTCAACACTGGTTAGGTTCAACGTATCGGCGATTTCATCCTCGATTAGTTTTTTTATGTCATCGGTGGCGGGCGTTTCCTTGGATTCTTTCAGCGCCGAAACCGGTCGTCCCCAAATATCAATCATCGTTATTGTAAAAAAAAACGGTGTTTTTAATTAACCCGCCGGGCCTCTACGACCCCACTAATGTATTCGTTTACAACCACATGAGGTGGTTTCCGCGATGATGAAATTGCCGCGAGTACGTTCAATACCTCACGGCCGCATATCGGTGGGTCACTTAATCGCTGTGTTGGCAGCGTGGAATAAAAAACCGGGGCTGAACACGCCCGGATATACCGCATGAACTCGTTCGGCAGGGCTAATCCGTATGAATCAAAATAGACGATCGCACGCGGATCAATCGCGTATGCAACCCAATGAGTTCCCGCTCCGGAGGACCCATCGAGGTTAATTATACCGGTTTCAATATTCCTTGGTGCCGCCGGTAATTGATCCCTCATAAAAACACCTCTGAAGTTTTTTATCGCTGCGTCTGCGGCATCTATTAAATCAAAATTAGACATAGGGGTCATTAAACGGTTCCCGGTAGTCTTAGACCCTTTCCCGAATACCATGAATACGGGGTTCCCGGTAGTCTTAGACCCTTTCCGGCTACGGATCGTTTTTTTTTATAGCCTTTCCCGGTTGCCTTCTTCAATGCCATTCCCGCCGCGGTACCAACGGCCCCCAACGCCGCCGCCTTAGCCACTGCTGGTGCGGCCGCGGCAATCAACGCTGGAATCGCAGCTAACAGTGGAAATATCCCACCGGTCTTTTCCATGTTTTTAATCGCTGCGGCCGAAAAATCTATTTGAATACCCTTTTTATTCCTCATCGCATCATTGAAATGTTTTATTTGACGTGTCGTTAACGATATCTTATGATTACCACCAGTCATCTGTGACGGCTTCAGCGTTATTGTGGTTCCGCATTGTTTAGCGGACTTTGATCGTAATTTCTTGACTTGACCATCGGTCAACTCTACACTGACAACACTATACGACATTTTATTGTAAACGCGTTTGTGTTTTCAATTACATGTTTTCCACTGGCGCATCAACGATTCTCATTCGTCCACCAACACCTTCTAGCAGCATTGATTTATCGCTGAGGATGACAGCAACCGCTCTATAATCAACACCACCCGGGGCTATACGAGCTCGGAAGTGTATATCAACGACGGATTGTCTCGTTAAATCAAGATGTTCCAACGAAAAGTAATAAATCGGATACATGTTTTTAAAATCAAGTTGTGATATTTGCAAACCAGTGTCGACGTTTTGATCACGACCCATATATGACAGCAATCGATGATACACACGTGCGATATGGTTGTTGTCGTAATTAAGCTGTATATCCTCGGATGGTTCCTGTTGTCCGTTTATTCTCAGCGAAACATCCATGACTCCTAATTGATCAAATATCATATGGCTGCGTTCTTGACTGCCCAATCGTTCCCTATTCTGTAGCGCTATAAATATATGACGCGGGGCTGAAACACCCTGTTTTGATGCCAAGTGCCATGTAAATGTATCAGCGACATTATCCTCTTTAGCATCAGTTGTTACCGCTAGCCAACTCAACAACGATTTTCCCCCCTGTTCCATAAATGATAACAATCGTGCTTCCGTGGTAACTGATGGAGTCAACACCGGCATCCACAATGCTATTTTAGTTAAAACGACTTTACCGTTATCGACGCCAGCAGCATGCCATATTGCATTGTTATCATCGCCCCTTCGCGCTAGCACAATTGTATGCTTAGCCCCATAGATAACTTTTCTGACATTTCTGCAGAATCCGAATATGTGATGGAGTGGAATCGCGCATGAAAACTGTCGGCGTGGTCCTTGCAACATCCCTACCCGTGTTGCGAATCCTAGATTGTAATTACCGTTAATACTTTTTATAATATTGAAATCAGCGCCTGGTCTTGCTCTGCGATCTGGATTAGCTGCTTCAGCTTGATTAGCAACTGAAGTATCCTGTGGTGTCAGCACGTTAATGTACTGAAGGTGATCAGCGCTATTAGTGATGTCCTTTGCGAACATCATAGATGGGCCCGCCGATCTTGTATAATCATCGGAGTATCTCGCTAACCCAATTATCGTTGTTGCAACATCAACCTCGCGTTCTATTGATTCAATTTCTCGCCCGTCAATAAGATATCTGGCACTCTCAAATAACGCCATGATACCGTTGTTGACGAAACCAACTCGAACACGAGGGTCATCTGCGTATGGTGTATTAGCGGCAACATTTGTCACGAGTTCTCCCTCGATTTCGATAAACGCTTCACACGGCAAAAAGTATTTACTGGTATCTTGGACTTGAAGTTCAATTCGCGATCGTAGGTCGGCTTGTGGTGGTTGATAGGAATAAAATTGATAATCACGGACAGAATCATCCCTGCGCACTGGGGCGTCCATATCAAACGCGGGATCAGCGGTTCGCGCAAACATTTTATTATTTATCATGTGAGTGTTTTCAATTGCAATTCATCAACGTCGTCTTCGTCGTAAATTCTGCTTAAGACCACTTCCCGCTATCGCGTTCATGAGTGCGTTGGTTGTTGCATCGGTGGATGACTGAGCCGCCAACGACTCTAATTTTTCTTCCACGGCGTTATTTATTACTTTACTGACATTTGCAGGCATGACTGTCGTTGATGGCATCACCGGTGGTTTCTGTTTTCTTTTTCTCACCAACGACATTAGTTTGTCCTTTGCTGCAGAAAACGCCTTTCCGGCAACATCTCCAATAGCGCTGATTCCCTTATCACGAATAACATCAATAGCCTTCATTCCTAATTGTTTGGCTAACGGCGCTACTTTTGGAGCCATTCTTGTAAATAACCCCGCAATGGTGCTACCGAGACCATCTCCATAGTACGCGCGGTAAACAGGCAATCGCGAGTTTACCACGTAGACGAGTACTGGTTTATCATGGTTGTAGTGTATGGTCATCTTTATTATAAAAACACCAGTTTTCCAATTAATCATCCACGAGCTCGTCTATGAGCGTTCGATATGCATTAATGTCCATGATACCGCCTGCAAATAACCGCCTGCAAATATCAGCGGCCTCATTGATTATTTCCGGAGAGTTATTTCCGGCTCGTTTTCCTCCGATTAGTACTTCCAGCCGTGATATATCACTGAGAACACTACCAGGGCAAGCGTTTTCAACCACACCGCTGTATCCTTTTCCTTTTTTTGGTTTTGTACCTTTAACCTTATCGAGGAATGCTTTGTAATCGGGATCACCACGTGGTACCGCATCTTTATATTTACTTGCTAAATACACCATTCTTACCCAATCCTTTAACTCCTTTACATTTTCCTCGTAACCGCTATTGATATGCTTCTTATCTCGTGTGCTCTTAGCAAAATTTGTGACAGTAAAATCAACTAATTCTTCCTCGCTGTCGAAGCCTCTAATTTTATCTATTGTGCCCTTTTTGAGTACATTACGGGGTATATTCCCCCCTTTCTCTTTTTTTTTCTGTGTTTCTTCCGGTATTTCTTCCGGTATTTTTTCTTCTGGTTCTTTCGCAGTAGCACCTAGTTCTTCTTCGTCGGCCATTGTAACATAAGGTTCTTGTGGGTCCGTTATAGCGAGTGGTGGTGGCCTCCGTGTTGTAGCAACCGCTATTTCCGCAGGAAGTGTTTCTAAAGACCTTTTTGTTTGTTCGGTCTGAGCCGCTATCTTTTCAAGTACGCCAAGCAGTGGCGCCTTTTTCTTTCTTTCTTCGTCGGGAATATCCCCGTATATCGCTGTTTTCACATCCTTGGTTGCACTCGTTATCGGAGCAAAGAGTTGTTCACTTCCAACAGTAAAATCAGTTTGAAGTTGCTGCCGCGTTTGAAGTTGTTCTCGGACCCTGTCTCGTAACGGTATGAACTTTTTAAGCGCCGCTAGCCGTTCTCTGGCTAGCCGAGTAGTAAGTGATTCACCCACCATTATTGCAATTGCTCCGCAATTTCTAATTTCCCGCCGAGTGTGGCAGGAATGGGGGGGGGGGAATATGTATACATTTAATGTGCCATCGGGGGCTCCACGGAGTTTTCGTCTATAATCCTTCTAATGTTTTTGATCTTACTAGAAATCTCCCGGCGTCGTTCATAAACACGTCCAAGTTTTTTTCGTATTATTTCAACGGCAGTAAATAGTCCAATGAATGCATTTACGTCATTGTGGTACAGGTTCTCATTAATCGTATGTTGTAATCGTTTTATAAAAAAGTACTCGCGGGCCAGGGTAAAACGCCCCCGTTTCGATTGTTCGTTAATAATCTCATAATCGGATAATATTTTTTCGCTGTTGAGACCATCAGATAATTCAATTCCTTGATTTTTTAATTTTGAAATCTCGGTTAATATATTATTGATGTCTTCGATATTCATATTCTTATAAAACATCTTATTTTTAAATACAAAAAAAATTATTTTACAAAATGAACCCTGCGTATCAATCCCGAGGTGTGTATTGATAGTATTAGAGGTATTACAGACAATTCGTCACGGCGACTTCGTCACTCGCTGATATAATCGGAGGATTTATTTATATATGAAAATCGAATTCTGTGTCCATTTTTACCTGATAAAGCTGTTTGATATACTCGTTCTGCTACTTTTCGTATTGAGGCTCCACAAATGTCAAAGTATCTACTGGCTTCATTCATCGACTGAAAAGTTTTTTCTTCGTGCGTTATTGTATCAAACGATTTGACGCTCTTTGCCTTTTTTGCGTGCTTCCCTGTTTTACCTTTTTTGACATTCTGACTTTGAGTAATGGACTGTAGGTTTATAAGAGAATTATTTAGACGATCAGAATCAATGTGATCAATAACGAAACCATTCTCGATTGGACCCTTAAACGTTTCATATACCACCCTGTGAACAAAATACTTCTTCTTTCCGGCACCAAATGTCAAATACCCCTGATTATTTACGGTACCAACCGGCTTCTTCAGTCTGCGGTTTCTAACAACGCCGTCGCGAGATGCCTCGTAATTAACGAGCACAGGATGCGGCTGAAATTCTTGGTCCATTTGTATAATAATACTACTTGTCTAATTCATTATTTGGTTTAATTATAAATCTTTCAATGTAGTCTTGAGGAGTTTTGATGATTTTGTCTTTGACGGAGCCAGCGGTGGGGTCAATGACGGCGTTTTTTATTCGCTTGTCGTAATAACGTTTTAACTCTCTGTATCGCTTTCCGCCACAATTGATACATAATTGTGATTTTCCTCTTACACCAACGTGGCAAACCAAGCACGGGAGGGGACCAAGAGAACCATTACGAACGCTTTGTAAATGATACCCGCAGAATTCACCTCTACATGATTTATTGCACGGGGTTGTCGACCCAATCATCAACCATTTGCAGTGATTCATTATACTATATTCTTTTATTTAAATACTTGTTTTAATTATATGGAGGAGGAGTTCAAGAAACTAGCAGCAATTAAGCCCTGGAAAAATATTAAGTTCAATCTCGATAGAGTCCTCAAAGACGCACCAAAAGCGTTAATAAACGATAAAACCCTGTTAAATAAAATCCGTGATTGTATCAATGAATTCAAGCGTGATGGTGCATCTCATAGTTGGTCAACATTTGGAATTGATGGCGTTGTTGATGCTACCATGAACGACAAACGCGCGGCAACGATAATATCACAACTTGACGATAAAAAGTATTTCTTCAGAGTAAAATTCATTGTCCGGGTGGAATCAGGTAATTGGATCATACGTGATAAATTTGAACCAGTTCTCAGCGACAAGAAAACAGTTATTGTTAGCCGCGACTCCAAGCCGGGGCTGTTAACCGGAATTGACAGACCATACTATGAACGAGCGTATCCTGAAACAGCAGTTGTTTATGGAATATACCCGTTAAATAAGAAACCTGATATCCGAAAACTGAAACCAATGAGACAGTCAACGGGGATAAATTGTGTAGCAGAACGAGTAATAGAGCATTTTACAAATGCCTGTCGAGGAAACAAATTGACTGATTTACGACGTAGCAAAATCAACCAGTGGGAGGAGACAGTGCGCGAGCGTGGAGCAACCATCAGCGACATAGCGAGATTAGAAACGTCGTTGAGATTTCCAATAACCGTTACAACGATAACCGGTGAAGTATTATACGAATCAAAGTACAAATCAAAGGGAACCCCAATCAAAATTATTGATCATAACGAACACGCGTGGACGCCCGCGATCACAGTATTTCCACGGGATAGAACAGTAAAGTATATCCCCGGGGAATTCCTGGGAGAGGACGGTTTTCTCGCGGAGAGGAAACTATTTGATGCTATTGCTTGTTTGCGTAAAGACGACCCTGTGTCAGTGTGGTTACTTCGCAGCGCTGAAAACGATGCGGATACCTTTGATCAGTTTGTAAGGCCAAACGGTGAATTATACCGCACTGAAGCGTTTCACAACAAGATGAAAAAAACCGCCATGGAATTTGGAGAGCATGATGAACAACTGCTAACAAATTGTTTTACGATTCCATCGGTTGCAGCTCATGTTGCAGCAAGGAAAAATGCGTGGAGTCCAACACGCAAGGAATTTCTACCGGATGTACAATCCAGTTGTTTGGAATACTATCACGGTGGACTATGGAACACTGAATACAACCGCGACGCTATGATCTCGGTTGATATGGTTGCCTGTTATCCAGCGAGTTTTCTCGGGTATGGATCCGCCGCTGAGTACTTCAAACGATTTGGACACCCCAGACATGAAATGACTCGTGTTGCTATTAATGGACCACTGCCTGATTTTGATTTAACCGGATTCGCTCGCATAGTATCATTTGAATTCGCAGCAGGACTTCATCGCTGTTGCTATATTTGGATCGGTAGACACATGGCTGAAAAGAAGTGGTTGCCAATAGCGCTGCTACGGTATATGATTGATTGTAAAATGCTAATTTCGTTGATTGTCAGTGACGCAATTATATCATACCGGGCGCAGACTGAAGTCTGGTTACCAGAATCGGAGCGTCTAGATAGTATAATTGACGAATCCAGAAAACAGATTGATGCCAACGAGGAATATATCGTCAAATGGTCCAGGAGGATATTTAACCAACGAAACCGCGAGGCAAAAGATCTCGGTAGACGAATAATCGGTAAGTTTACACAAGGTGGAAAAAACTGCGACTACAAACAATATTGCTCACGGCTGATTATAGATGACGCAGAATATAATTTTGTAATCAAGGAGGCAGTGGCGAAAAATAGATACGTGAACTGCAAAACAGCTTTCTTGTCCAATGGAACAAGGTTGGGTACAGTTGTTACTTACAGCGATGGAGACAGCCCAGCATACCCGCATTTGAGGGCATCTATGCTGGGTTACGCCGCTATCAATTTATTCTCGATGATAAATAGATTTCCCGACACCGCGGTTAGAGTTGCAATTGATTCATTTTACATAGACGTAAAGTATAAGGGAAACATAGCCGAGTTTACTAGTCCGGACGAGAGTTGGGGTACATGGAGAATTAAAAAAGAAATACGACGCGATTATTCCCCGTCAGCAGATGTCACCGTTGAAAACAATTACCTACGCGGTGATAATCTATCAGAATGGTCTAATGCACCACCAATATCCGACCCCATCTGTATATACAAGACGGTTTATTTAAGCGGCTGTGGCGGGTCAGGAAAGACGACTCGGGCAATTGAATTATTTCGAACGCGGGCAAGTATAATCGTGCTTACACCAACCCATAGACTAGCGCGAGAGATAAAACAACGAAATGTTGACGCCGTTACTTATCACAGCTTTTTTCGATACAGAGGTGGTGAGTGGACTCCTGATCGAATGGGTGAAAAATTTATTCCTGAGGTTATCATCTGGGATGAGATATGTACTGTTTCGTTAGATGTTTTACAAATGTTTCTTGAGTGGTTGCTGCGCGCGAATACAGCGGTGATAATGTGCGGAGATCATGGCCAACCACCACCATTTGTCGGCGAGGGTCCACATGATTGGTTAAAGGGTTTTGTGGACTATTATGAAGAAACCGATACTGATTACCGAGCACTTGATGAACAACTGCGCGAGGTTAAAAAATTAATCAGATTACAGCCGGATAGAATTCAATGTGAAATAATCCGCGAGGTAATTCCCGAAACTCCAATGAATGAATTCTGGAAAACATGGAGACCAAACGATTTGATTGTAGCGAGTAGAAAGATAGTCAGAGACACACTTCAGCAAAAGTTGTTTACGTTGCATAAGGAAAAGTTTCCAACGCGCCCAGTGCCGTTATGTTATAGAACCGCGGATACACGGCGGCAGAACATTGAAGTTGAAATTCCAGGCCCGACAGCGTCGGGGACAAAAAAAACAAATTCTCGTGCTGAATGATATCGTGCTCGTTGATATCAGCGTCGTCGAGGACGCGCTACGTGCTGATAAATCCCCGTGGACGCTAGGATACGCAACGACAATACATTCCTCGCAGGGACTGACTATCACGGATACAATTGTTTGGATGGTTGATAATCGCATCGAATGGTCAAATCTAGTCTATCTTGCAGTGTCCAGAGTACGGAGAATAAATCAGCTTCGAAGAATTGTTGTTGACGGAGTCAGTGACGAAGCCAGTGACGGAGTCATCGATGCAAGCGTCATCGATAGAAAACTCTCGGGTTACCGCCAACAGGATAAAAAAAAAACAGCGGCGTTTTGATATTGATGCCGAATTAATAATTGCGTTACGACAACAACAGAATAATCACTGCGCGAGTTGTAATTGTGTAATGCGCTGCCGTTATTCGGATAAAGACGCTCGCCAATTTACCGTAGACAGGATCGATAACAGTCTCGGTCATGTCAAAAACAATGTGAGGTTGACCTGTCTTGAGTGCAATAGACGCAACGGCGCTAGTTAAGACCACGCGGGGGTAATTGAGTATCGTCAGGTATCACTTGTAATTGCTCGCGTGTAAACCCCCGCTGTGGGGCAGTTGAATCCAGTCTATAGATCGGTGGTCTATCAGTTGATCGTGTTATCGTTTTTGATATGTTATGTGTGGTAACACTCCAAATAGGATCAGTAGCTCTTTTTTTACCGCCTTCAAGCTCTCCTGGTTCATATAGGTATCTAACAGTGACATCGCCGAGAATCGGCTTGGAAACGCTATTTATTTTTGATCTTCCGGGTATATACTCGTATTTAATCGCGTCGCTGGGCTTCATGTTGATTGCTCGGGTAATCTCGTTATTTAACGCTGCAATTACGCCTGGCAACCTTTTGACCCATTCACGAGATCGTTTTTCTTGGATGAATTCTTTTGCGTACTGATATCCAAATAACCGTTCAGCAACAGTCCGATTGAATCGTTCAACAATTGCCTGATCACGATGTAGCGCAGTATGACCTCGTCGTACCGCGACGCTATGATGTTTCAGCGTTGATAAAACAGCGCCGCGAAATTCACTACCAGGATCAACTTGTAATAGATTTGGCCAGCGCAGAGGACCTCTTCGATAAATCCGCTCAAACGCATCGGCTACTTCAGTTGCCGACTTTGTTTTTAACGGTTCCGCCTGTTTGTATCGACTCGCAACATCAACTACGGTTAGCGCGTATTTGTAACCGTTGTCATGCGGCAGAAATAGTATATCAGCCTGATGAACTTCATTAGGTACGCTGACATCAAAGCGCGAGAAGTTGATTTGTTTAGGCGGTGGTAGATAGATTTGCCATATAGCCTGTTTGGATAACCAATTAGCCGCAGTGGCCCTCGTTACTTTTGCAGCGCTTGCAAGCTTACCAATTGCGGCCTTCCCCCTCCAGTATCCTCTTGGAGAATAATAGATGGATTCCATGTTGTTATTATAAACGCTAGCGTTTTCAATTACCAGCGCGAGAAGCTCCGCTTCCAATCATTAATTTACCTTTCATAGCCGATTTTACCAACCATGAGGCCAATTTTTCTTTGAAGGATTTATCAGGAATAGCATTTAACGCGTGAATTAATTTTACGTCCGCGATATGACGCTGTTGCAGATCGCTACTTTTGTAGTAAGCAACATCATGAGCATGACACGCCTTATCGATAGCGTTTATTGGATACTCCCCGGGCCGGTGCTGATTTTGATCATCGAGTCTGATATCTAATCGTGTTCCGGGGCCACAGTAGCTATATCCTGGGAGGTGCTTTTCTCCTGGATACTTTGCCCACGGGGTTCCGGGGAGTTTTGATAACTTGGCTGCGATGTCACCTCCTCGCTTTTTTTTAAAACATCCCCGGGTCTAATAGAAATGAATCTAAATTTCTTTGTACCGCATTGTACACACTTACCAGTAAGTGCCGATCTGTTATTTCTTGTTGTAACGGTTGTCATATCATTTGTGCCAGTACGCGCTCTACACTTCACACAATATAGATCCATAATTTATGTATAGAGATATGAATATAATTGATTTTTCGGCGACTAAAACAAGAGAACCAGTTAAGCATGTTGCAGCGTTACCAAACTCGATCCGGATGATTATCATCGGACCATCTGGATCCGGCAAGACGCAATTGTTACTTAATTTAATAATGAGATGGATGAAGTGGGATAAGTTGTATTTAATCGCCCCTAGCGTAGATGATCAACGATGCTACGAGGTGTTGAAAGATTTCAACGAGAATGCATCAGCAATCGCTGAAAAAAATGTTATTGAGTTTATTACAGATGTCAATGATGCACCAGGTATCGATGATATTGATGGCGACGTTAACAATCTAGTCGTGTACGATGATGTTATGTTAGACAATCAAAAAAACCCGGCTAGAATATTTTCCAGAGGCAGGCATAAAAACACCGACGTGATATATGTCACTCAACGATACACTCAGATTCCAAAAGTAATCAGAGACAACTGTAATATTCTTGCTGTGTTCAACGGCGTTGATACACACACGCTACGAAATATTTGGCAGACATGGTGCGGCGGTGACATGGACTTTAATGTTTTTCGAAACTTTTTTAGTCATGCTCAGTCGACCCCACATGGATTTGTAACGATAAATTTACATGATCCTCGAACACGATATCGTATCGGACTCGACCAAATATTCGGTTAAATTGTGAGATCATTGTAAATAGCCACTTAGCAGCAGGGAGGGCGATGACATCGACGCGGTCGTCGCGCTTTTTTACCAGGCGCTGACAACGCTGGGATCGGCGCGCAGAAGGTATTAATTAAACTAAATGACGATTGGACGATCCCCCCGACGACGACGTCGTTTTTTTTTACCGGGCGCTGACGACGCTGGATCCGCTGAGTGCAGAAGGTATTAATTAAGCCAAATGACGATTGGACAAAATGTCCGATTCGCCCTCCCTGCTGCTCCAGCGCCCTCAAGCAACATTGCCTTGTCGCTGAGTATAACCGCGATTGCTTTGTAATTAACACGAACACCTGAATTTACTTTAACTCGGAATTGTATATCAAGAACAGATTGTCTCAATAACTTAAGATGCTCCAGTGAAAAGCAATAAATCGGATACTGTGTTGTAAAATCCAACAGTGGGATTTATTATCCAGTGTCTATGTTTTGATCACGTCCCATATACGACATCAACACTGTTATTTTCAAAATTCAAGATTATATCCCAGATGTTTCTTTGTGTCTGTTTATTCGTAAAGAAACTTCACTGACTCCAAAGGTTCAAATATCATGTGACTGCGTTTTTTCTACTCACCCGATTAACATTTAACAGCGCAATAAATACGTGTCTTGGTGCAGAAACACCTTGCTGAATTGCTATTTGCCATGTAAATACCCCGGTAACACCCCTTTGAGTGCTATCCGTGGACGTTGTGTGCCATGACAGCTATGACTTTCAGCCTGTATCCATGAAAGAAAGTTATCATTGTTCTTCAGTGATCAATGGAGTCGTTGTTGGCATCCACAGTGAAAGTTTATGTACATTTACCTTTCCAGCAGCAGCTGCGAATGATAGCTAAATAGCATCATCGTCGCTAGGTTTTCGCACAAGCACAACTGGGTTTCCCTCTAAAAATAACTTTTCTACCATTTCTGCAAAATCCAAAAATATGTGACAACGGAATCGCACATGAAAGTCTTCTATCATTACCTTTAAGCACATTTTTACGTGTAGTAAATCCAATGTTGTAATTATTGTTGGTGTTTTGTAGCATTAAAAAAGCAGCACCAGGTCTAGCTATTGCAACAGCTTGTTGTGGGTCGGCTGCGGTATCTCATGTTACTTGTACTTGAAGGAATTGCCTGGGATCAGGACAATTAGAGTTATCTTTGTAAAACATCATTGACGAAACAGCTGATCCTGTATAATCGTCGGAGTATCTTGCTAACCCTACTATTGTTGTAACAACATCAACGTCCTTTTGAATTGTCTCCATGTTTTGTCCGTCAATCATGTAGGTGGCACTGTCAAATAACGTCATAATACAATTATTAACAAAACCAACGGTAGCCCCCACGTCAATTGTGTATTGCCAGGAACATTTGTTACAAGCTCACCTTCTACTTCAGTGAATGCCTCAGAGCATATAAAATATCTACTTGTATCACTAACCTGCAATTCAATTCTTCCTCGTGCATTAGGTACACGTGCGTCGTAAGAATAAAACTGATAATCACGCACGGATTCATCTTGGTGAATTGGTTCATCCAATCGAATGCAGTGTCGGATATGCGTTTGAACATCTTATTGTATTGTTGTTTTTCCACATGGTTATCGCGCGTGCCTATGAAGACGGCTTCCTGTAATAAAACTGGTGTTTGTTTCGCCGGGTTCTTGCCTTACCATTTCTACTAGCTTTTGATTTGCGGCCTGGTGTATTATTTTACTGGCATTTGCAGGCGGTGCTTGGTAATTTTCAGGTTGTTGCCGAACCACCTTTCGTCGTCGAATTAATCGTGCTATTTTGTCCTTGATTGCATTGAACGCTTTACCAGCAACGTTGCTGATTACACCAGGAGCTGTTTCACGAATAACATCAATGGCTTTCATTGATAATTGTTTTGCGATTGGTGATGCTTTGGGGACAATTCTTGTGAATAATCCCCGAACAACATCGACGAGTCCATCCCTGTAATATACACTGTAAACGGATAATCGTGAGTTTACTACTCTGACCATCTCGGGTCTGCGGTGACCGTTGTTGTGCATAATCATCTTATTTGTTAGTTATTCATTTAATCGCTGTGGTATCCATCCACGATTTCCCGATGAACATTAATATCCATGATGCCGGCATGAAAGTATCGTTGACAATTATCAACTGCTTCATTGATTATTTCCGGAGAATTATTTTCAGCACGTTTTCCTCCTATGAGAACTCCTAACCGTTGCACGTCATCGAGGATATTGTTAGGACAAGTAACAAGACCGCTTCCTGTAAAACCAGTGTCAGGTGCATCGTGAAATTCTTCTTCTTCTGGATAATACATTTCTTCTTTCATTTGTTGCAAAGGTGGAGAAAGTTAATAAGAACGTCGTTCTCGTCGTTGTATCATTTTTTCGAATCCCTGTTTGTTGTTTTTTTTCTTCTCGCTCAAGTCGTCGTTGTTCCCGTTCTTGTTGTTGTTGTTTGTGTTGTTGTTCTCGTTGTTGTTGTTGTTTTTGTTCCTGTTGTTTTCGTTCTAGACGTTGTTGTTTTTGTTTTTGTTTTCTCCTAGTAGTGGTTGTTCTCGTTTTTTATTCTGGTTGTTCACGTTTTGCTGTTCTTGTTGTTGCTCATCATATTTGTCCACTCCGGATAAAAACGTTTAATAACAAATGTCCAGTTTGTTTATTTGACTAACATCTCGGTTAATCTTAAACACCCAATCATTCCACAAATCAGGACCTACGCCTCTAACATGTTTGGGTTTCAAAAAACTCTTGAGGATAAATTAAGGCAGCAAAAGATCCAAATTTAAATATATCATCACGTTTCATTGATGGAACTTGTTTTATTGTTGTCATTCCGGCTTCAGTAAATTTCTCTATAAAACTAGTTTCTTTTGCCTGTTTTGGTTCTTCAGGCGGAGGTGGAGGTTGAGGTGGAGGTTGAGGACGAGGTTGAGGACGAGGTTCAGGTGGAAGTTGAAGTTGAGCTGCAGCTATATCAGCTGGAAGATCTCGTAAAATATTTTATGTTTGTTTAGTTCTTTCTGCCGTTTTTGTCAGTAGCCGCTACGACTTTTTCAGTAACTGCTGTGGTAGGCTTAAATAATTGTTTTGTACCTGTGCCTCTTGTCGTGCTTGTATTTTTGTTTAACATAATCAAATAGTGGAATATATTTCTTAATTGCTTCTTGTCGCTCTCAAGCTAATCTAGCTGTGTAAGATTCTTGAGCTGGGGGCATTATCTGATATAATTTTATTTTAATTGATAGCAGCAACGAGGGCGAAGTCTCATACTCGGCACCCAGTCACCGCGATCCCTTGTTTTGGTTGCAATTTTGAGTAAGGTATTTTTGTGCAATTCGATGGTGAGTCAATTAGGGTATGTTCGCCATCTCTGCTGCTTTTGGAAACACGATTCGTGGAAGATTACTTGTTGAAATGTATTGAGTGTAGTTACAATTAGCAAGAAAGAGAAAACACCACATCAAGGGGTTTAAGGTTACTTATTTCTACTGACTTTGGGAATGTTCTAAAAACTATAGGATACTTATTTAGCACAACAAGCTAATAACTCTGATTAACTCGTAGCATATAAGATTATAGTGAAGCCAATCTCTCTCTCTCTCTCTCTCTCTCTCTCTACCGCTCCGATGGTCTAGTGGTTAGAACGTACACCTCGGAAGCGGCCGAGTCATACCAAAGAATTGCAAAAATGGTACTAACAGGTGCCTTGCTAGGCACTCAGCATTAAGTGGTTAGTGTTAGGACTGGTTGGCCTGGTGTCAGGATAATATGACTGGGTGTGACATCATGCTACATGTCTACGGCATGATGCGCCAGTGCTAGACATCACTATAACCTGCATCACTGCAGGCAACGTATCGATATGAATGAAAAATTGTTCAAGCTATGTTAAAAATCCAAATCATACACACTCACACACAGACACTCACTCTCTCTGTCTCTCTCTGTCTCTCTCTCTCTCTTACACACACACATAAGGCCAGACAGAGAGAAAACAAGAGGTTTTGTAATTATTGTAATGTGTTTTACTCTTTGCTTTATCATTATACTTTGTGGTAGTTCTTCATTACTAAAACCTGCAAAGGTATTTTAACACGTCATAACATGCAGCCGTAAAAATTCCTCGTAAGAGACGGATCATTACAAGGATCTAAAAATAAAATAAACTTTTAGTCTAAATTGAAACGTAAATGCATTATCTTAGTCACGGGCACCGCGCATAAATTCCTTCTTTTTAAACTCACTTACATTAGGTCAGTCAAAATCATTTTGAAGGTGACAGAGGACTATAAAGCGAATTTCAATTCCTTAAGTACAGTTTAGTTAGTACATACATGTTACAAACGAACCTATATCAGCATGTCAACATGGGATTGTGAGACGGACCCCCTTTAGGACCCCCATATTGCGAATCTCCTGAATAGTATGCTTTTCTATGGCATAAAGTTAACTATAAATATAACTTACTCGTTCCGGATGTGTCTTACCTCCCTTCAATTCTGACCATGATGTTTCAAATTCTAAAACCGACCAAAAGATGTATTAGCTTTCCATAAATCTTGAAAGCTCTTCAATATAATAATTTTTTTGTTTGGATTATAAAGCACGTCCATCCGTTAGCACAATGTTGTCATCGCTACTCCTTCTAAACACCATTTATACACACATTCATGCCATAGCCAAGTTGGTCCTGAACGAAAATGGCGCTGTTGGGACATCAGTGGCCTTTATGAAAATTTTGTCATCGCTACACACCTTCTGAAGAAATGGTCATTTTAATATGGTTTTTTCACCAAAAGACGTCCTTTACTATCTAGCTAGACATAAATGAAAATGGTGTCAATCTGACTTTCAGTATGGCTTCCAGTGCAGCCAAATAGAAAATCTTGCTATCGCTATTTCTTGTGCATGGATAGCACATCGACATCGGGTTTTCTCTAAAAGACTTCTTATGATGCCTAGTCGGTCCAAATGAAAACGTATCGATCTAACGTCCAGTGTGGACATCAAGGCGCCCACCTTGAAAAAGTATTATTGCAAATACTCATGAACACAAAGAAATGTTGACATGGTGTTGCTGCAGGAAACTCATTTTGGTGTCAAGTGGTCATAAATGAAAATATGTGCTGATCCGAAATCCAATTACACAAGAGGTTTTCACAGAAAGACTTTCTATATTTTCTTGGTGGCTCTAAATAAAATTGGTGCCGATCTCAAGTCAATATGGTGACCATGGCGGTTATCTTGAAAACATTGTTATGTCTAATTCTCACAAATTGATGGTTATCTCAATATCAATTTTCACCAAGAGACTTATTATGCTTTCGAGTTGGTCACAGAGACAATGACGCCAGCTGTGCATACAATGTGGCTGAGACGAATGCTGTCTTGAATACTTTGTTTGTGACTACCATCCCCCCAATGAAAGATCATTATGACATGGGATATTCACTGAAAGACACTTTTCCCGACCTCACATGGCACCAATTTTGCATCTGATATGTCCGCAACAGAAACAAATTTCAAAAGCTTGTTATCGCTAAAGAATATTAAAGATGGGTGGAGCAAAGTAAAGGAAGAAATGGTATTAATATTAATCTGTATCATGTGTATGTTTTGGCATATTGGCTTATAGCAACATTACCTCGTGTTTTGACTTTGTTTTAAGGGAGAGGAGGTACATATTTTCACAACATGTACCTAAAATACCAAATGGACAAACATGGACTCAAACAGTCAGATCATTATTGTCAATTATCAATATACATTATAGAATAAATATATGCGGACTACTGAAATATTTGACTTTGGAATGTTACCAGTTATGAGAAGGTAATTCGCGCGAGCTTTGAGGATAAGCTATTAATGACACCCAAAATCTCTATAAAAATGTATCGTATGTCAAGTGTACCAATGTTGTCTTTATTCTGATTATACATGATTTAGTTGTATTTGTTTTTTTTAAAAAAAACCACCCACAATTATTATGTTAATGATACAGGAAAACGTATCGTTGCATGTTTCACTTAATTAAATCCTAACTAATGGATATATAAAATTGTACATAAATGTGTGCAAATGCAAACGTAAAGACTTTCTCATAACTTCCACAAAGCGTTTCAATTGTTATGGGAAACATACTGTGGTGCATTCGGGAATCATGAGCCGTTCTAAAGCTTCAAACCAATAGCATAACAATCACATATGACAGTATCAGGGTGATTACACGGACTTGCAAAATATTCTTACATTTCGGAGCAGTTAGGGACAAAGAAATTCAGTAAAGATAGTACCCCATCCACCAACAGAAAAAATTAAATCGAACTTCAATCATGAAAAAGCAAATAATACGTTCAGTTCGGTTTTTCGTCCATATATCCTCAACAGCACTGATTAATCAGTATAATAGGCAAATAATAGTACGTAAGGTCAGTCTGACAAATATTTGCAAAGAGATCTGAAATCAGTAGACTTCTTTTCTATTGCTACAATGTGTGACTAAGAACAACGTAACTAAAATGATCTGCAGTAACATGTTGTCAAAGGCATACAACTCTTAATTTAAAGTAACGACGAAAAGTGTAAACAAACGACAAGGATTTTAAAAGCTTTCAAAATAATGGGAGATCATTTATGTTCTATCGATAATTTACATTCAATATATATCATTAAACATTATTTTGTATGTGTGCTACAAATAAATGTAAAACTTGAAACACGAAGTTACACAATTGCATGATATTGTCTCGAATTATGAACTATTTGTATATGAAGTGAAGCAAGACTAACATATGTTTTGAACATTAAGTTTGAGATAACAATGCTTTGATTTCCGATGTATGACATTCCAATATATAACATTTTTTGTTTTAATATGTCTATTCCAGCAGCATAAAAACGTATTAAACAGTTAACCTGATAACTTGCAATGTATTTCAGTGTGTAACTGTAGCCCCAAGGACAACTCATACAGTCAAAAGAATATATTATCAAACTTTGATCTAATGGAAAATGTATGTACAATCAAATAAAATTACAGAAAGAAAAAAGCGAAAAGAATAGCGGTAAATTTACATCACGTTTCTATGGGCGAATCTTCATTAGATCAGTAAATCACAACACAACATAGGAATCTTCATTAAATCTTTAAATCAGAACACTGTAGATAAATCCTAATTCAATCTTTAAATCACAACACTACATATAAAGCTTCAGTACGTCTTTTAAATAAATAAATCTTTCAGGTGAGCATATACAATATTTTGGAAAACAAAATATTTTTAAAAGAATGAAGAAGGGCAAAACTAATTTGTATGGCAATTAGCAGGTATTGGTTTTATATGTTAAGAGGAATGTTAAAACGCTGGGACCCGGGCAGTGAGTTGAAAAGCTAGAATATTGAATTACTCAGTGTAGTTTAACATAATTAACACTAAAATGGATTAGTTTAATACATCTCACTAGAGAATTAATTTTTGTAATGCTAATAGATGTTTTTGGAACTAATAAAATACAGTTTTATGTTTAAATGTTTCAAACCTTGCCATCTAGGAAGTTTGTAATGCGTTCTTCCGCATTAGAGCCAATAATTAAACATCAAATACAAAGGAAATATTTTATTCAGTGCATTTGAATCTTAAACCATTATATTGGAATTGGATTCATTTATAATTGTGTCAAATAAAAGTTTAGTCTTGTACTGGCATTTATCAATAAGTTCCTAGGGAAAGTGTTCTGTCTAAAAAACTTTATGCATCATATATGAGTTTGGTTTCTAAATCAATGTTTACTATGAAAAGTATAATACAACAATAAGCTAAAATGAAGCGTAACACGATTTGTTGTGAGGAAACGGTTTTTAAAAACAAATATGTGATGAGCCTCTTGGATTATTTAGTAGCAAGGAGAAACTAGGATGATATTTTTAACGTCAACGACGACAGCAATGATGGCGATGAAACATTTGCGTACGGACTGTGATGGCTGCGAAATATCTTATTACATTAGAGGTTATATAATTTATGCTTTAAAATTTTAAAGAGAGTAGACACAAATTTGATACCATTATTTTTAGTTTTCATATGACCATGTCTAACTGTATTTAAACAATCTGTCACAGGTTATCAGTCTCACAAAGAAGTGAACTTAACAAGTTTGGTCAGAATCATACACAAACACCAACACACAGTTTCCTTCAAAAAGTAGGTAAATAAAAAAATGCAGCAGAAGTGACGACGACAATAGCGCTGATGGCGACACTGATGTACAAGTGAACATTGAACTTTGTGCTAAACATGAATATGAAGATAATGACGATGATGATAACGACGTTGTTAATGATAACGCTATTGATAGTATTGTTGATGATGATGATGACGACAACAACGACGACAACCTTGTTGTTGCTGATAACTTCTGAATGAGCCGGAATAAAGGTTATGACATTTTATGAAAAATACAAATATGTTAGACGACTTATTCAGGTCTAACGACTGATATGCCGAAGGCACGAGATGAAGTAAAATAAATTATTTCTTCGTGTACAATAAGATGGTAACAGATGTATTACATTTTGATAATAACAAAAAATTACATCCCCACGGTTACAATAGCTTGTATCTATAAAAATCATCATTTTTGCCATTTATATTTTACTGATATTCGCTTGGACTGTGAATCATTTCATAATTTCTCTTCCAACAAGATATCACACATCTCTTGAGTTAGATAAGGTGAGAAGTTACGAAAGAGACAATGTAAAAATTGTAAAAAATTTGTCTGAGCTTACATGTTAAATTTGTTCCAGATCAGCAGTTGTTGCAAGACTGTGCAGCTGTATTAACACATTATCACGTCAAAGTAATGACACCATCACATTCATGGCAAATCCCACCGATTATTAACGATAGCGCAATAATATTCCGCCCCTGTGCACGTCCATGGCACAAAGCATAATCCAGGAGACATTAAATATATATAAAATAGTAAAATTTCTACTACGCACTGATGAATGACTAACATGCGGCATAATTCGAATGACGTATTCAGTTTTGATGTATCACATTATCTTGTATACAACTGCAGAACACGCGTAACACCCGAAACGTCTAATGCAAAGTTTTGGATCCATGGCGTCCTATTACGTATGTATGTTGTTTCCTCGTAGTATGGCAGACATTATGAAGTCTGGTAAATACGAAGCAAAAAATATCACTGGGGAATTGCAATCTCTCCACCCTCTCTCTCTCTCTCTCTCTCTCTCTCTCTCTCTCTCTCTCTCTCTCTCTCCATGCCCATCCTTAATTAAGACTTACCGTTAATCTGACCTGAATGCGATGTCTGTATAAATAATCTGTATTCATAAAATCTAAAGGAAATGACACTTTTTGAAAGTAGTAGTTACCCATATATACACACACATGTATAGCCCAAGGAATTTCCGTATCTAGCTATGGCTGGATAAAGTGTGAAGACAACAACATTTTTGCGAGTGTAGCCCATCTTTCTCGAAATAATTCTTGATGTTTTTTATTCGCATTACAAAGTACTTACACGTTGTTTTCGAATATATGAGCTGACAGTTAAGTGAGTAAGGAAAAGGGAAGTTGTTCTCTACTTCTCGTCTCGTTAAAAGCAGTCTGAGTTATGCCCCATCAAAGCCATGGAAATTCCACTGGAAAATTTTCACCTGGGGTATATAGAAGATACTCTGGTACTTCCATCTCTTAAATTGTATTACATTTTTATAGTTTATTACTTTTTGTCGATCATTTTTATATTGGATACTGTTTATATTCACCTTGTTTTGATGAGATTGCTCGTCTTTATATATTCATTACAGCTGCCGATTAATATTGTTGCTACAATGGAGGTGGGGTAGCTAAGTTGTTAGAGCGTCATATCGTAATCCAAGGGTCCCAGGTTTGACATCCACACTGGTCGCCCAGATTTGGAAAAGGCATTTAGCTCCCATTCCTCTGCACGATATGGTCAATACTGTATTTAAACTGACTTTAAAATCCTCAAAAGCCAGCAATAAAATGTTATTTGTTACAGATGCATGCCACACATGAGGAAATTTCAGTAATTAAATATAACGTATTGGGTCCCGTATTATGGATATGCTTCTCACCTAATGAATCAAGATAAAAGTCATCATTCCTTAAATTTAAATATAGGACCTGACCTGGAAGTCTGTACCAGCTATGTAAATATAAGACCTGGTCTTAAATACGGGACCTTACCATGAATTATGAAACGTTGCATGAAATACGATCAATGACCTAGAATACGTCTGATGGTCTAGAATTAGAAACATATTCGACATAATGATTGGGACTTTCACTGGAAACTCGTTCATTAGAAATAGTGTTCACAGACAAATATGTTTTCAAACAATGCAGTATTATTTAATAAAAGCAAAAATGAATAAACAGTTTATCCAACTATGACGCAACAATCATAGTAACTTCTTGAACCTTTTATAAATTCACGATCTGGAAAAAGTCAACAAAAACTATCAACGAATTCAGAAAAAATAGCAATACCTCTGTACGAACAACTGCAACAATAAGACCAACAACATCAACAACAAACAATCGTTACAATAAATAAATAAATAAATACATAAATAAATAAATAAATAAAATATTGTACTCAGTAGAGCAACCGCAACAGTAATTCCGATGGAAAAATAGTTACACAAGTGGTATCTGAAGGTTATGTTGTCCGAAACACATGTTCACAATTTCTAAGGTTGATTGGTTCGAAGGGTCCTCCATGCAACAGAGGGGCATAATATCCCTAAGTTTCAATGGTACTATGGTGCAGCAAACAAAGCCAATAATGAATTCACTGGTGGAATGTATACAAAATGTAAAGCAAAAATCAGGTTATAACGGAGTACTTAAAAATTACAGCTGTTTAGTTTACATCAGTCTAGCTGTTGTTTATATATATATATATATATATATATATATATATATATATATATATACTGACAAAAAATAATCTAAGGGTGGAGATTCAAAACGGTTTCCCAACGATTCGACCACAACAATCTCTTCGTCAGCAGAATAAATCGCTAACATGCAAAAAACTGGCACTAAGAACAATATCGAAGGAAATTTCAGGACCGTACATACATGAATCATTATTGGAAATATACAAGAGGCATAACAAAGTTGTTTAAAAATAATAATCGAGCTGGATAATGTGTCTGTCAGATAGAAAAACAACATGAATGCGATCCTGTTTGGGGCTTTTCAACCGTGGGTTTAGCACAACAACGCTGTATCACGCCTCACAGGTAAAATCTTGATTTTATCTCTCCATTGTATGTATTTTGCGTGGGTAGAGAGGTCATTCAGTCATAGTTTCCATTTGCATGGAACTGTGTCATAACATGTCACGAATTCAGAAGCAGGATGTAATATTCGCAGTAAATTGAAACTCAACAAACGTTTCGCCACCACATAAAGGGCACAAGTTCGTAACATTTAGCATTTGATGAACCCCTTATTATATTTCTAATAATATTTTGCTCACATTAAGGAATACATTACATATGTCCATACATTACATAATTCTACGCAGTCTTGAATGTTCTTTATGGAAAATTGGCACACCAGTATTATCATACAAAATTATCAAAAATTCCTGAGATATGCCTGGGGGCATTAAAAAGTCTTCAATTCACAAAATGGTGTATCTATTTTATAGTAGATAAGATGCAGGATAAAACGTGTATCAATGATCCTACTTCACTATCATGAGAAATAATGTCTAACTTTATTCAGAATGTCGTAGATTATCTCTCGTACGAAGGCAAGAAACGTGACTATTGATCACGATTACAGTCACCAATGATGTTGAGATCAATGATGCTATTGTTGTTGCTGCTTATAGTATTGTAGTTGTCTTTGATGATTATAGCGTTTTTGATGCCGATAACTTGCAGTGGCGCGAGAAAGAAATTTAATAAGCAATACATGCAAAAAAGATAGAAATATCATGGCCTAACATTTGGTAAGCGAGAGGCGTGCAACAAGTTCAAACATCGTAACAGTTCTCTTTCAACAAGAATACGGCAATGAATTTCTTTATTTTGACGGTAACAATAGAATAATAAACACAAATAAAATCTCTCATGTCGATCAATATATCACTTTCCAATGCTCTTAGATCAGTTGAAAGTCTAGTATATTTGACAATAACTATATATATATATATATATATATATATATATATATATATATATATATATATATATATATATATATATATATATATAGTAAATGTTTTTTAAACCAAGTCATTCTTATTCTCTTTCTTCTTCTTAATAATAATAATAATAATAATAATAATAATAATAATAATACTATTATTATTATTATTATTATTATTATTGTCCCATTTAAAATTAACCAGAAAACTGCATATAATAAGAGATAGCAACATCCATTAAATGTTGTGGCAAATTTCAACGCTGATTAATTATTGCAAATTAACCCAGCACCCCTTACGGTGTCACATAATAACCCAAGATTCATACAGAAAAGAGTAAAGGTTTGATGACTCAACCATGAATAACTCGAATCTTGTCGTAATTCGAATGGCTTACTCAGTTCCAATAAACAATATGATCTTCTCTACATCTCCAGTATGCTCGAATAGTCACACAACCGAATCATCTGGACGCGAAGTATCAGGTTTGGTAAACATACAATATATTTTTTCCCTGTAATTGCAATTTTTGTAAACAAATTTTCATACTCATCTCCTCCTTCATAAAAGAGAGACCGAAAAGCATGGTACTCTTGGAATTGGATGAAATATGTGCACCATTTAGACTAAATTTTGGTACATATTCACTCAGTCATTTGTTACGAAATATAGTTATATACAAGAGACGGAGAGATTCGCAAAATTAATACATATTTTACATCAAATTATTTACATAATTTTGACATTTAATAAAGGAATCGCATCAAGCATCTCATACCTCTCTCTCTCTTTCTCTCTCTCTCTCTCTCTCTCTCTCTCTCTCTCTCTCTCTCTCTGTATGTACACCAGGAACACTTTCCGTATCCCAGGGACCATATTCAAAACATGAGGTAACACATTTTACGGTCAGCTAGCCAATTATCGTTGAACACATACATTTAAAGCCGATGGAATTTCCATCTTTTTAAACGCTACAGATAAACTTTGAAATATGAACAAAAAAGCATATTGTTGTGTGCATTCATGTGCGCCCGCAAGTTTTTTTTCGGGGAAGTTAGTGGGGTGATTTCATCCGTCTCCGTGGATGCACATGTGTGTGCCCCATCTTCTTCGAATTAGTTATATATATATATATATATATATATATATATATATATATATATATATATATATATATATATATATATATATAAAACTTGCATTACATAGGACTTACATGTAATGTAAGTGAACTATACACCTAACCTGAAAAACTACATGACCTACCCTGGAATATGGGATCTGACTTGAACTATACGACTTAGCATCAATTACGGAACCTGGCATGGAATACATGACTTTTCCCAAAATACTTGACAAAATCTGGAATAGTAGCACAGATCCTGAATACAAGGCCATTCGTTAAAACAACAGTTATAGAGAAATATAACATTCTCAAACTTCGCCAATACCAGAGATAAAATTTTGTGCAACCCGCTATCATCACCTTTTTAATATAGTAGTTTTAAACATTTTAATACATTCGCAGCCTCGATTCTGAAAGTTTTATACCTTGAAAGCCCAGACAAAATCTACGAAAACAAACTCGGCGAAAGAAATGTATACCACATGAGCTACAACATTAGTGAAATCAATATTTACAACAAATTTTTAAAAAAATAGTTACCAAAACAATGAATAATAATAATAATAATAATAATAATAATAATAATAATAATTGAAGGTTTTGATAATCTAGCTTTGTCTGAGGTGGTAACGGGTCGATATAATAATCAAATGTTGCATGGAAAATAAACTTCCTCTATTCAGTTGTCTTCCACCTCTCTATCGATCATGACCTTATTAACATTGTACATTATATCGACTTTTCTTCTACTGATGCTGACAATGGCGAGGAGAAAGATGATTATGACAGCGAAAGAATACAAAATTAGTGGTGACTAAAGTGATAAGAAAATGGAAAATGAGTCATCCACCGTATTTGAGCTTTTACTGCTAATCAACCCAATGCAAGTTTGTTATATACTCCATGGATAGAATTACACATGCGATTTTGTGTGCCTTATGGGTTATGTAACGAAATGAAACATATGTTTGTACTGTGTGTGTGTGTCTGTGTACGTGTGTGTGTGTGTGTGTCGAGATACAACTGACACTATACATGGGACATAAACTATACATTTATATGGCTTGTGTACGAATGATTGTGTGGACAAGCGATATAAATTTAATTAAGTTGTTCTTAAAGGTTGGCTACTGTAACAGTTTCGGTAATATTCTTATGTTACTTGTTTAGGCTCGAATAAACAATAGCAAAAGAAAGAGTGAAAACAACAAGCTTTGTAAAATTTAACTAATAATTTATTTCCCTGGAAAAATTCTGCAAAATGAAAATAATAAGAAATTATGGTTTTAATAATAAAATCCAAAAATAACCCAAGAATAATCCACGAATCATATTTTAGAAGTAATAATAATGAAATGTTCTAATGAATCCATGTTTGATTCCCGACGAAGAATCAAAGATGGAAGGCGATGACGTATACCGTATCATTTGTGGTGTTGGAATATCTACATTTCTGTGTTATTCACAAACACTAATCAGGTGTTTGAATTAATGAAACGTCTTTGTCCAAGAATTCTGTATGAGCACTCAAATATTGAAAGGAAAATGAATTAATCATTTTGAATACAAAACAATTCGAATAAACATAAAAATAATTCCGAACTGACACAACAATAGAAACATCGATACGTCCCAATGTTTAGAAGTGCGATTGAGAGATATCTCTATAAAAAATTATTATACAGTAACTCGAAACGCAAAACAAATTCCAGGATGAGTGTCAACTTTCCAAAACTTCTGAGAAGTATTTACGTATAAAAGCACGTAGTTCCAGTATGACCTTGACAAGAACCAATCATTTTACTCTAAGCTTAAGATAAGAATAAAACGTTGTTTACTTCTCGCACTGATTTCTGAGTTAAGGTCGGAAACCAGGCCAACTTTAAGTGTTTACAAATAAACAGTCAAGATCAAAGTATTGAGTTTCTAGCAAACAAAACTACATTATTTTGACATATAATGAAATTAAAAATGAAAGGTTTTCAAACTTACAAACAATTAAATTAAACTAGATATAAATTAAATCAAACATACTCAACAATATCTTTATTCCTAATAATACTCAATGGCATCTAACATCTACTTTTATCATAAAAAAATTACATACATCTTTGACATTCTTCAACACTTATGAAGATGTAATGATAATTCAGATTTCTGAATTATTTCGTGACTATTAATATAGTCAAGGTATATTTATATCAAATATTGGTTTTCTAGAAAACTGGTATATAAAGCAAATATTGCCTTTCTAGGGTTGTGTCAGCCAGATACTTTACTGAGAACTGATAATAGATACAAGTCCCTTTGGAAAATACACCGCTCCAAAATATATTTGTTGTCAAAATGTTTATACGAGTTTTGGTCGGCTTGCCTCCAAGGAATATTTATATGTTATGAAAGCATGAATCAGTAATTGAAACGTTTGGATTTAATCAGAATTCCTTGTCGGAGTCGGATTGTTTACAAAACCGCTTAGTATACTAATTTCAAAAAGGAATCTTCGAGATAATAAGTTACAAACTAGAAAAGAAAATCAGCGTTTCTTGTAAACCTAACGCAACAGTTTTCTTCCATTAGCAACACTGAACTACTCTTTACTCCTGCCTTGTAAAAACGTTGGAGTCTGGTCCCCTCTCGTGAACACTCGCTGACAGATATACTTACAATGCAACTAACTAACAAAGACGAATAAGACATGAAACTAGTCGGAGGACGCAAGGACTACTGATTTGACAGCAGATATCCTCGCCCACCTCAATTCTGCAATACCTCGAGCTTAGCAGTACTAGCATATTCCTTTAAAAGTTGCACAGCCTCGAGAGATAGAAACAATGATTCAAAATGAACGCAAATAAACCCCTTAGATATCAATAGCAATGGAATAGTTAAAGCGTGGAATTTTCATGTGTTGTATTGGTGTTATAGTATTTTTCTGCACCAAGTGTAATTGGAACTGTGTATTGATACGTTTGGTTAATTTTGTCACTGCGTCAAAGACTTCGAGAACTAGCTTGTTTATAAATATCAGGTGTGATTGTTCTCGTATCTCCTCCATTCATATGTTTTGTGTAGGTGGACAGGTTATATACTCCAACCTTTTATTTACTCAGTGAAACTTAATATATGGGTATATATCTGAAGCAAAATTGATTGCATGCGCAAGTTGTGGTATAAAGAATGTATTGAGGCTTACATTGGCGGATGCCATTATATAAACACCTGCTCGTACAGTACTCCAATTTATAAGGCTTATCCTTTCTTGCTTGCAAATCTTACATACACACACACACACACACACACTCACACACACACACACACACACACACACACACACATATCACACACACATATATATATATATATATATATATATATATATATATATATATATATATATATATATATATATATATATAGAGAGAGAGAGAGAGAGAGAGAGAGAGAGAGAGAGAGAGAGGGAGAGAGGACATTACAAACTGGATACAGCTATGCTCACGTCAGTATCCTTTATAGATCCTTCGCTTTAAGGCGATAATAATGGGGATCAAAATTAGTAGCGCCGTAACTGTTAATTTTGAATTACAGAAGAATTAAATTACAATTTGAGCTTGATGGGTATATTCGATGTTGACGCACATTTTCACGTTATTTTAACCAGGCTAACGGGTTTGGTAGGCCAGTCAACATGAAACCTTTTAAATTTAACACGATACAACCGGGACTTTTTCTAGAATATATTCACTTTTTTACAATTCGATGCTTAAAATTGTACTCAGAAAACGTCGAGTATCGCCCGACAAAAGAGTTCAATGTTACAGCCTCCTTCCTGTTTTTAGACTCCTCCCTACCTGAGCGTTATTCATTGATCTGCCACTGAGGGATACAGTATAACTTACTGGAGAAAATGTTTACACCAGATCTTTACATTACGGGTTTACAAGGTTTGTTGAGAACAAAAATCCTACTTTATATAAATATGTATCCAAAGACTCAACATGTCTAAGATGAATTGATGCAATCATAAAATTAGCTAATCCAACCAATATGGACAATCAAGATTAGTTCCACCTAATTCTAAAGAATGCTGATTAATGATGATCGCAGCTCGAAAATGCGTCCTCGTTAATTTTCAACAGCTCTTAGTGAAAGTTGCCAACTTCGAAATTTGAAACAGGAATGGTACATACCTTTGTAGGCAAACCTCTTAGTACGTGAAAGTTGTAAATGAGCAGGAAACTTTGTAGTCCAAGTAGCTCGTTCAATCGGTGTTGCAACAACTATAAACATAGAGAATGCGTGGTAGATATGTTTTGGCTACATAGTATTAATTTTTCAAACTTCCATTGTAAGACATGCCCCATCATGCAATCCACTTTATACAAGGAAGAGCAAAAGCAGTCTGCACTATACTTGAGCCAATTATTGTTCAGTGTCATTGCATTTTACACAAGACAAAACAACTTTGATGAGTAATGGTGCATTTGGCACGTGTCCACAATGACAATCGCTCAGGTCACGAATATGGCAAATGAGGATAATAAAGTAAAGCGAAAGAATATAACGTTACATTTAGCATTGACATTACATGTTATTTATGATTTGCATGTACTAATACTTTTTCCAATTATCAGTCTATACCAATTTTTGAATGCGTTCAGTTTCAATTTAAATGTAAATGCTTATCTTCAAGTTTCTGCATAAAGCATGAATATTGTTTTTGCATTTTGAAGCAATCATAGAAAATCTGTAGAAAGTTTCATGATGATGTTGAAATGTTCAAAGCGTATTAAATATTTTCAAATCCTTCGAAATGTAAAATTTAGACACATGTAACTTACTGCCTATTTATAGTATTAGATTGTGCTATATTCTGGAATAGTGATCTTGTCTCTAAGGACGGGGTTGAAAAATGAATAAATTTGAAAATACCTAACTAACCCAACATTTGAGTCGTTTCACATTTTTCATAATGGACGTTTGTGACAAATGACCCCTACTGTCAACAAGTATAACAACGAGATCCCTAGGATAGGTGATTTACGTCCAAATTGTTTGGGTTTATAAGTGAGCTTCCAAACGTACAATAATATACAAGTAATGGATACAACAAACAAAACATAAATTAGATATACAAATTTCATTGATACCGGGATTCATTTTCATCCCTATTGACCTAGGCAAATGAAGTGTTATACACTAATGAATTACTGAGGTAATCAATTAAGCAACTGACATATATGAGAGCAAATATACAATTTTATTGGTAATCGATCCCTGCAACATAAAACAATCAGTAATTTCAAGTGATTACATATTTCGGAAACTTAATGCAAAGTTATGTTTTAAATAGTTTTAAAATTACAATTACTATTTGTAATAGTTACGATAAGACTTCTCAATAGACGCTGTTGAGTCTTCATTAAGAGTCATCAGTTTAGAATGTTAATGACCATGTCTTCAATCTAACATCAGTCATCAGCTGACAGCCAGTGGCATGCGTATTTGAGTGATTATGGTGCAATAGTGCACCATTGTAGTGCCGGTTCTATTATCGTGTGCAAACACTGCAACATACGGGTAGATTACACATATGAGAAACAGTAACTTCTCTGGCAGATCAAGCACTGGCCTATCTTTGAATTTGTTTTGATAAAGTTATGCATTTTAGAAACTGCTCTGTTAAAAAAGTGTTTACAAATTTTGTGAAATAATTTCTACGTTACGTTGAACTCTACTTTTGAAGAACGTTGTTGCACGAACTGTGAGTTGTGACAGTCTGAACAGAAATTATGTAATTGTACTTGAATTAACCGTATACTAAAAGTAATTATAATTGTATTAGGTCGTCTATTCCTCGTCGCATTACTTCATTGTCCAAGGCTCGTAACAATGTACAAGGCTTTACAGGTACAATTAAACACTACGCATTGTACATTCAATGTTAAGTGCCATATATACTTCTTATTAGTTGAACTCCATGTTCTTTGTGTGCTTGGATTTAACCTTGAACATGAAGAAAGAATTATAATTAATGTACGAAGGTTTATCTGTCAAACATTACGTTCGTTATGTGTACCAGTGAAGTTATTGATGTGATTTACAATTTTCAGCTCCAACATGCAAATTCATATTAACAGTTTTGGTAGACGTTTTCCTTCTCTCTCCTTGTGTACTGATTTTGAGAAATTGGAAATTGGATGTGTTCCTAAGACCTATTAGCGTACTAGTTTCTGTGAAATTCTATCATTTTTAGTTAATGCTTTACAGATAAATGTTTTGACAAAATGAGAAACATGCATTGAATATTGCACTAACGTCAACTGAATAGTTGCTATTAATGGATAATAAAGCTAATACGGTATATGTTATATAGCGAAAACTAAACTGTTTGCCAGATGTTTCCTTCCTTTTGGCTGTTTGTAAATTGTACCGTCATGATTATGTAAAGAGACATAGTTGCATGAAAGAGGCGAAACCATATATGTTCCTATTTTCAATGAGTTTCGCAAGTATCTCGTTACGATGGTCCAGATGGAGAGAGAGAGAGCGCGAGAGAGAGAGAGAGAGAGAGAGAGAGAGAGAGAGAGAGAGAGAGAGAGAGAGCTGTGGATGTTGGCCGATTAGTTTGCTGCCTTACAAAACAATAGAGTCAGGTAGCGATAAAGACTGTCAGACAGAGACAGAGACGGAGCGAGGAGGACTGCCTTTAGACATTTTGATATTAATTGATCTGTTTGTAAAACCTTCAGAGGTTAGTAAAATTGGAGAAAACATAAAATAACGAAACAAAGTATTATATATACATATTTCTTCTCTTCTTGGTGGGAGGTAATTTTCAATGTTTCATCAGGCACAAATTATCTGTTTCACTCACTCTTCAGATTTCTCCATATTTTGATCCTTATGCAAGAGAAATAGAGAGAAATACAAAGAATATCAGAGAGAATATGTATTATATATTATCAAGGACTGACTTTGTAGCTCTTCTCGAAGCACATTTTGTCTCTGTCAGTGTGACACGTAACATATTATATTGACTAATGGGCTAGGTACCGTATTAAATCACTTAGTCTGTAGACTGTCGCGATTTTGACATCCCATGTTCGGTGAATTATCAATATTTAATTAGGTCCATTTGATACAGGTCAGACAGATAGTGACGCAGGGTGAATGTGGATTTAAGTAGCAGAAAAATGACAGTGTTGAAATGATGCATTTACAGTTTTGCGCCAGTTGAAATAAGGTCAGAAACTGAGACCTTCCAGACGTTGGTTTGTTAAGAATAGGTAGAAATATGGGGTGTTTATCAAATCCGGATTGGTGTGTGTTAACATTGGCAGTGATAGAAATTTAATCTTGTTTGGCTAAACTCTATAAGGGGGGTGTTTTCCATGACGAATGCAATGCTTTATTTATTTGCGATCCAGAAACTAGTCTACATATCTGCGAATTGGCAAAAACTTGTTATCTCTGGTGCAGCAGAAAGTATGTTCTGGTTATAAACTGACCAGGGAACACGTGTCTGGAAGCTGAGGGAAACTGGACCTTAAGGAAACAGACAGATTCGACAACCATAGAAGTGAGCGAGTCGAAAGCGCAAGATTTGTATCAACGTCACGCAATTTTTGTGATATGAATTCTTAATTATTTGTTTGAATGTTTTAGTTTTAAATGCATAAATCAATTTTCCTTTGATGCTTTCATGTTTCTTCCTGGAGATTGGCTGTAGGTTGTATTTTCCGTTTTTCGTCTCTTAGTTTTGTAATGTTTGTTAAAGAATGAGTGCTGAGTAACAGCTTTTAGAATATATTATAAATGGATGAACTCGCCAATCCTACTTCAAGTAACTGAATTCGTTTTTAAATCGTAAGATTTTTTATATCTAGCTAGATTAACTAATTTTCATAATAAATTATTTCCTGATATGTGTCTTGGCTTTGTATTTGTCTTATAAAGTATACAGGTATGCGATTTTATTTACTACGCTTTTTTAAATCTGCATGTATTTGTGGAAGTATCCATTTGTTGCACGAACATTATTTTTAAGTTCGGTATAGTCAAATTCTAAAGAAAAGCCATCAGTTCGAACGTGATTTTGTTCGATACATAGAAAATGTTTGTTGCTTTTATTATTTTTTTATCTGTCTTAAATAGAGGATAATTTCTGCAGCGAATAAAGAGTGATGTTGGCAATATTGCATTATTTGAATAGCGCAACACACACACACATATGTATTGTCAATATCTATATAACTTTATAAGAGTATAAACATCCATTTTAAGTATGCTGTAAATGTGCCAATTACACTAAATTATTCAAGGTCAACGGTAAATGACATTGAAATATACTTTATCTTTCACATGACCGTGTTCGAGATCGTTTACGTAAAGGCATCCAACTTGTGTACTGAAGGTAACTTGTGCAATGTCAAAACGTGAACAGGTATATAAAAAAATCCTTTCATATATCAACCATTAAACGAGACAGGAACGTTAGTGATATAGCTATCGATTCAGCTTTGATGGAGAACTGATTTTTCTTTCATAAACCGGCATGACCCGACTGCAGGATCAAAATACCTGTAAAATGTCGATCACTTCAAACCGCCTTGGACACTAACAATACGCGCCGTGCGTTTTAGAATATAACTCTGTTGCAATTATTCATTATTCAGGAAGTTACCCAAGTGTTGATGGACATTGTACAGCGAGGTCAATTTCGAATGGCGATACAATAACACACCATTCCCATTATTTACAAAACAAGAATTGACATAATCCATTAGTAGAAATAACCGAGATGGTCCAGATAGAATGTACTTTATATATTGCGATGAAATGTCTGGCTAGTTCAATGTATGCTTTTCGTAAATTAGTACTGATGATTTCGTATCTGTTTTCTCTTGCTTTGCTGGAATGAACACTCGCCATTTGGGTACTTTAGCACGTAATGGCATTGTTGACTGGATAAAACGTATGTTCCTCGCGTGTATTTTACAAACGTACAAAATAAATTTAGGCTTCCAGGCACTGCGCAGAAAAAGATAATTCACACTCGTTTGACGGTATGCATGTCACGGTGATGTAATTTAACGAGTTCAGTATACAAAATAAGCTGTTTTCAGCGTTATTTGTTCCGAGTCAGACCAATTGTTTGCACTGTTCCATTTTCATACGTACTAGCGAAGCGAATATTTTTTAGTTTATTTGCATGCTCTAAAAGCGAAAGAACCACATTAATATAGAAAATGTGTTTCAGACATATGAAACAGCTCGACTCTTCAGCGTTCAACAACATATTCTGCTTTACCTACTGACCACATAGGCATGCATTTAAGCTTCTCTAACTTTCATATAACGCTTGTATCTGCTGTACTTTGTAAATCTTAATGGACTCAGATAGGGTGTTTGACTTGCCTCTAGAGTGCTGGCAATTTCAGCTTGTTCTTATTCTCAGTCTGTCAAGAGTGATATTCTACGGTAACGTCTTCGTTGACTTCTCGACAAAAAAGAAGAATGAGCCAGACTTTGCTATCCAGTGGTAACGAAAAAGTATGTTAACAACCAAATACTATTGTTTGGACTTCAAAAACCAGCTGCATTTATAAAACTTTGAAGATAAAAAGATCATAGTATGTTATGTTAATGTTAAATTTGAAAAGCAATAGAAAATAATACCTTAAACAAAAATAGGTCATATAATAAGTATTGAATTTCCTCCTTAAAACTTACACACGTTCAAAAACACTTATAAAATTAACATGGACACAAGATAATCATATATATGGTTTCTAGGCTCTATATAAGACTGGCTTTAGAAAAGTGATTAAAATATATACTTAATTCTAGACATCAAGAGAGAATTTACAGTTCGACTTGCTACTAAGTCTACTGTGCAAACGTTTTATGAATTGCATATATATATATATATATATATATATATATATATATATATATATATATATATATATATATATATATATATTCAAATATGTATCTCATCCATGGCATTGCTTCTGGAGTATTGTTAACTCCTTAATAATCGGGTTTTTCCATGTTTGCGACTACGAGTTAGATTTTCATGACGTTCGTTGTATGCTACAAACCGTCTAAATATCGAAAACCCAGGTAGTTAAAACCGAATTTCGCTTCGGATGCGGGAGGTCGTGGGTTCGATCCCCGGCCGAGTCATACCAAAGACTTACAAAATGGTACTAACAGCTGCCTCGCTTGGCGCTCAGCATTAAGAGGTTAGTGTTAGGACTGGTCGGCCCGGTGTCAGGATAATGTGACTGGGTGGGACATCATGCTACATGTCTGCGGCATGATGCCCCAGTGCTAGACATCACTATAAACTGCCACATTGCAGACATCGTAGTGATATGACTGAAAAATTGTTAAAGCTACGTTAAAAATCAAAATCACATCACATCACATCACAAAACCTAATTTAATGAGTACTAGCTGTGTGATTTTCTTATTCATCGATACCCAAAATAAGAATTTTGTGATGAAGTGTATACGATGTAAAATACGGGATGATGGGACACGAAATAAAATGGATGGGTTAGGATGGAGTGGCATTATCCAACATACAAATGCAAAGTAAAATGTTTCTAAACATTTTAGTGCGAACTGTTGTAAAAAGATCATTTGAGACTGACTGGTATTGAGCACAACTTCCAACGATCAAAGAAGTGGATAGCAGAAAAATGAACACTTCTGGATTAATTTTTAGAAGCTAAACTTTATTTTGAAATTCCACCGATGGTGTATCCCAGATTATCATTTTCTTATTTATTTTCATTTTGGGCTATACATTTTCAAACATTAATTGTACTTGTTTCTTAGATAATTAAATATTACGTGGAATCAGTCATTATATCCGTCCATTCATCTTTTCCATCCGTCCATCCATCCATCCATATATCCATCTACCGTTTAATCTATCGAGTAGGGAATGACAAATAAAAAGTATGGCGATTACATACATGTTAACGTTTTCTATAAAATTAAGGCAGAGTTGTATGAATAATATTGATTTCCTTACCCACGGTGGGTAATGGAGTCATTGGTAGCACATTAACAAGTTTATACTTTATTTGCACAAGAAAATTAACAATATAAGAATTAATAGATTCACAATTATTGTAAATAATATTAGCATCTTCATTTATTGTAAAGAATCTGTAATGACACCGCCATTGTAAAGATATTATAATCTCTATTATGATAAGCAATCCAAAACCCACAATTATTATAAACAATCCTAAAATCAAACATTATTATAAAGATTATTTAATATAACAATCTTGTGATAAAATTGCTGAGTCACAGTTACAGCAAAGCATTCACAAATCTACAATTAGTGTAGGTCCTTCATTTGACAAGATTGAATATTTTCATGATTTTGCAAGAATTCTATGAAAACCTACTTGGCAAATGCAGTTTGTCCGTCAATAAATGCCTAAAATATGTAATCCATATATAACGAAATAGTCTTTCCTAACTGTGAGAACAAACTTAACACTAAAGCGGTGTTTCTTTTCCCGAAAATTATTGATGCGCGAAGACATGAAACACAATCACAGCATGACACCAATTTCAGTCATATAATGAAAATACATTCTACTTAGCGGTATCAGTGGCCAAGTGGTCTAACGCGCTCTCCGTTACGGATCACTGCCATCTCACCTCTGTCTGCGTGGGTTCGCGTCTCGAATTCAGCCAATGTGGTATGTGAGAAAGCTTGTCAGTAGCTTCTCGTTGGTCGGTGGGTCTTTCTGTGGTTTTCCCGGTTCTTCCTCCACCATTAATACTGGCCGCCATGTATGTATATAATTTACAATAATTCAGTATATAAACTTCATCACCATCATACACGTTATGTTCATTCTCCCCTTTCTTGCCAGTCCATATTGGCTTAGAGGCGTTCATCCTGCCATCTGAGATCATGTCTGCATTCCATTCAGTCAGTCTTATCACTGGGCCAGTCACTCATTATACATCTCATGGTCACTGATTTATTCCGAATGGCAATAATATCCGTGTCCCCAACGTTTTGTTCCTGAGCTGACCTGACCTTGTGTAAATGACAGCGCACACACATCGCAAGAGTCAGCGAATCAAGTCGGCAAACTGAGGCGCAATTGATTCTTTCATGCGTTAAAACCATGTTCAGCCTTTGCCTTTCAAAGCTTCAAAGATGCCAGTCGTATTTTTGCTCTGTTTTGGCTTTTGGTTTTGTAGCCCGCTGTTGTTTTTAGCCTGCTATTTTTCATTTTTATATTTTTTTACTGATGAAGCGATCCCTTCGTCATAACACTTTACTCAACATTTCGAGTAACCAATCATACTCTAGATGTGGACATCCTACTCGAAATGCACAGATGCGGTATTTTACTTGATGAGAGGATTTGAAAACTAGCAAAGTTTCATAACTGAAGGGGTCACTATCAAATTCATTATATCATGTATGTTTTAATTTTTTCTCTAATTTTTTTATAACAAACGGGACAAATGGATGATGTTTCAGCGCATGTCACGCACAAGCAGAAGTGCGTACAGGGTAACAGCAAAATATTTCGTTTAAATGTTCTGCAGCTGACGCAGTGAATGCTTTTCCGTAACCTTTCATTTTCTTGCTGAAGAGACGGAACCATACCTGCAAAATATGTATACAAATTACAAATAAACCTCTTAAAACTAGGATAGATGTTATTCTAATTCTAAAACCTCTATATTCTGCTAAATTTATTGAGGACAGAAAACAACATGTATCGCTGTCCTGTGAAATTGCTTTACGATGGATAGGTGCATATATTGATATGAAATAAAGTCAACTCTCTACTCCAATCAAGTTAAACGCGTAAATGTTTATGCGGTTTCATCAGCTGCATGAAACAATTGGGGAACGCTATTGTGATGATATAAAATATATTATTTTGAGAGAATTGTTCGATTTATGTTTGGCAACCTTTATTGTCCGTTATACAATATACAACATGAAATGTGGATCAAAAGATGAACATGCACATGACAGATAATAGTTTGATATGTATGATTAATAAATACTCCACATTGATGAAATGGTCTAGATAAATGTACTACACATTGTAACCTATATGCATTTTGATATTTATAAACTACCTTATTAACGCATGGGGTATAGGTCAATACGACATAATTTATCGTGTTGTTATACAACTTTCACGCTTTTGCCAAACAGTATTAAGATTTACTAGTATTTAGAGGATTAAAATATACCTTAACACAAAGCGACGTCGCACACACAAATTTGCTTACAGACTGATCTTTTTCATTAACACCTCAAGTGGGAGCAGATTATGAATGATGCCCTTCCTTGTGACAAACAAAGAAAAACTATTTTATGTTTCACAATCAGTTATTTTCTTGTTCATTATTAGTAAATGTAGTCTTAGGTAAGTAAAGCGAATAAAATATTGAAACTACTAGTATACGTGTCATCTCTATATGACGACAAGTCACATGCTGTGACACGAACGTACCATTGATCTTGCCATTTAAAAACCAACTTTAAGATTAATAAGCCCTATGTTCGAAATCATGCAAACAAGCAATAAAGCTTTAAGTAAAGCGAAATTTAAAAACAAAATACTTCTATTAAATGACTACATCAAGAAGTATTAAGCTACGGACAGAGACAAACTATCCTTTGTGTTGGTGTGGTCAACACATATTAATTGCATATATAATTTTCATATTTGCTGACTTGAATATAGAAATAAACGTTATATTCCAGTGAATAATATGCCATGAAGGTGAACAGCAAATTCAAAAGAAGTTATTTGGATTTTATAAAAGGAAGTCATAAGTAACTTAATAAAATCTGTAAATACATTAAACATCAGCAATGAAACCTCTCCGGTGGCCTAGTGGTTACAGCGGATGCGGAAGGTCGCGGGTTCGAACCCCCACCGAGTCATATGAAAGACGTATAAAAATAGCACTAATAGCTGCGTCGCTAGATTAGTGTTAAGGGTGGTCGGCCTGGTGTCGGGATAATGTGACTGTATGGGGCAATATGGTACATGTCTGCGGCATGATGCTCCATTGCTAGACGTAACTATAAACTGCCACACTGCAGACATCGCAGCTATATGACTGAAATATCAAAATCACACACAAACACACACACACAAACAAACACAAACGCACACGCACATCACTCAGCAATGATTATTAGACGTTTCTTCTAAATCGCAATTCAAATGATTAGTACACCCCGCTATAAGGTCGTACTATGTACAAAGGCCAACATATACAAAATGCTTAGTTTGTCTAAATGTAAAATCCCAGTGTCTTTAATACATCTCAAGTAAATCACGCAAGAATTGGTAATAAATGTGAAACAGATATAAGTAGTATACATTTTCAGACACTGCAGATATATGTCACATTTTAATAGAAAACATTAATGCTATACTGATGCAAAATACGAAAATGTATATATTAAATGAGTATTCTGCAATAAAATGTCAACGTTTTAAATATTTGCAAATGTTATACTTATTGTAACTTTGAGATGATTTGATTGATTTTCATGGCAGAAAACAGTTCTTAATATCCTTGCACTGATAATTTAGGCAAGATCACGTTAAAAACCCAAAGTTTAATTTCAGCCATCTATGTACTGAATGTGAAATAAAAGGAAACTTGAAACCACTCAAGTTTGATACCACAATATGAAACAATAACCTACATTTAAATGTTTTCAGTCATTTTAATTTTTATCTGAACATCAACCCTCCAACGTTTTTCTTTGGAACATGCCGGTTTAAAGCAAAATGAATTTCTTCCAAATAATCATAAATCCAAATTATGTAAATGTCGAATTGGGGAAATAAACCATTTGCTCTTTGTTATATATATATATATATATATATATATATATATATATATATATATATATATATATATATATATATATATAAATATATATAAATATATATATATATATATATATATATATATATATATATATATATATATATATATATATATATATATATATATATATATATATATATATAATGGAGACAGTCTACGGAGGAGCTTCAGACTAAAGCAGACGACATGATGTTAGGGCGACCAAACCCAGTTCCACCTAAGTTTTGAAAGGTTGTTGTAAAAGCATGAATGTGTTAATTTCGCTCTCTTCTATTTCAACATGAATAATTTTTTAAATATTAAATTAGCTATTTGAATGTCATTGAAATGTTACCAACAATTTGTACGTATTACATTTTGGCGGTATATTTCAATAATTGCCTAAACTTCCGTCTTACAAACTCAAGATAATAACCACTAATTTGAGACAAAACGCTCTGCTCAAAATGCAAAACAAATTAGCAAATACTTATTCCTTGTCGTCTTTATTAATGCGTGAAACATGATACATAATTGCTGTTTTTAATGTTTTTTTGGAATTATTTCGTGTCATGAAAAACACAGTTGAATGCACTTGTGCATTTGCCGATGCGGACTAATATGGCAAGCTTCCAGTATGCTGATCGTGGCAATGGAAGCGACATGACAGCGGGTTATTTACTTCTTATGGTGTCTAGGTGGTCATCAACCTGTTGGATATCTGCACTTGTTCCTTTGAAGGTTTTACAATTGCATATACTGCTGACCTGAAAATGTTTCTCTTGAATTTTGTTTCATCATAATGTTTCAATTAACGAGTTATTTCATTAGCTCCGTTTAAAACAAAGAAGTTGGGACAGAACCTTATTAAAAATTGAAAACACTTTGTTCATGACCTAAATTGCTATTGTTAGAATGCATTAGTCAATGCACTACACCGTACATTTAAACACGTGTCGTACTCTCTCCAAAATGTTATTTTCAAAGTTTATTGAAAACGTACAAAAACAGTCTAGTAGCATATCTCGTGCATCTATTTGTTTAAAATACGATGCCTTCTGATTGTTAGACTGTGACTGTTTGCCGTCTTCATTGTATTATAAACACAAATAGGCTTTTATTTCATTAAAACGTTCGGTCTCAGTCTATAGTTATCCGATTTGTGTCATACTTAGATACAAATCTATAAATTTGCAGGCCGTAGAACAAAATGTATATGTTTTATTTTACACGTTTTGGAATTTTTGGAGTATATACTTTTTAAAGCTAAAACCAATAAGTATGATTAACCAAAAACAATGTAAGATGGGCAAATAAGAGTTGGTTTTCATATTTGTATTTATTTTATATAGTCTGGTTAGATTTTCATGCCATTTCATTTTGCACGTGTTTTAATTTATTGGAACGTTTGGTTTTGTTCACCACAACCAACGTTGTGACACAACTGAAACTACCCACATCATGTAGAAAATTAAATTTGACGTGCATGTTCGATTCATATGTGGATGACTCAATGAAGTGTTCATGCAAAGTTTCTACATTCTGTACATTACTAGCTTTTACTAATTGAGGATTCACACAACTTTATACTTTGTGTCGTGCATAATTCATTGTCTTGCAAAGATTAACCTTATTGTATGGTACTTAAATTTGACTAAACGCTTTGATCTTGTGAAAGGAAAATGCATATGTGTATCTTTAAAATCGGGGACATTCTATATAACCGAATAGAATTGTATTATATTCACGTTGTTAAATAGCTTTATGTTGGTTGAGGAATTGGAATCGTGCCCAATGCGACATGGGCCCAGGATTGGCTATCGTGGTGTGTCCTTCGGCAAAGCATTTTACTGAAATTGCCACATCACCTTAAAGAAGTAAACGTGTTGCTGTGCCATTAAGCAAAAAAACCACACCTTGCTCTGCTGTCAAATACCGCTGTCTTAGAATGAAACCAAATGTCATGGGTTTGGGAGATGGGGTTTGGAAATAAATGTTTTGTTGCCATGGTTAACCAAGTTTAGTCATATGACAGATGTAATCTATTCATTCAAGCTTGACAATTGCACGACTATTTACATCACGCTAGATTCAAGTTGAGGGTCCACTTTGTTTCTCAGTACTAGAGTTCTAAAACATGACATGGACATTCCTACACCATCATCAAAAACGTATGAATGTATGTCAGACTGGTATATATTTTAAGGATCCTGATTTTAAAGGTTTTAGGGCAGATTTGTTTCACGGACACTAAACATAACGAGGTAATATAATCTGATGATTGTATGCAAATTTGACCATTTGCAGCATACATGTAGCTTTCTGTGACCATTAGTTTGTTTCACATGGCTTTGATTTAAGTTTGTGGAAAAACAGTTTCTGAGACATTGATTAAGGCAGCGGTATGAACCCTTATTTCTAACTTCACCATCAAACAGATGTAGCCGTTTCATGATTGACATACCATTTTGGTGACCGATGTTGAAGAAGTTTCCTTTTCAGGAATTTATACTATTACAGTTAAGAAACACGGTAAGAGAATGCATTTCCTTAATTAGTATGCCTGCCATCATCAGTGAAGGTCAACGTGACTTTTATTTATGCACTGTGTCATTGGTGCAGTAGTTTTGACATCGGTTCATTTAATGGCATTATTCATAGCCCAGTCATGAATATGGGCTATGGATGTAAGGTATAATGTGCTCCAGGTTTTCGTATTTTCTGGATTCGTTCTACTTTCTCAAACATTGTGAGAAACATTAAATGAGTTTGCAACATTTTCATATATTAGCGAGTTTACATTTATTTATTTAGTGCATTTCTGATGTATTTAGAAGATGTCGAATACTCCACAAAACATCAGGTGGTGCAGTGACAAGGTTGTGTTATGTCCTTGTGCAAATTGTGTAGGTTTAGTTGATTTCGTATATTGTTTTATCCATGTTCACGTGCAAAGAGCTCATCGAGATTACTAACAAGCTAACGTAAAGGAACAAATGGAAACCACTTCCATCTGCCTCCTCTCCAGTGGACTTTCCGGACCTGTTTGCAAATTTCTTCCGTGACAAAGTACAAACCATTAGAGATCAGCTTGACAGCACAATTTGTCAATTGACTCGTAGTCACTATACAGGTACGACACATAATTACAGCGGCAACCGTTAGCAGCATTTGAACTTGTCTATATGGATTCTGCACGCACAATACATATCATGAACGCCACAATTAAATTCACACAGTCAGTACGAAACCTAGGTGTTACTCTCGACAGTACTCTCACATTGAACCAACATATCATGAACATCTGCAAGGCTGTTTATCAGTTTCATTCGCAAACATCTTTGCGTTGATGACACTAAAACGCGTATGTGTTCATCAGTACTTTCTAGACTGGACTATTTTAACACAGTTACGTCCGTTTTGTCTCAATATTTACTCCCAAAAATTCAAACAGTTACAAATACAGCAGCTCGGGTCATCCTTAGAGTAAGACGATCAGAGCACACCTCCCCCAATCTCTGTACCCCACACTGGATATCCATTAGATCGAGAATCTAAGTATCACTGACGGACTCCAGCCCGACATATTTCATCCATGTGTTCATACCATCAAGATATTACGCTCCTCGTCGTACAATCTTATACTCATTATTCCCAATATGAAAACGAAGTAACATGGACAACGTTCTTTTGCAAACCGGGGCACAGCAATGTGGAACGAATTGTCCACTGAACTAAGACACTACGACCCAGTGATCTCATTGAAGAGTACTCTTAAAACTCACCTATTTTGGCTGCAAGAACAAACTTAAAAATCTAATAATGTTTCCTACCTTAAATATGTTCAGCATGTTTTATGTTTTCTAATTTCGTGGTGTTTGTATTTTTAATCATATCATTATATAGATTTTTTATATTTTAGGTGTTGTCTGATGTTGCAAATCGCTTAGAGCTTATACAGATTATACAAGGTCCTCATTATTATTATTATTATGATGATGATGATGATGATGATGATGATAATGCTTTTTATCAGCCCATTATTATTATTATCATTATTATTATTATTATTATTAGACCATACAGCACATACGCATATCCTTATGTTTAAAGCTTAGAAATTGAAAGCATCCGTTGCAATTAGTCATTCAATTGTCTGCGAAGGATACCTAATATGAAAATACATGGTGGTAATGTTCATCTTTGCTTTTAACATTAGCGGTAATATATGCACAACATTGTAGCTGTACTTAGGTGTTGGAGAACATAAAGGCTACATGCAATTTGATTATTGATCATGATCTTGATCTAGTTTTTGCCAATAATTTATTAAAATTTACTTGTCTGATTCTGACTTCAAAAACTGAAAACAAGTAAAAATGAGATATATGAATGAACGTAATACAGTTGTGCTTGATTCATTACAATTGTTTAGTTACGTTTATTTTATTTAAATCATTTTCTGATTGACGTGCGTCTAGTTTCATACTTTACATTTCCAGTACAGTTACTCTGTAAAGAAGTTTTAAAATCTGGTTGGTAGTGTCAGATTCACTCCAGATTATATATTTGTTTATTATGAGTTCAAGTCGACATAACGTTATGATTGAAAATGTATAAATCCTTTCAGTAATCTGGTCCAGAGAAGAAACTGCAATAAAATGCACTTCACAGACTTCTTCACCATCTCACCGTCAGTGTATCCGACTCTGACTTTAACAGGGGAAAATATAAAGAACAAAGTATTTCCAGTTATTACGTGCGTATTAATTTCATCAAAGTCTCAATATGTTTGAGAGGCGATTGGATGTTTCACCTTGGATTTCGAGTGTAGTGCTTCTTGTGACAGGTTTGGGAGGTCCATGCACTCACCATTACAGATCACTGACATTTCACATCGGTATGAGATGATTCGAATCTCATCTACATAAAAATGTTTGCTATTTGTTCCTGAAAGTGTTTGGTTCTTCCCAGGATCTTCCTTGCTTTTTCCTGTACCACATACCCTGGCTAACTATATCCGAACATTTGTTGAAAAATTATCTCAAACCCACATACTAACCAGTATTACAGTAACGTATGCACATTTTATCATTTCCAGCGCAAACCTTCTGATCTTTGCAGTCCATGATCATGGTTGTGTCTTCACAGTCCAGTTTTTTAATGTGTTTTTATCACATATTTTGTTTTGATGTGTCTAAAAACTACCATGACCGAGTGATCAGTATAATAGTCCCAGAATCATAGCAGTTTTAAATCATGCCATAACCATCCCTGGTATGCGGTAGTGGTTTATTTTGGGCACGATAGTTTGCTTGATACTAAATAGTCTTTATTGTTCTGATGTACATTTAAACACCAGGTAAACAAATAAATATACATTCTTTGTTTTTGTTATGATAACTGTTTAAAAAAATGAGTTAGTAATCATTTTAAATATCATCTTTTTTCTTCTTAAGATGGGCATAAAAAGGTTCAAGTTAACAACATCCTCTTGTGACGAACAGTCACATAGGGTGTGAAGTGCTGTTTGTATTCGTTGGCGTTTTTAGTTTTCTTGATACACATTAGGGAGAAATATTTAACGTCCTGAAGTATCACATTCCGCAGAGTTTTGAGCTCTTGAGAATGTATACTGCTTATAAAAAGCAAGGAAAAAATTACTCGATGAGAGAAAGGCAATGAGATAGAATATAACGCGGCATCACATGGTGTTGATTTAGACATATCTTTCAGTCTATAAGCATTAATCCAGTGACAGTCCCATGCTATCGTGTCCCTACAATTATAAGCCTTGAACATAGTACTAATTTACCATCTTTCAACTCCACCAAATGATATGAAAATGTTAACTCTTCCCTGAAACTATTTAAGTGACAGAAATATTTCCCATCATGGTTCTAACTGGCTTTTCCATTGTATTTGTCTCTTAAGAGTGTTGACATAAAATGTACGTTTGCATATTAGATTCCTGTCAATCTGTTTTATGAACATTTTATGATCTTTTCTTTAGATGGTACTCTTTTGAGTTGTTTTTTTCCCTCAACCAATACGATTACATCAGAGATTCATTTTGTCTTACCTGTTACAAATGTCAGAAAAGATGAATTATCATAATCACAATGTCCATTTGTCATTCAGCCAATGTCTCGTTGTTTAGTCGTTCTCATGTGGATACAACAGGTATTTATGTTCGTGTGGTGGCTTAATGTATCTCGAATTCTAGACTGTATGAAAGATCAGTCAAGGAAGCTGGCATTTATCAATTAAAGTTTCGGGAATTGGCCGTATGTCATGTTTTCATGGAATGGCATTGCCTACAGGTAACTCATGTAGTTTGAATATCGCCAGGTATATGTGGATCGCATGGTCTAAGGACAAGCCATATGTTCGCAAGATGCAATGAGAACAAAGAAAAACCAAAATAAATCCCTTTTGATTTGTTGGGTCAAAAGATCACGTCAGTGTTAGATGGAGAGGTGTCAATGTAGCCATGTTAAAATGTATCGTTTTTTACGTTTCCTTAGCTCATCAGAGTTGACACACCATTTAAAAATATAGGTACAGGGCTCACCAATTAATTAGGGCAAGCTGTGCTGGATTGAGTTTGTCTGTTCCAGTTTACATTTCTTTATATGTGCATTACACCTTTTCCTACACAACCTATATATTCTTTCCTTACCTGTTTTTAGGAGTGTTGGCATGCATTGTATAAGCTCGTATCATCAGCCAAATACAAGCTGCATACTTTAATTATGTAATGTGATGTGATTTAATTAATGGTGATGTGTCAAGTGTCGTGCTAAGAGTCAAAACGTAAATTTTAGTATTATAATTTGTCAATATGGTTTGTGAGTTGCTTGCGATGTCTGGACTCTAGGTGATATTCAAGTGTCCTTATATGCTTGCATGCTGTTGAATACCAAATTGGGATTAAGGCTAATTGGTTTGTTTTTATTTCCGGGCTCTCGCACTGTCTGCCTTAATCAAATATAATGGCTGCCATGTTTAACATATCATATGATACAAAATTGTGTTTAGCCTACATCAACAATACAAATCAATTTAGTCCATCTGTCCACATTTACTACTAATGACTTCTTAAAAATTGCTTGTCCAATTTGGATAAAATATTGTATGAATGTGCTGCTCTTTATTATATCCGTGTTGGACATTTAATTAATAAACATATTTAACATTTGAAAACACATGTTTAACTTCGTCGATCAGATGCGCAACTATGGATGTACCCACCATAAAGCAGAGCGTATTATTTTATTACGTCAATCTGTGCATCCATATGTATGTTACCAATTTTGTATTCTATACAATAAATTTGGTTGTCGTCATCTATATTTACCAAACGTAGCGGATCTCTTGCAGTTGAGATAGGAAAGAACTCTATCAATATGGAGCTAATAAGGGCATAGTGAATAACAAAATGAACACAATATCACAAACACAGATCAATATTGTGGATGGCTTGTGGTTAAGAGAAAAGCTTTTGATTTTGTCAAGAAAGGTCACAAGCCAACAAAGAATTCAAAATTGTGCATGTGCAGAACATTCAGCTACATACATACATGTTGAGAACAGTTAACATTTGGCCCTTCAGATCACAATTTAATAAACTAGAAAATACAGTTGCTTAGGACAATGTTCTATCAAATTTATGTCCAGTGAAATTCGCCGAATTTTATATAAACCATATAAAAACTTCATTATTCAACATTTTCTATTTTTATGTAGTAACTCGGAACCATTTTCAATCAAGCTTTCAAGAATGCTTCTTTAGGATACTTTCTGTCATTTGGCACCTTATTGTGTCATAAGAAAATGTTAAGTTGCACAAAGCATTTATAAAACAAGAAAATGTATATTATTTCCACTATATCCGTATTTAATGCGAAGGTTGTGAATTAAATCATTACTTATTGTCATCAGCCTTGTCCTTATTAAATGTGGTCCTGTTTTAACATAAACTTTATTTTGGGATGTTTGGCTGATAAAGCGATATTGAATTTTGTTTCTGTTCCAATTCATTTATTTCAATGACCTGGTTTTCAGATTCTAAACAAACGTACGTATGATTTGATTTCAGGAATATTATCAAGTAGAACAATTTCTTGTATGATGAAGGCATATGTATGCCACCAGTACTGATGCAGCTAGAAAGACAAGGCTGATGTGATGGAATTGTATTTGTTCAACGTCTTGATATATGCCATTTGTGAAACTTGATTCCATCAAATCCCTGCATTTATTAACCGTTTTTGGGAAGTCTGATTTCTCCGAAAATGATTTAGGTATAGTTATTCAACATTCAATGAGGCTTGGTAGTTTTGAGCACCATGTTTATTTCGGTTGGGTACCAAGCACACTATTTTGTCGAATACTTAACGCATTTAGACACGTTAGAAAATACAAAAAAAAACATGATAGATTTTGTGAGTTTCCTTTGTTTTGACTTTTTGTGACGAAATGTTTTCGAAGGTTGGCTTCGTCCGAATATATTTAACACCATTTCATTTCGCCACCGCTTTGGTATACTTAACAACAACGGATCGGAATTATGATTATATTATAATATTCACCATTAATGTATCACAGCTGCTATTCTTTTGTAAAGAAAAACGCTATTTTTTAAAAGTTATTTTGTCATGAATCAAGAAAACACGCTGTCAATAACATCAATATCAATAACGTAACAATATTAAGTGCATTCTTTTCTGATAACATCTACCAAAGTACCGGTATAGTGAAAAGGTAACGTGGTTTGTGCCAGCGGAGAAAATTACCACAGAACACCGGTCATACAGTACGCATTCATTATGAATATGTGTCGCCATAACCTACAGCCCATGGTTTTTTTGACTACGTTTTCGGTCCAGTTTATATCTTGGGCACTTATAATGGTAGAGTTAGGATTCTTTGTGTTGGCTCTATACCTAGATTATATCATCTTCTGAAAATAACACTGTGACCTGTATTCCATAATATAACGTCTGTTGATGGTGAAGCGGGTTTCTAAGGTTCTGATCATGGTCTAATTGATGACTGAATGCATCTTCGAGAGCACTAGACCACCACCAGAATAGTAGGTCATTTAGACATTAATGATAAAGGTTCATTAACAGAACCTTGGAAAATCCTTGATATTGATTGCCTGACTTGAAAACAACCGTTTTATTAACAAGGGCTTACCGTGAATAGCGTCTGAATGTGTTTGAAAAGATCCTTGAATTTTGGCAAACATTTGAATTCATGAATTTATATGTAGAAACACATTCTGAACCTGAATTAGACATTTACTGTTTAAATTAGGAACATTTATTATTATATTATGTTATAAAAAATAAAATCATGAAATGAGATAAAATTGGATAGATTAAACGAAAGCTTGTACTAAATTTGTTGGCATATGAGTACTTGTAGGTTTCATTGTTTGTATATTTGTTGGATTATATAACTCAGATTACATCTATTTATCCTCAACGCATCCCATTGGTACCGTGTATTATAAATAATTTCACAAGGCTCCACCACTTTGCTCATTACATGCATAGCAATCTTGCAAAGCTTATCCTTGCAGTTAAAAAATGTAAAGATATTCAAATTTTCTGATGATGGTCTCACAAATGATGCCATTTGGCATAGATATATATCATCGCCCTTTTTAGGTTAGAATATATATATATATATATATATATATATATATATATATATATATATATATATATATATTATAGTAAAACGAACGGCAAATTGGCAGCTTTAAGCAGACCAAAACGTGTTTTCGTAAAAATACAACGCACTGAAATATCTCTAAAGACTTTTTCATAATAAACAACATTTATGTGCTTTTTCAGATTATACCTGCAGTGTATAATTACCCAAATGAAGCGTTTTCGGCATAGCTGTATATCAGTCTTCTTCAAATTTGATTTAAATTTATATGATTCTAAACACAGCTTTAAGTGGTCCATCCTTACGTTGCAACAATAGGCAATTTATATTCGTAACAATATAATATAAAACATATATATCTGACGATTGTTTCCAACTAAATTTAATTTATATGCCTTTTACAATTTATAACTTCCTATCTTACAGTTTATATCTTCATACTGAGCCCAAGTTTTATATTCGGGCTTGTATTTCGTAGTCTTCTTTAAGCTAGAATTTAATCCTTCTGCTCAATAATACCGTTAATGAACGCACATCTTATAAACTTTTAATTATAGCGTATATCCTTGAATTCACGTAATAACTGAAAGGATATAAATGTTATTTAGTTTTAAACCAGTTTGAGAAATAGTCGTGTGCTGTGTAAAATTACGAAGATACGTTTTGATCTACCAAATGCTGTAGAAAAGGCTGTATATATAGATAGTAAGACGCTCGAGCATTGTAATCACCGTTTTCTTTCTTTATTGCATGTTACAATGCTTTAAAGGAAAGAGGAGCGGGACTAAAACAAACACAGAAAAACTTGAGTTAGATATTTAATATTTTTTCAGATTCCTCCGTAGCTTTGAAACACGTAACACTATTATAAGTAACAGTTATGCGATGTGTCATTGTAATAGAGCCATCATAAAACATATAAAAGACGTGGACATGATTTAAGATATTTCATTTTAAAAAAACAATATTTTGTGTCAAAGGCCCTTCACTCACCATTGTTTTGATTTCTGTGTTCGCTTCCAGGTTGTGAATCTGTAGTCTCGTTATATTCCATAAGGAGTTGGTCTTTGCTTTCCATTTCAAAAATGACTTCCATAATGTGATCTGCCTTGTATTCAGTTTGACCTAGAATCACAAAATTACTTAGTATTCGAGATCCAATGATGTACTTTAAAATCAAGTATTTACCCATCCATGTCTATGGCCTGAATATACCTCTCCGTTGGTTTGTACACCCCAACCGATTGAAAAAGTGAAAATAAAAAATTATATCAAACTACACAGAACTCAGTTCATTCACTGAGTTATAGTTTAACACCAGATTTTGACCAGAGTGGCCTTAAAACAGTTACCGTCTGCGCATTTCGTACCAAAACGGAATTTATCATTGTAAAAGACGACCCTGCTCGCCGGTCATTTTCAGTTCCTGGATAAGTCTTTTTCCAGCAGATGCACATATAAGGTACATACTAAGTCGTCTGCCTTCACTATTTACAATGTCGAATCAAGAAAAGGAAAAGAATGACAACTACAAACGTGCTTTCAGATGATTTAACAAGCGGTGTAATTTCTTCGTAAATGTATGCAAAACGTTACAACTCTCATATCTCCGCCTTATGGTAATTTACGAAATTATCCTACAGTAACCGAATAGTATGAGCTACGTCATTATTTTCCCTGAGGAAAAAAGGCTCGTCAGTACCCTTTGCAAAATGTGCCTTACTTGTTATGGGAATTCTGTTAAGCATCAAACGCACACACGAATGCAGTTTTAGGGCCACCCTTATCACAGCCAGGTTAGAAGTTATAAATCAATGAATGGAATGACTAAGTTCTGTGCACTTTTTATACATTAAAGATTTTCGTTTTCGTTATTGAAGCCGGTATGGGGATACAAGCAAACAACGATTTATGCAAATACAATAAAAGAGGAAAGACTATGCGTAAACCTGCAAATATTTTCTTGATGCTGTGCATTCCTATTTGTTCTCTATTTCCATTTGTTAATATCAATAGTATAGCTCAACAAGACTTAAACTTGTGTCTATACGTTAGAATAACTATTAGAACCTAGTCCACTGGAGAATTCAGACATGGTCCTATGCATGATAGATGCAGGCGCAGGAACACCTTTTCTAGTAGTTCATTAGGCTCTTAGTAACAATTCTCTAGAAGTAAATTGAAAACATCATTCTTAAAAGGCGTTATTATTATTATTATTATTATTATTAGTAGTATTAGTAGTAGTAGTAGTAGTAGTAGTATAATAGGTGATTGCTTTTGTGGAGGTTTTCACATTTTTAAAAAATATCAATACAAAGCTACAAAAAAATGTTGTGGACGTTTTAACATTTTTAAAATATAAATACCAAACTACAAATATCAAATTGACTATGCTTGATTTAACATCAAGGACGCGTGTTACTGTATATAAAGTTTGACAAAACACGTGAACGTCTTCTATTTTCAATTTTGTAACGTTGAAATGTATAATGTAACAATGTCTACAAACATTCTATGTCAAATGTAACTAACACCACAATCACATAACACATGACATATAGTATGACTGTTGTCTTTAGTTTTCATCTACATTTATGTATGTGAAAACAGCGAGACAAACGTCACTACAAGATATGGCAGAAAATTCAGTAAATTTAGAATGTAGATAATATATAATAGTATCGATTACTGTTTACCAGCGAAATACGATTTATACAAAAATAACTATCCATTATCGTGTCAAAATCTAAATTATCCATACAATCCATAAAAGCCATCGCTTCGATGAAAATCATCGCACCGGCGGTAAAATGCTATCAGCCACGAAACTGGTTCCCGATTTGCAGGGTCTCAAAGCTGACCACCTGTCAAAAGTTTTATTTATATCATGTTAGAAGTTTCGAGTGATCATGCGTTAACTCCACTGATAACGACATCGCAAGAATACATTACTAGAAGCAAACAAGCAGGCCAGATAGGAGCAACTAAATTATTTTCGCGTCTACGAAACTAATATCTCCTACAAACCGTTGCTACTTTTTACATGCGACCTAAATTGTCTTTACCGTATACGGTTTCCTTTCTTTAATAATCAGAAACCAGCTAAGAGAAATGATGCGATTACGAAAAAGTCTCTATTAAATGGTCTTTCATATGCATACAAGCGATATTTTTGAACACAAACAAGCTCGATTTAAATTAATTCAGGCATGTATAGATTCTTTCCATCAGCGTGTTCGTTTTTCTTGTATCGACCTCCCACTTTCTTACAACACGACCATCAATGTCTTCATGTTATTTGGTAAAAGCTCGCTGTAATTTAGGGACACAGAAAAGTACAAAACAAATTATTAAATATATGTTAAAATAATTGCGAATGTACATACTGTTTAATTTATATGTACGAAAACTACTATACATTTCTCTAGGTCTAACTAAATAAAACTAAATATGTCATAAACAAGAGTACCTTGAATGGCGTGATGCTCTACTGGGCTAAAATAATTTCTAGGAATTCATGATAAGACCATTTCTTCATTTAAACTGCGGAAAGCGTATGTTCGTCAGCGATAAAAGGATTTTCAAAGTAGCTGCTACTGCGTTACACTTGTTGAATGTCGCTTTAGTACGATTGTCATTTAGGAAGAAATCTACATCTTTACAACTACCAATGTGAAACCCCCATGTCATCATGATCATCAATACAGGGTTAGTAGTGACGATATATTTAAGATGGTTTTCATCATATGCATATAGAATATATGATTAGAACACACTTTTCATCTAATATTTGGTGAAACCACCTTTCATAATATTCATCCATTCATGAGTAGAAGACAAAACGAGAAGATTGTTAATACATCATCGTCATCAACCATATCGGATTTGCGACTGCCACCAGTTTTATTTATAAAAATCTAGGTAGCATATTGGTTACAACCCCATGTTGATATAAATATCCATTTGGTGAGGAGTAGAGATATTTCTAAGAGATGATTTTTGATTTAGGAGGAGCAACAATAACAAAATTGTCACGATGGATTTTAGTGAAACCCCGTAATCTGAATGTTGTGACGACCATACATGACGTCACATTAGTACCATTTCACGAAGAACAAGCAATGGGCATCAGACGAATTATATCTGTGAATCCTCCTTGTAGATATGATCATCCATTCAGAAGGAATAAATGACAGTACTATTTATCGAGATGGCTGCCGTAAAGTCAACATTGCGAGTCAGATAGTTATCACTTTCATGTATGATTTACAAGACATCATCAAAAGTCTTTTAATAAAAAGCCTGTGTTGATGTAAACCAATTCAGAATAATATCAAGGTTTTCACGATGTCTGCCTTTGTTTCTATATTGAATTTCAGTACACCATTTTCATTCAGTACTAACTAGGCATTTCAAACCACGTGCTGATATGCCCAGGCATTCAAGAGTCATAACGATAAAACATTTTGAAGATAGTCGCTGTGTCGGCAATATTAGATGTCCAAGAAACTTTCTTTTCATTTAGAACCAATTTAACCTAATTATGAAGTGACCAGTTCCATGAAGTAAGGTATATGATATGTGTTATTACCAATTAATGCCATACTGAAACATAACTTAAGCATCAATTATAGATAGACTTTGCAACAACCTGTCTCATGTATTTAATAGGAAAGAAATAGTTTTATAATAATAAGCAAATGTTTCAATTCTATATTGTAATAAAATCAAGAGAAATAAACAAAAGTCAGATAACACATTTTCGACATAGCGCCAAGTCTTGTTGAACCATTCGGCGTAGTAGATATTTGCATATTATTTATACATTTCTGAGAGGTTTTTCATGATACAAATGGCACAATTCTACCCAATAAAATATTTTCCAAATATAGGAACTTACCTTTTGTAAGCAATTCGTTGATCGCTTTAGCAACAGCAGCACGAGAGTAACCTGTTTCTAACACACTCTTTGCAGCGTCAGTTTCAAGCACACTTGATTCATTTACTGCAAAGAATTTATGAATGTGTGAAGATCACGTATAATCTACATTTTGTAGAATATATGACATTGTCAAATAATAAATAAATATTGATAATGATGATATATAATTAATATTTTCTTAAAAGCATGGAGTGTTACCTTGATCTATCTGGAGATTCCTTTCATTCCTCAACGTTGGCACATCAGCCATCGGATTGTTCGGTTGGAATGTCGAGTGTACTACTGCGTCTTCTTCCTTTAACATTAAACTTGGCAAAATAACTTAATTGTCAAATCTACACATGCATATGCGTCTATTCATTGTAATGCTTGTTTTAGTTTGTATTTATAATAAATTTAAAGTATTACAACAGTATCTATTTTTTGTTTATATTGTACAATGTCTTTGCTTCAAAAGTGGTTCAGAGTATACGTCAAATGTAGAATGCCTTTAAACATGCTATAACTGCTTTCATATTGTCGTGTTCTACATTATTTCATAGTATGTGCTTATCTTGGTCGTATAAGGTTATTTAGATGTTATCTGGTTTGTAATTATAAATACAGTTTTGTTTATGTGACAAAAATGTATTGAACAGCATTGCGCATTCATTGACTATGCACAGTATTTCAACAGTACTTTTGCCAGTTACCTGCCTTCAAAGATAATGATTATGACCATACTATTAAGCATACTAATAAAGATAAAGGGATATACTGAAGAAAATCACAGGACAATTTATGCTGAAAAGATTAATCCTTACAATTATATTGTAAAATTTAATATCGAACCATACATGAATAAGAACGTGATAAATATCACTCTTACATCACTTTGCTTTTACATTAATATAATAATAATAATAATAATAATAATAATAATAATAATAATAATAACAATAATAACAACAATGAGGACTTTGTATAGCGCATAATCTTCAGAAGCTGTAAGCGCTTTACAACATTAGACAACATCTATAAGATAAAAAACGTATATAGTGATATGATTACAAAAACAAATACCATGAAATTAGAAAACATAAAAACCATGTTGAGAGTATTTAAGGTAGGAAACATTATTCGGTCTTTAAGTTTGTTCTTGCAGTCGAACTAAGTGAGTTTTGAGAGCATTCTGGAATGGGATCACTGTGTTTATGTGTCTAAGTTCAGTGGACAATTCATTTCACGTTCCTGGGCCCTGGTATGCAAACAAAACGCTGTCCATATGACTTTGTTTTCATAGTGGGAAGAATGAGTATACGATTGTCAGAAGAGGAGCGTAAGTATCTTGCTGGTCTGCATACATGAGTGAGGTCAGATAGGTATGTTGGACTAGAGTCCGTCAGTGAAACGTAGCACAGAAAACAAGTGTTGTGTTTGATTCTGGATCGAACTGATAGCCAATATAAGGTACAGAGCAACGGAAGGTGTGTTCTGATATTGGTACTCTAATTATGATCCGAGCAGCTGTGGTTTTAACATTTTGAAGTTTCTGGAGTTGATATTGAGATGAATCAGACTTAACTGAGTCACAATAGTCCAATCTTGAAAGTACTAATGAACACACAAATGTTTTAGTAGCATCAACTGAAAGATATTTCCGAATGGAGCTAATGCATCTCAGCTCAAGATATGTAGCATTGCATATGTTCATGACATGTTGGTGCAATATGAGAGTACTGTCCAGAGTAACACCTAAGTTTCGTACTGACTGTGTGAATTTAATATTGGTGTTGCTAAAATTTATTGTTGGAGGTAATGGATGTGAATGAGAAAGTTTCTGTGTTGTGACCAGAATGGCTTCAGTTTTATCATCATTCATCTGCACCTTGTTACATGACGTCCATTATTTCAAGTAATTATATATATGATAGTTTCGTTTAATTATTTCATCAAGAGATGAAATTCATGATAGTATGGCCTTTCTTAAAGTTTGTTATATACTGTTATAACACATACATAATATGATATACTAGAGAGGAGCAGTCATTGGACAAGGAATTCAATTAATTTTATAGCACGTATTCCCTTCAGTTGAAAACAATCTTGACTCAAGGCATAATAAATTATTTCAATTAAAGAAATATACAAATGTATGCTTCTGCTATCAATTGTCTCGACAAAATATTGTTTCTTTAAATTTGAGAACCAGTACCTCATCTGATTCTTCTGTCATTCTCCGTACAAGGTCGATGAAACCTTGACCTTTCACGCGTTTTACAAAAGGGCATTGAGAGAACCAACGTGCATGCTCAATCCAAGGATCATCCTCGGGATCCCAGTTTTTCATTCCGCCGTCACAGGCGAAACAACGGACCACATCATGCAAACCTAGTTACATAAAACATAAATTGAGATTGTCTGGAGTGAAAACAATCTATACATGTGAATGCATAATTGATGCAAAATTTGTTAGAACTAATACACGTGTAAACCAGATAATATAAGATCTATATCCAATGTGAAATAATAATGTATTAGCCATATTTATGCAAAATTGCAGAACAAATTATTTCCTGAAATAAGAAAAGAACTTTTTCGATAAATCAGAGGCACACTACAGCATTTTATTTTCGTTGTTTTGTCCTCTATATTTAGTGTTTTCCGTTGGCTTTGAAGGTATCGTTGTAAATGACAGTAAAGTGCCTTGCCCAAATATACCAGATACTTTTGACACAAAATATAGGCTCCAGTGTATTCAATACGTACATCTGACATCAAAAACAACTTTCAAATAGCTTTGCGTTCTTCCTCTGCAGACATTTTCCTTAATAAAACGTTCTAATAATTTTGAACAATGTCGCTATCAACAGCGTTTGTTATACTGACGAATCTTGCCGCGACTGTCACAACGTAGCCTAACTAACACTAAGAACACAAAGAACCAGATGATGCTGGTATACATAATCATTGTGGGGGATACGTCCACCATTCAACTAGGTGTCTAGGGCTGCTTGTACAATCCACTGACAGGAACAACGCCTAGTGTTTAATTCACGATTTACATTATTCTAGGATGTGAGTTACTAGATGTTCCAAGTAAAATAATTATGAGTAGAGTGAACTACTGCAAATAACTTCACTTCCGCAACAGCAAACAATTTAATCGTGAAATTCGAAGTTGGACATGTCCAAGTGATAAATATGGTCAATTCACGTGAAAGAAGACTAACGTTTAAATCCAATAAGATGCGAATTATTGTTTTCTTGATGTGTTATTTTGCTTTGAATCGAGAACGTAAATATTTCTGAATAATCACAAAGCACAGCAGAACATCAACGGTAAACTGCTTGCATCACAAGAGATCCAGCAAAATGATCTGCCTGTTCAATCTGTTAAACATGCTTTCATACTGAACATAAAACTTTTTTCTTTCCTGGAGAGAATAATGGACATATTTCATTTCCTGTATTAGGAAACGTTAGTATCTTTACCCACTGGATGAAATATATCCGTTATCCACTCATTTCGAGCAAATATACTCCTTTCACATTTACGTCAGTTCATCAGTTTGGTAACTAATAGCGACAGTTGAGGCAATATAGACGATGTATCAAAATTCTTAACATGAAAGTAAATGAAAACGAATAATTGAAAACGAAAAGATACTCAGATAAGAATCACGAAATAATATAAAAAAACTAAAATCAGAATGGAAAATATGTTTTACCACGGAATTTTAATGAAATGATACTTTTAGTGGTTGAAACGTGCTAATAGTTGTCACTGTTAAATTCGATAGTTGCAAACTAACCATGACACATTTCACAACTTTCTTTTCTCTGTCTTTTACTGTAAATTTGACTTGGTCTGACATGTTTAGACACCAGTGATGGATCAAACAGACAGTCTATGCAAAATCGATTACAATTTCAAAAATCTATCTCCTCCTCCTAGAAATTACTAACCATTTCTTACGTAAAATACTTATTTGTAAGTCAACTAAATTGCTTTCATAGTGTCCTCAGATTTCATATCTATATTACATCACTTTTTACTGTTTACACTTAATTAAATTCCTATTTTCATTGGCAACAATTCATTTTACTTTAAGTACGTGTTTACATGCAACTTTTAATTATTTGGTTCTTTTTCATTCATTTCTACTTAATTTCATCCACTTTGCTCACATACATTTATATTCGATGATTATACATTTTATGCATACTTCACTCGTGCACATTTAGAGGACCACCAAAATTATATAATTATCTTGGAGAGATAATCAGACGTTCATTAAGAGAGGAAAAGCCTTTATTTGCATGCCTAGTAATAAATACATTTTGTTAAACACAACCAATATGAGATATACCTGTTGCATAGCCAATTATGTTCGCTATAAATCAGAGACATTTCAAAACAAGCCATAGCCAATGCAATGTTTATTGACTAACGTTTGGGACGAATTCAGTTGAGTTATTTCCCCTGACATAATATTGGACTTAAATGTATTCGCATAAAGACATGAATCAAAACAAATTATTTCATAAAGAAAACCAAATGAAATGAAACGAATTTAGAAACAAACACAATCGTTTAATATTAACGCAATCTCCTCAAACAAACAACACATCGCAAAGTAAGTATAAACCTTAATGTATTTTATCCCTCGAATGTGCATACTATAAACCACATTTTAGATATAATTTGGTCTTTTCTAGGGTTTGTTTTAGTACTTTATTTCACTGTGTGGTTAATTAACAATGTGAAGTATAACTCTCGGGATTGTATTGGTCAAGATACCCAGGTTCTAAATCTTAATTTAGGAATATAACATTTGCCATATAGACAAGAGAAATACATTTTTTAACAGTTCCGTTTTTTGAATTATGCAGTAGAATGTAAAGATACAATTCCATCTACGCACCAAGGTGCATAAACCTTGCTTTGCTACGCGTGTGGGCCGTAACATGCGAAACAGGACTGCTGCATGGCACCATTTGAATGACGTATTGGGTTATTTGCTGTAATGACAACTCGGCATAACATAGATGGCATGTGAGGGACAAATAATTACAATGCAATAAACCTTATCCACCCAACCACTTCTTACTACAACCGTTAGCAACGTCAGCCTTACGTCTAATGTATGCCTATCAGTAACCAGGTTACTATTTATAGTTACATAGCTATTTATCAAAAGAAACAAAGAAGTAAGAAGACGTTGAATATTGTGCGCTCCCTACCTGTATAATAGAAACCAGCATCAGCTAGTTGTTCCGGTCTTTGCTTGATATCACTCGACCAGCTGGCAAATGATGCTAATCTCACACTGTATGCCTGATAATGGGGGCTTCGGATATGTTCTGATGAACTCCATAACACAGGATTTCTGGAGCTTGCGCTAGGTGTGTATCCAACACAACCTAATTATATAAAATTAATAATCATGGAACAATACAAATTTAATGAATGTGTTCATCATAAATTTGACAATGTTTAAGTAGATGGTATGTTGTTCAAAAATATAAATAATGGCAAGGATGAGACACAGCAAAAGTAACCTAAAACAAATCAATAGTTCACTAAGAATAGTTTCAGCTTTATTTATTTTCAATTCTGATTGGTAACCAAAACAAACTTTTCTAGCAATGTTTGTAATTAAATTGATTAATGATACATAAACAAATTAGGGTAATTATACTTTGCTGATTATATTGAAATTAACCTGCCTGCGGGTGAAACAATATTGTCATATCATCCAAACCAGGAGAGTCAGTTGTCATGTTTGCAAGTATCAATCGAACCTCAGTACAAGTATTAGCATTATAGGTGATCATCCCGTACTGCTGATTACAGGATGCTTCTTTATCTTTGCGTGAATATCATGAATTGTGAATTAGAGGATATCAATTTCCAAAGAATCATAGATATGTATTAATACCTTTACATTTTATGGTTTAATGTACGCACATATTTTGTATTTCTGTTTCAACACATATTCCACCAGTTTGTGCAATACAATTGTGACACGTCACTGTAAACAAATTTACTTTTTAAATATTTAATATATCAGTACGTACTATCAAGGAGTTCTTTGTGTTCTTTGTCTTTGAAAGGTTTTTCCCTTGATACTGATGGTCGATATTTTTAAGTATTTATTGAAAATAATCTGATTGACATGCCTGCGTTTAGTAAGCATTCTCTATATGTGACTATATATGGTTCCTTCCTTTAGTTGTTCGCTGTTACAAAATTATGTCAACGTTATGAATACGAGAATGACATGCACACTTACTCCAGGATCGAATTAGATTTTTTATATGCACATGTGCCTGTTTGACCTGAATTCTTTGGTGTCTTATTGTGTGGCTAATAACGATGAAGTCTCGTGCCATCTCGATGAATTTAGAAGAGGTAGAGGAGATCCTAACCGTATAATTTATTTTGCAATTTATCTTATGTTACATATGTGCTTTCTCTGACCATATCTGCAACAATATTCATGGAACACGTTTAACTAAACAAAACAAGAGTTACCAAAAAAAATGAAAAGGTAGAAGAGTTATACTTTGAATGGCGGCAGTGTTGACAATTTAAAACTGAACTTAAATCTCACGATCGCGCTATAAACGGTTGCTATAAAAATGAAGAGAAATATGCCACTTTAAAAAAAAGCAAACAAATTGAAGCTAACATTCGGCATACCATCAGTTTGCAGAGAGTTCTGTGCTGTGTTAGCTATTCCAGCCTGAAATATCCGATGAAACGAAATACGTAAAATAACCGAATATACAAAAATACTAAAATATAAAAAAATCATTTACCAGAAAACATTGCAAATAAAAAAACATGTGAAGATCAAACTGTATGGTAAATAGTTTAAATGGTATGAAATATGGTTTATTCTTATTATATTGTTCAAAAAGATTAAACCAAGAAAGAAATACAAGTATTAAAATGCACAGTTTTTATTAAAGATAGTCAATAAGACTTAGTTTGCAGGAACAATTAGCACTAATTATGCAAAAACATGTCTTGTGTAGTACAATAAAAGTGAATAGTCATTTTTTGAAGACATATTCATACTAACGTGTGTATGACTGTATGCAAATTGAAATAGGACTGCTCGAAAGTAAAAGGTGTTTACTTTTTAAAATATCCGCTTACTAGACAAGAACCACCGAACTAACAACATTTTAAATTATATTTCGATTTCGGTTCTGTAGTATTGTTTGTCTTAAGAGACTGATAGAAAAGATTATTTTAATGACAATCTTTATCAAAATGATAATTCTGAGCTTAACAAATTAGGTACCTAAACGTTTTCATTTCGTTATGATATTGTTAAATGGTTATCTAGTCAACAAGAGAACTTTCTATATTGCATACATTCTGCTATGTCAGATTTATTTCATTAATATTGATTAACAGTGTGGGTATGCTTGATTGTATCAGCTGTTTTCTCAAGACCTAATGGACTAGGGGCTTTTCTCATCTTCGACCAATTAATGTGAGAAACTAAATGAATAAACTAGTCTCCCAAAATATTGAAAATTATATTTTCAGAGAAAAAGTAAAATGTATGTTAGGTTAACATTGAAAACACTTGTTATTATTTTTATCCAGTGGTGGGAAACCAAATTAATTGTTCGTTCGTTAGTCACATTTTCTCTCGAAACAGGAATGCAAAATGAAATTGTTTCAGCCAATATTAATAATAATATTCTATCACCTAATTTAGTTTTAATTCTATATAACTGAATTTATGAAAAACCGATTGTTTAATCTAACACTGTAAATCCTGCTTAGATGGATTTGATTTTTTTTTGTTGTTTTTGTTTCTTTGATTGACTACCAGTCATCTTCATTAATTGCCTATTTGCGAATGAGAGATTATTAAGGAATTTGAAATTAATTTAGATTTCTACATATGTTTTCTCTTAATGGTCCATATGCTAATCGAATACAGCGTTTGGTATTAATCTGAACAAATCTTGCCTAAATCGCTTGAAGTGTTTGCTTAATCAGTTATATTGATGATTTCTGCCAAGACTTTTGCTCAAACAGAACAAGTTTGTACCTTACGTTAGTTTTGATTTGCGCCTTGCTTTCTAAATGTATACATTCAATCAAATCACTATTTTAAATGAATGAACGTTTTCGTTAATGAGGCCTATTAGTAACTAAAATTCAATAAGTGGTGCATTATGCATTCCGTTAGCTATATATATTATTTTTTGAGCCATATATCCAATACCCAAGGAAGAGTTATAACCGTGATTCTGGAACAAGATTATAGTTTTGTTTACTAATATTACATATGACTAATCCATGTATGAAACATCATCACAATCGCGTGGCAGAAGAGTGCACTTCCCTTGTTCCTGCATGTTAAGGCTATTTTCAATTTATACAAAATAAATGAATTTGGAAAGGACTTTACTTGTCATGTGGAGTAGTTATAAAAATGGCAGAGCAGAAACGTGACGTTTTGGACATTGATCCATGTATTTTAAATTTATGCATAAAAAAAACCATTGTACAAATGTAAATTTCACTTTGATTCAGCTCTGCCATTTTCATAATCTGTCCATTAGTTGTTTAGTCGAAGTAGAAAACAAATCGTAACGGCATCACACATTGCACAACGTAAACATGAAAATACCACAAGATCACTTAGTATTACGAGCAGTTGACCTATCATAGTCAGTACCTGGTACGCAGCTACTTCCTGTTCCCTTAGTGTCTTCTTAAGGTATTCACAGTTAGGCGACTTTTTTATGTGCTCAGTAAATGGATTATCATTGAACGCTGGATTGACGAGCTCAATGCCGCAGAAGAAACACCTAATATGGATTCCATTAAACTCTCCTATAAGAAAGAAATCGTGCTTTATAATACAACAAATTGCGTAATGATTTAGATAAACGTCAGTAGCATTTCAGAAAGTTGTTGTTGTCGTTGTTGTTGTTGTTGTGGGGTTTCACGCCATATTTCAGCGCACGATAGGCTATACATGGCGGCCAGTATTAATGGTGGAAGAAGAACCCTGGAAAACCCCGGGAAGAACCACCGACCCACGAGAAACTACTGGCAAGCTTTCTCACATACCCACGTTAGCCAAATCCTAGACTCGAACCCACGCAGACAGAAGTAAGATGGCAGTGATCCGTAACGGAGAGAGCTTTAGACCAATCGGCTACTGGGGGCCCCCATTTCATTATGTAATGAATTATCTACATGAAATCTATGTTTTAAAAACGGAACAAAATGATGTACATAATCATGACAAATATAGTTTTATGCAACAGTGTAATCCATTCTGTTGTAGAATTTCCTCTCATAGTAACACATTTCCTTGTCAATGAGCATTACAGTAAAAATGTTTCTTTTTTGTTTGTTCCATATGTCATGCTGCCTTTGTGCAACAAGGTCATCTGACTAGGAAAATCATTTCTGAGAATGCCCTTGTTTGAGAAGTTTCTTCTAGAAAGGAGCTTATAGGAGAAAATATTAGAATATAAACCTCGAACGTGCAGATTTAAAACATTAAAGCATGTGCAAAAGAAAAGAATGAAAGTAGACATGCCTTTCCTAATACCTCAGACCTGTTTTATTCCAAAATGTCTCCTCAAATGAGATTTCACATTATGTTTTGCTTATAATGTTTCGCATATTATTTTTTGGCAGAGTTCGAGACTATGAAAAGAAGGCAAAGTCGTTATTTTATGCTTAAATTTAAACACTAGGAATCCTTTGTACTTGAAAAAAGAATTCAGGAATTACTCACAATTTCTTCACAGATAAACCGTGATGCCAACTGAAAAATTCCCTTACCATCCAAAAACAAAAACTATTCAACCTATCAACCCGAGGACATTATGAGAATATAGCATAGCTGAGACTTGAACTTTACATTTAGACATAAGTGCAAATTACGAATAAATGCTGCATTTAAACGCAGAAAATTGTATGCAACGTTTACAGTAATTGTTTCGTAACTACGCAAGAAGAAACTTGAATTGATTTTTGCTCAGGCTGAGCGTTACCCTCATACCCTCACCACTGTCAATTTACCTATGTTAAAAAATCCTGCTTCAGCCAAGGCGGAGATGTCAAACTGCTGAAATTGTCTCCATGTGGCGTAGGATCTCATGCGAACGTCTAAGCAGTTATATAAGGGATGACGAGGCCTTGGAGTATTATCTTCGCCGGCAGACTTAGTCCAGTTAAGCTGATGAGAGTTACACAGTCCACTATAATAGGAAGGGGGTTTTGCGAACCCGTGTTGAACGACATATTCTGAATTTAGCCGAAGGTCTGTATGAGGGATATTGATATCAAAATTAGCGGCATCAGCTTCTAGAGTGGCGTCATCATCTCTCCCTGAACCATTTCGCTGATCAGAGCAGCACTGGATTGATAGCTGTCCTCTATCATGCTGTTCTTTAAGCGACATGAGCATTTCTAATCTATACAATAATAAAGCTGAATGTAATACTAGTAACTCATCATTATTTCTGTTGAATATAATTATACTGTTCTCTTTGTTCGACTTGGCATATCAATATTCCAGGTAAGGTTCAGGAATAAAATTATTTAAAACTCCACTAATTCTATATAGCTCTTGTCGAAATTAAAGGTCATGTATTTATACAATACTCCTCCAGTTTTTAAACTGAAATTGAGGTATATATGCGCTAAAAGGAAAATAATCTAGTTATGCATTTCTTTTAAACAAAAGAGAATTTCTGTTTCTTTCCTTAGAAATTACTAAATCAGTGTGTTATTAGATATATGAGAATTGAAATTAAATCATCGTGTACCTACGAAGGACGAAAGTTCAGGTTGCAGACCGTAAATAAATTATGTATAATGTTAAGAAAACAAGTAAGAAGACGCTCCTCTCCCGAGCTTCTAAACCTTACTAATCACTAATATTAAACGTCCATCAGCTCTTTACGCTACCTTGATTTTAAAGTTGTATTCCTTAGCAAATGCTAGTAAACTAACATATTTGCGACTAATAATCCATGCGATCCCGATTGACTTTATTAATAAGACAATTATTTTCAATATTTAGAATCTACCCAGATTTTCTTTTACCTCAAATTCCATTGCCCCCAAACATGGTAGTTCAATTTTATCTTCTTCACTTTGATCTTTCACGTTTGAGAAACTATGGATATCATTGTAAAAGTCATTTCAACACTGTCGTTTTGTCTGAGGATGGATATTAATATTTTCATTTGGCAAGTTTCAACACGAAAAGAGCATTTAAATATTGGAACCCGTGAATACAAAATATTCACAGTTTATGAATTTTCAGATTAAACAAAGTGTTGATATGATGGAAAACCAAAACATTATATACATTCCTGATTTGCCAAGATACGTGTTTCATTTAGACGACGCGTCTTATTAGTCATTTAAAGTGTGCTATTATCGTATCAAAACGTTCCCTCTAAATCCTTGTATAAGTCGCCTATATAATTATCTTTGTCAACCCAACTTGACTACTTTTGTAAAGCCTACTTGATTAATTTTGTAGATCGCTTTTTATGCTGAAATAAGACTAAGTTGTTAATGACCGAATTAGCATGATCCTTTGCCAGAAGAAATGCATTATATTTTCGAAATTTGAACGCATTATTGTATCTGGATTGAAATATTTGACAAGATTGTACGCTCAGAATAGTTTAAGTCAATAAATGGTTAGCTATATTTGTATACTCTTGCATGAGTGGTGCACCCTTAGTCGCTTAAAAGCTATAATGCAATGACTTAACATGAAGCGTATCTGCACGGTGGCTATTTATAAGTAATGTATCTAAAGTCATAAAGAAGATATTCTTTATCTTAAAATAGTTATGTTTCGACAGTATCACTATCCATATTCACTACTATGCAATATGGTGTGCTTTAGTTAAAGTATGCAGTTATTGTCTGGGAATATTATGATGAGAGTGTGTGTGTAGGTGTGTGTGTGGGTGTTTGTGTGTCATTTGGACCCTTCGCGTAGCTTTATAAATTTACAGTCAAAATGATACGATATCTGCAGTATGGCAGTTCATAGTGATGTCTAGCACTGGGGAATCATGTCACATACTTGTAATATGATGTCTCACCCAGTCACAATTTCCTGACACCAGGCCAACCAGTCCTAACACTAAGCTCATAATGTTAAGCACATAGCTAGGCAGCTGCTAGTACCATTATTGAAAGTCTTTGACATGGTTCGGCCCGGGTTCGAACCCGTTACCTGCCATATCAGAGGCGGAAACTCTAACCACTAGGACACCGGAGAAGTCGGGAATATTATGGAATGTAGGGGTTGAAATTCTTACATTACTAAATATACCATTGACTTACCTCACTTCTCCAGCTATTTTCAATGTTTTTCTTCAAATGGAACGTCGGGAGTAATACAAAATATGAATGGGCTCCAATGACCTATATAATGAAACAATTACAGAGAATAAATACAAGCATTACAATAATTTTATCCAACAAGGTGAGTCTTTAAAGTTCTTTATTATGATTTCTACAAAGAAAACAGGATAAACGAAAAAAGTCCAAACAATTATTAGTTCCAAAACTCAATGACATTTATTAAAAATGTATTTTTGTTTCTTTGATAGTGTCTCGCTGTTTTGTTCCTCTTTGCTAGTAAACTGATAAAGAGATAGTTCATGGTTTGGAGATGAACAGGTTCTCGTAAAACATTTCTGAATTTATAGAGATGCATATTTTCTAGTATTTAGTGAAGTCTTCAGCTGAGAAATTTAATAAATCGATCTTCTTACAACTGTTGCATTCTCATTTTGATTTAGTACGTAGTATGAGAGTCGGACATAAACCAATAATTGAATGATCTGCGTACTCCCTATCAAGCTACTGTTACTGAAACGTGTGACCATTTTTGAAGCCCCGTGCGAGAAGGTTGATGATCTGAACAGTTCGATGATCATTTAATCGTTACTTGACATTGAATAAATAGAAAATGGAATATTCCATAGATATATGACATGTTTAGATTTGTTAACTCATTAATGTCGAACATAGTTTGGAATCATTTGAAATTGCACTAATTCTGAATTAAAGAAGTCTAGGCAATCTAAAAAATCCTTCGAAATACGCCAACTTTACTTTCATATTTCATATAAATTATTCTAATACATTATGTAGAAACCATTTTGTTCTACTAGTGCTGTATTTTGTATTTTACAACATAGTTGGAGCAAAGTGCCCAGTCCAAGGAGACATCCAAACATACAGAGGATTCGTACGCTTTTGGTTGCGTTTCAGGCATCCTAACAACTGCGCCACTTTGACTTCAGTCTAGGTTAGTCTTCTCTTTTTGTGGTATTCTTTTGAGGGTTATCTGATCCTTTGTTCTAGAGACAATAGTAAGCTAGGCTACTTTTATCAAACTGCGTAGTGCACCAATTCAACCGTGTAATACAAAAAAATGGATAATAATTTTAAAATGTTGGCTACTGTATGTTAATGACTGTCTTGTGTTGTCTGTTTTATCACTCATATCACTCATCTTTAAAAGTAGCTGGATTTGCAAAAGTAATATCTTGACTCAGGCAAATAAAGTTTTAGAATGAAAATTAAATTAGCATTTATAAACTTTAAAAGCACACTACTTTGTGCACCTAAGTAATATACGTCAGCGTATTGGAAAACTTGTTTGTCACATTAATAATACTATAGACGCCCGTTTCCAGTGTTTTACGACTTTGCTAAAAGAAACAACACATATGCTGCTTGTAATAAAACCATTACAACTGAAGCGGGCTTAAATGTATATTTTGAAATTAAATACCGTAATGAACATGTCTGAATTTATGTAGTTTATAAAAAGGCATCAGGCCATTCTCAATAACTGGTGCAATCAAGTGGTGAAGGAAATAACAAAGTCACCATTCTTATTAAATTGTTTTATGATATAAAATTCATTAAAATCTGAAAGTCCAAAAGGATTTCACAATCAGTAAAATATTATTTATTATCATATATGATTATTCATTGGCTGATGGCTGCTAAAAGTGAAATATTCATCTAAGCCTACAATAAATCATTGGCAAATTTCATTTATCATAACAGATGTTCGTTACATCGAAAATGAATAATTTCACTTTATGCTTATTAACATATGCATAGTATGTTTACTGTATGCTGATTGATATATGCATGTTATAGTCGGCATATTAAATAATGCATTAGGGACATTTATATTCCTTTCTGAATTAAGCAATGATTTACATAAATAGATAGCAACATTTTTGTATCCACGTATATTGTGGCTGAAACGACAATGAGTAACCATTTTAATGCCAGACGTAATTCAAATAAGAAAATGCGTGTGAATCTGAAACAAATATTTGGGACATATACAATGAGACTTTATTACATTTTATGTTGTTATAATTACTTTAAATAAACCCTGAATTATTTCGTAACTTTTGGTAGCGATCATTTCCGTACTGCGTTCAAAAATGTGTTGTTTACAAGACTTTGATAAATGAAAGAACTTAGGTCATAGCTATTTAAAGGAACAGAACTATGCAATCACCATTTATTTCGACACCTGAAAAAGATTATACTGTTCAGCTTTTCAACAACAAAAACCGACATCAATTCAAACTCTACAGGAATTTTTATTGCTCCCATTTTCAGCAAAGCAAACTAGGGAAATTACATGAGCACACCATATTCTAAAAATAAGCAAATTTATATTCTGATAGTCGTCGCTTTGCTCGTTAAATTATTATATTACGAATGTTGCCGTCTTTGTACGATTTTTGAACACAAAGATTAATAATTAATTATTAAATTAATGTGACCATTTCCAGCAGCGATGCAAGTCCTCCATTATTTTAATATAACACAATTTTTTTACTTAGTTTTGACAATGTAACAATGTAACAAATCTTTCATTAGTTCTGCCGATAACCATTTTTCACAAACTAAATTTAAGATCAGCTTCAGAATATGTTGACCACTTTATATGGTTTAATGATATCTGAAATCATACAAAAATTTCCTAAAACAGTGCATGGTGACAAATTGAGACAGAAAGATCAATGCCGTTTAGCGGCAGTAACAAACATTTCGACCTGACATATATTCAAGCTTACTGTTATTTCAGCGAACAAACGATGAACTGAAAATGTATATTTCGACGTGCAAATGGCATGGAAGATATATTTGCAAAGCATGCAAATGAAAGTAATATTGACGTAACATTAATTACACCAGATTATACAGAATGAGTGAAAACTGAATTTGAAAGGTGTTTAAAACAATAGCCGTATCAAAAACATTACTGCTTTCAGGAATATTGTTTTCTAAATCTGATATACAATGAAAAAGAATTATAAGAAATATGTTTTCGGACTTAAATATACAGTAATAAAACGTGAAGTTAATAGGTTACTAGAGACACGACATATAAGCTTAGGAAACTATTGAAACGGAATAAATCATCAAATGTTGTTATATGAATAACAAGATAATGGTTACATGATTTTTCAAAGTTTTGCAAGCAGAACTATATTTGGTTCTTTAGACCTGGAATTGTACACTTAAAATGTACAGTGTAAAAAGATGAATCTCTGGAGGTATTCCCTGTTTCTGATGGATTAAATACGATTATTACTAAAAGTATGATATAAAAAATTATTCAAATATTTAAATATTATTCAAAGAATTTAAAGATTGGTATAAATACATTGGGAGACCTCAGCTTACGGCTGAAATCTGTCATATTTTATCTTTAACACTGGCATAAAAGGTTGCAACAAATGGTGAATGGTCGGCTAATTTTTCTTTTACACCGTCTCACACCTTGGTCACAGAAAGGTCTTACAAGAACACAACAATGGTTTATAAAGAGTTTTAAACTTACTGACAAGCATGTGAGACCCGTTAAGCTATAAATGATCGTTTGAGACCATAATAATGATAGTTACTGTTGAGACTAATGGTTTAAATAAAGAACGTTATGACAAAAAATATCGAAGTACCAAGGTCAACATTTCTACTCTGCGGTGTTATATAACTGAATGTGATACAAAATAGCACGGTTTGAAAGCATTTGCATAACGCCCCGTTTTACAGACAACCATGAAAGGAGATCGATGGCCTCTAACACTGAACCGTGTTGTCTACCTATACAACACATGGAAGAGACACGGATATTAATCAATATAACACAAATCGTGTCTCTTTAGGAGGTGTGTGTTACCGGCAGCTTTTAACGCTCTAACTTAGACTGCATTCAAATATCATTCATTGGTTGGGTGTTGCAGTATTGATTCAACAGAGTGCAATCGATGTAAACGTGAAGTATAACTGTGAATATTTTTCATGTTATAATCGAAATAATGACTTAAAAATAATTATATATTTCAAATAATATGTAATTTATATGTTTCTCTTTATTCCTAATGATATCGGGCAACAGTGAAAACAGGTATGTATCTATTCAAATAAAATTCTTTGCTAGTTTTTATTTGTGAATTAAAAAAAATAATCGGCTACTATCCCTGTAAGAACACCTGAGAGAAATATGTATTTATCACGTATAAGATATACATCAGTTAGAGATGGCAGCAAAGCTTTGTATAACCCTGGTATTAAAACATCATTACAGGTGTAATTAGTAAATGGTTGAGGATATCTACCGGTATGTTTGTGTACTTCGCATGTATTTGGTCGCCTAATAGCGATTTGTACAAAGTAAGGAAACTAGAGGAATGGCAAGCATATGCTCAATTAAATATCCCCTGCCTCGCCCCTGGATGTGAGTCCCAGTTTTAAACAGGTGTGAGCCTAGCTGCCCTCATATGATTCTTAAAATCATATCGGCATATGACCACGATAATACAAAGTGTCTATCACCAACAGCAAAATTGCAAATACGCGTGCAGTATATTGCACCTATATATACAAAGGTCAACATATCACACAAAGACGGCGAGTGTACAGTCATCGGTAACTAAGCGCATCTTCAAATCATAATATGAGGCACGTATGAGATAAATCAGCCAATAATCGCAAGACTAGCTAAATGCACACAATTACGTCATGCATGCAGCTGCAGCATAAGTAAAAATATCAATAATTCTTCCTCAAATCGTGTTAGAGCAATGCATTGTTACTATTCTTAATTTCGGATTATGGCCATAATATGTATTAAGTTTTGCAAGGCACCATCAAAACACGCGAGGCTAGTTGCATTCATGCGTTTCTGAAGTACACTTCGTTCTGCCGCAAGACAAAAAGGGTAATAGCACTGACAACAACTGAGTGAGCAAAGTGATTTCTCCACATGCATATCTTCAGATGATGGCCACAACATGCATCAATGGTCACGGCGATCCATTGAAAACTCTGAGTCTACATAAGATTTTGTCACAAACTATATGCAGCTGCTACTTAAATAATGTTACAACTCTAATAGGTTTGCAGGAACATACTTTTGTGTGAATATAAACATTTAAATATTAAGCCGGTTTCACTGCAATCCATCTAATTCTGCGAGTTTTTTTGTGTTCACAAGATTGTATGACAGACGGAAGCACTGAAGGACACGAAGAATCTTATAAAATCCTGCCAGTACATAGGCGTAGTATATGAGTAATTCATTGTTTACTCGGTTATTATATTAGCACTGTGTACAATAATTATTATCCAAAATGTAGATTCTTTAATTGTATTATAGATTTTCACAAAGAATTAGCAGGGTAGTTTGGTAACATATCGCTTTTTTAGTACCTCCATCATAATGTAGGCACCATGAACGTGCCAGACGCGTTACCAAACACATAAATGAGAACATAAAAAGCGATATGGTCGCTAAACTTGACAAATCACTCTCAGAATACCTATTCTATAGCTAAAGCATCTTCTGTGTTTTCCATTAGTTGGATTTTGTTTAGTCTTCAAAATCAATAATTGAATGGGAAGTTCAGTGCTTCTACTATTTCAAAACTCAGCTGCCACATTCTGTGTTTTATCACTCAATTAGTTGTGATTAAATAGGCAAGCACAATGTCGAAGTTCTTCCGGTATCCTGTCTCTGTCTCTTTCTGTGTCCATATTTAGTTCCAAAGCTGTGAAAATAACCATTCCTTTCAATAGTTTCCATTTCATTTTGGTATACCTTAAATCCCTCTGTGTGGACCAATCTAATCTCTTTTCTCGAAATTTAGCAGACAAATTTGATCTTCTTTTAGAGATTCACCAAAGCAGTCATATACGATAAAGAACTGAGACGAACATTCACCGACGAAACAGTGTAATAGCACATCAATATGGATTGTTAGATATACTGTAGGCGGAGCAATGGGTTTCAACCATTGGCTGTTGGTCACACATATAAAGTCACTGTTTCATTTGTACAGCACAGTATATTGAGCACTGTAGACCAACACATGTTGGTAAACTTGGCTTACCCAATTACAACGTATACATACATGTTCTCTTCTTATCTAAAAACTAACAACAGGATATGGTATTTAACTGATAGAAAAGCATTCCTGTGATTTGAGCTAGTTAGTTGCTAGTTAGTTGCGAAAGTGCTAGCTGTGTCTAAAACAGAAAACATACAGGATTAAGAATGTATTGTAAATGTAATGTTCGTAAATCTGTTAGCATTGGATTACGTTTTCCAAATGGTTTACTTAATTTATATTTGAAGCAACTTTGTGCAGCTATTTTCCATTTGCAAAGACATTGACGTTTACAAATTATACATGAAGCTGCATAAAGCTGACCGTTTCAAGGTGTCAGCTAGTATTAATATAATTGTATTTAAAAGTCTCAAGATGAAATAACTTAGAAACATAAACCATCTACAGTAGACCTTTGATTATCCGGCACCCGATTAACCGTCAGTTTATGTTAGCCGTTAGGGCAATGTACGTTAAAATATTAAAAACAGGTACATGTTCATATGTAGATATTATACTTTTTTGATGACCTGGTCTATTGTTTAATATATTTAATGTACATATTATATTATTCGTCTATTCTTATACCCGTCATGGTCTCAGTCCCGCACCCTGACGGATAGTCGAAGTTCTACTGTATGTCGTTTGAGCTGTCAGTCAGTTAGATGGCTATTGGTCAGCTTTTCCAATTAACCATTAGTACTTGTGACCATAATTCTGTACTTTGACATTCATACCCACGAGTGGACAATAACTGAAAGTTTGTAATGTATCCATTATTCCTTTGGTCTCCAGCATGTATTATTGGACGTGGTGCTAGAAGTAACTCTAACAATGCGACGATTTGCTTATTTCTGCACAATTCCTGTTCTGTTCGATTGCATTCGTTCGTTCATTTGGAGACTCATGACATATCCAGAAATATGATTAAAATATATATCTAATGCTACTGGACGTTCTAGCAATTTTTAAACGACTAGTTCATATGCTCTGCACAATAACTTTATGCGTACTTAATTTAATTAAGAAGCAATCTATGAATGACTGATATGATCAATTACAAAATCAACCGCCGAACTCATTGCTTAATAAGATGCATACACATATTGTTAAATTACACATTTCAAAAAGTCTGCTATTTAAATTGTCTTTGCCTAGCTCAAATTTGATAACAATGTAAGTTGTAATATCTAATACATAGTGTTAATACAGTATTAAATTAATATTGTATGAAATATTGATTAGTTTGTTGTGCATATTGTATCCGGTCTTACAATACAGTATCTCCAATCACATTCTTTCCACATGAAATCGACCAGCAAATATTCTAAAAGAATGAAAATATGTAGACATTATTATTATTATTATTATTATTCGTATTATTATTATTATTATTATTATCCTACTTTGACATCGTATGAATTAGAATTCAAGAGTTTGATTTGTATTGTTTTAAGTTTCGATCTGCATAAGGATATAACGTACAAATCCCTATTAAATCTCACTTTCTATGTGCAGACACCTCTTTTTTTAAAGTTAAACAAGATCTATCAAGAGTTTTCCAGTCAAGGAAATGTGAAAATATCGAATATGAACCTCTAATCTAGCAGAAGCCCTGACTTGCACAGGCGATATATATAATTTCTGTTTGCTTGTATAATGGAACCTAGCCAAATATATCAATACATCGCCGCTACTCTATTTGTCTGCTTTGTGTGATATATTGTTAAGATGTAAAAAAAAAGTTTAATATAATTTTATACGAGTAATTAGATTTTCGCAAATTGACATTGGCTTCACCGGTGCTACCACTGTTTTAACCCTATCATTCTATAACACAAATTATGCATCACCACAACCTTATTTAATTTTTGATATATTTCTGAAATCTCACTGAGTAATTTTTATCATAGTCCTAACATTGCTAGATTATAATTAACTTCTCAGATAACAATTTTACTATTGAAAATATGTTCTGTTTTAAAGACTGAACAGCAAGTTTTAATACAGCATTCAAAAGTATCGCTTTATAGTTCAATAAACATTTGTAGGCCTTTAGCACATTAGAAGGTATAGGCTCTCCAAAACCATGATGTACGTTTGCATGATCTATAAGTCCAGTGTTAATGACGTATTTAGTTTCTCCATTTCTGGATCGCGACTGAAATGTAAAGTTATTATTGATTATGTTAAATTATTTAAGCTCTTCATTGTTGATTGTTCATTAAATGCGTGTTTATAGTCAAAGGCATTGTAGATTCAGATATCATTGTTTGTACAGGAAAATAAAGGCGAACCCTATATACTGATTGTACTAGCTCTGGTACTTTTTCGGTCTGTTGATACTTGGTAAGATCTATTGCGTATCCAGTTGTCATTCAAACTGCCCCGTTTAAATGATACAGTCATTATCTCATATCACGCTGTGCTGTATAACTGTTCATAGAGTTATTACTGTCAACCGTTAAGATGCTATTATAAAACAAATTTCTTTCTATTTTTTTGTATATGAAAAATAATCTTTTTTAGTTTAATGGAGTTTCTCTTTTCAGTATGTGTCCAATAGCCTGACCATTAGTAGCGCTAGATTTTAGCTACATGACAAGGATATGGCTATGTATTTGTTATTATTCTAAATGTGAAGTCCACCATTTAATGGATATTAATTTGGCCAGTCAAACTTGTTTATCTGATTCTGAATATCTTTTTATGTTTCTGGCAAAATATGTGATAATGGCTTAGAAAGTAAATACGAACTTTCTGGTCGTAGGTTTGTGTATACTCTGATGGTAAGAAAGAAAGAAAATTGATTTTATGTCTTAAGAAACAAATCATCAATAAAGTTTAGTTCTTCGAAGCTCGCATCGGTCATATTTCGGTGTTTAAATGCATAAGAAGTGTATGATGGCTTTGTGAACTTGGAAAAATATTATTGTTTGGCAGTCGACATATTTACGTGATACTATTCAAAAGCCAATTGGTATATGCTCGGCGCTCTGGTATTTCCGACTTTAGTCTCTGCAAACCAGAGACATCATTTTCAAGAACACCTGGTCATTACTATTGACTGATTTTGTCTCAGTGATGTCATTAGTGATATTACCTCAGTGAGGTCATTAGTTAGAGACTGATTGCACAAAACAAAAGGATTGTGAGACAGACATTTATAGTATTTAGAGTCCAAGGGGCATATTTACGAAGCATGATCGAAATGTTTAGACAAATCCAACATCTTCAAAACAATCAACCCATTCCACGAAATCCTTGGCTCTGTTTGAACTATTTTCTTGGGTTTCTTGGAAATCTTCGATCTAGAATATTTAAGGAATCAATGTCATTTGGCATGAAGTGTTTTTCAAATGTTACTGGAATAACCCATCCATATATCTCGCTTCTACCGCGGTTTAACGCCTGACGCGTCAGTTCCAGGAAGAGACAAAAGATCGTTTCCTCGAATTGTCATTTCGACGGCATTTGAAAAATAATATAATTTGTTAATACAAGGTAACACAATGCTTTTCAAAACATTATAAGCACAAACGTTTGTTTATGTTACGCCAGAGTAGAAACAGACGTGCTTATTCATATTTTCCCTTTTAAAGTTATTTGATGCATTCACATTCCAGAGATCAGACATACATTCGATGACTTAATAGAGCATTAAGTGGTTTATGATATTTGAAAAATTCCAGTGAGAACTTGGGCTAAATAATGATTAGCTTTTGGTCAACAAACGCAGTGAAGCAAAACGTAAAGATAATGGAATCCCTATTTTGTTTTGTGTTGAGTACGAACAAAAAAGTAAAGATTTCGTGTGCAATGGAAACATCTGTTTGACACAAAAGGTTGAAATGATTGGTGGAGTACTGATTGTCCCAACATATCCTCTCTTACTGACTCAAATACAAGGAGAAAGCAGCTCAACAAAATAGGTCTTTATTAAATAATTACCTCTTTCTTACAATTAAAAGGATGGCTACCCCTTTTATTAATCCTGATGAACAATTTTCCGTTATATACCTATATTCAAACAGTGCCCAAATTATTTAGTATACGTCTGATGAAGGGGATAAAACTTGCTCATGTTGATTAATGACGTGCTGTGAACAGCAACAAAAATAACATAGATACCTAAATAACATTAACGAGAGAAGGTCCTTCCAAAGAATCACCCGTGTCGACATAACTGAGCAGGATGTTAGGAATGGTTTGAAATTGTACTTATAGTCAAACATTCATAGTGAAAGTATCTTTTATAAAAACTAGCTACGATAAAATTTAGACAACTGCATGAAAGTCGTAGTTGGCATTGCATGCGTTCACTCTGTATGAGTTATTTTTTCCATGGCAACTTTTCCCAAAACCAGCTGAAATACATATTTATGTATTTTTAAAAGGAGTTTGCATTTATAATTCATTTACCAGTGACTCTTTCGAAGGAAAATCAATATTTATTAACATACGTTTTCAAAACTCCTAGTGAAACCATAATTTTTGTTAAACAATATTTCCCATTAATTGATCTTGTTCCAAAATGGAATGCAATACCAATAGCTGAATCACTTTTCATTTGGCACTAAAATCATATACAGCTGAGCTTAAACATAATTGACTTTTCTAAAAGATTTATAAACTGAGTCACACCTACCAGCTTATGAGTAGTCTGGGCAAGGTGGTAAACTATAAAATATAAGACTGATAAAATGCTTGACTAAAACTCTTTTGGGCATTGCATACTATTTTACTGAGAGGAAGAATCTATATAAAAACAGTGTTGCATCTGATGCCAAATAGAGTTGGTAATATTTTTTTTGTGAACGTACATGCATTGATGACCCAATTGAAGAATCAAAGTTTTTCTGATTTGCTGCGGGTATCGAAGTAAACAAATGTACCACGGGAATGGAATTATTTAAAATCACTTGATATGACTCATTTACTTTAAGTATTAACTCTAATAGTGAGGATAGAATATTGCAAGAACAAATATCACAATGGTGAGAGTTCCATCCAATGTTCAATGGCATACAAGAGAGACAAATTCTCTTAAACGCCTTTGACAAAAGATGAAAACTGTATAAATAATTTAAAGATTTGGAGTAAGTGTCATGTGCATAAACAACCTACAAGCTAAACTCTAAACAACTGCAGAAAGCAGTACATACATGGAAGATCCCATGACATTTAGTTGTCCTACAATAAACTCTTCAGACTTCATACTCCTTTAAAATGTTATATCAAACGTACATATAAGGTAATGTCCCGTAATACGTGACACGGCATAAAAAAGTAAAGCTGTAAAATTGATTATACATTTCTAAACAAATACGTTTGCATTGGTTATATTTTGGTTCGACATTATAATCGAAAACATATTCAGATTAGAGTTAAAGGTTATCAAGTTGTAGCATGTTTGACAATGATATAAAGCCAGGTATATCATGGTAAAATCCCTAGAGGTAGTTATTACATCAGCGGTAAAAGAGATCTACAAAAGTGGTGACAAGAATGGAGTAACTTGTTATAAATATGACCACATACATAATTTATAGCAATATATATATATATATATATATATATATATATATATATATATATATATATATATATATATATATATATATATATATATATATATATGTGTGTGTGTGTGTGTGTGTATATATATACATATATATATATATATATATATATATATATATATATATATATATATATATATATATATATATATATATATATATATATATATGTGTGTGTGTGTGTGTGTGTGTGTGTGTGGATGTGTAAACAAATCTGTAATTAAATGTACATGATCTTGCACAGAAACCAAACTGGAAAGAAAGTTAAATTTATTTTATATGTGCGTGTGTATGATCTGGAATTTTAACGCACCGTTACAAATCCTCCAGTCATATTGCTGCGATGACTGCAGTCAGGCAGTTTATGGGGATGTCTAGCACTCGGACAGCATGTCGCGGACAAGTGGCATTAATTTCCACCCAGCCTCATTATGCTGACACAAAGCCGGCCCGTCCTAACACTAACCTATTAATGCTGAGCGCCTAGCGAGGCAGTTTTTGGTACCATTTGTATAAGTCTTTGGTATGACTCGACCGGGGGTCGAACCCGTGACCTCCTTCCGACTAGGACGTTATTACCACTTAGGCCACAGGATTGGTCATTTATCTTGTAACTCCCCCTAACCGAAAAGAAATGACTATAAGAAATTGTATTATTTTTAAATGGCTAATAGGTCCATAGGCACAGTTTCATTATCATTGGTTGCCCCTTAATGACGGTGGTGGCAGCATATAGTGTTATCCTTGGTCGTCCCTCACACCTTGGATGGGATTTGTATTATAGGTCAGTTGCAAGGTATTGTTGCATGGCATCCGTGTCCCATGAACACGTTCCTACTTTTGACCGTAACCGTATAATGTCCTGGTTTTATCTTCAAAATATATGTGACCAGGACAAAGATGGCAAAATAACGTAGATAATACTTGAACTTTACTTTGAATCGCAAAACATTTTTGTCATCTTATTGGCTGTATTATCTGCAAGCCGAATCCGAATGACTAGTCCAATAAATATAATACAAAAAGAATCCAAATAAACAGTTAGATACATGACTAGTAAATGACTAGTAACATACATAGAATACAGAATGCTAATGACTAGCCAGATAAATGTAATACAAACAGAATCCATATGACTAGTAACAGACATGGAATACAAACAGACTCCTAATGACTAGACAAATAGATGTAATGCAAGCACAATCCTGATAACTAGTCAAATATAATTAGTAAGATTAGAAGTAGCTATGCTGCATACGTTTTCTGAGCTACAAGTTGAAAAACAAAACAGTGTTAAAATTCTATTCGTGGGTGAAGCATGAAGTAACAATATGGAATATTACTTGGGGATTTAGGATGAACACTTTAAAATTTATGAAGTATTGATATCCAAGTAGGAATTTAGGTATGTACCAATGTACTAAATTGATTCATACATACATACATACATACATACTTACATACATACAAAGGGTGATAGCAAAAGATGCATAAACATAACTTGGAGTCAACAAGTATGGCCTTCCCGGTTAAGCTTTCGGTATAAAATCCATTTACAAGGATTGAAGCCACACGAAAAGTAGTTATTAATACGCATTCATCCTACCAGCAAAGTCTGGAGGAATATCTCATACCACATTCGGCACTAACAGTCACTATTTATAATACTTTATACCTTTTCTTCCATGGACGGGCAATTATTTATATTAAAATCTGTTATAATTCAAATGAAGGGTCAAACGGAATACACACGCAAACACACACACACACACACACACACACACACACACATATATATATATATATATATATATATATATATATATATATATATATATATATATATATATATATATATACATACATACATAGATATATATATATATATATATATATATATATATATATATATATATATATATATATATATATATATAGAGAGAGAGAGAGAGAGAGAGAGAGAGATTTTAGCAACAACTGAACTGATTATTTGACGTTGTACTCATTATTAGGGAAATGACGGCGACAGTGGCCGCATATTATACTCTTATTGCTAGATTCAGAAAGAAAATTTTAATTTCTTTGTATTTCTTGTGATGTTTGCATACATCGTATATCTAAACGCTTTGTTTATATATTCTGAACTATGCGATATACCTTACCTGGTTCAAGAAAAGATCCAATACATACCACACAAACACAAATCCCTTTAAATGTATTAAATCTTGGAAGTATTCCTTTATATTGCATGAAATTGTAAATATCACACACTCTTCCTTTGAGACGTTTGGAAACAATAATTTTACCACTATAGGAAATATTCCTTTTTTTCTTATTTTCTTGAATAAGTAACATATCAGGCGCAAATTATGAACATACACATTAAGATCCCACGGGTGGAATTGCACATATTCCAAATATTACTGAATTATTCCTTTAAAAAGCTGAAAATGCAGGTGAATCATTAGAGGAAATTTCACTGCTTACATGTTAGAACTTCATGAAATACTCCTTGTAAGAGAATATATTCTAAAAATCTCCATCGAAAGCTTGAAACACAACGCCCTCACCAGCACGTCATACATTCCTATTGCACAAATTCTTTGAAATTGGAAATCTTCCAGTGAAAGCTTGAAATCTTCACGAATACTCAGATCAGAAATCTTCCACTATATGGTCTTGGTTTCAAAATAGCATGTATGTAGCAAAAGCCCCTAAAAAGAACTTCATCTTCCACATACATTTGGGAAAAACGTGTTTAATTTACAAATCAATTTAACCTGATATACCATGTCATTATAACATTTTATTTTATTGTTCTAGAGTTTTTATAAAAAATCTCTGACTTGCCGCAAGAAATATATTTACATCTAGGAAGAATAAAGCGATTCACTGGTTCTAGGAGTTGACAGATTATGATGACCTTTGTGTATCACAAAAAGAAAACTTCGGTCGAGTATACCAGTGGCATGACAGCATAAATATCTGCAAAATACATCCATATTCCTTTCAATTCTGTATTGTCACTGTTGCAATTACATAATGTTACGATATCTTGAATATCGAGGTGACTTTACGAAAAGTGGACAAGCAACACTCGATCTATATTGATTGTAACTGGGCAATTATATTGAGAGTTATGATTCAAAACGAGTTACTCAAGACACATTATGTGCGAGAGCAATGTATATTGTCCGTCCTGATACATTTCTTCTGTATTGATGTTTCCAGTAATTTCGCATTTTGCATTCGGAATTAAGAAAGATAATGATTGGTAAATCACTTACAAATAAAACGTTGTTCTACCTGAATTATTCTATGTTTCTCTTGTTCATAAAAATGTTTCCAGAGTGTGAATATATATCATACCCCGAATCAACTCCATTAATGTTATAATTCCTGGTTTCTTAATGCATTAAAAATGCTTGTTCCAAGCAAATATGGATTTACTTTCTGCACCTTCATTTATTAGATTCTGCTTCAAATTCAGCTTTTTGTTTCAACCAACTGATGCGTTCATTGTACATTATATTATCCCGTCTTCTCCAGCTGTACTCGTTTACAGTTCAGTTGTATCATGGTTGACTTCTGAAACGATAACAGCAGACAATTAAAACAATATGTAAACCTAGATCAGATATTAGTGCGAATGCAATTTTAAATACCATCATGAATTATTAATTTATTTAACGGCATATGATACTAAAAAATGAAATCTTGAGCAAACTATTTACATTGTGTATCGTCCGGGTTTATAAACGTGCACAAACATTCTAGCAGGGATAAACAAGTGAATAATATGAAGATAAAAAAATGGAGAATCAGCTATTTTGGGGAAAATACCTGAATGTTTATATGGTGCAATTCCTGTATCAGAAACAGGTCAGCATTATCTGTCAATGGCAACCGGCAAATGAATATATATATATATATATATATATATATATATATATATATATATATATATATATATATATATATATATATATATATATATATATATATATATATATATTCATTCATTTAAGCGCCCTCCTTCAGTCTATAAAAGATATGTTCTGGACATCACGAACTGATATAGAGCAGAAACCAGGCATTAAATTCATTAACTCACAACCACATAGTAGGGGTCAATGAAAAAACGGCCACACAAAGACACATACGTTACTATGACATCATAAAATCAACCCCAAGAAAAATGTCTGCAATGAATGGACGGGCAGCAATATTTATAATTATTGTACTAGTAACCAGCACCTGACACAAATGCAAACGAGCTTATATCTTGATCCTGTGTCTCCCATTTAGTCATGATATAACCAATAATGTATTGAAAGAAGCTTATATCTTGATCCTGTGTCTCCCATTTAGTCATGATATAACCAATAATGTATTGAAAGAAGCTTATATCTTGATCCTGTGTCTCCCATTTAGTCATGATATAACCAATAATGTATTGAAAGAAGCTTATATCTTGATCCTGTGTCTCCCATTTAGTCATGATATAACCAATAATGTATTGAAAGAAGCTTATATCTTGATCCTGTGTCTCCCATTTAGTCATGATATAACCAATAATGTATTGAAAGAAGCTTCAAAAACCACAACTAACCAAGTTGTTAAAATATAAAGGCCGTTAAATACGTTTTTCTCAAAACGTGGCCATAACCAATAGGCCACATTTCATAGGAAGTAACTTGGCATAAGGTATCTGAAGTTTACACAAATGATGGTTATATCCCATCAGACATGCCTACCATTGCAAACAAAAGAAGAAAATAAACGTTTACATCGGAAAATATCATACTAGACAAATATTATGATAATATGCAATGGCATTTGATTTGCAGGTCCCATGTCTAGCAGGTGAGTGATCTTACGCCCACTTGGGACTTTTGTTCGTCCATGGGTACAGTTGCTGAATATTTACTCTATTATAAGTTTGGTATAAAATGTTGCAATTGTGCTGAGTTTGTAAAATAAATAATGCTGATATTACATCTAGTAGCACTGTCAGTCTTAAGAAGAGAAAGCAACAAAATCAAATACTTGAATTATTGGAAACCCTCATAATAACCTAAATTTCTTGGCTAGATGCCCTGGAATTTACTTTGAAGCCAACGTTTGCTAAGTGAGCGATCTCAGCCACAATCGGGTCTCCTTTTAATATTCAAGAATACAGTTTCTGAATATTTACCGAATTATATGCTTTTCACAAAATGTTTGTCTCGAGCTCATTCTTTTAGGATACGAGACATAGCTGTCACTTTTCTGACTGAGTCATTATTGATTTTAATAGTTGTTCGTGATATCCTGTTATTTTTTACGGAAATGAGTAGAAATTGTCTGATTCACTTCAACCCAAATATCAGAATACTTGACAGTTTAATAGTTCATCTTTAAGGAAACCTTTGATAAAGAAACAAAATCACTATTGATTTTATGTGGTTAGTTTTAATCTTTTCAAAATGGAGACTTACGCGGTTCGATATATCGGAATAAGCAGCTAAGTGTTTAACGGCCTCCTAAACCTAATGCATTCAATATCAACGAATTGAGATAAAATTCAAAAGAAAATTTATAATTTAATTATGGACTCCTGATAATCTGATATCAGTAGATTGTGGGATTTCTTTGTATTGTGCGCGTCAGAAAAAAAAAATAGTGATTAATGAACGTTTGCCGATTGGTGAAACCAAACGCTTTTTATCAAATATGACTGATTAAACTAAGTACGACAAAAGTCAGATTGTCATAAGTAGTGAAGGGGGATACTCTACGGACAATGGGAATTAGCATTACAGAACCCCTTGGGACAATCTACGGACAAGGGAAATTTAACATGGCGAAAAATCGTGGGACAATCTACGGACAAGGGGAATTTAACATGGGAATAAATCGTGGGACAATCTACGGACAAGGGGAATTTAACATGGGAATAAATCGTGGGACAATCTACGGACAAGGGGAATTTAACATGGGATTTTTTTTTAAAAAAATTTTTTTAAAAAGGGGTAGGCAATTCAAAAGACTATCTCTTTTCGAGAAATATGGCTGGCCCTGAAAAGGGCCTTTGGGTTTTATGTTAATGTATTCATTAACATAAATGGCACCGCATTGGTCTTCTTCTTGTCCTTAGGCTGCGTCTTACTGTTGGTCCGTACATCAGCACTCTTTTCAGGCATCCTTGTCTTTCGACGTAGATCCTACGTATCCACAGGCTGGTGTTTGTCCTGTGGACAACGGTCCACTTCGATCGGACATACATGAGCAAGTCTGTCCGAAACATCATGGAAGACACAAGGGTGGATGACTCAACTGTAGTCCACATCTTGAAGCGACGAGAACAGGTGAATCAATGCAGTGAACGGCGCTTATTTATAGGCGGAGGAAGGATTGAAACGGATTGAGTTCATTTACCAATCCGAACACGCGTTACAGAATTCAGTCAGCTCGCATCCAATCCGAAGAGAGCAGTCTGTGACGTCACGTAGTCAATATAGATTCGCTAGCGCTTGTGTGCAGTCAATCTATGCGACAGTGATTCAACATGACGGAAACTCAGAAAACGATCCAGTGGGGTGCACCAGCAGGGGAGACTGCCCAAGGGAACCCGGACTTACTTTCAGAAGAGGTGAATTGGGATTTTGTGGATTTTCTCTCCTCGCAAGAATTTGTTCCGGAACCTTCGTTACTTTCTTCATTACCGCAAGTGGATAATTTTAGACAGAGACAGAAAGAAGAATTGGAGAAATTTATACAACGACAAAAGGAAGCGGAACAGGCTTTTCTCCTACAGCAACAGCAACAAGAAGAAGAGGTAAGAAAAAAACAACAGCAACAACAGCAAGAAGAAGTAGCAGCAAAGAAACAAGAGGGTGAAAATCAAACGGTCACGGTACTGTTGGACATTTTAGCGGAGTTAAGAAGTCTGAAACAAATGTATCAGACTTCTTTATCACGACCGAAGAGAATACGACCTTCCCGAGCCAAACATGTCAACCCTGTGACTAAGCCTACCGTACCACCCTTAGTGATTTCAACCCAATCATTATCATCATCAACATTACGCAGTCCAGAAGTAGGCCTTGGCCGTGGCAAAGGCTTAAGGCAGTTAAAATTGATTGCTTAAACTCACCCCTACACCTTAATTAAAAAAGGCCCTTTTCAGGGCCACCCACATTTCTCGAAAAGAAATACAATTTCAATTTGCCAATAACTCAAAAAAACTCACCCATGTTACCTTTTTAGTACGTGTCTGTGTATGAGTGCGTGAGTGTAGCTTCTTATTTTAAAATCACAACTCAAAGACACTTACCTTATATCATTCATTTATTCTTTTCTCCATTTTTTACAATCCAATTCACAATTTATAACACAACACTTTAATAAAAAAGTTCATTAATTTCTTCTTTTCTCCTTGTTTAGTCTCTCTGTTTTTTTAATTTCTTCACCGTCACACTCTTTTCCTCTTCTTCCTCCTCGCTTTCTTCCCTTCTTCTTTTTTTCTCCTGTTTCTTTTTCTTCACCTGTCTTCTTTCTTCCTCAGAAGAATCCCTCTCTTCCTCTGAAGAATCCCTCTCTTCTTCTGAAGAATTCCTCTTTTCTTCTGACTCCTCTTGTTTCTTTTTTGGGCAATCTGGAGACCAATGTCCTTTTTCTTTACAATAATAACAGGTATCTTGACTTTTGTCTTTTTTATCCCCTGTTTTTTTTCTTTTTTGACGGTCTGGACACTCTGAAGACCAATGCCCTTTCTTCTGACAGATATAGCAAGTATCTTGACTTTTATCTCTAAAGGAAGGAGAATAGTCCGTAGGCTGGTCTGAAGAGAATTTTCTAATGACCCCTCGCAAAGCTCTGACGAAACGTTCCATCTGGTCAGTCTCTTCCATCGTTGTGCTCGGCTTGAGAGTGAAATGAATAGTGAAAGGACAAGACACACACCCTTTTATATACGCTGGTCTGCTATGACTATAAAGTAGTTTATGGTGTTTGAACTTGAGTCATTTGACTTTTTGCTTTCAAGATGAAACGATCCCATTCATTCGAGAAGAAAGAAGAAGAAAGTAAGAGGCAGAAACGTGATCTATCGCCTCGTACCAGGGCTGAAATCTTGGCACAAATTCATGCCAGTGATTTTGAAGAGGACATGAGTGAACCAGAATCCGAACCCTCTAAACCAAGTTCATCACCCTTAGTTAACCCTGAAAATTACTATTCCATTCGAGAGACGGAAAAGCGCTCCTCTAGAAAATTTAGAACTACGGCTTACAAATACACGGTGAAGTTTAAAGATTTCAAGGCTGAAGTGCCGTTAGAGAAAGCAGAAGTGTTCATCACCGAGGTGTGGGATTCTTTGCTCACTGCACTCAAGCGACAATGTCAACCCAAAGAAGACGATCGCTTGAGACTTTCCATACAACACGACGGTTTGAAATCCCCTGTTTGGATCGAGTTTAGCACCCCTGCAGAATTAACTGCTTCCAAAGTCATGGACAAGATTCAACACGTACAACAATCTAATGATCAGTTTGACATCACCGATGGTAAAGCCACACTGGACATGACCCACGTCTCTCCTCCTCAAGGGACAGGGCGCAAAAAGATGTTATTGGTGGACGACCTTCGCAACACCAAAACAAGTCTCGTCCGAATTAAGAACCCTCATGACCAGATGTGTTTAGCCCGTGCCATCGTGGTGGGACGAACCTATGCCAACAAGAACGACACGGTAGAATGGAAAAGAACCTGGGACACTATTCAACGTTCCGACCGAGCCAAACAACGAAACGAAGCAGAACTCCTGTTACGACAAGCCGGACTGTCCAAAGACACACCCTGTGGCATTCCTGAGATGCAAAAATTGCAAGATGCCCTAGCTCCACGATACACCTTGAAAGTGTACCCTCAAGAAGTGCGCGGGTCTCTGTTGTTTCGAGGGCAAGATTTTAAGGACGGAAAATACATTCACGTTTATCATCACGATGACCATTTTGATACCATTACCAGTATCACCGGATTCCTGGGATACGGTTATTACTGTGAGAAATGTGACCATGGTTATAATAATCGAGAGCAACACAAGCATTGTGGATCGAAATGCTCAGGATGTTTGGCCTCTTCACCCTGTCTGAGCGAAGAACCAGTGCCTTGTTCCACTTGTCTGCGTACGTTTGTCAGCCCTACCTGTTACCAAAAACATCTGAAAACGCAAGGTTCACAGAAGAAATGTGCTTGTCAACTCCTGAGATTGTGCCCTACGTGTGAACAAGTCATACGTATCAATAATACCAAGGCACACGTATGTTCAGGAAAGAAAAAATGTCACATTTGTCACCACATCGTGGACTTGGAACACCAATGTTACGTGCAAAAATACCAGCCCCCACCAGAGAAAGAGGACGGTCACAAGAAGAAAGGCAATTTCATCTTTTTCGATTTCGAATGCATGCAAGAAACCGGCATTCACATTCCTAATTTCTGCGTGGCTCATCGAGCGTGCGAGAAGTGCATTCAAGAACCTATCTTCAGTCATTGCCCTCACTGCAGCAAGATTCCCGGAGGGCGTGAAAAAATCTTTCGGGGACCCAACACGCTAGCCGATTTTGCCCAATGGGTCTTAGACCCCGTCGACAAGACGTGGAGCCAAGAGGACATCGAACGTTACGGAGATTGTCATCGTCATGCCACGGTGATGGCTCACAATTTCTCCGGATACGATGGACAGTTTCTTTTGAGGTACTATACAGAACAAGGCACCGAGCGTCCTAAAGTGACTTTGAACGGAGCCAAAATCATTTTCATGCAAGTGGGACAAGTGCAGTTTAAAGATTCGATGAGTTACTTGGCCATGCCTTTGAGTCGAATGCCTAAAACGTTTGGAATGACAGAAATGGCTAAAGGGTACTTTCCACACTTTTTCAATACGGAAGCCAATCAACACGCCGTTCTACCCCATTTGCCTGAGGCTCACTATTACGACCCCGACAACATGCGTACCGAACAACGAGAAGCTTTTTACGCTTGGTACCAGGCTCACGCCTCGGACCCTTTCGACTTTCAGGAAGAAATGCTAAAGTATTGTCGTTCCGACGTGGACATTTTACGGCGTTGCTGTGGAAAATTTCGAGAACTGTTCATGGAACACGGAGGGGTGGATCCTTTGAAAGAAGCTTGCACCATTGCCAAAGCGTGTTCCTTAGTGTATCGACAACGATTCATGCCTGAAAACACCGTGGCTGTCATCAGTCCTCAAACGACCCACTTTGTCAAACGTCAATACTCGGTCAAAGCCCTACGCTGGTTACATTACTTGTGCGACAAGGAAGACAAATGGATTCAGCATGCCCGCAACGGAGGGGGCGAAAAGACCATCGGAACGTATTCGGTCGATGGCTGGGACTTAGAAAACCCCAAGATCGTGTACGAATTTAACGGTTGCTTATTTCACGGATGTCCCGTCTGTTACCCTGATCGTAGCACTAAAAATCAGTTTTTACAACGAACCATGGAAGACTTGTACCAGGACACTTGTCAGCGACGCCTAAAGTTAGAACAGCAAGGATACCAAGTGGTGGAAATGTGGGAACACGAATACGATCACCGTTTGAAAACCGATCCCGAGTTTAAACGCCTCGTGGAAAGTTACCAGTTCGTGGACCCGCTGAACCCGAGGGATAGTTTGTACGGAGGAAGGACCAATGCCACCTGTTTGCTGTACCAAGCCGACGAAGAGAACGGAGAAGAAATCAAATACTTGGACGTGTGTTCGCTGTATCCCTACGTGTGCAAATATTGTCGCTTTCCTGTAGGGCACCCGCAATTGTTAACGGAACACATCGACCTGAAAAACATTCGACAATACGAAGGCTTGATCAAGTGCAAAGTTTTGCCTCCCACGAACCTCTACCATCCCGTCTTACCTCACCATTGTCAAGGCAAATTGATGTTTCCCTTGTGCCGTACTTGTGCCGAAACGTGCAACCAAGACCAAGCTTGTCAGCACAGCCAGGAAGAACGGGCCTTGACGGGAACCTGGGTCAGCGTAGAATTGTTCAAAGCTATGGACATGGGATACCAACTGTTAGAAGTGTACGAAATTTGCCACTTTCCCAAGACACAACAATACCGCAAGGGTGACCCCACGCAGAAAGGCATTTTCGCCGACTACGTGGATGCCTTTTTGAAACTGAAGCAAGAAGCCAGCGGCTATCCTTCCTGGTGTCACACTCCCGAAGACCAAATACAATTCAAAGAGAAATACTACGAACAAGAAGGCATCACTTTAGACCACATCGAGAAAAACGAAGGCAGGCGATCGTTTGCCAAAGTGATGTTAAATTGCTTGTGGGGCAAAATGGCACAACGACCGTGTTTACCCAAGACGGAATATTTGACAGAACCTTCCCGCTACTTCCAGATGATTCACGACAAAACCAAATACATGAAACACGTGGACGTTGTTCGAGAGAATTTGATCTTGGTCAATTACGAAGAAGATCTGGACTTTGTGCAAGACGACCCTTTTGGAAATGTCATCATTGCGGCTTACGTGACAGCCCATGCTCGCTTAAAATTGTACGAAGCTTTAGAACTGTTAGAAGAACGCGTCCTGTACTTTGACACGGACAGTTGCATTTACATCCATCACCCGATTCAACATCACCCTAACATCGAAGGAGACCGTTTAGGAGCCTGGACAGACGAACATCCCGACGACAAGATTCTAAGTTTCGTCAGTGGCGGTCCCAAAAATTACGGCTACGAATACCGGGACAAACAAGGAGAAGTGCACACGACGTGCAAAGTGAAAGGACTGACTCTGAATTATCGTACCAGTCGAGTGGTCAACTTTGGGGTATTGAAAGAAGCCTTGCAATCGGGAGAGGATGGAAACTTTAAAGTGACCACTCACCAACCGAACAAGATTGTACGTTTACCCACTCACCACATCGTCAGTCGGCCCTTGGAAAAAGTCTATCAAATCGTGTACCAGAAGCGAGTTCGACTTCCCAATCATTTCACCTTACCGTATGGACACGTTGGTATAAAACATTGGTTGTAAGAGGATAGTTACCCCACCAGAAAGATGACTTCGCCACAGCAAGAATCGAGTGAGAAACCCGATGAGAACTCCAAGTTCAAACCCTACCATTTTCCAGTCTTCTTACCTGACTATTGTGATTGTGCCCGTCGATTGGACACGTTTCAGAAATGGCCTACGAATAGGGAAGGATTACCTTCTTCGCATGTTTTAGCTAGAACAGGATTTGTCTACTTGGGACCTGAGTCAGGATTGGGATACGAGGTACAGTGTTTCGCTTGCGGACTGAAGTTACGAATGGATCTATGTATCTATAAAGATTCAGCTATTCTGGAGCATACTCGATAGTCTCCGTACTGCCCTTACCTTTCTATGGCCTTTCCACCCATCACACTACGGTACAATGTTGACGGTACCTTAGAGACGGTACCTTCCAGAACAGGACATAAAAAACGTAAAAAAGGAAAGATGTACAAGTTGGAGACTGCATTGAGACTAGTATAAAAAAGGGGCTATGGTCAAGATCGATAGTTCATTGTGACTACCAAGACCGAGCGAACAAGATGAATACTTTGAAAAAGACATCGTTTCAGTTTGGGGATTGTAAAAAAGTTGTATCTTCCTCTAGTGTGACTAATACTGGATGGATAAGACCCATGCATTGCGACGGAAAATGTCCGGAAGGAAACTGCGATTGTCCATGTGGTTACCATTGTAATTGCGTAACGGAGTTTGCAGACGAGTGCGATTGTGAGCCTTGCGATGGGACCGATGCTGTACCTTGTGACCTGAGCGATGCCGTAAAGCATCATGGGAACTTTAGTACCCCTACCCCTGTCATGGAAAGTGATGCTGTGCGTGTCAAACCTGTGGGATGCGAAAGCGATGCTGCTCGTCCTCTTGGACATTTTACTGGGTTTCGTTTTAAAGGGGAATGTCGACCTTCACGTTTACCTCCCTACGGATGTCATCCAGCCCTGAGCAAACTCCTACCCATTTCACTCAACCCTCATCGAAACGAACCTGTGAAAAACGAATATTCGTTTCCTGTGCGTTCGTCGGAATACTGCGACTTTGAAAATCGTCTTCAATCGTTCAAAGGAAAATGGCCAAAGTATCTGGGAGGACCGACCCCCGAAGAATTAGCCAGAGCCGGATTTTTCTACTTGGGCGAAGGAGATAAAGTCAAGTGCTTCAGTTGCGGTGTGTCACTTCACCACTGGGAACCGCAAGATTCGGCCTACGTAGAACATGCTCGATGGTCACCGAATTGTCATTACTTACCTTTAGTGGGGCCGAGACATTGAAGTAACTTCTTACCATAATCATCTGTTCATGGATACTTTACAAGAGAACATTCGTGCTTTGCCTGTGGAGTTGAGAGAACGCATTTACCGAGAGCTGGTCAAAATACAAGTGAAACGTAAAGAACAATTGCATCCGATACGTCACCGGTGTTTGAACCACTGGTACCTGAAGGCTATACAAGGACTGATTCAATTGAAAGTGTTCCATTGGACAGACATTGATCAACGACCTCCTGGTTATAAAAAGGAATGGTTTGGTATTGACGATTCTATTTACTACATTGTAAACGTATTGCATCGAATTCCAGAGGAAGAGTTAACGAATTACCAACATCTTTCACACAATGTCAACTTGGTGAAAGAGGAAACTTCTGAACGAATTGTCATGTGTAGATTAGTGACTCAACGATTTAAATTCGACACTGAAGTGAAACCATGTTTGTGCAAAGAGTACATTTCTTGTGTCAGACCAAAGAGGATTTAGTATGACCTATTCATGGATACTTTACAAGAGAACATTCGTGCTTTGCCTGTGGAGTTGAGAGAACGCATTTACCGAGAGCTGGTGAAAATACAAGTGAAACGTAAAGAACAATTGCATCCGATACGTCACCAGATCTTTAACCACTGGTACTTGAATGGTATAAAAGAACTGATTCGTCAGAAATTCTTTCAATGGTCAGACATTGTTCAACACTTTGAGGTTGCTAATGATCGACATGTTCATGATTATGGTTACTTCGAGATTCACCTACAGCAATACATTGAGGAAGACAAGTTAAAGGATTACCAACATATTTTACGTGGAATCTACTTAGAGGAAGAGGAAACACCTAAACGAACTCTGACGTTTCGGTTACAGTATGCAAGATTTAGATTCCCTACTGGAGAACGAAGATCTCTGGCTAGAAAGTACGTCTATTGCATCCGAAAAAAAGAGAATATAAAAAGAGGCTGCCATGCCACGGTTTATGTCACATGTCATCCAACAGATTCCGTGGAAGGAACTCAATGACCATATTCAAACCGTGGATCATTACCATCGATTATTACAAGAACTGTATCCATTCAATTTTGGACGAAAAGTGGTGTGTGTCTTAGTGACTTGTTTTCTGGGATTTCGTTTACCAGCCGATTCTTTGTGGACTCTTTACGATCAGTACTTACCACCTCCATGGCCTTAAATGGTCACGAAAAACTCCTTTTGCTCAAAGCCTTGCGTTTTCATCTGGATACTTCTCGACCTCAACAGGAAAAAAAGATTCGTCAACTTTTAGCGACCCAAGACGTGTATGACGATGTGTGTGTAGCTTGTGACTTACATCCCCATTGGACAGATGTTCGTGATTGGAAAAAGGGGGGTTTTGAGGCTTGGACCCAAGAAGTGGCCCAGTATGCACAAGAGTTGTTCAAGGAAAAAAGTTACTTTTCAACCTGTGTTAGTGACGGTGCCAGAAGAACCCGTCACCGAGAACAACCACTCGCTTCAGGACAGGACTGTCATGGACATGCCTGAAAGGTCATTCCGGGAGGACACTTGTGTGACAATACCTCATGTAGAGACTGTAAGAACATTACACACTGTCCCTAGGACATCTTCGTTACCCAAAACATGTTGTACAGACACTTGTTTATATTCCACTTTGATCGCTTTGCTGTGTTTTATATTCCTGTACATCACTATTTGGGTTGTATGTATTTTTGTCTTTCGTGTTCATATTTGAAAAAAACATTCAATAAACGTGTTCTGAAAAAGTATATAAACTCTTGTCTTGTTTGTTTTTTCGTGTCACAAGTGACATTTCTCATACCATGGCTACCTCTGCTGTCTCTGCTCCCTCTTCCTCCACTGTCAAAGTCATCGACGAACACTTAGATCGTGCCAGTTGGGAGGCTTTGTATCTTCGCCATCCCTTTAACATGCTCATTGCTGGACCTAGCGGTTCAGGCAAAACCGAATTCGTCAAACGTTTGATCGAACATAAACATCATTTGATCGATCGACCCCCTCAACGGATCGTGTGGTGTTACAAAGAGTGGCAATCGGCGTACAGCCTCTTGCGTGAAAGTCAAGGCGATTCCATCGTGTTTGTGGAAGGCATTCCTAAAGAAGACGATGGCATCGTCTCTGACTCCCGTCTAACCCATTTGGTCATTTTCGACGACATGTTAGGAGAAGACGAAGAAGAAATTAAATTGTGGTTTACGCGCAAAGGGCATCACCGTAATGCCAGTGTCGTTTACATCACCCAAAATTTGTTTCAACAAAGTAAAGCCCATCGCACCATCAGTCTCAATGCGCATTACGTGGTCTTGTTTAAAAGCCCTCGAGATAAATCGCAAGTGCAAGTCTTAGCCAAACAGTTAGGAACGCCTTGGCTGACTCAGGCGTACGACGATGCCACTCAAACTCCACACGCCTATTTACTCGTCGATTTGAAACCTACGACCCCCGAGGATTTGCGATTTCGTACCCACTTGTTTCACCACTGGTGCCAAGACGGAGGGCCTGTCCTGTACACGTCTCCGTCCTCGACTTCATTTCACTCCCCATGAAAAAAAATCTATAAAAACCTCAGACCCTTTTTCGTCTGTCTCACACAGTGTGAACATGACGTCCCTTCAGTCTCATCTTCCCGTCAAATTGATTCGTGCCTTGTATGGCATCAGTCGAGAAAAAGATCCACAAACACGAGCCCGTGTCTTAGAAGCTAGTCTCAAAGAAGTCTTACGATGGTTCACGGTGACGGCACGTCAATTACTCCAAGGAATCATTCAGATTCCTCATCAAACCCAACGCTTTTTCGATCGAAACAAAGTCGCTTTGGTCCAACTGGCCGATCCCCGCATCGACACTCAAACCAAAAAACAAATCATTTTGAAACCTGGAGGGAGCGGTACTCTAGGAGGGGTCATCATTCGCTCACTCTTAATATGGGATCCTAATGCCCCCAAAGTTATCCCCAAGACAAAAGTCCAACGAAGCCCCAAGAAGAAAAAGAAAAAGACCAAGTCCCCAAGAAGAACTTCTCCAGTGGCGGGACCCTCCTCTTACCAGACACCACCACCATCACCCCGGAAAAAGAAAAGAAGCCCCAAGAAAAAGAAACAGAGAAAAAGTCCTCAAAAAAAGAAAAGTCCACAGAAGAAGAAGAAAACTAGTCGCAAGAGAGGCACTTCGGCCAGGACGCAACCTTACACTCGCAAGCCACGACCTGCCACAACGTCTCCGGCAGCCTCACGTTTGTCCACTTCTCCGTTGATGTCACCAGGAACTGAAGAGTACTTGGAGACGTTGATTACACCAAGAACTTCTCCGTTGATGACCCCCAAAAGAACTTCCCCAGTGGCAGGACCTTCCCATTTAGCGGCAGTGGCTGCTGCTCACAAAGTACCTTCTCCCAAAATCAAAGTTCAAGAAAGATCGGGCATGTTACAAAGTTTACTGGATTTGTCCAAGCAAGAACTGGCTCGATTTAGTCCGTTACGTACCCCTGCACGACGTGTCATGCCTGTCCTCAAACTGATAAAACGTAAAGACAATCAGTGGCGACGCGTTCCAGTATAAAAAAGGCCTGTGACCGAGTAGGGTATCAGTGTTTTTAGGTGCTCCTAAAGACTCAAAGATGTCACCCTCCAGAAAACCCCAAGGAAAGAAAAGGAAAGGACTGCCACCACGTTTAGCCAAACATGGGGACCTGTTATCTGTCCTGTCCAAAGCTTCTCCACCCCTACGAAAAAAACTCATTCAAACAGCCTCCAAAGAGGTCATCGATACCGTGTGCGAATGTTGTTTGAACGTTTTGAAAGGCACGATCCCTTTGTCCAAACACCAGAAACAATGCTTAGGCAAACATCGTCACGTTCTTCGGAAAATGGTTCAAAAGAAAATTCCCATTCGTCAAAAAAAGAAGATGTTGGTCCAACGTGGAGGCATTTTACCTCTCTTGTTAGGCCCCATACTGAAAGGAGTCTTGGGAACCATGTTGGGAGGACTGATGGGAGCAAGATAAAAAGGCCTTCGGAAGTCCCAAGATCTCAGAATCGACCGCTGACAACCCCATGGAAGGACGAAAACTAGCTTTAGTGCCTTACAAACGATGGATGGAATACCATCGGTGGCAAGAACAACGCACCCCGCATTTACCTCCCAATCCCAATTTGAGCGAGATGTCCCAGTTACAACACGAATTGCAATCCTTGATGGATCGCCAAGATTTGTCCGAAACAGAAAAATCGCAAAAGTATGGTCAACTCTTGCAACGACTGCAACTCTTTCACCAGAAAGCTTTAGACGAAACAGCTCTACCCACTTTGAAAGATTTTAAGACCTTGATGAAAAGTCCAGCACCATCACCAGTACCAGTACCAGTACCAGTACCACCAGTACCCGTGACCAAGACAGAAAAAGGAAAAGAAGAAGAAGAAGAAGGGTTTCAAACTCCACCAGAAAAAGTACGCAAGTTAACAACACCACCTACCTCCAGAATTGGATGGATTAAAAAGATGATGGCGACCCCTTCTTCCTCACAAGAGAAAAAGAAAGTGAAGACAGAAGTGAAGACAGAAGTGAAACAAGAACCGATATCCCCCGCTCAGACATCCTCCTCTTCGACACCTATTGCTGGCCGCACACGCAAAGCCTTGCAATCCAAGAAAATACCCCAAGAGAAAAAGAGTAGCCTCTTCCAAGAGTGGGTGCCTTATTAACACACCAACACAAAATAAAAAATGGAAAAAGTCTTAGCCAGCATTTACTACGATCCCTCCCATCCTGCAGGTTACGCAGGAGTTCAAAAATTGTATCGTGCTGCCAAAACGCGACTGAAAAGTCTCCGTTTACCTCAAGTGCAACGATGGTTACAAGAACAAGCTACCTACACTTTACACAAACCCATTCGACGCAAGTTTGCCAGAAGTCGCACCCGAGTGGAAGGCATCGATCATCAATGGCAAGCCGATTTAGCCGATGTCTCTCATTTAGCCAGCTACAATCGTGGCTACAAATATTTGTTTTGTGTCATCGACGTCTTTTCCAAATTTACCTGGGTCGTGCCTTTGACTTCCAAATCCAGCAGCGAGTTAGTGCGAGCCCTGCAACGGGTATTGAAACAAAGCGGCCGTCACCCTCTTCGATGGCAAACGGACAAAGGCACCGAATTTCTGAACCAAGCTTTCCAAAAAGAATTAAAGAAACGTGACATTCATTTTTTTACCACCGAGAATCCCGAAACCAAAGCCAGCATCGTGGAACGTTTTCAACGCACTTTGAAAGAACGCATGTGGAAATATTTTACGCATCACCACACTCTGAAGTACATCGACATCTAACCGCACCTGGTGCAAGCGTACAACCAATCTTACCATCGAAGCATCGGACGTGCCCCGCAAGACGTGACTCCCGACAACGAAGTGCTGGTGTTTGAGCGCCTGTTTGGTACGTCCCCGACGAGGGCTGTCCCCAAGAAAAGTGGAGAGTTGACCGTAGGAGATTGGGTGCGCATTGGCAAAACCAAACGCACTTTCGACAAAGGTTACTTACCTAACTGGACGACCGAATTGTTTCGCGTCACTGGACGAGTGCATGGCCGTCATCCTGCCGTCTATAAATTGGAAGACATGAACGGAGAAGTACTCAAAGGAACGTTTTATTTGCCCGAGTTACAACGTGTCACCAAAAAAGAAGACGACGTGTACGACATCGAAAGCATTCTGGAACGCAGAACCCGTAAAGTGGGCAAACGACGTGTCAAAGAAGTCAAAGTACATTGGAAAGGATATCCACCCAGTTTCGATTCTTGGATCGACGCTTCGCAAGTCATCGACTATAAAAAGAAGAAGTGACCATCATGCCCTTTCACACAGCAGCAGACGCAGCTACGTCGACCAGTCCTTCTTCCCCTAGTTCTTCTGTGCAAGATTTACAAAAACAACCCTTGTGGGTGTGGTGTGGAGAACGTGTGCCTAAAACGCAAATCGTCTTTTTCTGCCAAATCTTCGTGGTGTATTGTGTCATCGGGGCAGCCATCGCCAATTTGAGTTTGCAACAAGGAGACAAACAATTGTGGACCATTTTATTGAGCAGTTGCATCGGTTACCTACTTCCCAATCCCTCCCTCAAATTCTCCTCGAACGGGAACGTTGTGTCCAGTGCCAGTGCCAGTCACCAGTCCAACCACAATCAGAACCCCATTTTGGGCGGAGACACACCTCTGACATCCACTAATATTCCCTCGGACAGCCACAGAACTCTGGAATTATGAGTCACCAAAACCAATTTTACTTAACCTTACCCAGTGACAGTTCCATGGAGGTGTTTCCCAACAACACGTTGTGCTGTTACACGGCCAAATTACCTCAAGCCATCCCCTTAGATCACGAAGCCCATTGGGAAGTGGCTTTAGTGGAAATGATTCACCCAACCCAAGTCCTCAATGTCCTTCCCAATCAAAATTTTTTTGATGTGGAAGTTCATGACGAGCAAATGCAACAGTGGATGGATAGCAATGTCAAATATGACAAGAAAACCCGTGCACAAAAGTACACCATCTATCACTTGTTCATTCCCCCAGGCTATTATTTTAGTGGTCAACATTTGGTCAGCACCATAACCTCCAGGTTTAATGTCGTGTTTCTGAAAGCTTTAGAGCATGTCAACAAAAGTGTCACCCTGGAGTATCACAAAGCAGCTCGTCGCTTCTTGATGAAATTTGAAAGAAGTAAAATCCTGTCCATTTTATTTTGTCCTGAATTGTTTGACATGTTGGGCGGAGACATGGACATGAGAAAGGCCATGCTCAAGAAAAACGAATTACCCATCGTTTACGACAACGAGTCTTTTAGCAAGTTATTTCGTGCCCCGGTAGAACTGAACCAAGGACTGAATTTGATGTTCGTGTACTCCGATGTGGTGGAGTACAACGTGGTGGGACACACCTCCGTACCGTTACTGCGTGTCATTCCTTTCAAAGTGGATTCTGCCACGAACGCTGACGAAGAAGGTGGAAACACTTATCACGTCCACCGCGAATTTGTCCATCCTCACTATTTGCCCGTCAGCAAGTCGTATTTGGACACGGTCAACATTGCTATAAAAGGAGATTTGGGACAAAATATTCCATTCACCAAAGGAAAAGTCACGGTGAAACTCCATTTTCAAAAACGGTTCTCTCACGATTCGTAAGTAAGTCATGTATCCAGTGTACCGAGGGGTGGCTCGACAGCGAGGACACGGTTTAGGAGACATGTTAAAATCGGCCTTTCGTTCGGTGGCCCCGGTGTTGAAACCGATGGTGACACGCGGATTGCACGCCTTGAAAGATGCGGCACTGACACAAGGCAAAGAATTTCTCCAAAATGTCATCATCGACAAACAAAACCCTAAAGAAGCCTTCATGAGGGCAGGCAAAAATGTCTTGCTGCAAACGGGTAAAGACATTTTGGGCCGACGAGACACACCTATAAATGCCCTGCACGATACCGAGTCAAGCATTCAGCAAGGACAAGGCAGAAAGAGACGAAGAAGAAAACACCCCTTCACCAGACTTCAAGCGAGAAAGGCCAAGAAAAGAAGAACCGTACGAGACTTAGACGTTTTCGATTATTGAGAAAAGAGACAAAAAATGATGCACCGAGAATCTTGCGCCTGTTCCAAGACGGAACTGGATCTGTTTGCCATGCCCCCCACCATGATGACCATGCAAGAATCCCAATGGGTGGAATTTCACCCCGTCTCCTCATTGACAGCCTCAGCTCCCATCGAGTTTGAAATCAAAGGACAGCCCGAAGATTACATCGATCTGAATAGCAGTTACTTGTACTTGAAAGTCAAACTTGTCGATGAGGACAATTCGACCCTAGATGGCGATGAGGTAATAGCTCCCGTCAACAATTTCATGCATTCCTTGTTTAGCGGAGTGGACTTGTACTTGAACAACAAACTGGTCAGCAGCAGCATGGATACTTACCCTTATCGAGCGTACCTGGAAAATCTCTTGACGTACGGAATAGACGCCAAGAACACTCATCTCAATGCCTGTGTGGTATGGGAAGCTGACGAAGCTGAAAAGTTTGAAAATTTAGAAACTGATGAAAAGAAAGAAAACAATGACGGATTTATAGAACGAAGAAAGAGAATCAAAGATGGACAGAGTTTAGAACTGATGGATCGTTTACATCTGGACATGTGGTTGCAAGAGAAATATTTACTAAACGGGGTCAATGTCCGCCTGAGACTGAATCGGAGCAGTGCCGCTTTCCATTTGATAGGTAATACTGTTTGCAAAACTGTCATCGAGGAAGCCAGGCTCTACGTACGTCGTGTGGAAGTGTTACCTAAAGTGGGTAACGACATCAGTCAAACGTTGAGCAGAACGACAGCCAAGTATCCCATACGACGCGTGGAAGTGAAAACCTTCACCATTCCCAAGGGACAACGATCCATGATCGAAGATCATCTGTTCCAAGGACAGCTACCCAAGCGTTTAATCATTGGTATCGTCGAAAATGAAGCCTTCAACGGAGCTTTGGCTAAAAATCCTTTCTACTTTCAACACTTTGGCGTGTCCAAGATCGAAGTCAGTCGAGATGGCAAGACCTTGTGTACCCGACCCTTTGAGCCTAACTTTGAGAAGAAGAATTACTTGAGATCGTACTTGTCCCTGTACGAAGCCACCGGTCAGTTAGGAACCAACACCAGTCACGGTATTACGTACGAGGATTATGTAGGAGGCTATGCTTTGTGGGCTTTCGATTTCACTCCAGACCAAGGCAGCGACGAGGGACATTTCCACCCTATAAAATCAGGCCAGATTCGTGTGGAAATTCAGTTTGCAAACCGAGACCCTGATGTAACGGTGAACGTCATCCTGTATGCAGAATTCGATAATACCATAGAAATCAACAGTTTGAGAGAAGTCATCCTAGATTACTAGAAAGCCATGGAAGACTGTTGTCCCTCTTTACCTAGTGAAGAAACTTTGGAGATGGAATGTAAGGAGACCGTGGAAGGAGAAGAAGATATCATGATGAAGTCGAGATGGCCAGAACAAGAAGCCCATTTAGTCTCCTGTTTTGCCAAACACTTGGTCGACAAAATAACAGAATTGATCAAGAAAAATTGCTATGGATGTCAAAACGATCATCCCAGTCAAATTCAACACGATAAATGCCTGATGTTGAGTCAAGAAGAAAAATTGGACGAGTATCTGGACGAAGCTTGGAGTCTCATCTCGAACAAAGACGTGTTGCACCAGTGGTATAAAGACTTGCGTGAACATTCTTGTCCACCATTAACCACTCAAGAGATCCATCGTATCGAAACTCTCCTGAATCAGAGTGAGGAAACAGAACGAATAACCGTTTATTCGTCAGACATTTTCAAGCAAAAAGTCAGGATCGAATTGACGACGTATTATTACCTGTGAAGAAGAAAAAAACACAAATCAATGGATACCTGGGAACTTTATTACCTTTTGAACCACAGTTCGTATACGGCTTCTTGGAATCCCGTCGTCTGTGCTAAAGATGAACTCCCTCATCGCAAACCTAAAGACCATCAAGCTTACGTGATCAACACGGACGACAGTCATCTCCCAGGAACCCACTGGGTAGCCGTCTACTTTCCTCAAGAAGGCTGTGTGGAATATTTCGATTCGTACGGATTGCCCCCTTTGGAAGACGATATCATCGACTTTATGAGAAGAAATGCTCAAACCACCCGATTCAATAACGTGAAATTACAAGGCACAGATTCCTTGGTGTGTGGACAATATTGTGTGTATTTTCTGCATCATCGCAGCCTGGGCTATTCCTTAGAACATTTAGTGACTCATTTTGATCCTCGTTCTTCTGCTAGAAACGATGTGAAAGTAGATCGATGGTTTTGTGACCATTATGCTTATCTTTTGTCTCAAGCTAGGAAACGTAGTGTCCATCAATGGCCTAATGATTTCCAACAGTGGAAATCACAATTTCATTCACAACGTTGTCAGCCTTGTTTAAAGTAGTTAGTATTTGAAGAAAAAAATGTTTGTGATTTGAAAAAATTGTTAAATGTTATCATGTTGGATTATTGTTAGAGTTGTTGTTAGTTAGTGTTAAGTGATTTTTGAATAAAAAAATGTTGTGTTTTGAAAAAAATGCCTTTGTCTTTTGTTTAGCTATAAGAATGTTGGATTGATGCTCTTTCATTTCTTACTATCCCTCTCATGAACGTTGCGGCTCGAAAAAACCGTGTGTGGGATGTTTTCCTTCACGTCCGCGCTTTCACTTTAAGAACCGGTTTGTTCCCAGTCTAACCATCCATTGTCGACTCATCCTCCTACGAAGATGTGCTCCAAACTAGCTAAGCTCAACGAAGCCTACGTGAATTTGCATAGGGTCAGACACAGTCTGATACCGAAGCCAGAAGAAATAGAGAATGTGAGAATGTTAAAAATCACTGAAGACCTGATAGAAGAGCTCTTCAGAGCAGAAATGAACAGGGAAAAAGAAGAATGGACAGAGAAGTACAGACTTCAGAGACAGCAGCAACAGCAGCAACAACAGCAACAACAGCAGCAGCAGCAACCTGAAGCTGACAGAGGCTTTGTCGATTGCCGTATCGACACCAAAGAGTTCTTCTTCTCTTTCCGAAGAAGCAGACCTATCGCCAGAAAGTCTATCCTCAGAGGACATCGCATTCTTAGAAACTAAAAAAAGAATGCCATAGCAAAACAAAAAAACAGCCCTTTTCAGGGCTACCCAATACTCTAGAAAAGAAATAACTATTAATTTGCCAATGTGTGTGTGTGTGTGTAGGTAGAGTAGTGTGAAAATAAACACTAACTCTTTCTTAAAGAATGTGAGGGTATGAGTTTGTGTGTTTGTGTAATTGTGTTTGTAAGTGAAAAAATAGATTGATGTGTATAGTAGATTAAAATGATGTTAGTTTTTTGGCTGTTTGAGGTGTATATTTGGGGTTAGATTGGATTGCCTTGCGTATGTGGATAGTCTATTGAAGTGATGGGTAGCATAAAAACGTGAGTGAGTGTTTCTTTTAGGTCCGCGCGTTGTTGTTGTTTTTTTGTCATGATCTAGGTAAGATGAATTTTATGTTTTTAGGGGATGTTTTCCTTCACGTACGCGCTTTCAGTATAAAATGAAACTCGTTCGGCAGTCCAGCTACCCTTGTTGATTGATCAACACCAAAAATGAACACGAGACTGGAGAAACTGTTGGAACTTCATGTGCATCTGGAATATGCCAGGCGCATATTAAATGAACTGGCCGCTGAAGCCATTGTCGAGGAGGGAAGGATAAGAGAGGAGGAAAGAAGAAACAAAGAAGAGGAGGAGAGAAGATATAAAGAAGAAGAGGAAAGAAGATATAAAGAGGAGGAGAGAAGATACAAAGAAGAGGAGGAGGAAAAGGAGAGAAGAAAAAATTTCAGAATCCCAGAGAGTGAAAATTGGGATTCTGAAGCGACATATCCTGCCTCTGCTCTCTCCCCCCCAAAAGGTAAAAAGTAATTGGGGGATAAGATGTGTATGTGGCGCCAGGCCTGGAAGGTGCCACCATTAACCAGGTGCCCATGAAGTTCCAAAAAAAAACAGCCCTTTTCAGGGCTACCCAATACTCTAGAAAAGAAATAACGATAGATTTGCCAATGTGTGTAGGTAGAGTAGTGTGTATATAAACACTAACTCTTTTTTAAGATAGTGTGAGGGTATGCGTTTGTGTGTTAGTGTGTTTGTGTTTGTAAGAGCTCAGGTATGTTAGTGTGAATAGTAGATTATGGGTTTCTTAGCAAATGTGGAGAGTATAGTTAGGGTTATATTATATAAAATGAGAAAGTAGGGGGATGTTTTCCTTCACGTACGCGCGATGTTGGGCCATGATCTAGGTAAGATCCATTTTATGTTTTAGGGGGATGTTTTCCTTCACGTTCGCGCTTTTCGTATAAGAACCCACAGTATTCGTCGTTCAAACCATTCTTCATAGAAGATGGCTTCAAACCACCTGGATAAATTTCAATCATTGCAAGACGTCCTTGACAATTTGGGAATGATAGAACAAATGCTCGTACGACTAGTTGAAGATCACTATTCTTATAGTCCGCATAGAGTAAAAATGGAAATTAATAATTTAAGAAAAGCAAAGGATATGATAAGTGCTGTAATGAAGGAAATAAAGGAGGAGAAGGAGGATGAAGAAGAAAGGACAAGGATGAGAGCATGGAATGAAAAAATTGAAAAAGAAGAAGAAAATGAGAAGAGGAAGAAAGAAGAAGAGGAGGAAGAGAAGAAAGAAGAGGAGGAGAAAAAAAAGAAGAAAAAGAGTGTAGGTGAGAAAATAAGAAGTTGGTGGAGGAAAAGAAGAAATTAGAAGCAGAAGAAGAAGAAAACCCAAAGGCCCTTTTCAGGGCCAGCCATATTTCTCGAAAAGAGATAGTCTTTTGAATTGCCTACCCCTTTTTAAAAAAATTTTTTTTAAAAAAATCCCATGTTAAATTCCCCTTGTCCGTAGATTGTCCCACGATTTATTCCCATGTTAAATTCCCCTTGTCCGTAGATTGTCCCACGATTTATTCCCATGTTAAATTCCCCTTGTCCGTAGATTGTCCCACGATTTTTCGCCATGTTAAATTTCCCTTGTCCGTAGATTGTCCCAAGGGGTTCTGTAATGCTAATTCCCATTGTCCGTAGAGTATCCCCCTTCACTACTGTCATATCCAGGCTACTGAAATAAAACATTAGTTGTGACAATACAAAGTTCAAGAGAAAATCAAATGCATACGGTTTAATAGCGCAATAATGCACAAATGTCAGTATAACCTTAACTCTGACATCTAGGGTAGTTTTCGTGCAACTTTACACATATCAGTTGTAACAGACTGGGAGTGTTCAATAATAGACACTGTGTTGTTTGCTTCAGCGATTGTATATGTATCGTATTTAATCTTTTAGCGGAAATTTTTGCTGTATTCAAATATCAGACAAGTAGAGTATCGAAGGAAATAAAACTTAGACAAAGTATCAGCAGATCACAAGCGACATAGATGAACGTTACTCTAAAATTTACAAAATATTGGGATAGGCAACAGTTGTTGAATCTGAGAAGGATACAAATACTGAAGGGAATATAGGCCAGTTGTTAAAGGGGACACAAACAGTTGCACATAAGATCGAAGTTAAAAAGAAAACATTAGTAATATAATCAATACATATTAGCCTTACTACTATGAAAAATCTCAAAAGCACATGATTAGAGCATATCCAGCTTTTCAGTATTAAAAACCTCTTCAACGTGAAACTGTCACTGCAAGAGATGACATAATATCACAAAAATATTCCGTGGAGCATTGCTTCCAACACAGGTTATGCTTCTATGATATTTTGTATAAATGAATACTATACTTGATTTGTCCATGCTGTTTTCAGTGTTCCATAAAACGTATATGTGTGCGTGCGTGTATATATATATATATATATATATATATATATATATATATATATATATATATATATATGTGTGTGTGTGTGTGTATGTGTGTGTGTGTGTTTTTTTTTCTTCATTTCTCTATATTTTAATTTGTAATGTGATGTTCAAAACAAAATGAGTTCGTCTCCTTTCCTAATTTTCTTCTTGCTCATATGTGATAGGCATCCTAAACGTCTTTTAAATCTGAATTCATTTCTATTTTGTTGTGTGGAAATATTACCTCTCAATCGGTATATTTGGGTAACACTTCCATATTATTACCTTATAAAGCAGTCACACGACGCTTTGCTGTCTTCTAAATAACATATATTGTTTGTACTACTTATTCTTCACAGAATAAAATAAGATTTTCAATGTGTTCATCGGCTTAACAGTCTTCATCTCGTCTCGTCAAAATTTTTTTTTAAAAGACTACGGGCGAAAGATACAAAGTGCGAGAAGTTCAATAGGACATTCGTCTTTGAGATTAGCTCACATTTATGATCTGTGTATCTTGCGCTTAGGAGTTACGGACTATAACAGGAAATGTCAAACAATAGGCGGAGTTACGATGATTGATAGCCATAGTACGGTGTCTGAAAATGACACGCCTCACTCTTATAACCACTCCCTACACCAATACATGTCAAAGAAGGGTTTAGAGTTATTTGTATCCATCCCGGTGATATCGAATTAGTATGGAGATCACATTTCAAAACAAAACGAGAGAGAGAGTGAGAGAGAGAGAGAAAAACCAGACACTAATGGTGTACAAGGATGAATTTTTGATGTGCATTCTTGTAGGAGTTTGTGCACAAGTTAAATTTCCAGCTGCATGTATTGCTTGAAATATAATAAACACTCAGTTATACAAACATTTACAAGCCTTGTTATATCGATGGACAAACCTGTTAAAAGGAACGTTGATTTAGAATAGATCCTGGTTTCAGTAAAATAATTGACAGTCTCCAAGATATATATCCAATAGTTAAAGTAAGATAATCCAACGTAAGACAGTACAATAATTTATATTCGTGATTGACGATCAGTAGTGTACGATATTTGAAGAATACAAAGGTATGTGATAATAGCTAAAATTGGTACTGGGATAGTCCCCAGGAAAACCAAACGCTATATATAGTAGTGTATAAATGGTAGCAATGGGCATACGTGTAGTGAGTACTTGCCGTTAAGGATAACATTGACATTTATCCGCAGCTGCCTATTGGTTAGAAAATCCAAAACAGTTAGTACGGAAAAACACTTGTAACAATGTAAACAGTATAAAAAGCAAAAATTAAGAATGAGGATAAGCCATCAATAAAGAGTTGAATAAAGCCAGCAATGTTCAATAAGAATACACTGAAGTCTGCTGCGATACAAGGCAACTAAACAAATTAACACCCCATTGCTAATTGGGGTACATAACATCTAAATGTATTTATATGAATACTACTATCTTCCACGAGATCCCATTATTAGTCTGATTGCCCGCTTCGCATACTCCCTGCATGGCTCTGCGCTTAGTCCTACAACGTAAGACACATCACCCGATATTTATTTATTTATTTTTTTTGTTCTGGGGGTGATAGCACTTCAACAAATACAACATGTGCTGTCTTACGCTGTATTACTAGTCTGCGCTATCTGAAGCGGAGTGGAACGCAGTAAGCATACGAAGCAGGGAGACAGACTATCCCTTCATTTTCAGCACATCCATCCTTACAAGTCAAATATGTAATGACCATTTACTCTCCTATAAACGCCAGTCACTTTAAAGACATGTCACACAAACCTTTGGGTACATGTCTTTCTTGAAAATATCTTCGGTCCCACTGTAATGACCATACAAGTGGTTGTTTCCGGTCAATTCTGGTCTGCACCACTCAACAAACTCTTGTAAATGTTGTGGAGAATCAGTCTCAGCGAAAACAATATTTATGAGGAAAGAACCATTTAACCGGGAGGTGGGTGTGATGAGAGAGAAAGTATTATTTGAAACATTTTGTCTTAATACAAAGGAAAACAATATATATCGGCTCGAAATAAAATTCAAGCACACCACCCACCCGAAACGGGTGTTCGGTCCCTAAACCCTTAATTTCCTTCCCAGTACATAATAAAGACTCCCTTACAAGTAGGTCTTGCCCGTTTTCAGAATCAGTTGTTGCTTTGTGTGTTTGGTTTTGGGGTGGGATGGGGGTGGTGTTGGGAGGGCGGTTTGGTGTTTTTTTTATTTTCTTTAAAAGACCTTTTTAATAATACAATTTCAAATAACAAAATTTTGTTTGCTGATTTGACAGGAAGTATATAGAGAGGTGTTCAGCGGGAACTTCCATGTTAACGCTTAATGAGAGGAAATGCTATCAGCAAAAGAAGATAAGTAAACAACATAGGTTTGGTTAACAATTACATATATCTAAAGACTTTTGTGAATGATTTGAAAACTACAGCACACTTATCAATTAATGTGAAAAAGAGATAGTATAATCATTTGTTTATTCAGTATATTTCTTAGCATGTCCTCATTTCGAAGAGATCTAGATGTACGTTGATGTGGTTATAGGACACACGGTACTAATGATATGGAAAAATGGGAACCAGTCTAGAAATGGGTGAACATAAACTAGAGTATATAAGGGTTTGGCTGGCCAAGATTGCTTAATAATGTAAGTTATGCTTTAGGAAAAATAATATTTTGAGAGCTTATCCTATTTGTAAGTGAAAAAATAGAGACATTGTTTTACTGATGGAATTTCAGTCCATTAACAGTCTTGAGTTTGAAACACTTGTTACTAAAATTATCACCTGACGCTTTGGTGCGGAATCGAAACCACATGCTTGAAACAAATGCAGGTCCAGAAAATGCCGCGGCTCATATTCTTTCCTCTACACAGAAGCTGACATTTAGATTTCATCTATACTGATAATTATAGGTTTGATCATGTGCACTCAAAACCTTTAAGTTATTGAAGTTTTAATATTATGGTGTTTGCATAGGTTTGTTATGGGAACTACATTAGTACCGTGAGTCCTATAAACAACCACAGCAATACAGTGACTCTACATATGCAAGTGCAATTAACTTTTCTGTAAATGCGATCATATGGTTCTCTTTGTGGATAACAAGAAAAATGTATACCTTTTTTAAACCGCATAGTGACGTTCAGTGGGATATTAAACACATATTCAGATATATCAGCTGTTGCCAAAAAGGGGGAAGGGGGAACAGTGTGTAGATTTGACTATGTTAGGTGTAGTGTTTTGCACTTTGGTTTATATCGAAGCAATACAGTTAAAACATTGACACAATTTACCATTTATAGAATAATTACAGTAAGCAATATAATATTTCCTAGTTGTGTTTTGAAACATAATGGTTCAGATATGATCACTTAGGTCTCTTCCACCATGCTTAATAATGATGAACTCTCATGACTTTTGCATCCAACTAATTTCTTGCAGTGAATGTTTTGAAAGTTCATATTTTGCATTTTAATGGACCCATCTCTACCATACTTTAGTTTTCAATTATATGTCTTCTGGGAGACAGATTAGGTACTTTTGTCATTTAAATATCTTTTTCTGTAATAATACATGTACATATAGATGGTCACCTTGATCTTTTAGCCATTAATTACATAATATGACAAGGCTGGTAATACATTTTAGCATTAAATTGAAGAGCGATAGCACCTGACTCTTTGGTACGGAACTGAAACCATGTGTTTTAAACACATGCAGGTCCAGAAAATGCCGCGGCTCATATCCTTTTCTCTACACAGAAGCTGACATCCAGGTTTCAGCTATACTGATAAATATAGGTTTGATCATGAGCACTCAAACATTTTAGGTTATTTAACTTTTAATATCATGGTGTTTGCATAGGTTTACTATGGGAACTGAGTAAGTACCTTGAGTCCTTTAATTTTCAATCTCACTGAATTCTCATAAGGACGAGATCATTACACTGATCTATTAATAAAATAGCATATGTTACTAAATTTAAACTTCCAGGCATTATACTAGTCACGATCAGGTTACATTACTTCCTCGCTGGGATACCCACTAATACTCGGTCAAAGTCAACAATATGATTTAATCTGATTAAAAGTAGATTACAGCTGTCATCTGATTTTGATCAGATTGCACTCTGTTTCAAGGGGTCAGACAAGTGTAGAGACCAAATAGCACTTATGTAAAGTTTAGTCAGTGTGTACACATTACAAAGATATTGTTCTCATAGTCATTGAAGTACACTTTATAACATAGCCTGAATCAGTGAGAGGACACGTATTTTCAATAAGCATGAAGGCTCTGCTATATTTAATTCATTTTTTATTTTAGATCTTTAAAAGGCAGCAAACACAAAACAAACAAAATAAAATCTTAAAAAGCAGGGGAGAAATGGGGTCTCGACGTTGCTTTCATGAAGAGCAAGTTCAAGTTATCTTTTTGGCGAAATATTTTTGTCTTCTGATATATTTTTTTTCGAAACTGGGTTTCGAGGGCTATAGTATATGTCGTAAAATACCAGTGCATGTACTGGATTAAATCTCAATAAAACTTCGCTCAAAATGGCGCCCACACATATGAACTTTTGACTTTTAAGTAAGTAACCAAAAATGGCTGACAGATAATAAGAACCTTTCTTCAAGCGTATCACAAAGCCTAGGATGACCTAATAGTGTTCCCATTTTATTTTGGTTCTTGCAACGACAAAACCTTTTATATTACTTAACTATGGCACTAGTACACGAAGGCCTACGAAAGTAATGGATTTGGATTTGCACAAAACGAGGCTTAAAAATAACAGCTCTGTGCCATGGCTGCTTTCATTTTTGACCGTATCATTTCAAGAGACTTTGATTTATATTTGCCACAGTTACAGAGTGTAATTTAGAAGCACGATTTAACTTATTCCTGATGTTCTTTGAAGTATCTATAGAAACATAATTAGAAAACTCATTGGTTTCTTCTTTCAAAATTTATATTTAGATGTATTGCTGGTATATGTGGTCATCGCGTCAACATATATTTGGAGCAAAAGAGCTTAAATAAGAGAGAGATTGAACACAAACATAGAGGACATTTGCTTGTTCTGAGTGAATAGCCGATATATTTCGTCGAGTGGGTGAAAATAATGTGTTTGACCCATGAGCTGAATTATAGATGTTAATCACATATAAGAAGCTAATTTAATTTTATCCTATAACGCGTTGATCATTTTCAGTATATAACAAATTAAATTGCAAATGGCTTACGGTAAAACCAGCTGTTTTCCGTCATGCTGTAATCCGTGTACCTGAGAATAAAAAACAGCCCACTTCAGACGGGTAAGCGTTTATATTTCCAAAAGAACAATCTATTAAAAATGGTAATTTCAGCTGCTTAGTGCTCAGTATTAAGAGGTTAGTGTTAGGACTGGTCGGTCTGGTGTCAGTATAATGTGACCGGGTGGGACATTTTGTTACATCACTATAAACTGTAACACTACATAAATTGTAACGATATGACTGAAAAATTGTTAAAGCTACGTTACAAATCCAAATCACACACACACACACACACACACACACGATGATGATGATGATGATGATGATGATGATTTTTGATTTATGAGTATAGTGATGTTATTGTTCTTCGTCTTAATAATGAAGACTATTTTGACGATGCCGGTGATGATAATGATGACGATGATGACTTTTGGCAGACGGCGAGAACAGATGATGACAGTTTCTTAATAATATTGGCTTAACACAGAGTAAAATATTGGTGGGTAAGGGACGTGGCATGTTTACAAACAGCATAAAAGTCCGACCCGAAGAAAAGGTAATGTGTTCCTTTCTTTTCATTATGACGATCACCTAGATTATCACAACCAAACTTTCCATAAATACCATTACTTTGCAAGTGTTAGTAATTCGTTTGGAAGTCCAATTTTTCACCACACTTCTTGGCTTGTTCTCTTATTAAAATCAATGTTCTTGCTCCTAAAATAATGTTATTTATATTATTGCTTATGTTCCTAGATGACGTGTTACTTAAATATGTTCAAGCGGACTGCATTTGATAACAAAGTTATTTTCATCGTCATTGTACACGCCCACTCTTAAGACCTCTTATCAAATATTACCACCTCTATCCCTCTTCCGGGTCGTGAACTCGGGGGTGGGGGTGGGGGTGGGGATGGGTCTAAACCCAAAATGCAGTTAATACTTTTTTTTGGCTCGTGGTAGGAAATATGAATGCATATATAATGCTTGGTAATAAATCTCGCTAGTTCAAAATGTGATGTATCTCAAATTATGTATATTTGACATATGACCCCTTTCTAGGGACACATGGGGAGAAGAACCAGATATTATACTCCTCTTGCTTACGGTCACCACTTGGGCAATATATGTATCTATGTATGAAGTTGTAGTGAATTCAGCGGAAAAGAGGAGACAAAATTACGGATAATAACAGTGTCAAAGCATTCAAAGTGATATAATTAGCTTAAGGTTATTTCCTTATATCTGCATAATTATAGAAGCTAATTTTCCATATAAAAATGAATTTATTAATACATACTATAAATCATCATACAGAGAAATCTCTCTCTCTCTCTCTCTCTCTCTCTCTCTCTGCATGCGCATTCAGATTAACAAAGGAGTAATAAACTGTAATACTCGGACAATCTAAGAGAACCCACCCTTTTTAAACTCATATAGCAGTAAATCCGAGCAGCCAATTTAATCTTATAATAAGGACAGAAAGAAATAAAAAAAACACAATGTTATATTCACTCGGACGTCATACAATATGTAATATTTACATGTTGGTAGGCATTTAAAACAAATTTCTTCATACGGTCGATAAACATGCACGATTCATAGGTTAGTCATATTTTTGTAGCATTAAACAGCTGTTTCATCTTTAGTGTATCAGTGTTTATAAAACAAATTGGATAAAAGAAATTACGTTCTTTATTGAAAGAGAATGGAATGCGTGTCTCATTTCTATTGGCAAGCACACAGTGAAAACAACCAATAATTTTAATCCTCCCTTTTCTATCAATAACCTGTGATTTAAAGTTCTGAATGTCGCGAATTAGCTCTAAATTTAACAGATAAATGTAACAAAGACAATTCTCTAATTCAAAGTCATTCTTTAAAATATTATACATTTGTCTCTTTGAACTTTGTCAATGTCTCAGTCTAATGTTGAATAAACGTACACTTTAATGTATTGAGTATAAACTATTTAACATTCATGCATTGGGGCTATAGTGATCGACCCAGAAATGTGATTTTAACCGACTTTGCCATGTATACTTTATACAAATTAGCATACGTCTATGTTCACATCAAAACATATGGTCATCATTAAATAATGATTTGAACAAAATACATTTTATTGATTTACCCTGTAAGCACGCGCTTCCAGACTGATATAATTCAACACGAATGGTAAGATTGTTGTGTACTGTTTCCAAATAAAAAAAATCTCTCGCAAAATGCATCTGGATTCTATTTTCTACTTCATCATAATGTAGAATAGACAAAGTGAGAACGGGAAGCCATTTTCATGCATGTGTCCAATCCTCTTCGAAGTAATTCTTATTTTTACCAAAGACATTATTTCGTTTTCATGTATCTGTCCCATCCTCTCGGAATTAATTTTTGAATTTTAACTAATACGTCTTTTAGCCCCCATTGTGATAACACATTTTAAAGTACACGAGTTATAGTCGATCTATGAACATACACGATTAATGTGAACCGCTTGTTTTTTTTTTTTTGTTTTTTTGTTTTTTTGTTGTTTTTTTTTCTCAAAAGGGAAGTAGTTTTCTGCAACGAATCTCGTCAAATAGTGGCACAGTTACGCCCCCTTACAACGGTACTCCCGCTGGAAAATATCAACACAAGGTTTTGATTGTGCTTTCCATCTTCATATCCTTTTCTGGAGATCGTGATATGTAATTACAGTGTATTATTTTCTTTTAATCAGTTTTGAAATTTGAATTTGTCATATTTTTTTCATCACTTACAATCTAATGAGATTCACGATAATCAGACATTAGTTTCCCATGAAGATTAAACAGGTACTTTTCTACAAACACCCTTCCCACTATCCAACACAAACCCTGCCCCTCCAAAACAAATTAAGCTATAACGAATCAAATGTTCTCATGTACGCAGTATACACATTGACAAATAAAGTATAATACGTACATAATTTACGGTAAAACTTACAATGATGAGGAAAAGTTAAACCGGTGGTGGGGAGGGTGGGATTTGCGGGTGGTGCATACCACCAATAATAACAAGTGCCAGATTCGCCTCCATTATACAATGTTTAGAGTTGAAAAGTACTTACATGTTTGTTACACAGACATGTGAAATGGAAATACAGTATAATGTTAAATAAATTCTATATTGAATTCAGACACATGAAGATTTCTTAGAAAATGTGAGTAAATAACATTGAATTGATGACCTTGAAAAATAACAATTGCGCATTTTTTGACTTTATCCCATGAGGTTAGAGACGTTTATAGCATCCTCCACCCCACTCATTATTAGGGATTTTATCACTAATACGAGAGAAACTTCACCGATATATCCTATTCTTTTTTCTTTCCTGTATGTATTATGTGTGCGTCCAGATTTATTTCATACTCGAATTTACGCAGTGAAGCGTGACAACGTTTACAAGTTCGAAATACATAATGATTTATTTTTTAAGTTGTGAGACCAAACCCAGGGGACACCTCAATATAATGAACACATGTCATAACGGACGTTATTCATCATCTTCTTCAGTTTCTATACAGGCTTTACCAGTATAAATTGGAAACTTGTCCGCTGAAAATAAAATTGTTTGGTTCATAGAATGTATATTATATGCAGGTCATTATCGTCAAGAAAATTCATCCCAATTGCCATTCATATTCGGACAATTTTCTCGATTGCATTTTAAAATATCTAAAACATACCTCTGTTGTTTGTAAATATATTTTTCCTCTAATGAACACGAAGAGTGCATGCGAGAGGAATTTTTATCGCCAACGAAAAAAGATACCCGTGGAAATAGTACATGAATCTCTGAGTTGAAACAGCTGAGTGAGCCTTGAATTCATATTAAACAAACACTGAGTAATTACTGTGATATCACTGTTAGCAGCTTTCAACACATCGGCCTATTTAGAAAATCAAATATGATTTGTTCTGTGTAATAATATCATTGTAAAGACATCATAAGTACACGTACATACAATTTAATAGGGAAAATCTCAGTTGTCAGTGACTACCAAGAAAATACTTATGCCATTGTAAAAATTCAAAATTCTTACCTGGGAGTGTGTACACTGCCAAGTCAGATGTTTGAGTCTTGTCATCAGTTTTAGTCATCATAACAAACAAATCTGAGCCAAAGTTCCATTAGTAATTATATATCCACCTGCTTCGATGCAGTCTTGAATCTCATAAAAAGAAAATACTCCATCTATTTTGATAACCTAAATATTCCCACTTCCTACCTGTACGATAATTAACTGGAAAATACAATTGTGACCTGCACTTTTAAATGTTACATGTGTATCTTGGAATGTGAATTTCCGAGTACACGTGCTTTTCAAAACAACAGAATACCTCGTGGTTTTCATACCACAGTCTGTTCAAGAGCTGTCGTATCCTTTCCACATAAAGAGTCTTATAAAACAAATAATAAAAAAAAATATTTATCACGTAGTTGATATCCTTTACAACCAGACACTGTGTTTTCTTATTGTCAACATGATAGAAGGTTAGCATGTCACTTTTAGTGAATTTAATTGGTCTACATACGTCCATGATCTAAATACACATTTGGTTGCGTCGGTGGGAATTTTCCTTACCCAGATTACTGAAACTACGTATTATTGCTGTGTACTATCAACAGGGGGGCTATCATAGATATGCACAGCAGAGGTTAAGCAGTTCGAAATATAGTCCATTTACCCAATACTTAATTCGTCGAATACCAGAATAAACCAAGGGAATGCCAGGGGAAAACCGGCTGGGCCTTAGCCCAGTTAAACCATATCACAACTGCCTAACACTAAAAATATCCATTATATGCAGAGTAACTCCAGACAGTCTGATATAATGCGGACAACCCGCGTTTGATTGCTTTAAGGTAGTTAGATATTAATTCTAAAACCGAATATCGTGAGTCAGTGTGAAGTAGCTGTCTTTCAGTCGACATGGCAGTGAATAATTGTCTAATTGAACATTATGGATGGCTGCCAGAAAAATTGTTTACGCTACGTTTAATATCCAAATCACACACACACACACTATTTACAGTCGTCTGTTATTAAACCTCTGCGCTTAAGCATGTCACTTGGTAACTAGGGCAAGTGTTATTTGACGCTTGGTGTTAATAACTGTAATCGGATAAGACTACTGAGTAGGAGTTGAAAGTGCGGTGACTTCCTATTATAAAACAATGCAAAAAAGTGACCATAAAATTTGATTAAGATTGGTACCTAAAATAATTTCGCCTTTGTATTTGTACACAACTATGGAAATACAGTCTTATTTTATACAGATAATGCTTGAACTCGGTTTAAGTTTAAACATGTCTACGCTTCAGTTATAACAGACGGTCTGACTTTATAAACCCTTTTTTATTGATTATGGTGTTAGCAAACGTCTTCCCTTCGAGAGAAGGAATTATATTTTTGTGGGATTTAATAGCTGTGAATGAATCTAAGAATCGCGTATCCTTTTACGGCAAAATCAAATAAAGTAATGACAGTATTCACAAGAATGCTAACTTGCACCTAAGTCTGCGATTGTTTAACCAAGCTGATGATTCTTGCAATTTCAGAATAGCATTTGTGTACATTACGCGAACAAACTATCTGTTGCTAAATAATCAAACGTTTTTTGTTATTTGAACGCCATTGATTACAGTAACTGTATTTTTTTTTGTTCTGTATATGCGGGTACGTATTAGTTGCTATCGTTCGTAAGTGTCATAATATATTATGGATGCCGTACCGAACTAATGTACGTATGGTTTTCTGGAAGCTTCTTACAGGAAATGCTGTTATTGGTGTATGTATCTAATGTCTCCGAGTATCGTTCAATATTACAAGAATTTCATATTATCCATACTTGATAATGCCATGTGTTAGAAAACAAGCGGCTACATTTAATTTCTTTTGTCTTTTATATTCTCTTGATATTTCAATATATGTAAATCCTTACAATTTGATGTCGCTTTTTCGATGGAATGAAAGCTTTTCTAAAATTAAATGATGCTAAGATATAGATAAAACTAAATGTGTTTGGGTAAAGTTTGTTTTCAACCGTGGGGCATTTCCAAGCATACCTTGAATCTTTACATGACTCCAAGAGTCTTTCTTAATAGTCTGGATTTTTGTAAACTTCAGTACAAGATTTCAGTGACAAAGTACACTCTCTCTCTCTCTCTCTCTCTCTCTCTCTCTCGCATGTTTAATGTCACTTTGCGCACCAGCTTCATCTGGTAACTTATTGTCAAACATTATATCCAAGATATTCTTATCTTTATGGAGGGGGGTTACCGTCATAATTGTATGCATGTATTTTCTAATCTTCCTTGATGCATTATTGTTAATGGCTGCTTGCAAGTGCTACCTTCATAATTACATCAATGAATATTATATTCTTCATTGATGCAGATTGTACGTGACAGTTTGCAAGTGCTACTTTCCTTCTGCATTATTGACAATGGCTGCTTGCAAGTGCTACATTCATAATTCTAATCATGACTTTTATATTCTTCATTGATGCAAGCTGTAAATGGCTGCTTGAAAGTGCCTAGATCTACTTTTCTTCTGAGTCCTTGTATCTTGCAATTTGCCAGCTATTGAACTGATTATGTAGTCTGTAGTATGGAACAATCCTATGTCAGGTATTACAAGTTTTAACATTCTATTAAAAAACTTGCTATATCAAAAGTTATACAAACTGCACCAAAATCATGACTATACTGTAGCATCAAGCACGTTGCAAGTTAGAATCAAGGATGTTAGCATAAAATAATGTTTCATTACAACAATAGATGGCGCTGTGACATGTCAATTTCTTACAATACAACTACTCCCCTGACCCTAGCAACAAGAGGTTATACCACTTTACGGGATGTTTGGGCGTCTTATTTAAAATATCATTCGAACTAAATGACAGCAGCTGATGTCTCAGAGTATTAACATTCGTAAGAGAGGTAGCCTGCAAGTAGCACAAAACAAATTAAATGTATCAAATTGTATACAATTAGATGTATTTACACAACGTTTCTTTTCTTCTTCCGCTGACCCTTCCCACCCCATTTTATTTTGAACATTTTGTCTGTTTAATTTATCACTGCCGCACGGTGGCAGAATAGGGTAGACGTTTGCAAGCAAGATTTAAGGCCCTAATTTGTTTATATATTCTCATTCACACTGTTATCAGTTTAGAGCTCATTTATTATTTTAGAGTGCAGTGCAAATTCTGCTTTTCGTAGCAGTAAAGACCTCATACTGTTTTAGCAAATTTCAGATAATTGCACATCGAGGCCATACTTTCATCTCTTCTTTAGTCACGAGAGAGAGAGATAGAGGGTTTACATTACAGAGATGAGGATTCTGTTTATTCTTTCAACCATATGTACTTCAATTTTACTGTTAATCTGCAGTTTACATTGGCAGTTTAATTATATATATATATATATATATATATATATATATATATATATATATATATATATATATATATATATATATATATATATATATATATATATATATATATGTATGTATGCATGTATGTATGTAACAAGAAGTAAGGTAAATATTCAGATTATACAGAATTCTTATATATGTATGGCATGGATGATTATGCATTAGACAGCAAGTATTGTCACTAGTTGTCAGTGACAAGAGTAGTGAAAGGGGACGGTCTAGGGACTAGGGGACTTTAATGTTAAAAAGGGGTATATCCACTCTGGGGACTATGCAAATTTAACATGGGAAGCACATGATATCCACTCTAGGGACAAGGGGAATTTAACATGGGAGAAAAAACTATCCACTTTAGGGACAAGGGGAATTTAACATGGGAGAAAATAATGTCCAGTCTAGGGACAAGGGGAATTTAACATGGGATATAGATTTTGGGACTATATAGCGACAAGGGAAATTGAACATGGTGGGTCTATGGAAATGGAACATGGGAAAATTGAAACAGTGAGGGTCTCTATTTTTTTTTTTTTTAAAAATAAATAAAAAAGGGTAGGCAATGAAAGTCTATCTCTTTTCGAGACCTATGAGTGGCCCTGAAAAGGGCTTTTGGGTTTATGTTAACATACCCTATTGTTAACACAGAGGGCACCGCATTGGTCTTCTTCTTGTCCTCAAGCTGCGCCTGACTGCAGGGCCATATATTAATACTCTTTTTAGGCATCCTTGCCTTTCCACATATATTCTTCTTATCCACAGGCTGGTGTCTGTCCTTTGGACAACTGTCCACTTTGATCGGACATACATTGGTATGTCCGTCCGTAACATCATGGAAGATACAAGAGTTGATGATTGCACGTCGATCCACATGTTGGGGCGCCGAGAACAGGTGAAGGAATGCAGCAAACGTCGCTTATTTATAGGGAGAGGAAGGATTGAAACAGATTGAGATGGTTCACCAATCCAAACACGCCTTACAAAATTTAGTCAGCTCAGGTCCAATACGAAGAGAACAGTCTGTGACGTCACATGTCCTATGTAGATTTGCTAGCATCTGTGCACTGTCAATCCATGCGACAGTTTTACAACGTGACGGAAACTCAGAAAACGATAAATTGGGGTGCACCAGCCGTGGAGACTACTCAAGGGAAAACGGACTTACTTTCAGAAGAGGCGAACTGAGATTTTGTGGATTTTCTTACCTCGCAAGAATTTGTTCCGGAACCTTCGCCACTTTCTCCTTCATTACCGCACGGGGAGAATTTTAAACAAAGACAGAAAGACGAATTGGAGAAATTTATATAACAGCAAAAGGAAGCGGAACAAGCTTTTCTCCTACAGCAACAACAGCAAGAAGAAGAGGTAAGAAAAAAACAAGAAGAAGAAGAAGCAGCAAAGAAACAAGAGGGTGAAAGTCAAACCGTCACGGTACTGTTGGACATTTTAACGGAGTTAAGAAGTCTGAAACAAATGTATCAGACTTCTTTATCACGACCGAAGAGAATACGACCTTCCCGAGCTAAACACTCCAGCCCTGTGACTAAGCCTACCGTACCACCCTTAGTGATTACAACCAAATCATCATCAGAAGTAGGCCTTGGCCGTGGCAAAGGCTTAAGGCAGTTAAAGTTGATTGCTTAAACTCACCCCTACACCAAAAAGGCCCTTTTCAGGGCCACCCATGTCTCTCGAAAAGAGATAGACTTTCAGTTGCCAACAACTCAAAAAAAACAAACAACCATTTTACCCTATAGTACGTGTCTGTGTATGAGTGCGTGAGTATAGGTTCTTATTTTAAAATCAAAACCCAAAGACACTTACCTTTCATAATTAATTTATTATTTTATAAATTTTTACAATCCAATTCACCATTCACAACAAAGCACTTTAAAAAAGTTCATAGACTTCTTCTGTCTCTTTTTTTATTCTCTCATTTTTTTGAATTTCTTCACAGTCACAGTCTTTTCCTCTCCTTCATCCTCACTTTCTTCTCTTCTTCTCTTGTTTCTTTTTCTTCACCTGTCTACTTTCTTCCTCTTCTTCTTCCTCTCCATAATCCCCCTCTTCTTCTTGCTCCTCTTGTTTTTTAGGGCAATCTGGAGATCAATGTCCTTTTTCTTGACAATGATAAGAGGTATCTTGACTTTTGTCTCTTTTAGCCCCTGTTTTGCTTTTTTGACGGTCTGGACACTCTGAAGACCAATGCCCTTTCTTCTGACAGATATAGCATGCATCTTGACTTTTATCTCGAAAGGAAGGAGAGTAGTCCGACGGCTGGTCTGAAGAAAATTTTCTAATGACCCCGAGCAAAGCTCTGATGAAACGTTCGATCGGGGTAGTCTCTTCCATCGTTCTACTCGGTTTGAGAGTGAAATGAATAGTGAAAGGACAAGACACATACCCTTTATATACGCTGGTCTGCAATGACTATAAAGTGGCCCATGGTGATTAAACTTTAGACATTTGACATTTTGCTATCAAGATGAAACGATCCAATTCATTTGAGAAGAAAGAAGAAGAAGAACGTAAGAGGCAGAAACGTGATCTGTCGTCTCGTACAAGGGCTGAAGTCTTGGCACAAATTCATGCCAGTGATTTTGAAGAGGACATGAGTGAACCAGAATCCAAACCCTCTAAACAAAGTTCACCACCCTTAGTCAACCCTGAAAAGTACTATGACATTCGAGAAACGGAAAAGTGTCCCTCTAGAAAATTTAGAACTACGGCTTACAAATACACGGTGAAGTTTAAAGATTTCAAGTCCGAAGTACCGTTAGAGAAAGCAGAAGGGTTCATCACCGGCATGTGTGATTCTTTGCTCACAACACTCAAGCGACAATATCAACCCAAAGGAGACGATCGCTTGAGACTTTCCATACAACACGACGGCTTGAATTCCCCTGTTTGGATCGAGTTTAGCAGCCCTGCAGAATTGACCGCTTCCAAAGTCATGGACAAGATTTAACAGGTGCAACAATCTAATGACCAGTTTGACATCACCGATGGAAAAGCCACACTGGACATGACCCACGTCTCTCCTCCTCAAGGGACCGGACAACGCAAAAAACCTTATTGGACAACAACCTTCGCATTACCAAAACAAGTCTCGTCCAAATTAACAATTTTCAAGACCACATGTGTTTAGCCATGGCTATCGTGATGGGAGGAACCTATGCCGACAAGAAGGACACGGTAGAATGGAAAAGGGACTGGAAGAACATTCGAAAATCGAACCGAGCCAAACAACGAAATGAAGCAGAACTTCTGTTACAACAAGCCGGACTGTCCAAAGACACACTCTGTGGCATTCCTGAGATGTAAAAATTGCAAAATGTCCTAGCTCCACGTTACACCTTGAAAGTTCACCCTCAAGAAGTGCGCGGACCTCTGTTGTTTCGAGGCCAAGACTTTAAGGAAGGAAAATACATTCACCTCTATCATCACGATGACCATTTCGATACCATTACCACTATCACTGGATTCCTGAGATACAAATATTACTGTGAGAAATGCGACTGTGGCTATAACAATCGAGAGCAACACAAACATTGTGGATCGAAATGCTCAGGATGTTTGGCCTCCCCACCCTGTCTGAACGAAGGACAAGAACGAATGCATTATTCAGCTTGTCTGCGCACGTTTGTCAGCCCTATCTGTTACCAACAACATTTGAAGACGCAAGGTTTACAGCAGAAATGTGCTTGTCAACTGCTGAGATTGTGCCCTACCTGTGGACAAGGCATACGTACCAATAATGTCAAGGCACACGTATGTCAAGGAAAGAAAAAATGTCACGTTTCTCACCATACCGTGGACTTGGAAAACCAATGCTACGTGCAAAAATACCAACCCCAACCAGAGAAAGAGGATGGACACAAGAATAAAGGCAATTTCATCTTTTTCGATTTCGAATGCATGCAAGAGACTGGCACTCACATTCCTAATTTCTGCGTGGCTGATCGAGCGTGCGAAAAGTGCATTCAAGAACCTATCTTCAGTCATTGCCCTCACTGCAGTAAGATTCCTGGAGGACGTGAAAAAAAATTTCGGGGTCCGAACACGCTAGCCGATTTCACCCGATGGGTCTTAGACCCCATCGACAAGACGTGGAGTAAAGAGGACATCGAACGTTAAGGAGATTGTCATCGTCATGCCACGGTGATGGCTCACAATTTCTCTGGATATGATGGACAGTTTCTTTTGAGATACTATATGGAACATGGCACCGAGCGTCCTAAAGTCACTTTGAACGGAGCCAAAATCGTTTACATGCAAGTGGGACAAGTGCAGTTTAAAGATTCGATGAGTTACTTGGCCATGCCTTTGAGTCGAACGCCTAAAACGTTTGGAATGACAGAAACGGCTAAAGAGTATTTTCCTCACTTTTTCAACACCGAAGCCAATCAACATGCCGTTCTACCCGATTTGCCTGAGGCTCAAGACTACGACCCCGACAACATGCGTACCGAACAACCAGAAGCTTTCTACGCTTGGTACCAGGCTCACGCCTCAGACAATTTTGACTTTCGGGAAGAAATGCTAAAGTATTGTCGTTCCGATGTGGACATTTTACGGCGATGCTGTGTAAAATTTCGATAACTGTTCATAGAACACGGAGGGGTCGATCCTTTGAAAGAAGCTTGCACCATTGCCAAAGCATGTTCCTTAGTGTACCGACAACGATTTATGCCTGAAACGTCAATACTCGGTCAAAGCCCTACGCTGGTTACATTACTTGTGCGACAAAGAAGACAAATGGATTCAGCATGCCCGCAACGGAGGGGGTAAAAAGACCATCGGAACGCATTCGGTCGATGGCTGAGACTTAGAAAACCCCAAGATCGTGTACGAGTTTAACGGTTGCTTATTTCACGGATGCCCCGTCTGTTACCCTGACCGTGGCACTAAAAATCAGTTTTTACAAAGAACCATGGAAGACTTGTACCAGGCCACTTGTCAGAACAGGAAGGATACCAAGTGGTGGAAATGTGGGAACACGAGTACGATCACCGTTTGAAAACCGATTCCGAGCTTAAACGCCTCGTGGAAAGTTACCTGTTCATGGACCCCCTGAACCCGAGGGATAGTTTGTACGGAGAAAGGACCAATGCCACCTGTTTGCTGTACCAAGCCGACGAAGAGAATGGAGAAGAAATCAAATACTTGGACGTATGTTCGCTGTATCCCTACGTGTGCAAATATTGTCGCTTTCCTGCAGGGCACCCGCAATTGTTAACGGAACACATCGACCTGAGAAACATTCGACAATACGAAGGCTTGATCAAATATAAAGTTTTGCCTCCCACGGACTTGTACCATCCCGTGTTACCTCACCATTGCCAAGACAAACTGAAGCCAATCAGTTTGGGTCGACAAGTGGTGTGTGTCTTAGTGACTTGTTTTCTGGGATTTCGTTTACCAGCCGATTCCTTGTGGACTCTTTACGAAAAGTACTTACCACCCAAATGACCTTAAGGACACACGGTACTAATTATACGGAAGAACTGTGAACCAGTCTAGAAATGGGTGAAAAAATAATAGAGTATTTACAGGTTTGGTGGTCCATAATTGGTTAATAATGAAAATTAAAATTTTAGGAAAAATATCTTTTGAGAGCTTATCATATATGTAAAGTAACAAAAAATATTGACAAATTTCTACTGATACAATTTTAGCATTTTTACAGGCTTGACTCAGGAGTACTCAATACTGAAAGTAGCACCTGATTCATTTGGTGCAGAATCAATAACACGTGTTTCATGCACATGTATGTAAACAAAGTGCCGCGGGTCATATGGTGTTCTCCACACATAAGCTTGCACCAAGGTTAGATGTGCATGAAGAATTATAGATGCCATTATCAGCACCCAGAAATTTTAAGTTATTGAATTTTGAATATGATAGTGTTTCCATATGTTTACCATTGGAGTGGAATTAGTACCGTGAGTTCTATATGCGACCTATACCATAATAGGAGCTTGTTGTTTCCATGGTTACCACGTGCATCCAGGGTATCAATTTGGTAGTTTCTACATATGACAATCATAATGGAATCTTTTTATCATGGTTTGCATGTGATTTTGGAGAAACATTCGATACAAGAGACAAATGGGGATGGTTTTATACACTGGAGAGTGGAAGTAGATAGCTCAAGCCATAGGGAAAAGAGCATAGTATGGCCTGATGGCAGAATTTAATACGATGGTACCCATAGATTGGCCTATATGGTCAAATACCATTTGACACATGCAACAATTCCCCAAAAGGGGGTGGGGGTGGGGAGATTTTATATGTAAGCCACTTATGTCACAATCACTTATGTATCAGTACTGATCATTTAACTTTAGAGACACACTCAGCAGATCAAAGCAGAGAACATTATAAAAAATAAGGACTGTGCACAAAACTGCACATGCTTCATTGCCTCAACCTGTAAATTGAAATATTATATGTCGAGTCACATTGAATATCAATTATGCCTGTCTTATTTCTTATCCTAGAATTAAACTCCTTGACACCTATTCTATGTTCAGCATGTTTCTCATATTGGTACATTACATTTTTGGGCAAACAGTATTGGAACTTTTCTGCATCCCTTTTGTTGAGGGACCAGGGAGGACATTTTCACTTAAAATAATAGTTTTCAACCCTTCATTCCCAATATAAGTCTGCAAAAGTCCTATCTGTATTGCATTAGTTACACAGGCAGTTTTTCTTCCCCAACTTCTCTTCATACAGTTGAAACATTCTTGATGTATAACTGCATGGTGAACATACTGCTCTCTCCCGCCAAACCAGATCTCTTTTTTTCATGTACCAAGTCCCATGATAGAAAACCTTTATACTCAGGGTGTTGCAACTGCTGGTCTCAGAACACATTATTCCAAATCTACTGCATGCACTAAGCGATATGTATTTTGTTCACCATATATGTTGTTGTGAATAAATGAAAACAAGCTTCATGTCAGAAATATGGTTTCATATTTGAAACAAAAGCTATTCATAAAACCTACATTGCTCTGTTCTTACCATCAAGTAATAGTAAGGAATCATTTAGCTGTAAATTAGAGCTTGCTATTTGGTTTGCCAAATCAAGGTGTATTAACTCCCCTTTGACTGTAATTGAGTGATTGCAATGTTTGCTTTGTTCTCTTTTGTTCAATAATGTATGCATTTTTTCAGCTTTATATTAAAAAGTAAGTAATTTAACACTACTTATAGTGGAATGTAGCCACAGTAATGATTTTGAGACTTTTTCTTAACTTTTTATGAGCTTTGGGTAAATGTAGGTATATATTTATGTATTAGACAACTTCAATATGCAATTAAGTTCTATTACTTAAATTTAACAAGTAGTTTATTCAGTGACAAGTTTTATCAGTGTTTGCATATTGCATAGAGACATGAACTTGTCTTGGCATAGCAAAGTTTTTCACACATTTCTCCATACTTAATAGCTTGAGTCATAACAGTTTGTGCATACACTTTCTGTCTCCAACATCAATGTCAGCATTATAGGAACTTTGGATAGCTTTTTAAAATTTGTCTCTTGTTGTCCTTATGTAACATACCTCATGTTGATGTGTTATTTGGATTGATACAAATTGCCCCCCCCCCCTCCGTTGTGGGGAACATTACCAGGCTTGAAGAAATTACTGTGTTTATTCTTTGCTTCCTCACCCACAATGTTATTTAATTATTCAGTCTAATAAAGCTTATGGAACTCTTCCTTGGCTTTTATACCTTTTTATTAACATTTGGGGGTCATGAATCACATGTAATGATAGTTTAAATAAGTTTGGAATGTCAGCATCTCTTGATGCTTCATGGGTGTGTGTATTTGTTTTAGTCACAAAAGGGCAATGGCCTCTTATCATTTTGACCTGTCATGTGGCACACTTATTTGTTTTGTTTGATTGATGTAAATACGGACGCACTGCATCGTATTTCTGTGAAAGTCAGCAAGAAAAGAAATGCAATTTTGAAATTTAAAACATTTAAAACTTGTCTTATAGCCAGTGAGAGATGAAAATACAATGCGTCATGTAATTTGATACCCTGTGATGTCATACTTGCTGATGCCAGCATGCTTTGTTTCTTTTGTATAGCATGCATGCTATAGAAAGATGACATGAAGATACAAAGGCAGAAAACAATTATTTTAATAACAAGAATAAGCCACTAATAAGTACAGTACAACACAGCAACATGTAATGCGTATGCAATTTAACTATAGATATTGGTATCACATATGTTTACCATTGGAGTGGAATTAATACCGTGAATCCTTAAATGGTCGCGAAAGACTCCTTTGCTTAAAGCCTTGCGTTTTCATCTGGATACTTCTCGACCTCTACGGGAAAAAAAGATTCGTCAACTTTTAACTACCGAAGACATGTATGACGATGTGTGTGTAGCTTGTGACTTACACCCCCATTGGACAGATGTCCGTGCCTGGAAAAAAGGGGGATTTGAGGCTTGGACCCAAGAAGTGTCCCAGTATGCACGAGAGTTGTTCAAGGAAAAAAGTTACTTTTCAACCTGTGTTAGTGACAGTGCCAGAAGAAGAAGAACTCGTCACTCAGGACGGGACCATCGTGAACATGCCTGAAAGACCCTTTCGGGAGGACACTTGTGTGACCTTACCCCCTATAGAACTGGTCAGAACATTACCCAAAACATGTTGTAGAGAAACTTGTTTTTATTCCACGTTGATTGTTTTCATCTGCCGTTTATCGTTATACTTAAGTCTTTGGCTTTTATGTAATTTTGTCTTTCGTGTTCATGTTTAAAACATTCAATAAACGTGTCCTGAAAAAAAGTATAAAAACTCTTGTCTTGTCTGTTTTCGTGTCACAAGTGACATTCCTAACACTATGGCTACCTCTGCGGTCTCTGCTCCCTCTTCCTCTACTGTCAAAGTCATCGACGAACACTTAGATTTTGCCAGTTGGGAGGCTTTGTATCTTCGCCATCCCTTTAACATGCTTATTACTGGACCTAGCGGTTCAGACAAAACCGAATTCGTCAAACGTTTGATCGAACATAAACATCATTTGATCGATCATCCACCTCAACGCGTCGTGTGGTGTTACAAAGAGTGGCAATCGGCGTACAGTCTCTTGCGAGAAAGTCAAGGCGCTTCCATCGTGTTTGTGAAGGCATTTCTAAAGAAGACGACGGCATCGTCTCTGACTCCCGTCAAACCCATTTGGTCATTTTCGACGACATGTTAGGAGAAGACGAAGAAGAAATTAAACTGTGGCTCACGCGCAACGGGCATCACCGTAATGCCAGTGTCGTTTACATCACTCAAAATTTGCTTCAACAAAGTAAAGTCCATCGCACCATCAGTCTCAATGCGCATTACGTGGTCTTGTTTAAAAGCCATCGAGATAAATCGCAAGTACAAATCTTAGCCAAACAGTTAGGAACACCTTGGCTGACTCAGGCGTACGACGATGCCACTCAAACTCCACACGCTTATTTACTCGTCGATTTGAAACCGACAACTCCCAATGATTTGCGATTTCGTACCCACTTGTTTCACCACTGGTGCCAAGACGGAGGAACTGTCCTGTACACGTCTCCGTCCTCGACTTAACCCCACCAAAAAAATCTATAAAATCCTCAGACACTTTTCGCTGTCTCACACAGTTTGAACATGACGTCCCTTCAGTCGCATCTTCCCGTCAAATTGATTCGTGCCTTGTATACCATCAGTCGAGAAAAAAATCCACAAATACGGGCACGTGTCTTAGAAGCTAGTCTCAGAGAAGTCTTACGATGGTTCACGGTGACAGCACGTCAATTACTACAAGGGATCATTCAGATTCCTGATCAAACCAAATGTTTTTTGGATCGAAACAAAGTCGCTTTGACCCAATTGGCCGATCCATGCATCGACACTCAGACCAAAAATCAAATCATTTTGAAACCTGGAGGGAGTGGTACTCTAGGAGAGGTTATCATTCGCTCTCTCTTAAGATGGGATCCTAATGCTCCCAAAGTTCTCACCAAGAAAAAAGTCAAACGAAGCTCCAAGAAGAAAAAAAAGAGCCACGGCTGCAAGACCAGGTCCCCAAGGAGACCCGTGTCTCCAAGAACTTCTCCAGTGGCGGGACCCTCCTTTTACCAGTCACCACCCCGGAAAAAGAAAAGCCCCCAGAAAAAGAAACAGAGATAAAGTCCCCAGAAAAAGACAAGCCCACAGAAAACTAGTCGCAAGAGAGGCGCTTCGGCCAGGACGCAACCTTACGCTCGCAAACCACGACCTTCCACGGTGGTGACCGCGTCTCCGGTAGCCTCGGGTTCAGTCACTTCTCCGTTGATAACACCAAGAACTGAGAAGTACTTGGAGACGTTGATCACACCAAGAACTTCTCCGTTGATGACCCAAAGAACTTCTCCAGTGGCAGGACCCTCCAATTTAGCGGCAGTGGCCACTGCTCACAAAGTACCTTCTCCCAACATCAAAGTTCAAGTAAGATCGGGCATGTTACAAAGTTTACTGGATTTGTCCAAGCATGAACTGGCTCGATTTAATCCGTTGCGTACCCCTGCACGACGTGTCATGCCTGTCCTCAAGTTGATACGACGCAAAGACAATCAGTGGCGACGCGTTCCAGTATAAAAAAGGTCTGCAACCAAGTAGGGGTACTAGTGAACTCCCAAAAGATGTCACCTCCAAGAAGTCAAGAAAGAAAGAGACAAAGGCAGACTCGTCATCCGACAAAGCGCTTAGCCAAGCATCGACGTTACCCTAAGAAAAGATACAATCGTTCCAAGAAAAAGTGGCGTCAACAAAGGGGAGGATTCCTTGGCGATTTTGGAAAAAACATTGTCACCTTTACGACAAAGCGATAGTTCACAAAAGAAGATAAAAGAGTGTGTGCTAAGTCATCGACGTTAGTATATGTTTGGTGAATGTCCAGGAACCCACAAGCAAAGATGTCCCCCTCCAAAAAACATTCCTCTTCTAAACCCCATGGAAAGAAAAGGAAAGGACTGCCTCCACGTTTAGTCAAACATGGGGACATGTTATCTGTCCTGTCCAAAGCTTCTCCACCCCTGCGAAAAAAACTCATTCAAACGGCCTCCAAAGAGGCCATCGATACCGTGTGCGAATGTTGTTTAAACGTGTTGAAAGGCACGATCCCTTTGTCCAAACACCAGAAACAATGCTTAGGCAAACATCGTCACGTTCTGCGCCAAATGGTTCAAAAGAAAATCCCCCTTGGACAAAAGAAGAAGATGTTGGTCCAACGTGGAGGAATTTTACCCCTCTTGTTAGGTCCATTGCTGAAAGGAGTCTTGGGAACCGTGTTGGGAGGACTGGTGGGAGCAAGATAAAAAGGCCCTCTAGAGTCCCAAGATCTCAGAATTGACCCCTGACATCCCATGGAAGGACGAAAATTAGCTATAATGCCTTACAAACGATGGATGGAATGCCATCCTTGGCAAGAACAACGCACCCCGCATTTACCTCCCAATCCCCATTTGAGCGAGATTTCCCAGTTACAACACGAATTGCAGTCCTTGATGGATCGCCAAGATTTGTCCGAAACAGAAAAATCGCAAAAGTGCGACCAACTCTTGCAACGACTGCAACTCTTTCACCAAAAAGCTTTAGACGAAACAGCTCTTCCCACTCTGAAAGATTTTAAGACCTTGATGAAAGTCCATCCCCCACACCATCACCACCACCACCACTACTACCATCCCCAGCGGTCACTAGAGATGCTTCCCCACGAAGGCCTGAGGAAGAAGAGATACGAGAAGTGTTTCAAACACCGTCAGCAGCTCCCATGTCTAGTAAGATTGCAGCATCCTTGTTGACCCCGTCCCCCACACCCCAACGAGAAGAAATGAAAGCTTGGGTTAAAAAGATGATGTCCACTCCTCCTTCGACAGAAGTGAAAAAGAAAGAAGGGAAACCAGAAGTGAAAAAAGAAAAGAAGACCTAAGCCATGCCATTGTCACCTCCACCACTACCTTCGACTTCTACTCCCGTAGCCCATCGGACACGTAAATCCGTTTCCAAACCAACCTTTCGTCTCAACCAAAGTAGCATCACCGAAGAGTGGGTGACTTATTGACACAAAAAATGGAGATTGTGTTCGCCAGCCTTTACTACGATTCCTCCCATCCTGCAGGTTACGCAGGAGTTCAAAAATCATATCGTGCTGCCAAAACTCGACTGAAAAGTCTCCGTTTACCTCAAGTGCAACGATGGTTACAAGAACAAGCTACTTACACTTTACACAAACCCATTCGACGCAAGTTTTCCAGAAGTCGCACTTGAGTGGAAGGCATCGATCATCAATGGCAAGCCGATTTAGCCGATGTCTCTCATTTGGCCAGCTACAATCGCGGCTACAAATATTTGTTTTGTGTCATCGACGTCTTTTCCAAATTTGCCTGGGTCGTGCCCTTGACTTCCAAATCGAGCAGCGAGTTAGTGCGAGCCCTGCAACGGGTGTTGAAACAAAGCGGTCGTCACCCTCTTCGATGGAAAACTGACAAAGGTACCGAATTTCTGAACCAAGCTTTCCAAAAAGAATTAAAGAAACGTGACATTCATTTTTTTACCACCGAGAATCCTGAAACCAAAGCCAGCATCGCGGAACGTTTTCAACGCACTTTGAAAGAACGCATGTGGAAATATTTTACGCATCACCACACTCTCAAGTACATCGACATCTGACCGCACATGGTGCAAGCGTACAACCAGTCTTAGCATCGAAGCATTGGACGTGCCCCGCAAGAGGTGACTCCCGAGAACGAAGTGCTGGTGTCTGATCGCCTGTTGGGTACGTCCCCAACGAGATCTGTCCCCAGGAAAAGTGGAGTGTTGTTCGTAGGAGATTGGGTACGCATTGGCAAAATCAAACGCACTTTCGACAAAGATTACTTACCTAACTGGACCACCGAATTGTTTCGTGTCACTGGACGAGTGCATGGTCGTGATCCTGTGGTCTATACATTGGAAGACATGAACGAAGAAGTGCTCAAAGGAACGTTTTTGTTCGCCAGAGTTACAACGTGTCACCAAAAATAGAAGACGAAGTGTACGACATCGAAAGCATTCTCGAACGCAGAATCCGTAAAGTGGGAAAACGACGTGTCAAAGAAGTCAAAGTACGTTGGAAAGGATACCCACCCAGTTTTGATTCTTGGATCGACACTTCGCATGTCATCGACTATAAAAAGAAGTGACCATCATTCCCTTTCACACAGTAGCGACCACTCCTTCACCCAGTTCTTCTCTGCAAGATTTACAGAAACAACCCTTGTGGGTGTGGTGTGGAGAGCGAGTGCCTAAAACGCAAATCGTCTTTTTCTGCCAAATCTTTGTGGCGTATTGTGTCATCGGGGCAGCCATTGCCAATTTGAGTTTGCAACAAGGAGACAAACAATTGTGGACCATTTTATTGAGCAGTTGCATCGGTTACCTGCTTCCTAATCCCTTCCTGAAATTCACCTCGAACGGGAACAACGGGAACCTTGTGTCCAGTGCCAGTGCCAGTCACCATTCCAACAACAACCCATTTTGAGCGGAGACACGCCTCTGACGTCCAGTAACCCCTCGGACAGTCACATAACTCTGGAATTATGAGCAATAACAACCAATTTTACTTTCCCTTACCCAGTGACAGTTCTATAGAGGTGTTTCCCAAGAACACGTTGTGCTGTTACACGGCCAAATTACCTCAGTTGTTCTCTAGACTACTGGGTGGCGCAGTTCATATGCGGCTCAGTTACTATTTCGTACTGCTAGTGAATCAATAATATGGATGGATTCGTGCACGGTGAACTTCATTTACTCACAGAGAAATTTTGATTTTAACGATATTTCTTTTCTGTCTGACGACAAATCTACTTGTTCACAATGTTTTGACATTTCAACCATCCACAAAGGAGAGGTGGTAATGCTAAGTGGATTATAACTTTGTGAATAATTTGTTCAACAATAGGTCTCGGCAACCTAAGACGAATAAGGAACCTTTTCCACTGTCGGTGCAACTTAGTTACAGCTGACTTGCAAGCAGTAAACGTTTGGAAACAGTTTGTCACTGAAAATCGAAGGACAAAATTGACATCCTATCCCCTGTACATTAAGACAAATTGCACCAAGCATGCAGAGACAAAGTTAGATAGTGCAAATTTGAACGTTGTCCGAAATGGCGATTCTATTTTCAATCAAATTTTGCAAGACTTTGGATGCACGGTGTTACGACTCTATGGTTTCACAAACTAAAAAACAGATAAAAGCAAAACAACAAGGTTTGTCAAACTTAACAAACAATTTATTTACTAAAGTTATACATGAAGTGTGAGAGGAATATACAGGATTTTGACGTGAATCCAAATTAATCATTATAACGGTATATGAAAGTCCTAAATGAATGCAAAGTTCCTAATATATTTCAAAACGTGAGATGTATTTGTCCTCCAAAAACTGTGTCGTTGTCACGATGGCTTTGTCCAAAATTCCTTCGAATAATTTATAACAGTTCTAGAATAATATTATAGTCAAAATAATGAGCACTTTCTATGTCCACTGAATAGTCTAAACAAATGGTTTCTTCTCAAATAATATCTAAATACATTATGAAAATGTCTGCAGAGTTCAAACAGGAACATAATAAATGCGGAAAACTCCAAAATCGGAATGGTTTCTCAATTCTCTCCTTTTTGCAAGAGACCCAAAGTGACAGAATGGACTACTCATTTTGCGTCGAAGTGGCTTATTCATGTGACTTATCCCAACAAATGGGAAGTTACAGAATTGTTCTAGAAATATCGAAACCCCATCAGCCACCGAGAAATTCAGCCAAAAGCACTGTTCAGGTTTTATTATAAATATTACTATTTATAATTGTCAATACATATATAAGCATCTATTTATAAATCATATGTACTATTAAATTAAACATACTCGGGTCACATATGCAAAATTTAACTAAAGATAATCTGTAGAATTTACAGTCGTGAATACAAAATTATTTTTAAACAATTAGGTAAAATCACGTACCACTAGTTACAATAAATATAAATATATATAACAACGGATACAGACGAATCTTCTGAGGGTGATGTGATTAATTTGGAAAAGAATGGTCCATTTTACGGAACAAGGCAATACTTTAGGGATAAAGAAATTATCAGTTTTGACAAATGTTGATAATTTGATAGATGAACTGTGAACAAATATTCATTTGATTTCGACCCTTTTCGAGTTAAATCTAGACTAATAGTGATAGTACATTCAACAATATATGCACATGAAAACTGATCATACACAGTATCATGAACCGCTGATAAACTATTCAAAATGGAAGCTACATTCTTGTTCGAAACGTTTTTAAATTTTGCCAGTGTTATGTCAAATTGAAACAATGGAAATCCCACAGGAAAATCTTGACTAGTAGTCATTCATACTGAAAATCAGTATTTCCATTTCTTGAAAGCACGATAAAGTAGTACAAATGAATATTCTCTTTTGACGATTTTATTATTTATTATATTCTACATCCATAATGTTCTCAATAGGTTGCTCATAATATGATTAAAATCAATTGTAATGCTGGTTGTCTGGATCCTGTGTTTCTTTATATACAAGCTCCACACTATAATCCTGAAATAATAAAATGCAAACATCAAAGGAAAGGACTAGAAATCTAAACATTTCTGCTCCAACTGGGATTTACCATTATCTTGCTTATTTTATTTAAAACAATATAAATATTTATTTTATTGGTAGGGATATATAAAGGATGCAACATTGCTTTAGTTTTTGTTTTTAATTTACTACATGGAAACATTCTTAATTTAGAAGAAGAAATCGAGAAATTCCTCAAATTTTTAGATCTTATAATTTCCTGCGCAATAAGGCAAGGTTCCTCAAAATACAAAAGCAAGAATGTATGGCTGTAGTTTAGATCCTGATGCATGCTATATCGTATGTGAAAACGCCATTTTTTAGACCAAGCAGTAAGAAAGACATAAAACATTTTAGTTTGAGAAAAACATATTGAGATGCCTAGTGAAACGAGGCTCACAACGCATACTCTAAATATTTTAAATGTAGACACTTTTGAAGTGTCGAATTTTAGATTGCAGTGAACTTTAAGGTTGAATGCATTACAATTTTATCGCATTTAAGCCAGAAAAGTCTTTGGGAAGTGTCACTTCGACTTTTCTTCGTTCATCGCCCCCATGTCAGTGTAAACTTCAAAGGGGCAGAATTCCAACTCAGTCAAATTGACCAGGATATCTTAACACGGTCCTTAGAAATTAAATATTTGAGATACCAACTCTAACCTCTTGGTAGGAACCTATGTCCTGTTATTTTATCAAAGGCAAATTGTTACGCAATGTCATTCACAGATATAGAGCTGTCTAAACCTGATAAAAAGGAATTATTTCTTTGGGAAATATTAGGGACCACTGCCTACGATTGGGCAGAATAAATTAAGGAGTACAACGACCTTAGTCGAAATTCTTTAGTCTGAAAATTTCCTGGAAGAGGAAACGTAGTCGACACCGTGAAAAGCCTAAAGAGAATAGTTTTTTCTTCGTTAAACAAGAAAGGGACCAGGTGGCCATCTCGTAAAAAGAAAGACTGGTTTTAGTGCTAGGACGCACAAGTTCTGAAAGAGAACAGCAGTAAGGAACACCTTTCTGAGAGAGAGACGGGACAGTCTGAAGACAGAAATCCGAGGAAAAGAAGGACAAGGTCAGAAGGAAAGTGCCAGGGAGTCCATGAAGGGGCAAAGAATAGAGCTTAGGAAGGATGAGCTAGGATACGTTGATATACGGTCAAAGGGAAGGCAGGTGATGCACATGAATCGTGGACATTGCACACTTTTCACCTCTCGTTATGAAATTATATTGACATAATATAACTTGAATTGGATTTGCCGTTATTAAATTATTTTGATTAAACTTGTTTTGTTTTTTCTTGTCAATGGGGGCTCGTATTGCTTTATTTCTTCCCAGTATTCTCGCTTGGTTCTCTGTTAAAATTATATTCTTCTTTCACTCCCGCCGGGCTATACTATCGAGGAGGTCATCCTCTAGATAACGCCAGCCAAACAGAATTAACCATCCCTCTTACTAACAGGGCGACGTTACAACACTGTTGTTTCTTTTTACTTTGGAGCTTGAACTAAAGTTTTATGATCGGACGATAGAATTACAAATATGCTTAAAATCCAACACTTATTTCTTTATTTTCTTGCCAGTCAGTATTGCAAATGCTAGCTTGGTATCAAAATAATGTTCGTGGTGGGATATTTGACATGACTTCGGAACAAACTTAGTTAATTATTTGGATTCGCGAGTTTGCTGATACAATAAGTATTGTTAATCATTCGTACAAAGTCATATAAATCATCTCCATATTTTCCAGACTATTTTATTTCTTCGTCCCTCTACACTTCTGACAATGCAAGAAAGAGTGTTTCATGATAATCCTTCTTGTACATGAAACCGAATGGTCTGATCACAAAATTGGCGGAAGCAGACAATTAGTTCCCAGGTACCTGGAGCTGGTAGAAATTGCATTATACTATTTCATAAGACACAAAAGCTATTTCACACCCAATGCAAAGCATGTGTTACGTATCAAAATAAAGCTACTACCCCATTATGGGTTCCAGTT